>OZ017740.1:1140000-1762500 GCA_963969285.1 Odontomyia ornata | reverse complement strand
ATTTGGTGCTTGTGGCTCCCCAGGTAGTGCGATATTCGTTTTAAACAAAAATTCAGAGCGATTCAAGGACAAGTATCCTGATGCGACTAAGGCAGTACAAAGAAATCATTACATGGATGATTATCTCGTAATGCTGATGACATAACCACTGCCAAAGACTTAATCAAACACATTATTGAAATCCATTCAGCCGGTGGGTTTGAAATGAGACACTGGCGTGCATCGTTGCCAGAACTGCTCAAAAACATTCCAAAGGATCTACAACACACGATCAGTACAGTGAATTTCGACAAAGAAGCCCTAGGACAGTGAGGGTTCTTCGATGTTATTCCCCCAAATTCCTAAATAACGATACTCGTGAACTTCATGTATTCGTTGACGCCAGCGACCAAGCATTCGCAGCCGTTGGCTATGGGCGAATCAAATGTGATGACGTCATTCAAGTGTCCTTTGTGGCAGCTAGAGCCAAATGCTGTACAATCAAACAACTAACCACACCAAAGAAAGAATTACAAGCCGCGCATCTGGGAGTCCACCTGGCGGCAATTATTAAAACCGAACATGCCGTAATATTTCAGAAGAAAGTCTTCGGGACAGACCCAACTAGTGTCCTTTCCTGGGTTAAAGACGATTCGAAACGATTCAAGCAGTTTTACGTGAACCGACTTGGCAAGATTGCGGCATTATCAGACTAAAGTGAATGGCATTGGGTGCCAACGAGAGAAAACGTTGCAGACATTGCAACCCGAGCGACATCCAAGAAATTTACATGTAATAGCAGATGGTTTCAAGGCCCTGTCTTCCTGCAACAGGATGAGACGGCTTGGCCAAATCGACGGCTAAACCAGAATGAAGACAAGTCGAATATTGAACATGCGTACTTAATGTTCGAGATGAGAAAACCGAAGCAGCTGCACTCATTACCTGACGTGACAAGATTTTCATCATTGCTTCGACTTATTTGTGCCACAGCATATATATTATACCTAATTAGTATGTGGCTAATTGTCGAGCAAGAAGTCGAATCCAAAAAGGTGAACAAGGCACTATTCTCGTTGGAGAATTGTCTGTCATCGAACTTGAGAAGGCTGAAAATTTATGGATCCGTCAAGCTCAAAGCGTCCATTTTGAAACTGAACTACTTCGCTGCAAGGTGGAAAACTAGAGAAAAGCAGTCGGCTTTTTAAACTTACCCCTTAAATTGACGAAGGGATTATTCAGCTTATGACAAGGATGACAGCCCTAGAAGACTCTACGCCAGCCAAACGAGGACCGATTATTTTTTATGGCAAAGACCCGTATGTTTCACTACTTGTTGCGCACTATCATCAGCAAGCTAATCATATTGGATTCGAAACTATTTTGAACGAACTACGGCAACATTACTGGATTTTGAAAGTGCGAACGACATTAAAACGAATTTGCAATGAATACAGCACATGTAAAATGAGAAGAGCAAAACCAGCCAGCACAGTAATGGATCAACTGCCAAAGGCGCAGTTAATGTCTGGAAGCCCCGCATTTTCATATACTGGCGTGGATTACTTTGGCCCTCTTATAGTGACAGTTGGACGACGTAAGGAAAAACGGTATAGGGTTCTCATTAAATGCCTAACGATACAGGAAATCCATATTGAATTAGCTGCAGACTTATCAACTGACAGCTGCTTTCAGGCAATAACTAGATTTATGTCCGGACGGGGTTGCCCCAAGGAAATATTCTCGGACAATGGGATGAACTTTAGAGGTGCAAAAAATGAGCTTCGTGATTGCTTGCGAAAACTTGACGTTGACGAGTTCCGGGCAAAGTTGACGACTCATAGAATTAAATGGACTTACATCCCACCATTACCTCCACACAAGGAAGGCGTATGGGAGCGACTTGTGAGGTCTATTAAAACAGCCCTATTCATCATTTTGAAGGAATCTTGCCCACGAGGAGATACGTTATTAACGTTCTTGACTTAAGTCGAGCATTTAATCTCTCTCGACCACTTGTTGAAGTATCTCACCACCTAGATGATCCAGAAGCGCTGACTCCGAATCATTTTTTGATCGGAAGGTCGTCAATGTTAGCATAAATGAGCGAATTCAATGATAAGGATATAATTTTGCAACGACAATGGAGACATTCGCAACAATTGACAGATTTATTTTGGACCAGATGGAGAAAAGAGTACCTTCCAACACAGGAGAGGACAACGAAGTGGTTTACCCTTAGAAAAGGTACAAAGGTTGGTGACGTGGTATTAATAGTAGACGACGACAAAGTCAGAGGCAACTGGCTGATGGGAGTTGTCCAACAAGTATCCCCGTCAAAACGAGACGGAAGGATACGAGCGGTAGATGTAAAAATGACAAAAGGAGTTTATAAATGACCGATAGTGAAGCTGACGACTCAAGCGACATCAATTACGGGGGGGAGGATGTTAATGGAAAATAATGACAGATCCTGATGACTTATATTACAGGCAAAACACATACATATGAATTGAATTACATTGAACTTTAATTTGTTATACTTCTTAAGTTTGAGGAGTAGTAATAATATAGCTTTCAAAGATACCGGACGTTTTTTCCTTGAAAAGCAAAGTCAGACCCCAGACAGGGATATTAATTATTGTCATGTTGTTTTGTTCTACCCAAACAGGGAACTGACATGCGTAACGCAATTTCAGGAACAAATTTATTTCACCCGTTTACTGCTTCAATTTGAGAAAAGTAGTTATATTGACTCCAAAGGCTTCATATTTCTTATCCGTTGGAGAAAGCTATGAAAGTTTATGGTCAGTTATTTTATTTATTTGATATCCGCTGGCCAATTCACTTTTTTCTTGAAAAGCCATCGCGCCTTGCTTTGTTGTGTGAGTAGACGCCTTTCGATTCCTTTGAGTCATCTTCAGCATCCTAAGGATGTGTGGAACGATACCACTTTATATAGGTGTAAGATGGGCTAAGCAGGTGATCGGACATCAAGCCCGGCGCAAGAGGAATGATTGGTTCGATGATGAGTGCCAGAATGCGTTAAATAAAAAGAATCAGGCGTACAAAGAATACGTAGGTAGGAAAACCAGGACGAAGAGAGAACACTATGAAAATCTCAGAAGAGTAGCGAATAAGGTAATTAGGATTAACAAAAGAAAATAGTATGACGTTCAATTGAGAAGCATAGACGTAAGTTTAGCGAGCAGTAAGATAAGACAAGGATATAAAGTAGTAAAAAGCCTGAAACGTGATAATCAGCCCAAAACCACGCTCTGTCGTGATGACAGTGGCAATATCATCGCTGATGAATTCAAGATTAAGGAAAGATGGGCATCATATTTTAAGAATCTCTTTAATCCATCGTACAGCTCCAGAGCAACGAAGCCTATAGATGTCTGCGGAGAGCTTCGATTTGCTCCACCAACTCTGGATGAGGTTTATTCCATCATCAAAGCTCAAAAGAATAAAAAAGCACCGGACATCGATGAGATTCCAGTGGAGCTCATCAAATATGGAGGCAGTAGTGTTCATCAAGCTATTCACAAAGTCATCCAGCACATTGGGCAACAAGAACATATGCCAAAAGAGTGGAGCCAATCAATTATATTCCCTATCCACAAAAAAGATGACAAGCTACAGTGCGAAAATTATAGAGGCATATCACTACTTTGTATGGCGTACAAAATATTTTCTAAAATCTTAGCAAATAAAATTGGATCATACGCCAACAGTATTATTGGGGAGTATCAAGGTGGTCTTAGGGCAGGTAGATCAACAACAGACCAATTATTCACAGTCAAGCAGGTACTTGAAAAATGCTGGGAGTTCAACATAGACTTACATCTATTTTTCGTTGACCTCAAATAAGCATACAACAGTATTGATCATAACGTACTGTAACAAATAATGCTCGGTTTTGGCATCCCTGCTAAATTATTCCGTCTTACCAAAATGACAATGATGTTGACGTTTTCCCAAGTCCACATCAATAACCAACTAACCGATGCCTTTGACACAAATATCGGACTAAAACAGGGAGATGGGCTGGCTCCATTGCTATTCAATTTGGCTCTAGAGTATGTCATCCGGAAGCTATCTGTCGATACGCGGGGTATATTACGATACAAGTCAAGCCAAGTAGTGACCTATGCGGACGACATCAACATTCTTTCACGGTGATTATCAACTGCCAAAGAACTCTTCCTGAAACTTGACAGCGAAGCAATCAACGCAAATAAAACAAAATTCATGATGCAGTCGAGGAAAAAAAAATAAATACACAAAATATCACACTTGGCGAATACATTATCGAGAATGTGGGCGACTTTGTGTATTAAGGCGCCAAAACAACGAACACGGGTAAGGAAAGAGACGAAATACGCCGAAGAATACAGCTCGCAAATAAAATATTGTATACAATATTGACGACCTTGAAGACCAGCTGCATACACAGGAAAACAAAGTTCCAAGTATACAAATCTATGATAAGACCTGTGTTATGCTATAAGTGTGAAACATGGACCCTAACACAACCATCCGCAAATATATTGAACGCGTTTGAGCGACGGGTCCTGAGGCGAATAATCGGAGCGAAGCTAGATGGGGACCAATGGCGAATTCGATACAACCATGAGCTGTATGGAAGTTTTTACGAACTGGAGGTCTCAAATATTGTAAGACTGTGGAAGCCGCAATGGGCTGGACACATGAATCGTATGGATGATCATCGGATACATAAGAAGTTATACGTTGGGAGAACTGAAGGAGATCAGTGGGGAAACCGAGGAAACGCTGGTCTGAGATTCCGGAATCGGAAGGCATGGTCAACGGACCGAGCAGTTGGAGGCGCTGTTTGCAGGTAGCGAAGGGCAGAGAGGGGCTGTTGTGCTAAGAAGAAAAAGATATCCATGATAGCGTTTGATTATATGCAAATTATTATACACACGGAAATAATTGCTTTTGCCGATATCCCAAAAAGAGCTTTTTCTTGCCATTGACTACAAGGTGTGACAATTAAGTAATGAGACCGCGCTTGTGGTAAACCTCTGTCCTGTGAATTCCCTTCCCCTTCCCGGCATCTTTCCCCTCTTCATTGATATATTTACCATCGATCTAGCTTGTTTAGTTCGCCTGCCGACATTACAATGAGACTGAGGATACACTATTCGTACCAGGTTACCCTGATGAAGCGTCACAGGTGCTGTGTAGCTTGGATGACCTAAGCTATTCCAGGATTTCCAGTAACGATTTATTTGGATTGAATTTATCGCACTTTAAGGTAATTGACATTTTACTATCGTAAATCAACTATTTTTCTTATTAAAAATAGATAATTTTTGTGGATTTTGTTTTGATAAATTTTTTTTTATGGATTTTGGGTATATGAGTTTTATCAAGTATTATGTTGTGGATGTGGACTTTCGATGCTGTGATTTCCCAAATTTTTGATTTTGTATAATGGCATTTTATTTTTAAGGATTCCTTGGTTATCCCGTAGTATCCCTACCTACAATAAAAATAGTTCAAATTTCACCTCCATAGGTAAATCCATAACTCAGCGTTCTGATTTTCCTAATATTTTTCAGTAATGATTCCAATCAAATTTTTTCATGATTGCTAATTATTTTATTTACAAATTCTACCAAACTTTTGGGAATAAAAATAATCAAATCAATAAATTTTTCAAACCATATACAATCGTTAATCACGAGAAGCAATCAATCAGTCCGTGATAAATGAAATGCACGAGTGAAACGTGTGCAACAAAACTCTTGGCAAATTAGATATACTCGTATGTGAGGTGTTGGAAGTATTTACAAATTTCTTGTGCCCAACATGTTTGTTGGTCATGTTACATTTGTTGGTCTCGTGTAAATATCAAACAAGGCAACGTATACAACAGTCCTGGAAAGTGTTAAAAGTGTTAAACACGTATCCGGTCATGGTTTGGTCTTTAACGAGTTGCAAAAGATTTACGCATTCAAAGTATTAAAGAAGTCCATTTGGCGCATTGTTCAGAGTGTGATGTAACATGGTCTTGGGATTTTACTCAGCTGCAAATTGATTTAGCGATTGTTGTTTATTGATGGGATTTATCACTTAACCAAAGAAGAAACAATCAAGACAAGTAGGTTGTATGGAATTGACTTTGTGGGTCTTATAAATATTACTGGAACAGCAGGAGCAGGAGAATAAGGCTGATTTGCTTAAGCAACCCTAGGTAAGGAGACGTTGAATCTATATAGTATATACTGGTATATATCTGTCAATGGATTGTAAAACGTCTACAAATATGCAAAAAACAAGACAAATTAGTAGCGTCAGATAAACCATCCCATTACACTGAATTTGAATATAAAAGTCACTTTCACAGCTATCAGAAGCTGCTCAGCGGTCACCGATACAATAGCCTCTATTCACAAAATAATCGTTTAAAATTTTATGACAAATAAAGTTTTGAGAACATCAGATCCTTTTGTCCTTCGAGCATAATAAATAAACTACGACTCACTAAAATATTGGAAAATATGCTAATAGAATTCCTTTCAAACATAAATTTTGGGGACCAGACAAAAGATAGAGGTTGTCAGAGGCGGCATGCATTAAGATAAATCAAAAGATTTTATCCCACTAAAAACATCTGGCCCCGTGTGAAACAACGTGAAATGAAGTCTGCAATATGACTCTTTTTAACACCTTGACCAAACGAATGAAAAGTCCTTCGATCGTAAAAAATATAGTGATCAGGGTCCCGCATGTCAATAACAATGAACAAAAGATTCCAAGCCTAATGTGGAACAAAAGGATTACTGTTTCCAGTAACCAATTGTAGAATTCAATCAAGTGCCGCTGATATTATCAATGTTGGAAGGTATTATTTATGAAGCTACAGCAGTTGTAATGGATTAATTGAAAACGATTGGATTATAGGTTGAAGTCTTTTAATTATCGTTGGCACAAATTTCTGAAATTTCTAGCCTGAGCTAGAGACTTTTGGTGTTTTTATGCAGATTGGACTATCTTTCATGCTTATTTCGATACTTTTCCTACTTTTTAGGTATTAGCCAAGTGTACTACGTTTTGTCTTAAAGTTTCAACAATTACGTTATTGTTGCGAATCGAAAATGTTGTAACCTAATTGAGGGCTATTTGAAACATTCAATGTTTATAACTTCGAAAATACCTACATACACATCCATTATAAATTTGAAAAGAGTGTTCATAAGGGTTATTAAAATCAATTGTTGAAAAAATTAACTGATTCTGATGTGTGAAGTATTTGACATACACACGAAACCAAATTCAAACGTTGAGGAACACATTTATCCAATAATAAATAAAAATCGAACCGTTATAAAACTTCAAATTTGCATTTTTTTAAATTCAATGCCATTGAAACAGCTAATTGAAAATAGCAAGCTTAAAAGCTTTTTTAATATTAAATGCATCCTTGGAAGAATTTCTCCTTTGTAATATATTGTACAATTTAAAGAAGATACATAAGGTATTCAACTAAAACCTCCTTAGAGATTTTGATGGTCATTGTTAGAAACTTCTAAGAATCTATGAAGACACTATCTTCAATGAGCATTCTCTCATTTTCTTTAAATTTAACAATCCCTTTTCTTCATACTCAAGTAGTTTCTTTCATGCCTTTATACTTCATTTCTTTCACTATTGGAGCCTCTTCTATTCTCAAATTCATAAACAACCTCACTAATTGTGTATCGATTTCCCTGAAATCAACCTCCATTGTCAGCGGAATATATTCTTCTGTTCACTTTAATCGTCTAACGTAGCCTTTATTACAATCGACTTTATATGACGTGGACAATAGACCATGATTGTCCAAAACAGTAAGTCTATTTTCTACTATTTAGTTTTTGAGTGGATTTATACACTCATAGATGATTCTTGACAAAGAAATACACTTTCTTCTGTCACAGTCCTGAAAAAAATGTTTCTTTTAGTGGTCCTTGAGATTTTAATGTTGAAGAAAATAACACAAAGGGCATCGAAGGTATCTAATTCGGAAAAAATCGGGTCTAGGTCACTTATAAGGGCTAAATGATATCTTCGGTAACAATAGCAGGTGACTCAAAAATTGAAGTACAACGAATTATTGTGTGAAGTAGTCGTAAAGTGTCCTCTTCAGAAGTAGTCTCGTGGGAAAGTCTTTTGTTCTGACGTCGCCTAGTTTAGTACTCTGCTACTGGCGAAAATTTCCTGGTCTTTTTACTTGGCACAGTCTCCTTTTGTATGAATTCGTATGATTAATGCGAAATTGTTGAATGGGAATATAATCTAACTTAGACTTGAATATAAAAACAAATATTTAGCCCAGTGAAAAGGCAAATGATGATACTTAATTTTCTACTGGTAAAGTAATACAAAATACCAGCGGCAGAAATGAGATTTTCTACGAATATTTGATTATGATCAACGATAACCCTAAATTTGTTATGAGTTCAAGGAATTTCTGGTTTATACAACTGTTTTCATTGATGAACCACTAAAATTTATTGGTAAAAATACATTTCATTGAAATGATGAAAACTTCAAAAAAATTAATCTTTTAGAACTATAAAATCATTCGAAAATGATAAAAAAAAACTTTAAAAAAAGTCCACATGCGAGGACTATTACGAGCCTCGGTGGTTACAGCACCTATGCTTTCCCCCAGGTCATTCTGGGCCGGCTAGAGCTCGGCCGTGTTGGGGTTCTTTAGAGATAGGTCCCTGCCCGTGCTGGCCACGTTACATAGAAAAACATGACACACTGGGAAGGGAAAGGGAAGGAGGGTTCATCCTGAGAAATGAAAAAAATGGTTATTTACCAACACATGACCGTTTTATTATATAAATAAAGTTACAAAGATATTTGAACGCAAATATAATGAAGTAGCAATAAATAAATAAATCCCTCAGTCAAGGATATTATTTTACTGAAGTACAAAAGAAAATTGTTGAAATTTATATGATGAATAGAACTAAAATAATTAAAAAGAATGGATCAACGAAAAATTGTTTAATTACTAACCCCAGTTTCTCATACCACAAGCGCTTGTCCGCTGGAAAAGAGGGGAGCCGGGCACTGAAAATTTAGTATTTTTATTTTAGTTTAAATGCAAGCAAACAAGTGAAAAAACGGCCACTGAGCCTCCAGCTGATCGACAGCATTTAAGTCTAAACCGCACTCCAACAATTTATTTTAACCCCACTGCAAGCTTCGACTCGCTGTGCTGTGAATCTCATCAGCTGCAACACATTAATGGTTCTTAAAACTTGAAAAAAAAACTTAAGGGAACAAACTCAATAACCGTTCACTTGGCATCGGCCTCAATCCTACCAACAATACCATTCAAAACGCCGAAACACAATCACCCGACTTCACACATTATCTCTTGCCCATTTTCAGGTAAATCCAATTAAGTTGAAATATAATGAATTCAACGTTTAGCACAATTTCAATAAAATTCCAAAAAACCGTTCACTTGGCATCACCCTCAATCCAACCAACAATATCATTCAAAACGTCGAAGCGCAATCACCCATCTTCACAATCTCTTCTCTAGGAGCCAAACTTCAGCTTTCCTCGAAGTTTTAACATCACTAATCGTCTTCCACCTTTTTCTAAAATTACTTCATAGAGCAACTACCCCTACGTTATCACGATCTTAAACTTCCTTTTCTTTCTGCTTTGTAAATCAAAAAGTGACTGCTCCTATTGACCATTTGCTTCCACACTTCCTCATTCCCTCTCCACTCACCCGTTCCTTCGGTGGTTAGCCTTAAAACTGATCCTCATTTCCTGCATATTCCCACATTCAGCTCAGCATTATGAGTTCATAAGCTCCAAACCTGAACCGCAATGCTCTACAAGCGCGTTTACTATCCTCCATGGAAGCCATTAATTGAAGGTCTACTGGCACGGTCGCAGAGCACCAGATTCATTGCTAGTTTGGACCTGAAGGATGCCTTTTGCCAAATACCGTTGAATGAGGCAAGTAAGGAGAAAACCACTTTTACTGCCCCTGACAGGCCCTTGTACCATTTCAAGGTCATGTCGTTTGGCTTAAGTAATGCTCCCCAAATGATCTGTCAGTTGATGCATAAAGTCATACCCCACAAGCTGCAGGACAAAGTATTTGTTTACCTAGCTGACCTGATTGTTACTAGTTCAACATTAGCTGAGGTGCAAAACTGCTCAGGGATGCCAACTTGACCATCAATGTTGAAAAGGGAATGTTCGTCAAGAAGGTGATCCAATATCTTGGCTTTATGGTGAGTGATGGTATTCTATGAACCGCCCCGCAGAAGGTTTCAGGTGTAGTTTCCTATCCTGAACCCCAAACAGCCAAAGAGAGGGTTACTGGGCATGGCAGGATGGTACAGGTGTTTTATTCAAAAGTTCACCTTAGTTACAGCCCGTCTAATGGATTTGCTGAAGGACAAATGTGCCTTCAATTCGCCTGCTTCCGTCAATAGTGCCTGCAATAAGGTGAAACAATTGTTGATTTCAACTCCGACTTAACGAAGCATTTTTATATACAATGTGATGCAAGTACAGTGGGTATTGGAAGTGTTTTGTTCCAGAAAGACGATGAGGGTGGAGAGCATCTAATCACATATATGCCGATGAAGCTCACTGCTGTGCAACGTAACTATAGCATTACTGAATTGGAATCCTTAGCTGCGGTGCAGATGGTAAAGAGATTCAGGACATATATCGAAGGGTTGCCCTTCACCATCTTAACCGAACATGCCAGTCTTAAATGCCTGATGCAACAGTCGGACCTTTCTGGTCGATTGGCTCGCTGGAGTCTGAAATTGCAAGGGTTCAATTTTCAAACTGCAAACTGGAAAGGTACCTTTGACGTTGTTCCCTATGAGTTTTCAGGAACCTGCTTGAAGGACAAGTGGATGAGCTCGATCATTCCCTGTCTCCTGATGTAAGAGGACAATGATGGTTTAACCCCGGAGTCTGCGTTTTACGAGCCCAAGTATGAGCATCTTAACGGACGGATTTTGAAACAACCCGATCAGTTTCGGAAATGGCACCTTGCAGATGGTTGGATATATATTAGTGCTGGTTCTCCTGCAACGCTGACTACTGATATTCCCAGAACAAAACTACGGGTTCATGAAGGCCACCAGTGGGCACTCATAGTACCCCGGGGCTCTCATTGTAGATTTTGCTAGAACCGAAGCCTTACAAAGATATTACTATTGAGTCTCGTTTGCACCAAGATGTGATAATATCCAGAGCTGCTTGATGTGCAGACAAGTCGAGCCATCAAATTCCACAATGAGACCCCCACGGGTGCATCACGAGACTCTATACGACATATGCAGCGCCTGTTGGTGGACTTCATGGGCCCGTACCCTAGTTCAAAATCAAGGGATAACCAAATGCTCGTGGTCCTTGACCATTACACGAAGTTCTTATAGCTCAAGCCCATGACGAAAACCACTACGGAGTCGGTCGTGTGATATTTGGAGCATGAAATCTTTTTGAACATTTAAGTTCCCAATTGGCTACACTCTGAAAACGGTGTACAGTTTCTCTCCAAGATATTCTGCAAGATTATGAATGACTATCGAGTGCAGCATTGCTTCACCCCATATCATTCATTGCAGACAAATACCTCAGAGAGGTAAAACTGGTCAACACTGAACGCCAAGCCTACATAGGGTCCAGTCATGGCAAGTGGGACGATAATCTTCATACCTCATGTTTTGCCTTCCGCAAGGTGCTTCCTGAGTCCACAGGATATTCGCCCTACTTTTTCATGTTCGAGTATCATCCTGACCAACATGGCTCTGAGTACACCCTCCTCATTAGTTTTAATGCTTTTGAGGATCTTCAGGTTCATCCTTGTGAGTTACTTCAAGGTCAGAAGATTGCTTTGCTATGAGATCCACAATTCACTCCTGTAGTAGTCCGTCGCCGTATCGGACAAGTGGCAAACGAGCTTCAAAATGAGACCACCAAGCTGCTTGGGACATTTCACGCTAAGGGCATCCGCGACGCCAAACTACTTGTTTTTGCGCGATCTGATGAGATCTCAGAGTTTTAGTCATCTTCATGATTGTTGCAGCACGATGTGAGATCATCCCGCCATTCCAGTCACTTCGACTTGCTTCAGTACCGGCTTCCGTCATCTTTGCAAGGTTTTGTTGAATCGAGTTGATGTAATTGCTCTTTTCCTTTCATTTTTAAACTATGCATTGTCTTTTCATAATTTCATTATAATTTTCAGGAATTTTTATTATAATTTAATACAACTTTAAACTTTGTTCTTCCATTTTTTCCCTCCTTAATTTGCCTTCTAATTTAAAAATTGTTTTCGCTTAGATTCAAATTCCTTTGTCAATTTCATCTTGAGTTTGATTTAATTTTGCTTAAACTCAAGTTCATCGCAACCTATAATTACACCTTAAAAAAAAGGTGTCTGACTGATTAATCTTTTTTTTCCTCCATTTCTTTAATTGACTAATCTTGGCGAATGTATGTCTTGTCGCCAAATTAGATGCGATAAGATACTCGTATGAGCATTGTGGATCAGTTGATATGCGCGCCAGAATCGTGCATTGGTCGTGGAGCTGGTTCAGGTTCAATCCTCGGCCTGTGTGGAAATCTTTTCCATAGAAGTCTTTTCCTTGGTCACATTTTCATTTAATGGCACCCGATAGGCGTCCTTAACGGTCATTTCATTGAGGCGTCTAGCATCAAGACATAAACGTACATTGCCAGGTTTTTGACAAGGGTCACAGGAGAACTCCACGAACTCTGACTTTCCTCGATGACCCCCAAAAACAACATACGATCGAGTTCGTCATACGAGTAAAACAGTTTTTGTATAAGCGGCGAGACAGCGTAGTGTCACTGCTTAATGGGTCGAGCAGAACCAGTATCTTTGTGATGAGACACAAAACCGGTCCCACCCAAACCTTGCTCATTATACGAAGGAAACTGTTTTTTGACAGAATCAATTCGTTGCTGATCCTTTGGAGACAACAGATAAAATTTAGGCCTCAGAGAATCAGAGGCTGCTTTGATAGCATTGACCTAGGCTGGTGTGATTTTGAAGAGTTCCATGAAGTCAATTCCAAGATACGCCGCGTGTATCAAGGTGTCCTCTCCTCCTCCCAGAAACCTCATCAATTTTGAGATGTTGTTGAATCATACCAATGAGATGCGTATCCCTGAACTGGCTCCCTGTGACCTGAAGCTGTCTGAACATGGGCATGCATGGTACGCATATGCTACCCCAAGTTCGAGATCAGGTCCAGAGCTCTAGCCCCAAGAATACTAACGCTGGCTCCCCTATCGAGCAAGACCGTCAATTTGTGACCTTTGATGAAAAACTCTGCATAGGGCCTATTGTCGCCAGGAGGGTCAACAATTGACTCCACGCAGATACGCTTCAAGAGACGTCTGGCGAAGAAATATCTCCATGATCTGCGGAAGCGATCCCAAAAAGGACGTGCTCTAAAACTGGCGAGTGATTCACGATCATCGCCCACCTTTCCATTACTTTCCAAGAGAGCCGGGAAACTACCTGGAGCAATCGGACTATGCAATGAAGTTGACTCACAATATTTGCTTGGACGTTAGGAACGATGGAAAGAGTTTGAGGGAGTTAAAGTACTGCTATTATTGAAAAGCGTAAGTCTTAGTCCCTGGAGGCGTTTGAGCTCCAGATCTACATTTGTGGCCACATCTAAACGCCCATATGGCTGGGTTAAGTTGGCACCAGGAGTAGATACACCCTAACGAAAAGATGCTGATTTAGAGCATTGCAGTGAGGCTTGGTGACTCCCGCTACCAAATATTGGTTCAAAATTGGGAGAGTATGGACTATCACAGATGTCCCAGTGCACCAAATTTCTCGGAGTTTGTCTTTCAAACAGCCTGTGATGGTTTCTATACCCGTCCACGTATCTTCGGTGAGACAGCATCTCCTGACCGACTCTCTGGTGAACGGGGAAGTCAGGCCGTGGACTCATATTCTTGGATACGATGCATTGTAGATCAAAGTTGAGAATCGACACCTGAACTTGTAATAACAACGCCTTCCGTAATTCATAAAATTCAATGAATTTTTCACCCGGACACTGTAGGCCTCTGTGCATTGTACGATGAATATCATCATCAGTGTGATGAAGTGAAAAATGCTCTATCACCTCACATTTGAATCTTGGCCAGGTCAGATTCTTCCGGAAGATGTCGTGAACCTGCCAGTAACCCTGTTGTGCTACTATTTTTAGTAGCACATGAAGATCTTTCATCAATTCACGGTCTGACAAATTGTAATCATTTGCCAAGCTGTCAACGAGAAATATAAACTGTTGAGCGGTCACTCCATTTACTCCACCATCAAACGTGATACTCCATTTGATGATGGGAAGCCGACCTGATGGTGGAGGTTCAGTGCGTCGCGATTCACGAAATCTGACGTGAGGTGACGTTTCCTCTACCGCCTGCCGTGTAGCAGAAGTAAGGGAACGACCGTGCACCTGTATCTGCGGAGTAGCTGCCACGCTTGACGCACCAGCTTGAGACAATGGGTCTTGTGTTTCTCGCAGTCCAGATGATAGGCTGAGCCATTCCAACTTTCTAACAAGTTGAGTTTAGGTCGGATCCCAACTAGCCATTCGCCAACGCATGACTATCTGAGTCCTAAAGAGAAAGATAAAAAAATTAAATAAACTAAACTCTAATAACACCCCAATGTTCAATCCAATAATCAAAGATTCAAGATACCTTGAAAATCAAATTAAGTTCAACCACAATTTAAAGAAAACGAAATAAGAAGAATTCCACAGACTAACTAACAGACTATGGCAATAATAATTATTAAAAACTTTGTTTATTATTGTAATTAAACCACGGTGAGAAAAAACAATTGGGCAAGAGCCTGAAAACATTCGTTAATTAGCAATTAAAAGTCAATTTCGTAATAAAAAATCATTTCTCAAAGTGAACTTCCCTGGAAGGATAAGGGGACGAGAAATTTTGGCAATACCTAAAGCAGACAAACTACCACAGTGCCTGGCTCAGCGATACGATCTGAAGGCAAACTCCACAAAAAATATACCTCAGAGGGCTGACAACGAGACCATTATGAATCCTTATTGACTTCGTAATGGCTCGGACAAAATTCGGACAAACCTCAACGCTAATATCAGATAGATGCTAAACGGGCCAAAAGCGCTGGCTAATTCCAAGAGTTGAAAATAAATGGAACAAAAACCTAGTTTGGGCGCCATATTGCTGCTAGCGTCGGTGGTTACCGCGTTCGCAGACTTAGATTCTGGTAGAGACTGAACCAGTGATACCTCGGTGTTTATCTCGATCCTTTCTGTACTATAATGAACATGTCAAGTACATGCTCATTAATTCACGTAAATTGTTGGTGTCACTTCGACGACTCTTCAGTTACAGATGCATCGATCTATAAGTTACAAGGCTCTGATTAGACCAGTTTTGACATATGGATGTCCAATTTGGTTTGATCGGAGTTCTATTACAATGGAAATGTTACGAGCTTTCGAAAGAAGATGCCTTCGTACATTTAGTGTTCTGTATAGAAAGCCTAAGACGGATTAGAAACACTATTTATCGAATAGAAGAATTTCTCAAACTACCAAATTGATGACAGTCACTACATTCACTTCGAAGTTTGTTCAAAATCATATCGCCCAGTCTTTAATTGTGACCGTAAATCCCTGGATCTCGCAGCCGTTTCACCCTGCAGCTAGGTATATTAAGATTTGTGTCACCACTCGCTTCATACTTCCAAAAGTGTTCGGGTATTTGAATATGAATTGGTATATTTTTCATTCTGATGTTGCCATGATTATATATCACATATATACGTGGGCCACTAATAAAAAGATAAAATTCCCCCCGAAGTCGAGCCCGCAGGATCAATAGTTTCAATGGCGATGCTCATTTGCAAGGTATGTTGAGGCTGGTTAAGCTGAGATAGAGTATTTTATGTTTTGGTGGCTAAATGGCAATTACTAAATTATTCGTTGTCGTTTGTGGTTTTTTGTCGCAGCTTATTATTACTAAGTAAGTTTTAATTAAAAGTTGATGATGCCAACCATAGGCTAGGAGTATTATTACTTTGTGTTCTATTGTGAACAGAATAAGTCGGACTGAATATTCCGCTTGAGCAAGACACGCTGGTTTTTTCTGCTGTAAATCGAACTAACTTCAACAGGTTATGGGCCCAGACCCAGCAATAGCAGTTAAAAAGTAAAAAATTTCAAGTGAATCTCGTGAAAACATAAAAAGTAGTGATCGCAAAAGATGAGTGCAACGGCTGTTTCAATAATTGAAAAACTGTACGATAAAAATTATTGCAGCTCGAAGGTCCAGATGAAAAGTGCTCTAATTTGTCAGGATCTGTGGAAATATGTAAACGGCCCGAAACTGGAGGAAACTGACGCAACTATCGTCAGAGTGGAATGGTCCAACAAAGACGAAAAAGCTTTAGCCACCATTATCCTGAATGTAAGTGTATCACAGCTTATTCACATTAAAAACGCTAAAAGTGCAAAAGATGCCTGGAAAACTCTAGAGGGAATTCATCAACCTGCTGGGCCTGGTAGAAAAGTTACGCTTTTCAAGCAACTTTTGTCATTCGAAATGGCGGAGAGTTCATCTATCTCCACACATATACACGAATTCGTCGACATTTCGGAAAAATTAAAAGGGATAGACATATCGGTCGAAGAAGAGCTACTATCTATCATTCTATTAGTGAGCCTGCCAAAATCATTCGACGATTATGTAATTGCGATGGAGACAAGAGATGAGTTGCCGACTTTCGAAAATTTAAAAACAAAGTTGATCGACGAAGGCCGCAGGAGAGATGCCGAAAAAGACGAAAGTAGTGATTTCGAACATCCTTTAATGTCAAAAGTGAAATCGGAGCAACGGAATACCCGAGCAAAAGACAGTGACAAATTTAGAAAGAAAATAGAGTGCTTTGTGGTTCACAAAATAGGCCACTACACGGCCGAATGTAGGAGTAAGCGAAAAGGAAAACCGGAATCCGTATCATTAGCCAAAATGAACACTTCGCTTGCTGCGAATTCATCGAATGAATCGATCACCAATAATACTTGGACTATTGACAGCGGAGTGACAGCTCATATGTACAACGACGAAAAATTGTTTGTTGAGTTCGAATTATACCAGAAAACAATTTTCCTCGTGAATATTAAAATAATTGACGCAAAAGGCAGAGGTACAGTGAGATTAACATCCAAAAATCAGCCGGTAAATCTAAAAGAAGTGTTGTACAGGTATGTACCTGGTCTTTGTGCAAATTTTATTTCAGTGTCAAAAGCAACAGCGAAAAACATGACAGTGAGTTTCAAACGCAAGCAAAGAAAACGAAAAAGATCGGTGATTTTAACAGCGAAAAGGGTCGGTTATTTGTTTATTTGCACAAATTATGCATAGTATGCGAACGCGATAAATGGTGCATTGAATAATGACTATCGGTATGGTTATCTAAATAGAAAATGGATTTGTGAACTGTATAACAATAAAATGGTGCACGGGCTTGACGATAACATTTCGAGCGTCAACCGTGTAGAAAACTGCGAAGTTTGTTTAAAAGGAAAGATGACAGTGAAACCGTTTACAAAATTTTCGGAAAATCGTTTTCAGAAGCCACTAGAACTTATAAATAGTGATATATGTGGTCCAATGAGACAAAATTTGATTGGTGGAGCAAAATATTTTGCAATTTTCATAGACGATTGTACCAGAATGATGTTTGTTGCATTTTTGAAGCAAAAAAGTGAAATACTTAGTGTGCTAAAAACATTTGAGGAAATCGCAGAGAACCAGACGGGGTGTAAAATAAAAATGTTTTGCAGCGAGAATGCAAAAGGGTATTTAAGTCGTGATTTCACAGAATATCTCAATCAGTATGGTATCCATCGGCAATTAAGTGCTGAATACACACCGCAGCAGAATGGTGTGGCTGAGCGTGCAAATCGCACACTGATCGAAATGGCTCGGTGTATGTTGATTCAAGTGAATTTACCGGAGTCGTGTTGGGTGGAGGCTATGAATACGGCATGTCATTTGCAAAACCAAGCGCCTACCAGATAACTTGAAAAAATTACACCTTTTCAAGCTTGGCATGGAGTGAAACCAACAGTAAAACACCTAAAAAAAATTCAGATGCCGAGCAATAATGTTAAATAAGCAGACAAGCAAGTCAAAATTTGATCCGAAAAGAATACCAGTTATAGTTTAGGATATAGCGAAAAGGCAAAGGCTTACCAGCCTTATGAACCCAATTCACGGAAAATGTACAAAAGCAGAGATGTAACATTTTTGGAAAACGAATGTGATACAAATGAGAAAAACGATTATCAGTTAGTTATTTTCGATAATGAACCCAAAGAAGAAAATGTGGAAAGTGAAACATTCGAGGCAATGGGAGAGACTTCTATTAGTAAGGCTATATCACCAAACAAACCCGTGGACATTGATGAAGCTTACGAAAGCGATCAAGACGAAAATGAACAAGATAAAGAAAAACCAATTGCGAAATTCTATGATAAAGGAGGTAGACCCAGAATTTTCAGGACGGGTAAACCAGGAATTCGAACCGGAAAACGAAACTCAATTAACTTGACGGATTTAAATCGTGCAGGAAACCCCCTCACTGTGGAAGATGCGCTTTCAGGTCCACAAGCAGATCAGTGGAAAAAGTCAACACAAGCAGAATATGATGACATCATAAAGAATCAAACCTGGGATTTGGTAGGCTTGCCAAAAGGACGGAAGCCCGTAAAATGTAAATGGCTATTCAATATTAAGACCGACCAGAAAGGAAAAATAGTTTGCTCCAAGTCAAGACTTGCGGCGAAAGGGCGTAGTCAAAAAGTGGATATTGATTACAAGGACACTCTTTCGCCGGTAGCACGTTATTCGACAGTAAGATAAGTCCTCGCGTTGGCTGCTGAATTTAATTTGTTGTTGCAACAAGTGGATATAACTGCTAAATATCTTAACGACACACTTGAGGAGGAGATGTATATGGAGCAGCCTAAAACTTTTATTGATGAAAGATATCCGCAGCGAGTATGCAAGTCAAAGAAAGCTCTTTACGGATTAAAACAATCCAAACGCGAATGGAACAAGAAGTTGGATGAGACATTGAAAAAATGAACATAATTATTGTTTATGTCGATGATATGCTGATCGCAAGCTCTCATCAGGATGATTTAAACTACATCAAAAGAAGTTTATCATCTGTTTTCAACATAATTGACAAAGGACCTGCAGAATACTTTCTAGGAATTCAAATATGCTGAAATGAAGAACGAGGAGACATAACAATTCACCAAAAAAAATTCATTGAAAATCTTCTGCAGGAGAATCGTATGTCGGAATGTTACCCGACACCAACGCCACTCAACTGAGGAACGATCTTAAAATCTTACAGCGACTGCACAAACTGTGAAAAGGCTGACGTAAAAATGTATCAGTCAATAATCGGATCTCTTATGTACCTGGCACTGATGACGCGACCGGACATATTGCATTGCGTGGTAACGCTATTGCAATTCAATCAGGGTTCACATTCAATTCATTTGAAGTCTGCAAGTCTGAAAAATTGTTTATTCTTAAACAGGTCATTCTTTGATAGGATACGCTGATGCTGATTGGGCTGGTTGTAATGATGAAAGAAAGTCATTTAAGTGATACATTTTTACACTTGGTGGTGACCCCATATCTTTTTTTTTGTGGTGGGGAGGTGAATGCTATTTATGCTCAGAGTGTGGGACTCCCATGCGCGACTGGACTACCCACTCCCATGCGCGACTGGACTACCCAGCCTTCAAGCTGGGGAGTCCCTTTCCTAGCGGGAGGGAAGAGGAAATGCCAGAAGAGCGATCCCCCAACCCCAGCGCCCCCGGCTGCTGTGAGTCTCTTTTATATTTTAGGACTGCCCGAGCATAATGTGCCACCTGGTTTCATTTGTCAACCGATTCGAGCATCACCGCAACTATATTATCCGGGGTGAGCTCTCCCGTCTCCCTGTAGAGTTCTCTTCGCAGCCTGACCCATTTTGTACACGCAAAGAATGTGTGACAGGCATTGTCCTCCTCTCCTGGGCAAAACCGACAATCGGAACACTGTGACTTACCGATCTTGTGCAGGTAAGACTGAAAACACCCGTGCCCGCTCAAAAGCTGGGTCAGATAGAAGTCAGTCTCACCATGCCTTCGATTTAGCCACGGTCTCACATCCGGGATGAGGCGTGCAGTCCACCTTCCCTTCGTGCAATTCACCCAAGACTGCTACCAATCGTTGAGCGAGCGCTGTCTCTCCTCGCGGACAACTATCTCCCTCGCATCTTCGTTTCGGCGCAGGTAAATAGCGCGGCGCTCTCTAGTAAGGAGGGCGACAGGTATCACGCCTGCAATCACTCTCACCGCCGAGTCGGAGACTGTTGGATACGAATATGCAATTCTCAGTGCTCCTCTTCTCTGTACCTGTGCCAAACGTTTTCGGTATACCTCCTTGCTGAGAGCGTCGCCCCATACCTCTGCTCCGTACAGTAGCACTGACCCTACAGCACTCATCAAGAGGCGTCTTCTTGATGGGCTGGGTCCCCCTACGTTGGCCATAAGTCGACTCAGAGCCGATATTCCCAAAGCAGCTTTCTCAGCCGTTGCCCTGATTCGCTCGGAGAAACTCATCTTTGAGTCGATCAGTAGCCCCAGGTACTTCACCGCTGGCTCCGATTCGATTTGTATATCTCCAATACTGATCATCCTTACTCTAGGGATTCTCTTTTTTGTCAAGATGACCACTTCGGTTTTCTCCAGTGCTAAACTCAGCCAGTCCCTCACTCGGCGCATTAGCATACCTAGCTTAAGTTGCGCTTGTTCAAAGGTGCGTTCAGTGACCAGAGCCGTAACATCATCCGCATAGCTGACCAAGCGTGACTCATCTGGCATCTCAAGTCTCAGTAGCCCGTCGTAAGACACGTTCCACAGGTCCGGGCCAAGGAAAGATCCCTGGGCAACACCCGATGTAATTTCCATCCTTCGTTGGCCCTGTGTCGTGTCGTAGAGCAGGCTCCGGTCCTTCAGGTAGTTCCTCAAAAGCCGCATTAGATATTCTGGAACTTGAAAAGAGTTTTCTAGCGTGTCCAGAATATCCACCCATCTAGCGGAGTTGAAGGCATTCCTGACGTCGAGTGTCACCAACAGGACAATCCATCGCTTGGTGCGACTATATGCCTCTGCCTTTTAGACCGCGTTCACCACCTCTGCAATCGCATCAATGGTAGAACGTCATGCTCTAAGGCTCCATATCTTGGGAATTTCGAAAACAACATGTCGTAGCTCTGAGTTCAACGGAAGCAATGTAACTTGCCATGTCCCAAGCAACGAAAGAAATTATTTTCTTAAGGAGTCTGTTGGCTGAGATGGGTTTTGAAAACGTCATCAATGGACCAACACTGCTTTATGGAGACAACCAGAGTGCCTTACAACTTGTGAAGAATCCTGTTTACCATGCGTGCACAAAGCATATTGATGTGCGCGTTCATCAGATCAGGCAAATGTTCAATGAGGGCATTATAGACGTCAAATACGCACCTACTCAGGAAATGGTTGCTGATATTCTGACGAAAGTGCTCGCCAAGTACAATCATCAAAAATTCGTTAAATTACTTGGATTATCATAAATACGAATCGAATTGTTTAGGTTTATTGTTAACTTAATTATTGTGTATTATGAATTCTGAAAAATAACGAAATTTTACTTTGAATTGTTACGATGGAAAGAGCAATAGATCGACCTTGTGTTGTGGGAGACTGTTGAAAAGCATTTACATTACACTGTAAAAATGCAATACTAGTTCCAAAATTCCTTTGGTCTTCCTCTCTCACTTCTATTCAAGGCATATCAGATTACTGTATTATCATTACTTTGTGTTCTATTGTAAAAGGAATCAGTCGCACTGAATATACCGCTTGAGCAAGACACGCTGGTTTTTAATGCTATAAGTCCAACTAACCTCAACGCTTTTTACCGGCTCAGGCACTACAGCTTTGCTAGGATTTGCATGAAAATTTCAGGAATGATAGGTATCATGAATATCTTTGAGAATCGGTTCAGGTAGTGGTATAAAACAAGTTGGGTAAACAGACCTACGCTCGTGTCAGAAGGGTTTTGTATTCAATTTACAAAATGCAGTCACCAGATCGAATCAAATCAAGAAACATGTCAAAGACGATTTTATTGGAGAAAATGTGAAATTCGAAGATCATACTATTATTAACAAAGTTGAACGAATTTCGACTTCTGAGGTTTTTGGTATTGGTATACTCATAAATATCTCCCTTGATAATTATTTCAGATGTCCATCCGTGACGGAGGAACACATTTTTCATGTATTTCCCCACTGTGCCCCCACTGAAGCAAAAACTGACAGTTTAACAACTGTTTTGAAATCTCCCATGAAAAATTTCATTTCATACTCATATCGGTTACGTTTAATGAATTTTTTTTTCAGGGGCCACTCTCATGTACTGTTATCATCGATTAATTGCCAATTTTTTCGAATCCTAGAATGGTTACAAAACCCTTTTGCTAGGAGCTCTCTCCCACCTCCTTGGCTTGTTTCGCATATGAGCATTGATTGTAGGTACTCATCTTCAGTCATTCATTCAATTGAATCAAGTGTTCAAAGCATGCACCTTAAATGTTGAAGTTGGGAAAAAATAACTCAAAATTATTCAATCTTCGCATTTAAAACAGCCACTATTTTGTTTTACAATTACTGATACCACTAGCTGGACCGATTCTCAAAGATATACATGACACCTATCATTCCTGAAATTTTCATGCAAATCCTAGCAAAACTGTAGTGTCTGAGTCGCTAAAAAGCGCATGTTGTTCCATAGCCATATGTTGCCATCGTAATAAATGCAGCGCATATTGCTCCATAGTAATACAGGAAAATTTAAACCGCTATAACTTCGCTAAATATGATTCAATCTTTATGCAACTTTCAGGGTAGATCCATCTTATAAATAGACATCCACTTCATTGAATTTAAGGGTACCGTTAAGATTTTATTCAAGAAAACATAAAATCGATAAATCATACTATTACTAACAAAGTTGAGTGAATGTCGACTTCTAATGTATTTGTTGTTGTTGTACTCACCAAGGCCTACATTCCTGATTTTTTTCAGATTTTTCAGATCACAGGTGTCCAATCGCGAGGGGGGAGGGAACACAAATTTTTCGTGTATTTCCCCTCCCTGTGCACCCCTCGAAGCAAATTTTGCCAAACTAAGACCTACTTTGAAAAGTTCTCATCAAGACCTTTCATTTGATACCCATATCGGCTACCTTCAATGAAATTTTTTTTCGGGGGGTCACTCCCCTATATGGGGAGACTCCCCTTAAATACCTTATAAAATTTTTTTGTAGTTGAACTTTGAAGAGATCACCACTTTACACCTGCACACAAAATTTGATGTTTCTAGCTTAAGTAGTTTCCGAGAAACACTGCTGTGACACATGGGCGGACGGACGGACGGACGGACAGACGGACAGACAGGTCGCGAAACTAGTAGGGTTTTGTAAAATTATTTTACAAAACCCTTAAAAATGCTCATTGGTGAAACAAGTCAAGGAGGCAGGAGAGAGCTCCTAGCAAAAGGGCTTTATAACCATTCTAGGATTCGAAAAAATTGGCCATGAATCGTTGATTACAGTACAGGGAGCGGCCCCTGATAAAAAAATTTCATCAAAGGTAGCCGATATGAGTATCAAATGAAAGTTCTTTATAGGAGCTTTTCAAAACAGTTCTTAAACTGACAGTTTTTGCATCAATGGGGGCACAGGGGGGAAATACACGAAAAATGTGTTTCCTCCCTTGCAAATGGACACCTGTGATCTAAAAAATCTGAAAAAATTATCAAGGGAGATATTTATGAGTATAACAATAACAAATAGCTCAGAAGTCATAACGTTCAACTTTGTTAATAATAGTATGATCTTCGAATCTCATATTTTCTCCAATAAAATCCTCTTTGACATGTTTCGTAATTTTATTCGTTGCTGGTGACTGCATTTGGTAAGTTGAGTACAAAACCCTACTGACTTGAGCGTAGGTCTGTCTACTCAACTTGTTTAAAATTAGATTGAGCTCGGCATAAAAATATACGGAGCACAGATGAACCATTTAGCAAAGATTGAACTCCATCACAATGCCCAAAACTTTGATCGAATGCATTAAATACTTTCACAACAAATTTGGACAATTTCTATACGCAGTGAAACAGTATTACTTTCAATCATGATTTGCCAAGTATCACTAGAACTTAAATGTTAATTTTAGTGGAAGTCAGAATCACGATCTGGTCGCTAGGAAGTTGAAAATTATATAAAATACCATTTGCGTAACCGTATTTTTAAACTATAGGCAAATATTTACCAGAACACCGTTTATAAATAGTTTAACACAACTCTAAGCTAATGCAGCATTCATTTATGCATTCACTGCAAAATCCCCGAGTCCAAGTTCACATTCCATATCGTGCGAATACAGTCGCAATCGTAGGCGTCAAACACAACTTCCATAGCCATTTAATTAACTTTCAGATACATTTAGAAAATGATCCAGATTCAGTTCCGATGACATCGGAACGTTTTACTGCATTAATGTAATGATTAAAAGTGCTCTTGAGACTCCTGCAAAATACAATACGAGTACATGAGCCATAACTTAAGAATGAGCAAATAAAGGGAACAAAGTATCGAGCAAAGGGTATTAATTTTATTTTATTTCTCGTTTTTGGTAAGTAGATGAATAAAATTGCACAAGATATTACGCTTTGCCATTGAACAAGACGTTTGCATGAGCATTGCGATAAGGGTTTCATGTTTTTACTGTGAACAGGTATTGCTTGGTAGGGGAGCTTGGAACTGGGATTCGTAAGGAAGCGGATAGTTTTTTCAGAATTAGTTCGCTCGTTAGGGTCATAGAATTTTGGAATACTAAGTAAAAAGCCAAGATAGCAGCACCTGGGAGAAGCCTTTTCCAATCAGATTTACGTCAGTCCTTTTCCAGTTAGATTCGAAACAGAATCTGTTCGAGGAAAAATTAATAAAGCCTCAATGCAGACCAAGTTCCTCAGTTTTCCCATACATTCGCTTCCATAAGAATTCAAATCAATAATTTTTCAAAGTGTTTCCTCTCCCAATACTGATTACACCGCGGAATCGTGTCGATCGAGGAAATAATCGAAAACTGGTTGGAATGCAAATTTTATCAAACAACTAGAAAGATTTAAAGTACGGGTACATCGCATTGGGTGTAAAAGCTGACTAGATCCAGTCAACCAGTCAATATTGATCGCACACGTTGCTCGCAGGGTGTTTGACTATCTTAAGACACGAACCTTTAACATTGGTTCAACTGGTCCAGGAACTACACTTGCTTAGTTAGATTCCACGACGACTATCGGATGTGTGGATGTTCTCCGAGGCTTGTACGAATGCGCCTATCTGTTACCAGTTTACCTGGGCTAAAAGGTGGATGCGTTGCAGACATCTGAGTACGTCAATAATCCATTCATTACGCTGCCTCGATTTGCGTGGGTCGAATTACACACCAGCGCACTTCAATGGGATGATCTTTTGGACCTCGGTCTGAGTCTTGTTCAATGGGGGATACAACGGATAAAGGGCCCCGTCTAAGAATGGAAATTATATGTTCGTTGAATAAAAGGTTGGACACATGTATCCGATACAAATAACAATTTTATCAACTGGCTATTATTAGATGGGAGAAAAAACACATGGAAAGAGTTAATTTCAGATAAATCAAGTCGAAACGTAAACAGGGCATCGTGACGATCTTTCTGTAAGTGCTCAGTGCAAAAAATGACAATAGGATTCCAAACACATGTACTCCTATAGTATTTTTCTTTAGGAAAATGGCCCATTGAAGTGAATTATGATCTTTTAACTGAGATAGATCACTTTGCGAACTTCGCTCTAACTTTTATAAATATATACGTTTTACGTAAATTTCTCGAGAGAAATTTACCTATTCCAGAGAGTACCTTATATATATTTTAGCTTTAGTACTGCAACCCGTTCGGGTCATAGCTTAGAGAAAGAGTATTTCATTATCTTCAACGAATGTATCGGCACTCAAGAGGTGATATGGTCAGCACCACGCTTTGGCCATTGATCCGCCCGCCCAGCTACAATACGTCCTGATTCCAAACTAGTACGTATCATAACTGGATGGGTTTATAGTCAATCCGAAGAATCACTCAAGACAAATCTCGTCATCAACGGGATTCGAGCCAGCGAAATTTGGCTTACGCAGGCACTCTGACATACGAAGTGTGACAATTAAGTAATGAGACTAATTCCATGAAAACCGTATATTTAAAAATTATTCTACAACTCTGCGATTCCCTTCAAAGTCGTCCCCTTGGGCAGCTATACAACGATTCCAGTGAGTTTTCCTTGCTTCGTGACATTTCTGGGACGCTTCGACTGGTATGTCCGCGAGTACCCTGGATGTCCGTAATCGCCTGGATGTTCGTAATCGACTCAAAATGGGTTCCTTTGACCACCGATTGTGTTCTAGGGAACAAAAAAATGTCACAGGCTGACATATCGGGCAAATAAAGCGGCTGTTGCAACACGGCGACCCCTTTAGAGGCAAAAAACTGAGACACGCTGAGGGCGGTGTGGCATGGTGCGTTGTCGTGATGAAGGATCCAGTTACGAGCGATATCTGGGCGCACCCTGTTGACTTGTTTTCGCAATCTTTCGAGTATTTGGCGATAGTAGACTTGATTTACGGTTTGCCCCGATGGAACAAACTCTTTGTGGACGATTCTACGGCTATCAAAAAAGGCGATGATCATCGGTTTTACTTTTGACTTGCTCATGCGAGCTTTTTTCGGGCGGGGGACGTGCGGTGACAACCATTGTGAGCTTTGGCGTTTGGTTTCCGGTTTGTATTGGAAAGACCAGTTCTCATCGCCTGTAATAACTCGATCAAGCAGCGCGGGATCGTTTTCTACACAGTCTTCTGCGACCGTCATTCAATGCTGCTTTTGCTCCTCAGAAAGGTTCTTTGGAACTATCTTTGCGCACAACTTTTTCGTCCCAAAATCGTCGGTTAAAATTTTTCTGACTGTTTGGCGGTTCATACCCAGTTCCGAGGCAAACATTCTAACTGTTAAACGCTGTTCTTCACGGATTAGGGCGACTTTCGAAGCTATTATGCCCAATCTGGTGCAAAATTTTATTGCTCTTGATTTCGTTTCTCCATTTTCGTGACGAGCACCACCAACACATGTCTACTAAACACGACACAGCAGGCGAACTAAACAAGCTAGAGCAATGATGAATATATCGATAGAGAGGAGAAGGATGCCGAGGAAGGGAAAGGGAATTTCAAGGTCGCAGGCTTACCAGAAACGCGACAATAAAATTAGTCTCAATACTTTATTGTCGCACGAATACAAAATAGTACAAAGTATTACAAAAGTGTATTTAAAGAAAAAACCTAAAAAATTAAAAACTACGTTACAAGTTCGGATTGCTAGTTCTTAACTTTTTTTTACTGGACAATACTTTGTAAATTTTAAGAAATGGGTCATTGACAAATACATTGAGCGAATCTGATGAGGAGTTTATTCAGCAAGCAGATGCGTCAAAACCGGAGGAACATCTTGAATTGAACAAAGTGAAATCGCTAGTGGCAGTTCTAAGGTGAATTCCAATGAAAATGAAGAATTTATTGTAAAGTCAGGGAAAGAATGGAGAACTTTTGTGCCACTGGCGACTCGCCGTCAACAGGGTAACATTGTCAGAGGATCGCTTGGGCCTACGTGCCCAACAAATTCTGCAACCACAATTGTTGATCATATATGTATATTTACCAACTTTGAAGCGGCACATGTTATTCAAGATTTTAATGCTAATGCCGCTCCGGATGGAACGAGAATTTAGACAGATGTAGACATTATGGAAATAAGAGCATTTTTTGGTGTGCTGCTGATTGCTAGAGCTCTTTGCTG
This sequence comes from Odontomyia ornata, assembly GCA_963969285.1. NCBI lineage: Eukaryota > Metazoa > Arthropoda > Insecta > Diptera > Stratiomyidae > Odontomyia > Odontomyia ornata. Next base: position 1,734,389 of record OZ017740.1, on the reverse strand, counting down.
CCAAAAGGAAAAGATTTCGGAAATATGGACCACAGAAGGAAGCATTTACTATGCAGTTTTAACTGCTGCCATAGCTAGGAACAGATGTGCACATAACCTTCAGTTTATCAAATTTGACGAAAAATCAACAGGTGTTCAAATTAAGGCAAATAACAAACTTGTAGCTGTACGTGATGTTTGGGACTAGTTGGTAGCTTTTCGAACCATTTGAAGATGGGATACTAGATAAGCAACTGATTGCATTTCGTGGCAGATAGACTATGTGGCAATACATGAAATCGAAACCAGCGGAATATGAGGTCAACGTCTGGGTAGCTGCAGATATGACGACGTCACACTTGTACAATTTGCAAGTCTACACTGAAAAATTTCCAGGAAACGAGCCAGAGAAAATCTTGGAAAACCACATCGTAAATAACTTGATGCCAACGCTCTTGAGATATGCAAGACGCGCAACGACAGACAATTTTTATCCCTCCGTGCTAACTGCCGAATTTTTGCTTCATAAGATCATTACTATGACAGGGTCATTGGAAGCAATAAGGCCTGATATTTCTGCGATGATAGAACATGCAAAAGGTAGAGAACTTCTGTCTTCAAAATTCATCTTCTCAGGTGCCGGTACAGTAACAATGGTCAGCTATGTCACAAAGAAAAACAAATCTGTTGGTGTACTTTCCTTTAAACTTGTGGTCAACTCAGTGACAAATGAAAGTTACTAGACGCCCAACATTATACTAGAATACAACTGTAATAAAGGCGGGGTGGACAATGCGCACAGATTTGTAAGAGAATATTCTTGTGCTAGACGAACCTCAAGATGGCCTTTAAGCCTTTTCATGAAAATGCTTGATATCGGGGCGCTAAATACCTTCATAATTTGGATTTTAAAAAAACACACATTGGAACCGCAGCCAAAAAAATTGCAGATATCGATTCCTGTTGGAGTTTGGCAAGGAATTGACAAAGCACAACATTTTACGCAAACAATCCAGGTGATTTCCAATTTTCAGAGCCATAGAGGCTGCAGGAGTATCTATTGCACGCAGCAATGCAGCTGTAAGCACACCATCAATTTTGGGGCGACAGTAGAGCCACAAAAGAGTAAAGTCTTCCTATTGCCCTAGACGCGATACCAAGAAATTCAATACAGTGTGTTATGAATGCAAATGTTTTATCTGTAAGGTGCATAGGAAGACCAACACAACAGTGACATGTGTTAAGGGCTAGTGATGTTAAAATAGGAATCAGTAATATTAATTTTTCTGCGATAATATAAATGGTTTTTACATTGTAATGAAGTTGGATGTAAAAATGTACATACTGCATAGTAGAAACTATATACCATAATCGGATTTATATGTAAAAATGTAGACAATTTTTACGAAAAGTATATGGCTTTTACTAAAGTAATTAATATTTTTGAAATAAAATATTCGATACTAATGTGGCTTGTATCTCTAAAATATAGTTTCACAAACCTTAAAATCTAACTTAAGTAATCGAGAGCAATAGGCAGTTGGGAAGGGAATAATAATCAGTGGAATCCTCTGAGGACCTCACCTTGGTAAACCACGTTCATAAGCGAAGCTTGGTATGTTAAGGACTAAGTGTGAGCGAGATAGAAAGCGATGCTAGTTTTATCCAATAATGAGATGGATTAATAAGCCACTTCGACTAGTGTGAGCGAAATGAATAGAGCTGTCACCACGAATACTGTAGTATCTTACGCTCTTTTGTTTACTGCACATCTTTCTATAGATATTCGTAATAACTTCATACTTTTAACTGTAGCTTTGTATATTGGATTTGATTTGCATTGTCGTTTGGATCTATCTGCCTCATTCTTAACAACTGTGGGCTTGTTTTAATCGTGATCCTGTATTTAAACAGTATAAGTGATATCATGCCATATCGATATAGCCCACAGGAATATGCCAACAAACATCTTTTTTATGGAGAATGCTTGTCTTATGCTAACGCTGCAGCTAGAACATATCGTGGGAGATACCAAAATGCTAAGCATCATGCCGATCATTCTCAGAGTGTCGATTTCATTGATAAATCGCTAGCAAGGGAAGACACGTCAAACCCTACGAGGACGAAGTCTTTCAAGCAATTGAAAAGGACCCAAGTAGCACAGTACATGGAATTGAAGAGAGCACTGGAGTAACCAAAATTGTCCCTATTCCCCATACTATGTACTAGTATAACGAGTACAAAGTGTGCTATCTCGAGACTATCCAGAGAGAGAGAGAGAGGGAGAGAGAGTTCGATTTTGTTGAACGATGTTGTAGAGGTACAGAAATATCCGTGATTCTTTGAAAAAATCTATGGCCTGATGAATCAATATTTTAAAATGATGGTTGCATAAACCCCTACAATTTGTACGAATAGCACGTGCTATGTATGTGGATATCCCGCATTTGATGCGAGAAGATAGCTTGCAGATCCAGTTTAAAATAAACATGAAGACGGAAATTTTGAATGGTAGAGCTATTGGTCCATTCCAGCTGCCGGAGAACTTAGATGTTCAGTTTTATCCAATAACTGAATTTTATTGTAACTGCTCCTAAAATTAACAAATTACTTGACAGCCTGTAGCACCGTTTAGTCAAGGTGATACACAAAACAAATCGTCACAGGGTGTCATTGTTTTCGATTTATGTTTTGATATTTATAATATGAAAAGTTGAAGTCCAAGATGTTTTCTTGAATATTTCACTAATATTTGTACTATTTTTTGGCCTGCTAGTTGCAACAAAAATTTGTTAAATTGCGAGCTAGTTGGCGAAATTAAAAAAATTACACACTTTATTTCCAAAAAAAACATTTTTGATGCTTCGATCAATTGCGTGATCCGCTTCAGAAATACTATATCGCAGAGCCATTGCAATTCATATTTATACATATAACTTTTTCCTTACCTACATAATTACATTATTTTCCACTTAAGTGTTTCTTAATATCCCGCCATAAACTTCATTAATCCCTTGAGTGTCCGTTTTCCTATTCATTGTGTTTTCGATTGTCACTATTTCTAGAGCCTCCAGGATCATTCTCTTTTTGTAGTTGCGCTTCTCCGCTATCATATCAGCATAGGCGACGACTGCTTCGGGGAGAAAAATGAACAAGCCTTACTGGATATGTTCACAAAAAATGGTTTTCCTAGAAACGCGATCAAAGGGCTCATCGAAAAGTTCGAAAGGAATAACAACGAACAGGCACGAGTAGAACACACGGAAAAGCAACCGGTCTTCGTAGGTATGGAATATATCCACGGCGTATCGAAGAAATTAAACGGAACTATCAAGGATTGTGGAGCTTTCAGGAATGGATACAAAGTGAAGAGCACCCTTGGCACCCTACAAACCACAAGGACAAAACACCACAGGATCGCAAATCAAAGGTTATCTACAGTATCCCCTGCGGCGCAACTATAAAAAGAGGATGATCTTGGAGGATCTGAAAATAGTGACAACCAAAAACACACTCAAGGGATTAATGAAGTCTATTGAGGGATATAAGGTAATTATGTAGGTAAGGAAAAAGTTATACATATTTAAATATGAATTGCAATGGCTCTGCGATACAGTATTTCTGAAGAAGATCACGCAATTGATCGAAACGTCAAATATGTCTTCTTGGAAAAAAGTGTATAATTTTTTAATTTGGCCAAACAGCCCAGAAATAAACCAAATTTTTATTTCTCTAATAACTATCACCACTTCGCCTATCACCCATTACTGGCAAAGCGTTAATTTCTAGGAAACCCTCTATATACAAACTACCATCCAAAAGTTTGGAAGCACTCTCTAGTTCTAATTTCTAATTTCATTTTTTGATTTATTTTTTAGTTTTTCTAATTAAGCCTCAACATACTTGATATTAAAGTTAAGTTCTTTAGTTGAATGAATTGTTACCATAAAAAAAACCACAAATCAGCCCTTCGGGACGGCAATAATTATGAAGTGCGTTGTTTCATGAATTAATGAGTTATAAAGTATTTTTTCTTCTTGTATTTAGTGATGAATAAATATGCCATTTAGGCCTTTTTTCTCCTATTTCTTTTCACCGGCTTTATTTTGCTTCAGTAGCTCTCAAAAGCTGTTTGAGGCAATACTAGTAAGTTTCTTTGAGCTACCTTTAAATAAAATGTCAAAACGGAAACAGTTAACCATTGAACAACGCAGTGTGATATGTACTCTATACCAGGAAGGTTTATCTGAGAGTGCAATCCCGAAAAAAACCCAAAAAATACCGAGTAAAAAGTTGTTGCGAATTCGCGGCGCACCAGCTTAGTTGTTTTGTTTTATATTTTCTTCATCATTGGAATAAACTGTGCCACGAAAATTAAGGAAAAATTTAATTTTTCTTCCTCAAAATTATCTCCCTCCCCTTTCTTTTTCCCCTTTTATGCTATTGTTTTAATGTGAGGTTGCGCATCACAGGAGCCCCATGATATGACTGAAGGCCTCAGGGTGCCACTTCAGCTCAAACATCGCTCCGCCAAATTCAATGTCTGGAACTACGGTGGCTTATGTGGCTGCAACAAGGTTCCCGGCACTTTGATTAGGACACGGGAAACCGGATCGAATAATGACCAAACAAGTTGGGTAAACAGACCTACGCTCATGTTAGAAGGGTTTTGTATTCAATTTACAAAATGCAGTCACCGGATCGAATCAAATCAAGAAACATGCCAAAGATGTTTTTATTGGAGAAAATATGAAATAGGAGGATCATACTATTATTAACAAAGTTGAACGAATTTCTGAAACTTCTGAGGTTTTTGTTATTGTTATACTCATAAATATCTCCCTTGATAATTATTTCAGATGTCCATTCGAAAAATGTGTTTCCTCCCTCGGAAACACATTTTTCATGTATTTCCCCCTGCGCCCCCACTGAAGCAACAACTGATAGTTTAAGAACTGTTTTGAAAAGCTCCCATGAAAACTTTCATTTCATACTCATATCGGCTACGTTTGATGGATTTTTTTTTTCAGGGGCCACTCTCCTGTACTGTTATCATCGATTAATGGCCAATTTTTTTGAATCCTAGAATGGTTACAAAGCCCTTTTACTAGGAGCTCTCTCCCGCCTTTTTGATTTGTTTCATTTATGAGCATTAAATGTAGGTGCTCATCTTCAGTCATTCATTAAATTGAATCAAGTGTTCAAAGCATGCACCTTAAACGCTGAAGTTGGGAAAAAATAACTCAAAATTATTCAATCTTCGCATTTAAAACAGCCACTATTTTGTGTTACAATTACTGATACCACTAGATATACATGACACCTATCATTCCTGAAATTTTCATGCAAATCCTCGCAAAACTGTAGTGTCTGAGTCGCTAAAAAGCGCATGTTGTTCCATAGCCATATGTTGCCATAGTAATAAATGCAGCGCATATTGTTCCATAGTAATACAGGAAAATTCAAACCGCTTTAACTTCGCTAAATATGATTCAATCTTTATGAAACTTTCAGGATAGATCAATTTTATATATAGTCATCTGTGTTCTACATACAAAATTTGATGTTTCTAGCTTAAGTAGTTTCCGAGGAAAACTGCTGTGACACACGGACGGACGGACGGACGGACAGACAGGACGCGATTTTAGTAGGGCTTTGTAAAATTATTTTACAAAACCCTAAAAAGATTAGACAAGCAATGTGTTAAGAAGATGTGGTTCCTAGATTAATTTTCAAATGCAATTACCATCCCACTGCCCCCCAAATCACTGCTGATTTGAACAAGATCTGAAAAAAACTAGTCTCCAAAACGACCATAAGAAGGCGCCTTCTTGTAATTGATCTTCGAGGATGTGTTTATTTATTTATTTAGTAACTTCCATTGAAGATATTAAAATACAATCCAATTACAAAACGGAACAAATCAAGTTAAACAATGAAATGTAAAGAAATATTTCAGAATATGAAATGCAAATTATGAATAATACTATTAATAGCCCCAATAATATTGATTCCCTAGAGGTGGCATTGAGAATGTGAGCATCAAAACTGAGCAGAGACTCAAAAGTAACACGATGAGAATCAAAAGTAACACCATTCACAACAGTGAGAGGAACATCATTTAACACATTGCTAAACGCCACTGGAGACATCTCAAGGGAGAAAGACATTTTCCTGCATTTGGCAATATGAAGACTGAGATAATTAGGTGAACACCAATTGTATAAGGCAATCAAGTCTTTCTGTAAACGCTGACAATTCTGCACTGATCTGACTGTGCGAAAAATTTTGTAATCATCTGCATATAATAGGGAAAGAGAGATGATTACCAATGGAAGATCATCTATAAACAAGAGGAGCAAAAACGGGCCAAAAATGGAACCTTGAGGAACACCAGAGGAAAGATAAAATGGAGTGGAAGATATACCACAGTATCTACAGTATTATCCATCATAAAAGAGGACAAGCAACGCCATAGGTACTCAGTTTGTAGCAAAGATGCTAATGGTTGACGGTATCAAAAAAATTGATAAAAATTACGTCGATTTTCGAGTGATTATCCAACACTTTTGTGATAAAAAACCAAAACTCAAAATCAGACACAAATGAAATAGACTGAACTGGGCTAGGAAGTACAAAACTGAGCCGAAGACGAATGGAATAAAGTTCTTTGGACCGACAAATCGAAATTTCAAATCTTTTGTTCCAATAGCAGAGTATTTGTCCGTCAATCTTCCAAAAAAGGGGCTATTGACGCATGCACGGTGCCAGTAGTCAAACAAGCATAATAGTTCGGGGGCATATCGGTGGTGGGCAAACTGGAGCACTGTATGAAATTGAACGGTTGCTTAGGAAAGAACAATATCTAAAAATTCTTCAAGAGCAAGCGATCCCTTCTGAGTTAAATCTTATAGGCTCACGATTTTTTTCGGCTAAACAACGACTCTAAAAACTCTTCCAAACTCTCGTTGGGTTACCTGGAAGATCTCTAAGAATAAAATACCATCAAAATTACGGAACTAATTTTGATGAATCCAAAATTTAATAAGATTTTATATAAAATTATTATTTTATTTGTTTATTCAAGGGGGAATATAAATTACTTTTATGATAAATTACTTAAAACTGTCATATATCTAAAATTCTGAAGTACTTCCAAACTCTTTCACAGTAGTGTATGTAAATACAAACATACAATATTTACATATATATATATATATATATATATATATATATATATATATATATATATATATATATGTGTATATATATGTGTATATATATATATATATATATATATTGTATATATATATATATATATATATATGTATATATATATATATATGTGTGTGTGTGTATATATGTGTGTATATATATATTGTATATATATATATATATATATATATATATATATATATATATATATATATATATATATATATATATATATATATATATATATACTGAATAGTCTACAATGGATTGAGCCTTTTTTGTCACTAGATGGTGTTCGTTGTCATATGCATATGGGACAATACTAAGAAGATTGAGTCAAGCTGACATGCGTTTGAAACGTGACATTCCAGTCTACAATTTTCATATGGACAGTTTTGTATTTCGTCATTCGTGTCAAAAGTTGTATTCATTTAAAAATGAGTGAAATTTCTGAAAAAATTCGTTGTACTTTACATTATCACTAAGCTCAAGGCGAGAATACATCGCAGGCTCATGAAAAATTGGTGGTATCTACGGTCAAGATACTTTATCGAAAGCCACATCCAAGAGATGGTTTGCTCGTAAGTTCACTTAAATTTGCCACCAGTTTATAGACAAGGTGTATTAAATATTGTTCGTTTGCCATTTTAGAAGGAAATCAGTAATTACTGTTCTGGCGAAATTATAACTCAGATTTGAACGCAACACAGGTTCTTTTAATTGTTTGATGAAGCTTGCAATAAGAAATATAAAGTCAAACTGTCTGAAACAAAATGGCCGCCTCTAAAAAGTCGAAGAACATGGAAAAAAAACTATTATTGTAATTATGACCAAATCCTGATATTGATTAAACATATCAGTGTGGTAAAGGCTCTAAATTTCTAGAGAACAGTGAAAAAATCGTAAGATCAGGTCTCAAATTTTAAAACAGTGGCTAGTCATACTTCAACGTTTCAATGACTTTTGGAAGTCACAATTTTGACTCGGTTCGTATGAAATATTAAGATAGATAGTGGTTATATGTGTATATAATGATCTTGATATTTGCATGATCATCTATCTGAAAGTTTCAAAATTGCGTGGTTCAAACATGCGAGTTTTTTTATTTTTGTGGCCCTCTGGCGGCCAAGTTTGTGAAGTGAAACTTGAAATTGTAAATTATTAAAACAATTTCTTTCATGTTGCAGAAAATAATGAAAATTGAATGATAAATAAAAAACCCAAAACTTTAGGACACAATATCAACATTTTTATCTGTCTATAAACGTGTTTGATTATCAAAGTGGCGACCAATCCAATTATTATTTGCTTTTTGAAATGAAGGATGCCGTTGAGAAATTTGCCTTTCCAGCTGATGGTGCTATTGGGAAGTTTTTCATTTATTCAGGATTCAACCAAACCATTTATAAATGAAAAATAAGGATTATAAATGAAAAACGAGAATAATAAGAAACATCGTTGCCTGGGACGAATCATCTATTCGAGAAATAAAGCACTAACTAGTGGTTCATTATCTGATCTGCCTTCGAAAATAAGCACCAAATCAAAAAAAACCTGATTCCTCAACAATAATCTTAATTGTATTGACATTTTTGATAAGAATATTTGATTGACTAAGGTAAAATCCTAGCCATCACTTTGTAAATACAGGATAATCCTTAGGAAAATTATGTCAACTTTTCTGATTATGCATACAAAATCTAAGCCTCCAATATTTACAGGATCTTGTTAATTTTCCTCATTTTCAGATAAGATACATCTCTCGGTCGGCGATGATCATATTTCAGACGAATCCTAAGGAATCTAGTTTAACTGATAAAACTAATGGAATGCGACGACAATGGCGACGTCATAGTCGACCTGTTCTTAAATATTTACTTTTAATACTTACTTGGGTCGATCCTTTATCAGGGATTTATTACTGTGCACTTAATAGACACACATTGTATACAGGTGCTAAGAAGAAGATGAAGATGTCGAGCAAAGAAGATATTTCAATCTTTTATTTTACGAGAATCAAATTGAGTGTGGCAGGAGATTATCTGATGTTAAAGTCAACCACAAATTGTCGAGCAAATTTATTAGAACTGTGATAGGGACGGATAAGGGACTTTGCTGAACCATTCTATTGCCATCACCCAAATAGCAGCAAGTTGTTAACGATAATCTCATCGGCAGACGATTTTATCGTACGGAGAAGGTGTGTAAGAGCAGATTATCGCTTGAAGAATATTTTCCTTTTTTCAAAAAGTTAAATTGGGATTGTCTTTGATGTTTATAGTCTAATTTATTGAGAAATATGGAAGGATACTTATAGTAAAATTTGAAAACAAAATATAAGTGGAATAATTCTTCGTCGATTATATAAATATTATATATTCTTAGAGGAAAACGCTACTTCATCTTTAGCAAAACTTTATAGAAACAAGTCGAAATAGCATCGGAGGGTTTCCTTAACATATCATAGTAAAACAAAGCATTCTGAATATCAACATCATTGCACATACATTGATTCCTTAAATTGAATAAGAAAAGTTAAATATATTTAATATTTCGTTTAAAATATGTGGAACTCATTATTTTGGTAATTGAATAAGAAAAGTTAAATATATTTAACATTTCTCCATTTCGTTTAAAATATGTGGTACTCATTATTTTGGTAATCTTGGTAATATTTTTTTTTTGGAGGCCGTGCAGATTTGTAGCATGTAAGTCATTTGAAAACGTATATCTTCCCAGTGTCAAATGGTAATATTGTTTTAACTAAAAAATTTTCCATCGGCTGTAACTTTGCCGCTTTTTCCATGATTTTTATGAAATTTTCTGTTAACATGCATCCGTTCTTATATGTAGGTACATATTTGTTTCTGGTAAATTTAAGGGCCCCATTTCAATTTTACGGGAAATCATGTAGAAGTAATCGCTTCTATAATTTGATTGTTGTTAGCTGGAACCGCGCTTCTTCCCTTCCGCAGACGATGTAGCGGCGACTGAATGACAGCCAATTAAATTTTTATGTGCTTTTTGAAATTAAGGATGCTCATGGCTTCAGACTAGCACTGTAGAAAACCTAAGTAATCATACTAAATAAGAAAAGAGTTCTCTGAGTAGGGACTATCAGTATCGCAGAAACACTGGGTGAGTCAAAACCAGCTGTGAAGTACCTGGGAGTACTGATAAATTCAAAGTTCCTCGCAAAAATTGGAGCAAAATCCGAAAAGGTGGTAGTACGTGAAGCAGTACTTACTCGACCGATGGCCAATATAAGGGGACCTGTTTCAACGTAGAGATGACTCCTAATGAGCACTGTTCAATCTGTCCTACTGATGACGATCCAAACAAGGAGTTGCACTGGATGTGGATGGCATGTCGACCAGTCTCCGAGTCGAGTCCGAGTAATTGCAAGTTTGATGTCCATAACGCTCCTTGTTGGGGAGCGAAGCAGCATCTATCTGTGCAAAAGTGAGGTGAGCAGAGGAACGGTTGCTAGGAAGGAGAGATAGCGCTATCTGAATGATTGGCAACAATTTTGAGAGGACGATACCTGGCAAATATTGACTGTTTCCCTGATCGCTGAAGTGAGGCCAAAGCTCAATCGAGTTACAGTGGTACTGGACAATTTCTACTAGTCCCTTCTTTTCTCATCTTTGAAGCTGGAGAAAGGATTCCTGCAGCTTGAACCCACCTATACGCGTAAAAAAATGTGGCTTAGACCAAATTAATGCGTCAAAGGTTCCAAACTAGGCTCTTGGGTGACAAGGGAGGTATTTAGTGAGTAGTCTAGATTCATTGTGAGCTTGGAAGTCCCACACTCAGTACCTAAATAACATTCACTCATAACCACAAAAAAAGCTTTCCTTCGCGTCTCAAGTTCACAACTCCAATTTTAACGCATTGTAGTAATTTCCTGCCTTTAAACCACATTCTCCGTAAAGTCAATTGTAAAGCAATTGGTAAAGGGCAATTTGCTGTCAATTTTTTGGTTTTTTCTAAAAATTTGAATTGTGAATCTGCTGTTCAAAAATCCGATTACTAATTCAATCATTTGATAGTTGAATTTATACTCAGGTACCATCATATAAAATTTTTGGACATGCCTTGGCTTGTTTCGAGAGTCATTTATACCCCAAAATCTAAAGATGATGCGTTTAAGTGCTTTAAAAGCACCTGCACCCGCTAAAGCTATGCGGAGTTCTTTAGAAGCTGAAATTAAATAGCAATAAGTAATTCCTAAAAATAGAGAGAATCAATACTACAATACTTATACTACTAAGCTCTACAAACACAATATTCCTATCCGGCCTGATGTCAATTACCACCCAGCTTCTGCATACCAACTAGCAAGGTACTTGGAAATGATATGAGCTGACGTCATGAGCCTTGACGACAAATACAAATTAAAGAGCAGCCGCGATCTAGCAAAACCAACCACCTCTCCAACATTGCCCACCACCTCCCCAACATTGACTAGATATCAGCAACCTCTACACGTCTATACCCGTCGATGAAACACTGGCAATGTTAAAAGAAAAATTTTCATCCAACAACAGCCGACGACCCACAGGCCAACTACTCAATTTTATAAAGACCACAATTAAGCAAAACTATTTCAGGGCCAATAATAACACAAACATTGCCACAGACGGTTTTGGTATGGGACATCCAATGTCCTCAATGATGTCAAAAATATTCTTACAATCTTCTTTTCTTTGGAAGAAGTCTTTATGACCGAAATTGTCAAAAGATTCAATGTCATATCTTACATACGATATATGGATGACTCTTTCATCATTTTCGACTTAAAAGAAAATAAACAAGACAAACTGCTTACCTGTATGAATGAAATACACCCGAATATAAATTTCACTATAGAAATCGAAACAAACGGTCAACGCAACTATACGGATCTAACCGTGGGCTGAGAACAAAGAAGATAAGACTACAAAATCTACAGAAAATCAACCAAAACTGATCATATCATACACGTAACATGTAATCACCCCGCACTACATAAACTAGCAGCGTACAGATCAATGGAGGTGTTATTTTGAATAGTCCGCTTTTTTGGTAGATGTCTCTTTTGAAGCTGTCATTTTTTGACATTTGACAAGTCAAAACTACACCATTAATAAAAGTAGAACGATACACGCTTCAACAACGCATTGAAATTATTAAAATTCACTATAAAAATGGTGAAAATTTGGCAGAGACGGTTCGTAAAACTCTAAACATTTTTGGGTCGTCATGAAGCACCTTGGCGAACCGCAATACAGAAATTGGTGGAAAAATTCGAGCTGTTGGGACAACTTAAGGATGTGCAGAATAAAATCCGAGCACGTCACTCAAGAACAGCCGAGAATATTGCTGCTGTAGTCGAAAGTGTTGAAGAAAACCCAGGTTTGTCCATTCCTCGTCGTTTTTTGGAATAAGGCATTTCACAAACGTCATTACACCGCATTTCGCATAAAAATTTGGGTCTTAAGGCTTATGAAGCTCAGTTAACACAAGATCTCAAGCCGGTCGATCATCAACAACGTCGTGTCTTTGCTGATTGGGTCCTTGAAATGCATGAAAATGATCCGGAATTCCATCGAAAAATCATCTTGAGTGTGAGGCCCATTTCCACCTCGGTGGCTTCGTCAACATGCAAAATTGTCGCATCTGGGGCTCGGAAAATCCAAGCGTAATTATTGAAAAGCCTCTCTATCCCCAACGTGTGACTTTTTGGTGCAGTTTATGGTCCGGCGGAGGCATTGGACCTTACTTTTTCCAAAATGAGGCTGGAGCAACAGTTATGGTGAATCGATTGCGCTATCGAGAGATTACTAATGATTTTTTATGGCTGAAATTGGATGGTATTGATATGGGCAACGTTTACTTTCAACAAAATGGCGCTATGTGCCACACAAGCGATGAAACCATTGACCTTTTACGGGAAAAGTTTCCGGACCGTGTTATCTCACGAAGAGGTGATCGCTATAGGCCACCGAGATCTTGTGATTTAACACCTTGCGTTTTCTTCCTTTGGGGCCACGTGAAAAAGAAGGTCTACACCAACAGCCCAGTGTCGATTCAAGCCCTCAAAGATGGAATTCGTGAGGCTATCGAGGACATAGGGCAGCAAGTTTGCGATTTGGTTATGGAAAATTTCATGAAAAGGATATGGTCCTTTGAGCGTGATCGTGGTGGTCATTTGCCTGAATTTGATTTTTACTATAAACGACATACTTTTTTCATTATAATGAAATAAACATTCGATCATTTATAATGAAAAATGGCACTTTTCTTTGAATACCAAAATAACACCGCTTATTGGGAAACCCTGTAGTTCAAATCAACTCAGAAGACATACCTACGTTTGTGTCAGAAGGGTTTTGTACTCAAAATATGATATGCAGTCACCAATTATGAAGAAACTCATGAAATGCTTCAATAGGATTCACATAAAAAATTTGGATTACGGGAAAAACTAGCATTATTTTCCTTCAAGAGACCGCTATTTTGTTGTGATACTACTTAGAATATTTTATCTCAAAGATATTGTTGTTATTCATTTTTTTTGAAAATTCGAGCAGATTCAATCAAAACTGTAGTGAGTGGGTCGATGGAGAGCCCATGTGGTTGCAAAATCCAGTGTAATTATTGTTGTAATTGGAGAAAATTCAAATGACTAAATTTTCCGTAAATTTGTATTGACTTTTACGAAACTTACAGTTATGAGGGTATTTTATAGAACTATTTTAATACTAAGTTTTATTGAATTGGAAGGTATCCTTGCAATTTGATTGAGGAAAATATAAAATTTTTTTTTGCAAAACTATTATTCAAAAAGTTGAGTGAATTTTGACTTTTCAGTTATTTTTTGTTGTTTCACTCATAAAGGTATATCTCAATGATTTTTTTCAGATTTCAGATCAAAGGTATACAAACACGAAGAGGAGACATACATTTTTTGCATATTCCCCTTGCTTTGCACCCCACAAAGCTGGTGACACAGTTTTAATACCTATTTTGGAAAGCTTTTATCAAGACCTTTCATATGACACCCCACATTCCTAACTTCGGTAAAAAAATGCTTAAGGGTCCTTTCCCATATGTGAGACCCTTCCTTAAGAACGCTGCTAAATTTATTCCATACTTGAACTTTTGAGAAACCGTATCTTCTGATATGCCTACCGAGTTGGAAGTTTGTAGCTGCCTTAGTTTTGGAGGAAAACTGCTATGACACACTGATGGACAGACGGACAGTTTCGGTTTTAATAGGACATTATAAAAAAAATTTACAAAACCCTTAAAAGAGCCATGACAGCACATTATACAAAACATTGTTTCTAATACTCAATATTGTTCTCAGATTTGATTGTTAAAAAGGCGATAGAAATGTCCTGAAGTGAAATTTAGAAACGTGAAACATTATCGATTTTCTTGTTTCAACGGTTAATATCCTTAACTGTTATTTGACTTCCATGTCCTTCAAGCGGAACCCACTTAAAAGTAAGTCCTATACTTTGGAGAAAATAGGGCTCTTACTGTTATTTGATTTCCATGTCCTTCAAGCGGGACCTACTAAAAAGTAAGTCCTATACTTTGGAGGAAATAGGGCTCTTATACCTTCGGTCTAGAGTTGTGCTCGGCCATTCATAAAAAAGCAACAACAAAATTAGTCGATTAAAAATAACGGACTACTAACTTATTGATGACACTAAAGCTCCTCAAAAGTTACTAAATAAAATAAGAAAAGGAAAATCGGTCGACAAATAGAAGAGAACAAGTTGCAGTGGCCGGAGAGTGCTCCTGCTAGAAGGGTTTTGTAAACAAATTAGTGAATCAAACAATGTCTCCAAATACCAAAAGCATCATTTTCTTTTAACCCTTACCCACGTCGTTGTCTTTGTACCAACAATAACATACAAATCTTGTGCACGATTTCAGAAATTTTATCCGAAAATCAAACAAATCTGTATTGTGTGAGTCATTTAGAAACGTGTATCTAATGAGAATCACATGTGGCTGTTGTTCAGATTTTATAATTTTCAATTGAACATAACTTTGTTGTTGATTGCACAGTTGCTGTAAAATCTTCAGGGTATACTATATGAACTTATACATGAGATAATAACAATGATAAATAATAATTTTTGGAAATGTTGACTTTTTTTGGGTAGCCTACGACAACTTGTTCGTTTATTATGCAATTTAAAAAAAAAATAGTGTCCCAAGTTTATAGGGGCAGTGAAAAAAACACGATTTTCTATCGAAAATTATTTTCCTGCTGAAATTCTATCGTTAACTACAAATGATTGTGTCTATACTGTCGTTCCTGTTGAAATTGAACACTTTACCAACAAACTTTACACAAGTATAAAGGAAATACTCCTTTGCACCGTGAAATTTTGAGGCACTGTAAAAAGTGGGTTTCTTTTCGGTCGTCTGGTTGCTGTATACCTGCGTTTTCTTTTTTTTTCATTTGGTGCTCACGGTTTGAGCCCTAATCATAGATAAACTCGTGGTTTGCGGCAACTGATGTTGGTAGAAGTTTCGAATTGGCTGGTTTAGGATAATAGAAATTTCCAGACTGTTCTAGACCACCAGCATAATCTGGAATTTTCTGAAACAATCAGCTCAGGTATGAATACAGGCACGCTTGTTCAGAAAACTCAGTTGCGTGCTAATCGCCAGCAAAGATTTATACGTGGAGTGTTGTGGGAAAATGAGTAGAGGAAAACAGCTATCGAGAGAAGATGCATTCAATACATGCGGCAAGTGTAATAGAGAAATAGCTAGGCTAATCAACCGTTCGAAAAATGCCATTGATAGTTATTTAAAAAAGAAAATCAAGGAAACCGAAAAGAAAGAGATCTGCGCAAAGAGCCACGTTTTTTCTCCAGGCGGAACTTTGGCGGTGGGTCCGTTATGGTGTGGGCGGCCTACAGTGGATTCGGAAAAGTTGGCGTAGAAATCATTTCGCATCGAATGAACAGCGAAGACTATCAGGCAGTGCTAGAAAAGCATCTGAAGCCCTATTTCCGCCATTACCGCTCTGCAAAACTGATCTTTCAACAGGACAACGCGTCAATTCACTCCAGTAAATCTACCAAGGAATGGTTGTCAAAAGTGAAAATTCCTGTACCTCAGTGGCCTGCCATTTCTCCGGATCCAAATCCAATAGAAAATGTTTGGGGCATGATGGTCCGCGACGTTAATGACAACGCTCGTCAATATTCATCAGTCACAGAGCTGGAGGAGGGCGTCAAAAAAGCTTGAGAAAACATCAGTATGAGCAGCTTGACAAATCTCAACAATTCGATGCAAAAACGGATGAAAATGTTATTTAAAAACGATGGTAACGTTAATAATTACTGATTTTTTGTTGCGAATCAATGGGTTTTACCAATAATAAAAAATTTTCAATGGAAAATCTTGTTGTTTTTTTTTCACTGCCCCTATAAACTTTGGACACTATTTTTTCTAAAAAAATGGCATAATAAACGAACAAATTGTCGTAGGCTCACCAAAAAAAGACAAAAATCGTGAATTATGAGTAGAAATAGCTTGTGCAAATTAAGATTTGTATGGTTTAAAAACATTAAAATTTGGCTAAAAACACTGGGTGCCCCTATAAATTTGGGACACACTATATTAACAAAGTTAATTAAACTAGGCTGCTCAGAAATGTTTTGCACATGCACTCAATAAGGTCTACTTATATGACTTTTTTTAGATATTTCGGCTTAAAAATATCCAATTGCGAGGGAGGACACACATTTTTCCCCTATTTTGACCTCCGCCAAACTCTCCTATGGTGTCATCTAACTTTTTTTACCTAATTCAAAAAATTGCGCAAATCCCTTTCTTTATTGGTATATCGGAGATACTTGACGAAAAATTTTTTTTCTATTACTTGAATTTATAGAGGCTATCACTTCTGAACTGTTCACAAAATTACAAGATTGTGGCCTATGTAGTTTCTGAGAAAACTTGCCTTGACGCACAGGCAGATAGATGGACGAAAAGACAGGTCAGGGAAATGAAATGTATTAAACAAAACCTAAAAGGGGATTTAACTGTTTTTTTGTCATAACATATATAGATTCTTTAGCTTATGAAATATCGACATTTTATCGGTTACCGTATCGATATCGACTCAAAATCGATACCGATATGATATATTTACAAAAAATATCGCCGATATTGATACGATATTAAAAAATTTAACCCTATACGATATCGATTATAGCCTTAATATCGGTATCATATCGAGAAGGCCTACTTTAAACGCTATTTATCATAAATTAGGCCCAGTAGAGCCTCAAATCAGGCCAGTTTCATTGAAAATTAGAGGCTACTTAGGGGCTCTTTGGGCAAATTTTGGCCCAATTCAGAATCAGTTTGGGCCAAATTTCCTGTAAAAGTATTTTGTTTGGACCTCTCTTTTAGCATTTTATTATATTTTGGACCTTGTTTGAACCCCGTTAGGGCCATAAATATACTATGTGATGTGTGTGTCTGGGTCGATAACTTCCTTAAACGTCCATCGTTCCACTTCACAGCCAAGCGATCTGAAGCAAGCAATCAAGTATACGTGGTCGCTCATCAAATAACATCCCGAGTGCGACATATTTAAAATATATTCTGTAAATTACAATCAGTCAAAATATTGTATGGATTTTTCACCACATGTTGATTGCACTGAAAGGCCACATGCGCCCTGACCCTCTTAATCAACAATCGATAAAACGACTGTGTGGTCGCTTTGATCATCGAGGTAGGCAAACTCCTTGATCAATGCGTAAATCTGAATATCATCGAAGATAGGCCGTGATATGAGTGCATTCCTCATATATGGAAATCTTCTTGCGACTGCTCTTACTCGATCTATCGTGCGATTGCATTACATTATGGACCACACTCCTCCATATCCAGGGGATCGTTCGTATGAAATGCATGCACAAACACTAGTATGTACGTTTGCTGGTACATTCGGACGTAATCGAAGATGAGTTATTGGTTTTGAAATACCAAAGTTGGTTTGGTAATCTGTGAGCACACCGCTCTGACCCACTGGGGGTTCCTATTTAGGACTTAACTAACTAAGTTAACCCCTTGGCGAGATCTGATTTAGCGAGTAGATCAATCATTTAGTGCGTTAATGATCGATACTATTATAGTCTTTGCTCGTTTTCGAATCAATATATCTCGTGAATTGTGTGCATTGCTCATGCATTGTAGGTTTT
Organism: Odontomyia ornata; assembly: GCA_963969285.1. NCBI lineage: Eukaryota > Metazoa > Arthropoda > Insecta > Diptera > Stratiomyidae > Odontomyia > Odontomyia ornata. The sequence continues at coordinate 1,715,961 of OZ017740.1, read as the reverse complement.
CCTTGAATGCAGTTGCAGGGACATGCCAAAGCTTTCCCGTTTTTGTGGGTTTAGTGAATCTCTGGTTTGTGAGAATCTATTAGGTAAAACTTGATTCCCTGGTTTTGGCAAGCAATAAAGTTATCAGATGATCTCACGCTACACCCTACTTTGAAAATCCTCATGACATTGTACATCGAATAGATTACCTTCATAATTTTCAAATTGCTGTCGACTTGTGCTGGAAAAATATATCTACGAAATGAACATTACCTTATTGCACAGTTCAAGGAGGAGAACTCAACTCGAGTCATGAAAAAGAAGCACAGACTTTTGTGAAAATTTATGATCGATTCGAATGTACCCGTGGAGGTAACTATAATTCATGCAGTCCCAAAAGGAAACTCTTTGCGCTTCACGCTCCACTCTCAACAGTCGCCTGATGATCTTTAAAGCATCATCAGTTTGATTTATTGGGTAAGTTAATTTATACGCTCTTAAAATATTATATAGCATGAATAATATGTCGGTGCGGTAATGTCCATATGTAAATTGATTAAAAGATAAAGTACCGCATTGCAGCCAATTCAGCCATTTGACGATACTCGTGTGCTGCAGTTTCCGAGAGATTCATTCATTGATCAGATAAAGAGTTGATAGTGTAACAAGTCTTGGGTTACTGTTGATGACTTGAATGGATTGGTTGAAACTAAATGGTTTCTGAATCATACTTCCTTATTGTTGTATCCTTTTCAGTTACAATTCAAATAGATCGACTTAATATGCTGCATTCGATTCGGAATTTATTTTAACCGACTTTTAAATATCAGGCAAATAGGCAATTAACGCCTGTGAAAATCTCAATCGGAGTCAAGCTTTTAATTCACAGGACCAAATCTTATAGGTATTAGAAAGAGAACTGCGATGAAAGCTTGCTACTTGGCTGCTGCAAGGTGCTTGTTGCGGTTCATACTTACTACAGGGATGAACAATAGTTCATGTTTTTGTGCCAATCCGGACATTAGTTTCAGTTTCTCACCATCAAGCTGCTGAATTCAAATACGGGAAGTACAATGGCTTCGTAGCTAACTATTTTCACCGTTAGGTGTAGACGGTGTCTAGCGTAGGAGAGCACTCGTAGGCAAAAAATAACTGCTATATGTAGCTACAAAGAGCTGTGGAATGCTACCCAATTCCAATATTGTTCAAAGAAAATAAACACACGTGGTTGCAGCTGCAATTTTTTGTTTGGAAATCCCGTTAGCTGTTCTTATCACCAAATTATCATTGAAAATTTCCTAGGCTTTAAAGACGATCTTTTGTTATGAAACTTTCGACTAAATTCTATAAAAACGAACGAAAGGCGATATGGATAGCGCATTCGTGATTTTGCCAAACATTCTTTTGACAGATAAATACACAACCAAGTCTGATAGCTTAAAATCTGCTGGCTCGCAGGTATCCTGTTGGAGTGGTACAGCGTGACCACGGAGATTGCCAGCCAACTGGCGCAGATGAGTCGTGATGCGCCACGCTTTTACTTTTCTTATCCCCAAGCTTACATACCTAGTCGCCTGCACTTTCTACCAGTGCCGTTCCACTGTCGTCTCATATGATGATCCCTGCGCGAACAGAGGATCTCCTTGACAAGAGTGGAAAGCTTAAGATACGCAAACAAAAGATCTACTGGCTTAAAAACCCTTATCGAATCCGATTTGTAACAATTTGATCAGCAGCAATGGATTTCCCCATGATTTGCAACAAAGTTGCTCGCAACATTGACCGTAAACATAAACTGGTACGAATTAAACCGGTCCGGACTGTCAGTAGACTTACTGTTTTTAAGGCCACCGCGTGAGTCCGAAAGTAGAAATTATTATTGTTAGCAAGCCGAAATGGCTGTCTCACGGGTATGTTTACGTTCCTTGTGGAGTGTCTCAGGATGTACTGTCAACTGTCAGGCAGCGCAAGATGTTAAGTAAAAACTGCCACAAATTGGTCAAAGGTGATTGGCGTTTGTACTTCCTTTTTGGTCAATTGTATGAATTTTCCTAGACTTTCACGGCCAAGTTCCTTCCAAACCTCAGCACTTGCCTCTGCAATAAGTATACAATTTATATGAAAAATGATAGAATAACACGAGTCAAGCTACTGTTGAAAGCTTTGTAATTAGAAATATGATGTAATCAATAACAACACCAATGGCAAACAAAGCTTGTAAGTTAGGACGATAGCAGACATCTATAGAACCACAACGACAGCAGCAAAAAGTATTCGCGGCAGGGACGGCAATTAGTTCACCACATGAGAATCTCCACGAAGCAAAAAGAAATTGACCTCTGACCTACGTACATGCACAAAAGCAAGCGAACGAGCAATTTGATCGACTGACTGGTATAAGTGACTGGAGAGTATCGACTCCAAAACGAAACTTTGTTTTTGGCCGTATCCCATGAAGATAATTTTCTCCTGTACTCAAGGGAAACTAAGGTTGGTTGGAGCAGCAACAATACTATTTGCACCGAAAAATATAGAAGCCTACCCAGCAGATGCTGGCAAAGTTAGGTACAGTGCGAATGACGTGAGAAGAAGTTTCACCCTTCTCGTCGATATCATTGAAACATACAACTTTAAATTGGTGTCGAACGCACCATTTCTCCCTACCTATGGTGCAACAGGCTAGCCCGGGAAACTACTCCGTGGAATAAGAGAACCATAATGCATGAATAATTATCCCAAATAATCGAGCCGTGTCTTGTAGTCTTGAACAGTAGGCCCAACTAACGCATCAAGCAATCATGAGCGGACTGTAATACCGGAGCAGTTGAGATGACCAAATGTGCCTCAATGTAGACGACATTCACGCTAGTCTAGCTTCTAGTACATCAAACCGGAGCTACCAACAATGAAAGGCCTACACAAAAGGGATAATCTCTCACAAAACGCAAGTGGAATATAATTTCAACTCCAGGATGGAGTAAACATAAACAAACGGAAGACACTTGACGTTTCGATCAGGCACGGATACCAACGTCAAAAATAAAACAACTAAATAACAACACGGGAAGAAAGCTCGCAGCAAAAAAGGTTATGGTCACGTGTAGCTGAAGATCCGAAAGGTCAATGGTGGTGCTAGAATCCACAATTCCAAGAAGTTGCGGCCAACTTCACTGAAGGGTTTTTTAACGGGGCTGAAATCCCACCCGAGACTAGGATGAATCTGACAATGAACGAGGAGAGCTCTTTTGTTTTGGGGAACCCAATTAGTAAGGATGAATCAACGAAAAAGGAAAAAAATCGATTGGAATCATACTCGAGTTGGCATCAATGGGAAGAAACGTGCTTGAGTTTCCGAATTCATTTCTCCAGGAGTTCTCCAAAAAACATCGGTACGACAAATGCACGCCTGGAGGACTTGCCGGTGATTTGTTTAGGGATTCACGCTGCATACGAAAGTCAATCAAACAGGACATACAATCATAGCGGAAAGAATACCGGGGGCCCCTGTCGTCGAGAGCGCTAAGTGAGGTTAGGTAAATATATTGGCAGATTTCAGATAAAATTTCACTGGATATTGAATCATATGAGTATTATTATTTATTATCATTAATTATAACGTAAAAGGGTTCGGTGTTTTCTTGTATTTATTTTTCCAATCAAGAAGGTGCTAAAAGAAAAATTGTAAGACTTGGCTAGGGAGTGTGTGTGAGAATTTTAAGGCGTCTAACTTTTGCACGAATATTTTGCGGGCGTTGAGGTAGATTAGGCCCTCTTTTGGACTTGAATTCCAGCTTCCGGTGAACTTCATTTATTGGCAATTAAATCTAGGTTACGGGATTGTCGCAGAAGTTCGCTGGGTGGTTTTTGATAGTTTCCGTAGAAGTGGAGACTCCAGTGCGAGCCAAGCTTGGCTCGAGGCTCGGGGGAAAAATATACCCATGACCGGGTCCCAAAACGCCCCCGGCTGGAATCGGCATTTACATTTAGAAGATCCATTCGAGATAGTTTTATCTCGTAACAAGACCATGGGTTAGCACGGGACTTATCTTTGCTGTGTATTCTCCGTTTGTATATTTTGCTAGATAGTTCATAGTTTTTTTTCGAAAAATTAATCGGCCTAATCGTATTGGGATTAATCGCCGAGGACGTGTGCCATATGACTCTAGCACTCCACACAGCTGGGATATTTTTCATACATTATCACTGACAATCGCATTTGATCTTGAGGCATGAAAACTAATCTGTATTCTGCATTGCATTTTCAAATGTAAGCCATATATAGTGTGGTGCCAATTTGGCTGCTTTCTCATATTCGCGCAATGCCATATGTAGTTGATCAAGAAGGGTGAAGATTTGCGCCCGTTGACGGTGGATATCTACGCCGTCCAGATTGAGCTTTTCCGCTGGGTGAAAGTCACTCAACCCTTTGTCCTTATCCTCAATTTGAAGATATCGTGAGGCATATTTCATTTAACCATTAAAATGCAGATCAATATCAGCTTCCCCGTTATTTATTAAGTCCTGCTGTGCTTTAGTACACGGTCAGCGAACATTACTGTAGGGTTATTGTGTTATACTTCTAATATACGAATATGTATCACAGTCATGTCGTCCAAACAATCTAACAGCTCTTTAGTGTGTTCGTGTGCTTTTGTTCGTCTGAAATACGGTTTTGTGTAGCGTAGGTTATATTTGAGAGACTTTGTGAAATCAGGTTTTGATAAAATATTGCCAAATCCATATCATTTGTAGATGGACATGTTCTGAAAGCTTGATATCAATCAATGGCACCATTGCATGTTGAGCTTGAATAAGGGGCATGAGTTTCTCCTTTTCTACTTTTTGTTTCTTTTCTCATGGTGAATCTTTCCCGCTGGCTTATGGTGTCGAATCTCCACTGATTGAGATTGATTTATCTTTTAAACTTATTAACACTTTTGTCTTTCCTGTTGAGTCTGTTGTGTCTCCGGATAATGTTTTTGATTGTTTTCTGTAGATATAATAGCCTATTCCAATCACAAGGGGCGTGCCGATAAGAAGAGCCAACTTCCAGTTAGGAAATGGTTGTGAGTCTGTACTGCCGGTAGTCATCATTGTAAGAAAATTCAAAAGCAATCAGAGTTTCAAACAGTACTAGAAGTCAATACACGGTGAATAAATTGCATCAATCTCTCGTCTAACGTCTAAATGATAGATAATAATCTGCTCAGAATTTAACAACGGAATTTGATTTATTTTGCTTCCACTATTATACTTAGCCATGGTCATCGCTCCTCTTTCCTTCTGGTTTTGTCAAACTGTAACTCCAGTGATTAAATTCGTCGTTGCGGAATTGTGTGCGGATGGTGCTTCGATGGCTGTTGGAGCTTAGTTAAACTAACCGTACAGTGTAAATTAAATCATTTCATTACTACAATCTTGATTTCAATCCACGTTACGTTAAGAATGATCTAAATTAAAATGGTTTATCCTAACTTTGCCTAAAATGGATCGGAATCCTTTTACCTTACGAAATTTTTATACTTTCAAAAAAAACTGCCCTGAATGAAACAAAGTGCGTAAGTTGCAATATTTAGTTGAACCCCCTTCATTTCTCAGGGGATAGAGTCTTAATGATATACATCTTATTCTTACCATTAATTGATCCGATATTTAAGACTACTTGTACATGTTTTTATGAAATTTTTACAAAAACCTTGAAAGAACTGTCAAACCAACATCGATGGAAAACATGTAGTAAGACTACATTATGCTCTCCATACATGCACAACGAGTCGCAAGGTCCTATGACTATAAAAAAAATAACAAAATCAAGTTGACTCAGTAAACAATGGTAATCATTCATTGTATTAGGCAAATTACATGACGTCAAACATGGTAAAATATATAAAAACAGGATAAATTATACTCCATAAGTAAGATGACGACCTGGGTATCACCAGATGGCAGCACACAACACCAGATCGATCATGTTCTGATCCAACAACGTTGGGCCTCAAGCATACTTGACGTCCGTACATACTGAGAACCAATTGTAACTCAGATCATTACTTGATCAAATTAACCTATCGATGTCATATGTTAAAGGCATATTTGTCGAAGACCAGCTCGCTACAAAAATTTGACATCGAAAGGCTCCAAATGGCGTCTGTGGCCAAAAATTTTAACGGAGACCCTCGACAACCAGCTGACTCCCATCTTATCAGACACACCGTTAAACACGAGCAATGAATTCTGGATGGAAGTGAAAGCGGTTATTAGGACCGTGGCAGAACAGATGATCGGACATCAAGCCCGGTGCAAAAGAAATGTTTTGTTCGATGACGAGTGCCACAATCTATTAGACGAAAAGAATCAGGCGTACAAAGAATATGTTGGTAAGAAAACAAGGATGAAGAGAGAACTCTATGAAAATCACAGAAGAGTAGCGAATAAGATAATTAGAACTAAGAAAAGAAAATACTATGATGACCAACTGAGAAGCATAGATGGAAACCTAGCGAGCAACAGCACAAGACAAGCATACAAAGTAGTGAAAAGCCTGAAACGTGGTTATCAGCCCAAAACCAGGCTATGTCGTGATAACGTCTTCAATATCATCGCTGATGAAACCAAAATTAAGGAAAGATTGGCAGTATATTTCAAAAACCTCCTTAATCCTCCCCACAGCTCCAGAATATCGGAATCTATAGATGTCTGCGGAGAGCTTCCATTGTCCCCACCAACTCTGGATGAAGCTTGTTCCACCATCAAAGCCCAAAAGAATAATAAAGCAGAAGACATCGATGAGATTCCAGTAGACTTCATCAAATATGGTGGCAGCAAAGTTCATAAAGCTATTCACAAAGTCACCCAACACATTTGGCAACAAGATCATATGCCAAAAGAGTGGAGGCCCCCAATTAAACTGCCTATCCACAAAAAAGGTGACAAGCTACAGAGCGAAAATTATGTAGACATATCACTACATTGTACCGCGTACAAAATATTTTCTAGAATCTTAGCAAATAAAATCGGGTCATACATGAACAGTATTATTGGGGAGTATCAAGGCGGTTTTAGGGAAGGCCGATCAACAATAGACCAATTGTTCACAGTCAAGCAAGTTCTTGAAAAATGCAAGGATTTCAACATAGACGCACACTAAATTTTCGTTGACTTTAAGCAAGCATACGACAGTATTGATTGTAGCGTACTGTACCAAATAATGCTTTGCTTTGGTATCCCAGCCAAATAAGTCCATCATACCAAAATGACAATGACATCGACAACCTCCCAAGATCACGTCAGTAATGCCTTTGACACAAATATCCCCTTCGGGCCTTCGCTTAGAGATAGATAGAGTTTCTCATTATCTTGATCGTATGTATTGGCACTCAAGAAGGTGATATGGCCAGTACCATGCTTGGACTGTGTATCCGTCCAACCAGATGCGAAAATTTCTGATTTTAAGCTAGTACGTATCATAGCTCAACGGGCTAATAGGCGGTCCAAAGAATCACTTGAATCGAATCTCGTTGATGCAAACGTGATTGAACTAGGGACCTTCGGCTTACGGGGTGAGCCTCTAATCATTATAAAAGGGCGACTACAGGAACCAATATTAGAGAAACTCAGTGCTGATGTCAATATGAAACATTTCGCTTCAAAAGCTATGTTGAGCATTGCAGAAACCTAAAATTCCAGTGATTGGATAGCAACCAACCAATTGCTTTCGATCACTAACCAAATTCGGCATAACTGGATCAGTGCTGGTTGAAAGTGTGCTTCATGCTGATGGCTTACTGTGCTTTTTACAGGAGTTTGTTACCTCCAGTTACCCTCCGCGTGGGAGTTCCTTCGGCTAAGGACCTCGGACCCGGCTTGCCGTCGAAGACGGTCGCAGGTGGCGCCACTCGCTTATCCCCTGGTCCTAGAAAAGAAATTGTCCAGTGTTATTCAAGACCGTACAAAATCCCTCGTCTCGAACCCGCCAGAAAAGAGAAAGAGCCGTTCTTCTTTCTTGGGTTTTTCATCGGCTCGGTTTCAACCGGCGAGCCGTTAACTTCATCCTTGGGCGATTCGATGTTCAATTCAGATCCCCCAACTGGGGTGCATCGGGCAATTGAAATCTAAATTTCCCTTTTTTAGTACACTCATCCAACAGGTGTAGAATGTCAAAGTGACTGACATTCTGTCAATTTCATGTTTATTTACATTGTGCCAAATGTTTGAATTTGGGAAAAACACTAAGAATCGTGGTCGCGTCCTCTTCCCTATGTGTTTGAAATCGTCGGTGATGTGTCGTCGGAACCACAACGCGGTAGTGTGAAAGTGAATTTCGTGACGCGGCAACAAAAAGCAGAACGCCACAACGATTGGAGGTCTCTGGCGGTTGTACTTCCGATAGGTATAAAAGACCCTTAGATGCTACTCGTTTATGTAAACGTTCTTTTCCTGTTTTCTAGGCTTTTCCGGAAAGTGTACCAGCAACCAACTCAACCCGTTGGGGAACAAGGAGTGATCGAGTTTCCTCGACTCCCGGCACCGGCCACAACGGAGTGGCACTTGGCGCTTGACTCCAACGCTCGTAACATCTCTTCCTTACAGTAAGTATTACCAAACGATTTTTTTTTTTGCGAATACTTTCATTGAGGCAATTGTCCAGTGTTATTCAAGATCGTACAAAATCCCACATCGGCTTTTGATGACGACACAGTATGTATCGCCTTCAATGTGGAGCTGATAGAAGATCACCGTGCATTTGATCCTGTCGCCTGCTGTGGTTTAGTTGACTCAGCCCAATCTCTGATGCCTAGTAAAAGAGTTCATTACATACTTCCGCTTGTCGCGATAAAATTGTAAAAGTTGCGCCATTCCTGTCCTATCGCTCAGCGACTGATTCGTTCCATGGTAATGTTTGCGATCAGTTGTGCGTGATGGTGACCGGATTTTCTTTTCTGTTCTTTTTTTTTGCCTATTTTTCTTTTACTTTACATTTACATTCTAAGCTTTTAATATTTTTATTCTATCATTTTAACATTTCGTTTTTTTTTCCTATTTTCACGTTACATTTTTACTTTACTTTGATCTTTTCACATTTCGTTTTTTTGCCTATTTTTCTTTTACTTTACATTTATATTCTAAGCTTTTAATATTTTTATTCTATCTTTTTAACATTTCGTTTTTCCCTATTTTTACGTTACATTTTTACTTTAATCTTTTCACATTTCATTTTTTTTGCCTATTTTTCTTTTACTTTACATTTATATTCTAAGCTTTTAATATTTTTATTCTATCATTTTAACATTTCGTTTTTCCCTATTTTTACGTTACATTTTTACTTTAATCTTTTCACATTTCGTTTCTTTTGCCTATTTTTCTTTTACTTTACATTTATATTCTAAACTTTTAATATTTTTATTCTATTATTTTAACATTTCGTTTTTCCCTATTTTTACGTTACATTTTTACTTTAATCTTTTCACATTTCGTTTCTTTTGCCTATTTTTCTTTTACTTTACATTTATATTCTAAACTTTTAATATTTTTATTCTATTATTTTAACATTTCTATTTTTTAATATTAACCTTGGCTCGGGTGGTATTTTAACAACCGCTGAGAAAAGAAATAAAGAACAAGGTGCAAATCGTTCCCGTGACAAGTTTTCTATGACCGACAGAAGTGTACCTTTTCTAGTTCTTCCGAAAACTGTGCCTCCTGTGAGACACTGCGGGTGTTGTTGGAAGATTGCTGTCTTGTTTTTCTTTTGACGGAAGTGTTTCCGTGCCAGAATTTGGTGTTTGTGGGAAATTTTTGGGAAGATAGTCTGAAAAGCCACATTCTTGGTAGGTGACCTAATTAGAACTCATAAGCACAAACGATGATGCCTCCAGGTTCAGGGAATCCAACCGGAGCATTTTTTATGGTTTGGAAGATAGAAATTGGTAACACAGGTTCCATACACGTAACCAAACCTTCATATGGTGAAAAAACCTACAGTTTCAACGTTCATTCTGAAATGGATTATGTTACTAGAAAGCAAAAAGTCAGGGTATCACTCGAATAAATTTTACCCCGTAGCTGTGCTTTGCATTTCGTTTTTGCTTGTTTCGGGATCTAAATTTGAATTAACGTAAAGTAAATGTGCTTACGATTGTGCAACTGCACGTCTCATAACTAGAAGAATTTTTTGGCTGATATAATTGTATATATAGAGACAAATCTACTTATAGACCAACCCACGGCAGAATCCTTCATCAAAATAAACCAGCCTGCTAGCAGCCACCAACGTAATAGAGTGTCGTGTGGGTGAGCTGTTGAGCCGGATGATACAGCTCATTGCAACGTCTTAAAACTGCATGTTTTCAATCCGATTTTGAGATTGGCTCGAATCTCCGTAGGAAAATTTAACGGCAAATGATCCCAAATGCAGAAGATCTCGCTAGCCCGAAGAAAAAGAAGCATATCTCAAAGTAAAATGTCAAAAATTTTTGGCTTGCTTTTCGAGATTGGGTAGCTATTTATTGGATGGCTCATCAGTTTTCTGATTTTAAAAGCTGCTTGCTTGGTTGTAAATCGCTTTCACTTGCCAAATGCAAAATCCTTCATAGAAGTTAGAGCCGCTATAGATGTTGTATTGAAAGATTTCCATTAAAAATAGTGTAAAATAACTTAGTACCGTATTTACGGATCAGGAGATAAACCTTTTTCTTTATAAAATTTTGCTCTAAAATTCAAATGCGTCCGTATTCGAAATTAATATGATTATGTCTAGGATTCATATAAAATTCCTACAAATCTTGGAAATTGCCATATACGAGTATTCGATGCCATGGAAAACATATCTCTATCTGAAAACATTAGATTCAACTGGCAACAACTGTGCACGAATAAGATGAACATGAGTTGCAGGGATTGAAACATGATGCGACATGGTAGTCTACGGTGGCGGCCAACTTGAATTAAAAGTGATTTGTAATATCGGTAACAGAACAAAATTTTTGTTAGCTGCTAGTTTTTCAATGGAATAAAATAAAAGGCCTTCATATGATGTGAGCTATAAATTGAAAATAATAGCATATGCAGATATTCCGCGTAGTGTAGTGGTTAGAGTGCTTCCCCTAAGGCCGAAGGTCCAAGGTTCAAAACCGTTGGTGACAAAGAAATTTTTTCGTGTGCTTCTTTGGTTGGAATATACTCGTAAGCGTGTTCAGTTATGATGCATGCTGGTTTCAAATTAGAATGTATTGCAGCTCAAAAGATAAAGTGTGGTACTGACCATATTACCTTCTTGAATGCCGGCGATACATATGATCTAAATAATGAGTTACGAGTTCTTTAACTATCTTAAGGTGAAGGTCCGAGAGTAGCTGTAGTTTTAAAAACAAGCATATGCAGGTGAACATGGAAATAGGACAGCTAAGCGGCATTTCAACCCTCTTCCAGCAGAAAAAACTATTCGCGGTTAGCGGGCTGGTAAAGGAGAGATGAAAAAATGAGGAACACCAAATGTGCAAACAGAGAACTGAATATGGCCAAAACTAGAAGATAACGTATTGAAATGGATTCAAAAACATCGTCGAAATTGCATTGAAAACAACACAAATAAGTGAGAATAGCAGGAGAGCACTCCTGCCAGAATGGTTGGGTAAATAAATTGGTAAATCAAACAACGTCCCAAAAATAACAACTTCACTTGCGTATGGAATCTCTTAATTGACTTAAATAAAATAATATGTGATTAGCTTGTATCTAAATTTGCCGCCATTTCGTTTTCGTTTTCTGGACCTCATTTTTTGAGCAACCACAATGGGCTACCATTATTATAAGCTATATCTGAAACTTAGTTCAAAATTTGAACATATCTGCATCTGTTAATGACACAGCTATATATGGGGTTCGGGCAAATTTAAGGTTTCCCTTTATATTTGATAGACAAAAATTTTAAATTCAGAAACCATACTTTTGCTAACAAACTTTACTAAATTTGGACTTCATAGGTATTTGCTCGTAAAGACAAATATTCATGGTTTTTTTCATATCTTCGGGCTCAAAGATTTCCAAACGCAAAAGGGGGGACCAACATTTTTCACATATTTGGACGCCCCCGCTCAAGTCATTACGGTTATCGCTCTTCAAGTACTCAATCCTGAAATTTCTCTTCAAGTCCGAAACTTTGTATTAGTTGCCACTTTTAATTTGCATACAAAGTTGCATAGCTGCAGATGTTGTAGTTTCTAAGAAAATAGACAGACAGGTCGCGAGACTATTAGAGTTTTGCAAAGATATTTTATATAACTTTAAAAATTACCAAATGTACGCTCGTAAGCTAGCGCTACAGAAGAACTTATCAGTCTTTAAGGGTGTGTTTGGAAGGTGCTGCCGGTTTTTGAAGCATTATGGACTTGGCATGCGAATCAAAACCAATATATCTGAGAAAAAGCCACAAAAGTACGAAAAGAGAATATTTTCTTTCCATTGCTTTATTATTCAACATCGAAAGAAAGCTAGTGTGCAACTAAGCCTAAAAGCGAATTTGAACAAAACTCCTCTGACATTACATGTGCCAAGTCTGTTGCCATGAAAGGTGCTAAAATTATAACTTTAAAAACAAGAGGACATGAAAAAATGTAGTGCATTTATCCTTTCATGTTATGCTGACGGTACTAAGCTTAATCCAATGCTGCAACCTTCTGAAATGCCACAAGGTGATATTGTTCATGTGCATGAGAAGAGTTTGATGGACAAGGCTGATGCAAAATTATGGATTAGCAGAGCGTGGGAGAGAAGGAAAGGTGCTTTATCGGAGAATAATTATCTTATTGTGCTAGATCATAGTACATTCCCATAGTATCCTCACCTTCCATTTACGCTGTATTGCACACTCCTTGAATTTTCCCAGGGGCCGATCAGCTGAGTCGAGGCACGTCAGCAGGGCCGAGGCCTATCTTATTAAAAATAAATAAAAAGCAAATAAAATCCCTATCCCAAGCATCCGCAAATATATTGAATGCCTTTGAGCGAAGGGTCCTCAGGCGAATAATCGGAGCGAAACTGGATGGGCCCAATCGTGAATTCAATGCTGTATAAAATTTTTGACGAGCCGGAGGTGTCAACGATTGTCAGACTGCGGAAGCTTTGTTGGGCTGAAGATATCAATCGTATGGACGAGCAACGTATACCCGAAAAGATATCCGTTGGGAGAACTGAAGGCCGGAGACCAGTGGAGAAACCCAGAAAACGCTTTCTGCCACCTGCGGGGATATGTGGATACGATTTTCTAGCACAGCCATGGATGTGGACGTTACTGAGCTATCGTTTAGTTTGTTTATCTAGTACCTCGGAGTAGCTGATACTCCTTGTTTACAGCTCTTGGAGATGCGGCATCAAATCACAGTCAGTACCGCGAGAATGCTGGTGCTGGCTCGTTTTTGTATAGGAATATGGTCGATCTGGTTGAATATGCGACCTGCTTTGAATGCCCGCGTTCCCTTATGGATGGCTCGATGCGGAAAGCATGTGGAACTTACTGTGATGCCTCTACTAGTTGCAAAGCCTATCAGGAGTTGTCTATTGTCGGCGGTTTTTTCATGGAGGCTGTGTCCTCTGGTTATTCCTCTATATGTCGTTTCTCAGCCAATTTTTGTATTGAAGCCACCCAAAACAAATTTAATATCGTTTGACGTTAAAACATCGATAGTGGGTTCCAGGGTGCTGTAAAATTTGTCCTTGATCGCTTCTTCATTGCCTTCTGTTGGCGCGTCACAGTTGACCAGCCAAACATTAAAAAATTTGATCTTGATACGAATAACACAGATCCTTTCGTTAACGGGCTTGAAGTCGGTGATAATTAGTTTAAATGTATTGTCAACAATAAAAGCCAAGTCTGTAAAGTACGGTAAGCAAATTTTGGATTAGAAGAGAATGGAGCTGCCCTTAATTAGGAAACTAAGCCAAAAACTGAAGCACCAAATTAACATTTCCTCAAATAATTGACTTTATTTTTGTATAATTTATTCTTTCACAAATGAAAATCTCAATTTTAACACTGGTAAAATATATAGGAGTAGCAATGGTAAGAAGTAATAACTTATAGTAATTCTCTCCCAGGTTTTCTTATGTAGGTGATCACACCTTCAAAACTTTACCTCTTCAGTGATATTCGATTGATGAGCCAAATCCTTGAATTAACGCGTTGCGTCCGTGTCCCCTTGATATCGTTGTTTTTTTTTACCATCAGTCTGTTACTTTTATTTTGTATAGGACATTTGACTTTAAGGATACCGACTGTGCATTGAACAAATGAAAATTATTAGGACTCGAAAGACGACTTGATGCCATTTACGAAGGGCAACCTTGATATTAATAATTTCGATGACATGCCCTTGTACATCATTAATAACATCGAATACCTTCAATACGACAATAAATTCATAATGCGGCCATTGGGTAGAAATGTTCGAAACATTCACCTGAATAGATTGTATCCTCCCTTTGTGCTGATATCGCATTAAGATTACCGTCCATCCGATTCCGCGGATATGTATGTACATTTGAATATCGGCTTTATTTAATATTGAGACGTGTGACTAGCCTCGAGTATGGTGGTAAGTCTCAAGTTCTGAAATGTTAAAAAGACGAGGGCTTAAATTTTTACAATGTTGATAGTTGGAACTTAATTTGTTTCATTAAATTTGTTTTTCCGCAGGGAAACCTCTACAGAATCTAATTTAATATTAAGAATCCTACTTCTCGAAATTACAGATGGTCACACTGTACTGAACTATAGGGATAAAGTAAAAAGCACTCAATATTGTTTGTAGAAAAAACTTCACGTTGTCATCGAGGGAACAATAAAAGTATGTGAAGAAGAAAGTGGACGATGTTGCTGTTGTTGTTGTTGTCGGCCGTAAGATATTACCTGAGGACAAAAAGAACCGATATTGCAGTGTCACTAAAGAGTTAGTGACATGCTGGGTGGAGTCCCATTGAGTGTGTTATCGCCCCCTGGGGTCAATGTTGCGGCTCAGACTGCGATCCAACATGTACTCTATGATATCTTTGAATGTGTCCCAAGAACGGGAAATACATTTTTTATACTTAAATCAAAATATATGAAAAATATTTAGAGGAAAAGTGCTCACTGCGCATCGGTTGGTGGTAAATTTTCAGGTTGCAACGTCCATCGAAAGTGATGTTGGCCTGGTGAGTTGGTAAAGTGCCGCTCATCGGTTCAGTCAGCGCCAGTGGGTTTTTGAATGAAAAATTGCAACGATATCGTATCGAATGAAGGTGACTTTATAAGCAGATTTCAAAGATTTTTTCACATTTACTTTAAGAAATAGCCAACAAGAATAATCTTAAAAATAGAATGAATAAAAAATTGCAAATTATTACATGCAAAACAACGTTAATCGGAAATTCGACACCTCAGCCCCTACCTGCAGTCTCGAAATTCCGCAGCAAGTTCTTGTCACCACGATGATAATTTAAAACAAGGATCGTCATTTGTTTAAACATCCAAAATACTAGATGTCATCGTAGCTCTGCAGCTACATCCATAAACTTCGATTATTAATCACCAACATTTTTAGCAAATCAGTCACCTTGTCATCTTTTTTATGTGAGAATCCAAATAAAATTAATGTATGCCAGCGACAAGAACCCACAAAACATCGACCCGTAAAATCATTAACGAGAATCGATCAAGTAAACAAGTTAACAATCAGAAGCGATTCAACTAGTCAATCTACTGATTCGGCTTGTGTTCACCTGCCACTCCTCCTGCACAATAAATCATGGTTTGTTCCTTTTCGGAGGAAACAGGCATACGCCTCGGCAGAGCAAGCTGGCGAGCAAAAATCGATCAATCGACGGCGATCTTGGCTCTCGGCTAAAACAATCAACTCAGCATTTTGAAAAACAGTGGTTACATGCCAGATCCGTAGGTTGCAATCATTAATTATCGCCACCTTGGAGTCGCAGCGATCGGCGGTGAGACAGCGTGAGCATCAGTAACAGACGTAAATGCTGACACTGACGCCAATCGGGAACCTTCGATAGTGATCCTAGTTGCCCTCTTCATATGCAAGCAGTTCTGAGGATTTCGCTAAATAATCAAAGTCATTTGGTTGCTAACTTGCATTGCATGCTTTTTATTAATGATAGCGAGTTGAAGTGAACAAATTATTTCTGTACCCGTATTTAAGGGTGAGAGATAAGTAGAATCAGTATTTTTGGCAAAGAAGTGTTAATCTCAACAAGGAATGGTTAGAATCAGAAACATCGAAGCAAATGCAACGTACGTATAATTTGTCTAAGGATCCAATCATAGGGCGCCTCTTATGTTGAGGACACTTCACATATAAATTTTCAATTTTAATAAAGCCTTAAATCTTTGAAATTATTTAACCGGCTTCTAAAGGAAAGAAGGTTTTCAGTTTCACCAGTTTATTTTTTGTTTTGTTTTTTTTTCTGTCAGTTCACGCGCAACATTTGAACGGGAGTAGATAGAAGAGTGCCGTTTTCAACAATGTATAAGACTTACTTTTTATGAGGTTTATTTGAAGGGCATGCAAATGAAACAAGTTGGGTAGACAGAACTACTACGTTTTGTACTTAACCTACAAGATGTGGATGAATAGAATGATTTAATTCAAGAAAAACTTTTATAACATGCAGAACAAATATATTCTTGCTTTAGAAAAACTCCATTTTAACCAGTCAAAATTTTGTTCCAATATTACCAAAATCATTGACTTACCTGAATCTTAAGTGTATTTTTGTTATTCATTTTATCTGAAAATTTAGAGAAAATTCAATCAAAAGTGTAGGGTCTGGTTCGATGGAAAGCCCATATAGTAGAAACGTCGTATATGATTGTTGTAATCGTAGGATATTCAATTGCTATAACGTCGATAAGCTTTATTAAAACTTATAGAATAAAATGATATCTTAAAGAACTACTTAAATAGCTGACCTCATACAATTTAATTATACTAATATATTTTTACTGACAAAAATGTTAAAGCCTACTACTATTAGCAAATTTCAACTAATTTCAGCCTCTAAGTTATTTGTTATTGGATCTAGCTCCAAGATTTTTAGGGTTTTCTGAAAGAAATTTTGCGAAAACCTACTAGTTTCCTGCCCCATCTTTCCGCCTGTCTGCCCATCTACCCATTCGTACCAGTCCATCGGTCCTCGATCTGTGCGTCACAAGAAATTTCTCCGGAAACTATAAAAGCTACAAAGCTCAAACTTTTGTGAAAAGCTCAGAAATGGAGGTCTCTCTAAAGTTTAGTACCTATCGAATATATGAAAATTTTCGAATGGGGTCTCCCTTATAACGAAATGGCCCTGAGAAATTTCTTCATTAATTATAGTCGAGTGGAGTATCAAATGAAAGGTCTTAGCCTTTTCAGAATCTGAAAAATAAGTCATTTCTTGCATTAGGAGTTCAGGGGGAGGCAAAATGCACGAAAAATATTTATGTTCTTCCCCTCGCTACGTGATTGGACGCTTTTAAGCCGAGAATCTGAAGAAATAACGAAGTAGGTCCTTATGAGTCCAAGGGCAACAAATACTTCGGAAATCAATGTTCACTCAACTCTGTTAGTAATAGAATGATTTACAAATTTCACATTTTCCCCCAAAAATCGAAACGGTGCCCTTAAACTTCTTAAAGTTTTATAGTTATGTATGTTGATACGAGGTACGAGGGCGGCTCAAATAGGAAGGAGATAAACGCTGTAAATGGCACGCATGTATGTTTTGAAGGTCGTGGCTTTAGTATATGATAGCTCCCCTTACAAAAAGTGTGGTATACTTTTCGTCGGGAGTGTATGTTTCACGCGCATGCTACGACTATGAGTGAACGTCAAGTGCCGACCGCCGTTGCACAACGTATTGTCATTCGTTTTTTAGTGTGGGAAGGCGTTATAAGCGTGGAAATCCTTCTGCGTTTGTGAAATAAGTTTGGTGGTGAGTGCCTGAGTAGGACTGCGCTATTTAAATGGGCCAAAGCGTTATAGGATAGTCGCGGAACAGTCCAGAATGAGCCGCATGATCGTCGATCGCAAACCAGATTCTCGTAGAACCACTCATTTTGGAGGACCTTAGGATGACTGTTCGAGATATTTCGGCTTAGCTTGGCATCAGTATTGGAAGTGTAGAGTCTATCATCCACAAACACCTTCAGTATCGCAAAATAACAGCACGATGGATTCCTAAGCTGTTAAACTTCGAGCGAAAATTCACGCAGTTGGAAGTTTGTTGCCGCTTGCTGACGCGATACGAGGTAGAGGGGGACGGTTTTTCAACGCAAATCTTCGCTACAGACGGGACATGGGTACACTATTTCACTTCCAAAAGTAAGGTGTCGTCTAAAGAGTGGCGGAAGAAGGAGAAAGGATTGCCAGTCAAAGCGAAGACAACCAGGTCAGCGGGTAAGATTATGTGTACTGTGTTCTGGAACCAGTGGGGCGTGCTGTACGTTGATTTCCTACACACCCAACGTCCCCTCAATGCTACATACTACTCTAACCTTCTGTAAACACACGTGAAATCTACTTATCGCTCGAAACGGGGGAGCATTCCAGCACGAAGTTTGATTCTTCTCCAGGATAACGCGCGCCCTCATTACGCGCGTCTCACCCTCGTTAAAATATTGGAATTGTGGTGGGAGGTACTGGAACACCACCCCTACAGTCCGGGTTTATCACCTTGCGACTACCACTACCGAACTGATTTCGCAAATGCAAATAAAATTCCTTGTTTTTAACGCCTTCCCACACTAAAAAAGGAATAACAATACGTTGCGCAACGGCAGTCAGCACTTGACGTTCACTCATAGTCGTGATACATGCACTCCCCACGAAGACAATGCCACACTGTTTGTAAGGGACACAGCTATCACATATCCATAGCCATCTACAGCGTTTATCTCCATCATATTTGAACTGCCCTCATGTATATATATGTATATATATATATATATATATATATATATATATATATATATATATATACATATATACATATATATATATATATATATATATATATATATATATATATATAAGTATATATATATATATATATATATATATATATATATATATATATATATATATATATATATATATATATCCCTATAAATATATGCGCATATATATATATATATATATATATATATATATATATATATATATATGTATATATAAGTATATATATATATTTATATATATATATATATATATCCCTATAAATATATGCGCATATATATATATATATATATATATATATATATATATATATATATATATATATATATATATATATATATATATGTATATATATATATATATCCCTATAAATATATGCGTATATATATATATATATGCGTATATATATATATATATATATATATATATATATGTGTGTGTGTGTGTGTACAGGGTGCGTACGGTATTTGAGGAAAACTTGAGAGTAAAATTAATTAGCTTGTATTTTTAACAAAATTTTATGACATTTCAGGAATTTTTTATTCAACGTTAAATTAGTATATGGCTATAAAGTTATTCAATAAAATCGCCATTAGCAGTAATAACCTCTTCGATCAGGCTCCGGAAACAATTACATGCCCGAATCAAATGCTCCTTGTTCAATTTGACCATAACGGTATTAATAGCAGTCTTCAGCGAAGAAGTGGTATTAGGAAGACGCTTATTGGTCTCACGCTCAAGTACGCCCCATACGTAACAATCCAAAGGATTAAGTTCTGGGGTGCTAGATGGCCATACGTTCGGTGCTATATGATCATGAAAATTTTCGGCCATCGAATTTTGTGTCACCATCGCTTTATGTGAAGAAGCAGAGTCTTGTTGAAAAATTTATGGTCTGCCTCCGCTTACATTGTCTATTCAGGATTTCACTACCGTCTCCAAAGCCTCGATGTATGCAGCAGAATTCCCTCGAAGCTCTTGAGTAAAAAAGTGTGGTGGCATAACATGTCTTTCGTTGCTGACAACACCTAAAACCATAACAGTGGCTGCAAATTTTGTGTGCATAGCAACAGGAACCTCCGTAAGATTTGAACATAGCCATCTGTCATTTCTGTGATTTTTTTCGTCGGAAAAAAACCATAACTTCTAGGGCGTCTCAGGGTATTTGATTTTGTTTAAAAGACGTTTTGATGGCAGAACTCTCTGTTCCCGTGTTCGGTCCGAAACGAACTGTCCTCTGCGCATCACGTAAGACTTATACCGAAGGTCTTCGTGGACAACTCTACAAATAAGGCGCTCAGAAACATGAAGCCCACTCGCAAGGACCCTCATTGATTTTGAAGGGTTCTCGTCTATGATCGCTTACACTTGCTCTAAAAATTCTGCAGATCGGACAGTGCCAGAACGTTGTTCGTGCTTTTTGCGTTTTATAACCGATTATGTATCGCCTCCTGAGGCTTTCAATTCACGGCGAGCCTTATGCATGAATGCATGGGCGCAATTAAGAAAATTAGAGATCTCTAAATCTGTATGGTTCGCACATATAGCGACGATGACAGCATGTCTCTTGATTTCTTGAGTGTTGTTGTAGTCCGCCATTTCATATCTGAAAAGGAAAAAGATAAAAAAAAATTCGCGAAGTTATAGTCACATTTATGCATATCCTCAAATACAAATATCCTCAAATATATATATTTATATTTATATATATATATATATATATATATATATATATATATATATATATATATATATATATATATATACATATATATGAATACTCAATTTCATTTCGACCACGCTAGAGGTTGCAATTTTGCTCCGATTTTCATCAAATTTACAGGAAAGGTGTATTGCGTAAATATCTGGGTTAACTTTGTGAACCAGCTGTATCGGCAAGGTAAGAACAAATATTGTGATTTCTGTTCTGACCAAGGTATACCTTCGACTTGGATAAAACTTGGTAGAGACTTATTGAGCTGTGTGATGAATCTCACAATATATAAACAAAATGGTGGCCGCTCAAAGGTTAAAAAAGGTGTAAAAAATGGTTGTTGTAATTTGACCAAATCTTTTAACCGACGTTAGTGAAATTGACAATTAGGTAGAAACTGTAAGTATCTAAAGAACTGTGTCAAAAAGAAACAGGGGGTCTGGTCCCAAAAACACAAAATAGCGCTTAGTTTAAAGTCAAAATTTCAAAGGCTTCTTAAAGTCGTAGTTTTGATCCGATTTGTATGAAACTTAGTTTCAAGATAGAGAATAATCAAATCTACAGACTTCTTCAAAATAAAGGTGGTTCAAATGTAACGAAGGTTCCCCATTTTAGTGGCTACATTTTCCAACTGATTTTCATGAAACTTTGGATTATGGATAACTGTACTAAGTTTTTGTATTATGCGAAAATTTATTAAAATTGGATGAAGAATAAATAAGCCAAAAATTTAAATTTTTTTTTTTTTAGCTACCATTTTGGCTGGACTGAAACTCCGATTTGAACGAGATTTGGCACATTGACTGATGAGACCCTAAGACACAAATATTTTTTAAAATCAAAAATCAAATGCATGCATACAAAATGTTGACCCCCAAAGTTCAGAAGGTAAGCAAAATTCACTATTTGACCAGGAACTGAAATAATGAATATATTTCATGGAAACGTTGGAAATGGCTAAACTTGAAAGTATTTATACAACAGATCCTTTTCGGGTATTGCAAAACATTTTTACAATACTCGTACCTTACTAAAATCACGACCTGTCTGCCCGTGTGTCCATCCGTCTGTCCGTCCGTCCCTTACAATAAGTTTTCTGGCAAGCCTCATAAGCTGGAGCAATGAAATTTTCTACGTAGGTCAAACGGGGTGCTCTCTAAAAAATTTGCAGTGCAAAAAAATATTTTAAGTGTTCAAGGAGAGGGGTCTCCCTATACAGGGTTGTGGCTCTTAAAAAGCAAATATGATTGTCAGATATAAGATTTAGGTGAGAGCTTTTCAAAACGGATCCTAAACAAGAAACATTTGCAAGGAGGGGAAATGTGAGGGGAAATATACGAACCATTTTTTGTCCCCCCTTGTGATTGGATATCTTGGAAAAAAACAACTGAAAAAAATCATGAAAGTAAGTCCTGATAAGTACAAGCCCAACAGAAACCTCAGAAGTTAATTCGGTTAACTTTGTTAATAATTGTATACTTTATGAACTTTACGTTTCCTTTAAATTTGCCAATTTGTGTCTAGATTTCTTGATATAAAACACATGTAGAGCCATAAATAGCTAAGTTATAGATGATTGAAATTTATCGATTACAACAACAATTACACGAGATACTGTGTAAATACACATTCCCAAAGGACCCAAGCACTACAAATATCTAAGGGGTTTGATGAAAATTTTAAAAATACAAAGGAGGTTCAAATATGATGGAGACAAAACCTGTAGATGGTGCGCATGTATGTTTTTAAGTTCGTGGCTTGAGTATGTGATAGCTGGGTCCCTTACGAACAGTGTGGCACTACTCTCGTCGGGAATGCATGTTTTATGCGCGTTCTACGACCATGAGTGAACGTGAAGTGCCAATCACCACTGCGCAATGTATTGTCATTCGTTTTTAGTGTGGGAAGGCATTAAAAACACGAATTTTTTTTTTGCACTTGCGAAGTCAGTTCGATAATGAGTGCCTGAGTAGGGCTGCAGTGTTTAAATGGGCCAGAGCATTCAAGGATGGTTACGAAACCGTCGAGAATGAGCCGCATGATCGTCGACCGCTAACCAGCATCACACCAGACAACATTTGCCGCGTAGAACAACACATTTTGGAGGATCGTAGGATGAATGTTCAAGACATTTCGGTTGAACTCAGTACACCATTTGTAGTGCAGAGCTACCATCCATGAACACCTTCAATATCGCAAAAGAACGGCGCGATGGGTTCCTGAACCAGCACGAAGTGTGATTCTTCTCCAGAATAACGCGCGCCCTCATACCGCGCGGCTCACACTCGATACAATATCAGAATTGGGGTGGGAGGCACTGGTGTACCCCCTCCTCTTCCTCTACAGTCCGGATTTATCAACCTGCGACTACCATATGATTGGACTACTGAAAGAAGCCCTCAGAGGTCAAAGATTCAACACCGACGACGAGGTAAAGGAGTTCGCGGCACATGGCTGCCCAGGTTGCCCAAGGAATTCTTCAAAACCGGCTTCAAAAAGCTTCCGGAAAAGTGGACGCAATGCGTAACTTATAAGGGGGAGTACGTAGAAAATCTGTATATTTTTGCAAATTTTTTCGATTGTAAATAAACATGTCAGAGCATTTGCCTCGATCATTTTTGAACCACTCTTGTATTTTAAAGCATTGATATGTTCTCATGACTACTCAAACATTGAAGTCAACGCACTGAAAATAAAATGGCAGCAAATTAAAATACATAGTAACGATCGATAATTTTTCTGAGCTCAATTCATGGAATATATCTGTGAGTTAAGTTGTGATAATCAAAAGACGCTCTTTAATTTACTAACACCAATAGCCGGAAGGCAAATTTTTCGTAGGTACCCTTATTTTTAAAAGCAAATAATAATTTTATTTGACCCCATTTTGAAAGTCAAACACTGGTTAAGGACAAGTAAAAAGTGCAGGAAAGTCCTCCTAACCGAAAGTTATTGCATAATGCCTTTAGTTAGGAAGACTTTCCTGCAATGTTTACTTGTCCTTAAACAGTGCTTGACTTTCAAAATGGGAGTAAATAAAATGATTATTTGCTTTTGAAAATAAGGGTACCTACGAAAAATTTGCCTTACAAATTTTTTCTGCAGTTTAATTTTGCAAACAAATATATAAGTCATTGATTTAGTAAGGCTTAATTAATTTTACAATGACAGTAATGAACGTAGATTCCGATTTCCTAACAAGTTACTCTCTACAATCGTGATGCACAATATTGAACAAAGATTTATTATTACTTTATTTATTAACAGTTTTATCCATTCTTTAGGCAAATGGATTAATGAATTTCAAAGTGATTAAAAATAATCTTCACATAATTCTTGGATAGATAATAATGATTTGGGCCAGGAAACTTTTTTAAAGATGAAATAAAAAACTTAAAAAATTAATATAAATAAAACCTAACTGCGTACTACTCCTGAGAATGTGAATTAAATTTCAAGAACTAGACTCAAATCAATTAACTCATTTTGACAAAATTATTCGCCACAAACTGAATAAACTGGGGTAAACTGTTTTAGCAGCGATTCCAGAAAACTTGTTGTTCGTTGTTCTTGAACCTTCGCTTCCTGCAAAAACGCCTCCAACAGTCTCGGTCTATTGTTTGCGACCCTGATTTTCAAAATTGGAGTAGCAATAAACAGTCTTCGTCGACAGAGTTAGACTGGTGGTTCCTCAGCTTTAGTTCTCACAACGAATACCTTTTTGAGTATCCATTGTTCGTCTTTGCGATTCACGTGGCCAGCTCATCGCAGCTTGCCCAGTCTTACAATCGTTGAAAACTCCAATCGTCAAAAATTTCATACAGCTGTCAATGTAGCTGGTCTTCAAGCGAAAAAACTGAATAAAATATTTTATTTGCGAGCTGTATTTTTGGCGTATTTCAGCTCTTCCATTAGCGGTTCTCGTAATTTTGGCACCAAAATACACGAATTTACCCACATTTTTGATACTGTGCACTCCAGGTGTGATATTTTGTATATTTGAGGTATATATCCTTGACTGCGTCATAAACTGTGCTTTGTTCTCATTGATTAGCCCTACTGGCTTTGCTTCGCTGTCAAATTTTAGGAAAACTTCCTTAGCGGTCACTAGTTTCCGTGACAACATTTTGATGTTATCCGCATAGGCTACCTTTAAGCTTGACTTGAATAAGAACGTACATCTCGCATCGACATGTAGCTTATGACATACTCCAGAGCTAAATGATAGGACTTATTCCATGCGTTTTTGAGCATTTCAAAGTCAGTTTTTAGGTCTTTGTAAAAAAAATTTTTACAAAGACCTACTAGTTTCGCGACCTGTCTGTCCGTCTGTCCGTTCGTCTGTCCGTCTGTCCGTGCGTCACAGCTAATTTCCTCAGAAACTATAGAAGCTAGAATGCTCAAACTTTGTGAAAAGGTCAGAAGTTATGGTCTCTCAAAAGTTAAGGCCTTGACAAAAATTTAAAAAATGTTTAAGGGGGGTCCTCCCTAATAACGAATTGGCCCTTAAAATTTTTTTTTCACCAAAGGTAGTCGAGTTGGGTATCAAATGAAAGGTCTTGATTAAAACTTTTAAAATCTGAAATAAAAAAGTCATTTGATGAATTAGGGGGTCCACGGGAACGCAAAATGTACCCAAAATTTGGGTCACCCCCTCCCCTCGCGATTGGACACCTTTCGGCCGAAAAATCTGAAAATTATCACGAATGTGGGCCTTTATGAGTACAAGTGCAACAAATACCTTAGAAATCGAAATTCGCTCAACTTTGTTACTAATAGTATGATTTGTAGATTTTACATTTTTGCCCATAAAACCTAAACGGTATCTTTAAACTTCTTGAAGTTTTGCAGTTATATAGACTGACACAAGATATATATGTTCACAAAATTTAATTGAGATCGAATCATAATCAAGTGAGTTATAGCCATTTCAATTATATGGAATTATAACAACGATAACACGTGTTTATGGTTCATATCGGGTTTTCCAATAAGAGGTGTTATTTTGGTATTAAAAGAAAAATGCCATTTTTTAAAATAAATGATCGGATGTTTAGTTCATTATAAAGAAAAAGATATGCCGTTAATAGTAATAACTAATATTGGGCAAATAACCACTACGACACGCTTACAGGACCATATCCTCTTCATGAAATTTTCCATAACCAAATCGCAAAGTGGCTGCCCTATGTCCTCGATTGCCTCACGAATTTCTTCTTTGAGATCTTGAATTGACGCTGGGCTATTGGCGTAGGCCTTCTCTATCACGTGGCTCCAAAGGAAGAAGTCGCAAGGTGTTAAATCAGAAGATCTATTCAAAATAACACCTCTTATTGGAAGACCCTATATATATTTAAAATTGACTAAGGTACTTTTATTTTCTTTCTATTTTCATGAAAATTTAAGGAATAGTGTTTAACTTGAACATGTTCAATCGGCCGAGCATTCAGAAAAATAATTTAAGCTAGATTAAAATGGCAGCTGCACTGTGCTTATGAAAGAAACTGTGTATCTTTTGTATAAATTTGAACGACTTCATATCTAAGTATTGGATGAATAATTCAAGTTATCGATTCAGGCCATTAGAAAACTTGCTTCTAACTCTAGGATGTTTACAAAGACCTTCTGGTAGGAGCACTCTCCTGCTTACTCAACTTGTTATTAGTTTTTTTCGACATGTTTTCCAATTTATACTGAACAAATCATCGTTAAATTTCAAAGACCGGGAATGTTTGTTGAAATTTTTGAAAACTATGATGATCTGTGATGAAGCAAATAACATGGACAGTACCTGATTAAGTTTGTGTGTAGTAGAAATCTGGTCATACGTTCGATTTGCTTCCCCACATTAACGCATACATAAAATAACCTGGGTATCACTGGATCGCAACACACAAAACCAAAGTGACCATGCTCTGGTCCGTACATATCGAGGAGCCAATTGTAGTTTGGATCATTACTTGATCAAACTAGCCAATCAATGTCGTATGTCAAAAGCGTATTCGGAGAAGACCAGCCTCCTACCCAAATTCAACATCAAAAAGATCTAAGCGAAGTCTGTGGCCGAAAATTTCACGGAGACTCTTGACAACCAACTAGTTACCATCATATTGGACACATCGCTGAAAACAAACAATATTGACGGCATAATCGATGATGAAAACAAGATTAAGGAAGTATTTGTATCATATTTCAAGAAACTCCTAAATCTCCCGCACAGCTCCAGAATATTCAACAGCCTATAGATATTCTCGTTGGCCCCACCAACTCGGGATGATGTTTACTCCACCATCAAAGCCCAAAAGAATAATAAAGCGCCGGGCATCGATGAGATCCCAGTTAGGCTTAGAAAATATGGTACCAGCGGTGTTCAGAAAACCATCTACAAAGCCATTCAGTAAATTTGGCAACAAGAACATATGCCCAAAGAGTGGAGCCAATCAATTATATTCCCTATACGCAAAAAAAAAAAAAACATTTTCATAGTATTCAAAATGAAGTTTTACTCAATAAAACTGGTCTTAGTATTTGTCTATGAGGAGTGCTAAAGGAAAAGTGACAGAGCGGAAAACGATATAGATGCCAATTCGTTGGTGGAATAAGTTCAGTCTAGTTTGCAGTGAATTTGTATTGCTGGAATAGTATAGTATTGGGTCCAAGTTGTACCAGTGTTTTCGATAGTTGAAGTTAAAGTTTGGCTGTTGTTATTTACGAGCCGACAGCTTTATAAACGGGGTCAATTCTACCGAACGAATTGTCAATTGGTGCAACCCAGTAGTGCAAGTCCAAAGATTTAGCAGTGGCTGATCCTTTCGCGTAAGTTAATACTATGAGAAGTCCTAGGGAGAGTCCTGAAGTAGAAGGTGGTGGTATATCTGATAGAATTGATATTCTGAAACCTGAGATATCCCGAGCTGGAATTTTGTAGCATCACCTAAAATGCTCCATCACGGTGCATTATAGCGATGAAAAGGTAGTAGCCCAGAGCATGACATGATTCAATATTACACTTAAACATATGTGCAATCAACTCAGAGTGACTGATGATAAAACATTATCAGGTTTAAGTGCTTGGGCTTCTAGTTTTTCCAAAGAATCACTCTACAAATTGAGACTTGAGCCAAATATCTTTGGATTCAGGGCTAACACTCCACCCAGTATACCATTTAAATCACAAATATATCATAAGCAAGCAAAACATGATTTGTAGTCTACTCCTGGATAGAACAAAAAATTGCATGATGAAAATAAAACATTTTATTGATTGTTGACATTTCTGGGCGGTTGCTTTGAGAGTTTTGTAAATATATTTTTAAAAATTTCACGACCTGCCTGTCCGTCTTTTGGTCCACATGTCACAAAAGGAAGCTATATCAAGATAAATCATTGAAATTTGTAACAAGATCGAAGTGACAGTCTTATTTTAGCTATAATTCGAGAAAATATCCAAAGGGTACACTTGAATAAAAGTTTTATTAATGATAATAAAATGCCGTATTTAATGAAAATGTTAGGCCATGAATCTTAAATTAGGGTACATGCCCTGCTTTGTTTTCTTGTATATAACCTCTATAAGTCCACTCTCGAAGCTTGGCAATCGTTCAGTAGTGTTTTTAAATTAAACTATGTAAAATTATCGGTATTACCTGGTTATAACACATTGGATTAATTTGATTGATAATGTCCGCATTTTTAGGGGTTTGTAAAATAATTTTACAAAACCCTACTAGTTTCGCGACCAGTCTGTCCTTCTGTCCGTCCGTCCGTGTGTAGGTATAAAGTGGTGATCTCTTCTAAGTTCAACTACAAAAACATTTTATAAGGTATTTGGGGGTCTCCCCATATAGGAGAGTGACCCCCCCAAAAAAAAATTTCATTGAAGGTAGCCGATATGGATATCAAATGAAAGGTCTTGTTAAGAGCTTTTCAAAACAGGTCTTAGTTTGGCAAAATTTGCTTCGAGGGGCGCGCGGGGAGGGGAAATACACGAAAAATTTGTGTCCCCCCCCTCGCGATTGGACACCTGTGATCCGAAAAATCTGAAAAAAATCAGGAATGTAGGCCTTGGTGAGTACAACAACAACAAATACGTCAGAAGTCACAATTCACTCAACTTTGTTAGTAATAGTATGATTTATCGATTTTATGTTTTCTTGTATAAAATCTTAACGGTGCCCTTAAATTCTATGAAATTCAGTACCTGAATGTCTATTTATAAGATTGATCTATCCTGAAAGTTTCATAAAGATTGAATCATATTTAGCGAAGTTATAGCGGTTTGAATTTTCCTGTATTACTATGGAACAATATGCGCTGCATGTATTACTATGGCAACATATGGCTATGGAACAACATGCGCTTTTTACCGACTCAGACACTACAGTTTTGCTAGGATTTCCATGAAAATTTCAGGAATGATAGGTGTCATGTATATCTTTGAGAATCGGTTCAGCTAGTGGTATCAGTAATCGTAAAACAAAATAGTGGCTGTTTTAAATGCGAAGATTGAATAATTTTGAGTTATTTTTTCCCAACTTCAACGTTTAAGGTGCATGCTTTGAACACTTGATTCAATTTAATGAATAACTGAAGATGAGTACCTACAATTAATGCTCATAAGTGAAACAAGTCAAGGAGGTGGGAGAGAGCTCCTAGCAAAAGGGTTTTGTCACCATTCTAGGATTCGAAAAAAATGGCCGTTAATCGATGATAACAGTACAGGAGAGTGGCCCCTGAAAAAAAAATCGTCAAACGTAGCCGATATGAGTATGAAATAAAAGTTTTCATGGGAGCTTTTCAAAATTGTTAAACTGTCAGTTTTTGCTTCAGTGGAGGCACAGGGGGGAAATACATGAAAAATGTGTTCCCTCCGTCGCGGATGGACATCTGAAATAATTACCAAGGGAGAAATTTATGACTATAACAATACCAAAAACCTCAGAAGTCGAAATTCGTTCAACTTTGTTAATAATGGTATGATCTTCGTATTTCATATTTTCTCCAATAAAATAGTCTTTGACATGTTTCTTGATTTGATTCGATCTGGTGACTGCATTTTGTAAATTGAATACAAAACCCTTCTGACACGAGCGTAGGTCTGTTTACCTAACTTGTTCTATATTGAAATGTGCCAGGTTGATTGTGGAATAAATGATATAAGTAATTCACAGCCAGTTAAGATGGTTGCTCAGATTTCGGGAAATCAATCATTTAATACCTAAGGTTTTTTTTTAATTGAACATCAATTGTTCATCACCCACCCTTAACCGAATCAGCGAAAGTACAATAAATAAATCACCAATGCGCTAAGTGACTTATTGAACAAGTATACTGATACGATCGCCATCACGTACCTTCAGGTGGCAGTTGATTGTAACAAATGATTGAACAGAAATTATGACTACTCTGACCACTGTTGCTGGTCAGTTTCAAGAGCCACGAACTCCCTGGTTCAATATCATATACAAGTTTAATGGTTAAACGCACTATGATGAATTCTCATTCTCAAGGGTCAAAGATGCAACTATTAATCACTGAATAGATTGGCATAGGGGATTAAATATATTCTCCTAAGGTAGATCGTGATGAGAGGTAAAACATGATTGCCGGTATCCGAATCATTAGGAATATTTCAAATATTTCACAGAAATCAACTTGGGATCTGACTACCTTTCTGAATTTTGATTGTTTGTTTAGCTTATTGAAAATCTAATTAAAATATTTGAAATAGTCATCGTGCCAAAGAAGGGTAGGATCTATTTGTTTTCGGCGATTTGAAGGTTGATGAAAGATTACGTGAAAAGTGATGAGCGTCCATTATGATAAGTATTTGAAAAATGTGAGGAATTTCAAGAGACCGATTCATAAATTGTCTTCATGAATTTTATGGGTAGCAAAGACTAATTGTTGTCCTGAATATTGCGCGATTCTCCATTTTGACTTTAGTTTCTTTGTTTTAGCACTACAGCCTCTTACCGACTTTGCTTAGAGATAGTTAGAGTATCTCATTATCCTGATCACATGTATTGGCACTCGAGAAGGTCATGTGATCAGTACCAGGATTTGGCGATATGTCCGTCCAACCAGCTCCGATACATTCTGGTTTTGAACTAGTACGCATCATAATTGAATGGGCTTCTAGTCATTCCGAGAAATCACTTGAAACAAGTCTCATGCCATTGACCATATCACGTCGAATTCCGTTACGGTCATGATCATGGATTATTATTATGAGATCCTCAAATCTGCTTTCTAGTGGAAAAGGATTATTTGAGAAGAGTTCTTTGCCCTCGACATCTCTTGGCGCACAAATATGCCTTTTTTATCCGCCAGGTAGGTCTGTACACAATTTTCTATGCTGTTCTTTTTGTTAACGGATGTAAGAATCTTTTCAATTATAGTCTCCAAGAAGAGTGCTCCAACTTCCATAGAGATAGGTCCCCAGCAGCATGAATCGATGAGCGAGCCTTCTCCTGTTGAGTTTTTTGAACAGTTTCTCAGTCATGTCTGGCATGTACAACAGGCGGTATACCGATGGGGACTTGTCTAATGAGCATGATCCTCGTTACTTTTCAGCACTCTGGGAATATTCTTTCATGCAGGCAAGCAGTCAACGTACTGAGCACCAAGTCAGGGCAACAGTGGTTGACCATCTGCAATACCTCAGCTGGAAACCCCCATCGAGCCCTGATACAATTTTGCCTTCAGGTTCAAAACAGCTTCCTCTAATTTGATCTTTGCACAGAATGGGCAATCTGCTTCAATTCCAGTGAGCGGGGTGTGTAGGGAAAAGAGCCCGCACAATTACGTCCATCTATTACTCCTCGTAAATTCAGGTCAGACGTTGGTTTTTGAGCTTGTCCATGATGACTAGTTTATAGTTCAGGCTCCACGGATTTCTATTTACATCATTCACCAGATTTTGCCAACAGTTGGCCTTGCTGTTGTTGATAATTTTCCGAAGATGTTTTCTGGTTAACTTGCATGAAATGAACTTTGTGCATGCCTCTTGCGAAGTTCGACCCCACTGGGTACCTCGTTGCGGTTTGTGAAATTCGCTTCACTGCTCAGATTTAGTACACTAAAAGCTTGTCGTGTCGGGATTTCCGACGCGGCATGGAGAACTTACAGATATGCGGGATAATATTATAACAAAGCTCACCACATCCATAGCTGCTAGCTCTTCACTCCCCTGTGAGGCTCCCGGCATCGTTATTTATGCCATGACCACGCCAAAAAAATTCTCAAAACTCATCATCGCAGTGTTCCGTCCAAGACTGGTAGATTAAATATACGAGTATGTACATAAAGAAACACAGTGATTAATTTTAAGTTCTACGATATTTACTGGCGGTTACTGTCTGAGTAATCTTCTAGAATTCTTGAGTTGTATGCCTTTGCTACTCTATCCCGCGCAAAGCCATCCCTCTTACCTTAACTCGGTACATATGAGTGCATATAAGCGATATCACTCCAGCAGCAAATCGGCTTTTGTTTCATCCGTAAACTGCTCCAGCAGATTTTGTGCTGCAGTACAGCGGTGCAATTTCATATGCAATGTACGCATCATTGTAGCTCTGTTTTGAACTTGGCTAGGGTCTCCTTGAAAACCGGATACTTATCTATCCCTTGGACGTGTCTAAGTTGGCCCACACTAAGGCTAGCACCCTTACATAGGACTTAACGTGTTTTGTCCATGCATCGTTTTATTTTGTGCCCCACTTTACCACACTTCTAGCACAGTGAGATCTTATCGGGCTCCTTGTATCCTTTTGCGCTATGGCCCTAACTAAGGCAATTAAAACAATCAAGAGGTACTGCCCTTTGCCGTAGCCTGCATCTAACCGGCCAATTCTGATTTTACACTTACTAAGTATTTGTTCTGTCTCCTTTTTCGGAAAGTTAACCACGGCTATGTGTTTTCCCCTGGTATTTGCTTCGGTGACCCTAATTTTAACCCCAGTTAAGCCATGGAGCCCACATTTAAGGGCATCTTGAGCCTCGGTCTTTTTTGTGATGCCGACAATATCCCTTATATCGAGCACTTCCATAAGCTTGAATGAGGCTACAGCAGCACTCTGTCCGAAGAGCTTTTAGGTTGCATCATACTTTTTTTTGTTGCCTCTAGCCCAAATTTCCCCAAAGGATCACCAAATTGGGTGGGTCTCACTGCTCTAATTTACTTCACTCGGCTTAACTGCTCTTTTTACCTTTCGCAAGACATCCGCGCAAGACATAGTTACCCCTTTAAAGGAGAAACTCTGGTGGGGCTGCTTGGTCCCGAATAGCTCTCTGTAGGATGGATTGAGACTCGCAAGAACCATTGAGTGAGTTTTGGGATCGCTGAATTCTTCATTCTTGTAGATTCTTCTTCTATTTGATCGGTTAGCGCTATTCCGCCGCAGTCCCACAGGGAAAATCATACAATACCGCTGTAAAATAAAGAGAACGAAGCACATATGGATCGCTTGGCTATACTGATTAGAAATTCTCTCTCGCAACCTACAAGACTCCTTAAGACTCACTAAAGGCAGACAAGTCCCAAGCGCAAAAATAAAATAGGAAAATTTCTTTCTTGACAAGAAATTCACCTGGTCCTTACTTAGTTTGCCAGCACTTTTCACAATCTCTGCATAAATTATAAAATGCAATATCAACTCTAACGCCAAATCAACTTCCACCCCGACCTTTAAATTGCCGTCGGGCTTTGCTTTGTTGGTTTAGCAGACTTGCTTCGACTCCTTTGAGTCATTTTCAGTGTTTAAAGGTTGTGTGCAACGAAGTGACTTTAAATAGATGTAGGATGCAGTTAGATACTCAATTTGGTCAGGTAGAGAGATATTTGGTTTTTGTCTATTGGGTTGTTGGATGTCCATTTGTTTTGGTTTGATTGCTTTAGTACTGAAAAAATCTGCGTCAGAATTGGTTATAAGCTGTTCATTGATAATATTACCATCTGTCTTTCTATGTTTAAATATTGTAAGTCTTTCTAGGATGCCTAGTCTCGGCCCTTTGCTTTGTTTGTGTAACAATATCATAGAATTTTTTAGCGTCAGGCTCGTGTGCGTAGTTTTGTAGGTGCATCGCATAATTGGAGTCTGCCTTGTTATGTAAGAAAGAATGTAAGTTCTCTTTATATCTTATCATTTATTTCGTGTGGATCATGTTGTATACCATGTCGCAGTCCTTGGATGTCAATTTACCCGTCAATGAAACACTGACCATGTGCAAAGAAAAACTTTCATTCAGATCAACTACTCAATCTCATAAAGACCACAACAAAGCAGAACTGTCTTATGTTTAATAACAACACATACTTGTATATTGCCAAGGACAGTCAGGGTATGGAATACCCAATATCATCAATAATGACAGATATATTCTTACAGAAGTCTTTATATCCAAAATTATCGAATTACTCAATGTAATATTTTACAAAAGATATATGGATGACTGTTTCATCATAATTGACTCATAAGAAAAAAAAAATAAGATGAACTACTTGCCCAGATGAATGAAACACACCCAAATATAAATTTCACTATTGAAAAAGGAGCAATCATATAACTCTATAGTAATCGAGCAGTCACACAAGCAAACTGCTTGAAAACCTTCCTAACCCTTATCCGAAATTTTAATTGCAGATTTAGACAAGCAAAGAAAGATTTCATTACTTCCATTCATAATTGTAATTTATAAAATAGTTGTTTCTTATTATTATTATGAAATGTAATTTCATATCAATTTTCCTTTGTATTAAATTAAAACGTTTCGCTTTCATTATATTCTTCATGAGATTCAACTTTTATTACTATTCAAAATCTTTTTGATTTTTCTTTACTTCAGCTAATTTTTTTTGAAAAATTTAAATCTGTAAATTAAAATTTCGGGCACGGAAATACTTATTTAGTGCACCCCAACGGTGTATTGTATTACCGAATGCAATAGAACTCGGCTGAGCGAGCAGCTGATTAGATTTTTACCGGTCACGACACGGGAGAAAAGAAAACCTAGTTTTGGACGGAGCGGGGAAGTCAAATTACGACCACAACACGGCAAGAACGCGAAGAACCGCTGGCAAAAAAATAAATTGTCTCGTTCCCATAAGTAAAAGTTAATTTCAATGAGCTGATAATGTTGTCGATAGTTATATCAAGTGCTTGGTCTGAAAACTTTTCGGTTGAATGAAAAACCTGTGAAGAAAAGTAATAGGAAGAGAGTCGCCTTCCTCGTAATTATCCATCTTCATTGTCGTCGTCGTGAAAATAAATAATTGAAATGCAAGTATTTACTTTCAAACGTGCAACAATCGAGTAAAAGTGAGTGAAAGTTTCCGAAAGTCTCACCAAACCTTATGTGCGCGCTCCCGTTTCCCATTTTACACGACTGTTTGTCATTTATTCTGGAGTCAACTTACAGCCGTTGCCCAGAAAAGAAAAAGGCAAATCGACCGTAAATTTGTTCAGTTCTGCGCTAAATAAAAAACTAATCATTAAAAGGAAGCCAACGCGAATACCGATCGGGACTTGCACGTGAGTTGTTGTCTGGAGCTGACCAACTGGTGGCTGCTCCACCAGCGAAGAAAACCACGGCGATGGCGGCTATTTATTAAATGTTTTGGTTATGAAACGATAATCTGAGTTCAGAACGACAAGTGAGTGATCGTGCTCGAGACAGCACGAGGAAATGTAAAATGTTGGCTGGCGTTGAGCGGCCAAAGTGTCTGCGAATTCGCGCCGCTCGTGAGAGTGACAACAAAACGTTAAATTCAATTTGGCCCGGCAGCTGGGAAACGGAAGTGCGTGTAAATTCATGTGTCACCACAGCAACGGAATGTTCCAATTGAATCTCAACAGATCTTTCTGCTTTGTGCTGCACTTGAAATTATAAAGCAATAATAAACGATCCCCTGACTATCGCTTTGAAACAGTGCGTGAGTGAATCAACTTTCACCTCGTACATGCACCTAGTTGTAAAACAGTCCTACTAAGTTTTAC
Organism: Odontomyia ornata; assembly: GCA_963969285.1. NCBI lineage: Eukaryota > Metazoa > Arthropoda > Insecta > Diptera > Stratiomyidae > Odontomyia > Odontomyia ornata. The sequence goes on along the minus strand of OZ017740.1, from coordinate 1,680,286 downwards.
GTTAAATTAGAGTAAGAAGATATGATAAAGTTTAACTGTTATCTGAGTTTACCCTATAAAATGTTTGAGGGGCGACAAAGTTCAAATATAAATACGACGATCAAGTTTATAATTTAATCGACATAAAAATAACTAAACTAAATATTTATGTTTGAATACGGGCAGTGGTAAGGAAAGCACGTTCTAAACAAGTTCTCCAATGTACCAAGAGGACATTGAAAAACGGTTGGCATTTCAAGAAGGCGCATGTGTCACTTTTCGTGTGGAAGCGTACAGTAGTGTTATTTTTCCCCTTTAATGAACGAAGTGCTCTACTGTGGTTGCTGCGATTAAGACAGTACTACCGCAATTGAATTGTCCGAGTATGCAGCACTGCGGAGCAAATTCATCAGAAACTTTTGACTGTACCATATCAAGTTTCTTTATAAATAGCTCTTCAAATTCGGTGAGCCTTGACGTAAATGGAGACACGAGGGAATGCATCGTAGTTACGGTCACGCTTTCAACGAGAACTGGTGAGTGATTGCTTTTAATTTGGTTTTGCTGTAGGATATCATTGGAAGAAGTCCTTAGCCGAAAACGTTCATATTCGAAATCGTCAATTCGGATACGCACTGCATTTTATTAATATCAACTTGATTGGATTGGCAAGCTTGACTAAGGAAATAAATCAGTATCAACGTCCCGTAGCCCAAACTCGCTTCATTTTCGTGCATTGCGATGGTTGAAGTTTTGGCTGAGGATAGGGTCTTTTCAAAATCAAACATGGCACAGCAACGCAATTAGTGAAAAGGGAGTAGTAACCATACGTGTATAACCTTACCAAGTACATGCATTAGAGCGAAGCATTTGCTGGGGTTCATTACTATAACTAGCCTTCAATTTTATTACAAAACCATTGTAATTTTATTAATGCGTGGTTTCTCAGTCGTTAGATACCGGAAGCGTGTATCTGCGTATATGTGGCGACTCAAATAAACTTATTTTTAAATGAAACTTAGTGGCACTAAGACCACGAATTGCGAACATTTATATTTCAATTTGGTGAAAGTTAACTCTCAGGCCGTGAATCGCTAATTATACATTTAAATTGTATTTGTATTTTCTGCTTGTCAGGCACGGCATGAGAGGATCGAATGAGTTAAATGCTCAATTATATAGAAATCAGTGTACAGTACCACAAATATTTTTCAGTTTTTATTTTGATGTCATTATAAATGTCGAACAAGTAATCACTAGATATTTTTTCTTTTCTTTTCAAGTTTTATACATACAAGCAATCTTTGTTTTGTTTTTTGAAGACGAATTGCAATTTGTCGAAAAAAACTGCGAGAAGTTAAATATCAATTTTTGTTTTAAAACACGCTTATGTTTAACTGTTTGGCATCGATATATAATTGAATTATTAAATTATACCCAGAGTTTTTCCATTTCGGTCTACCTAACCAGGTATAGGTCCCGCATCGATGGTAGGCTCCTCCTCTAGAATTGGCTAGCCATCGGGCGCATTCTTCCTTTTCTTTTGTTAACAGGAGCTCTTGCCAGGTAAGGTGGCTTTCCGCTCGCGTGCCTATTTATAGCACAAGGTTATGTGAGTCCCTCACATAATACTTTGACATCAATTCGCCACGTTTATATTTTTCATTTGAAGGAAAAATTCATTCAAATTATGTTTGTATGAGTTTTTCACTCAAATAAATTAAATATATGGCTACGTTTACGTTTGAATCTTGATCTGGTTCGGAGGCCGCGAGGGGGCACCGCTACCATCTGGATGCCCCACTCTTATTTGTGGGCCATAAGTCTTGTTGGTAACGACGAAGTCATCTTAAGTCCGTCTGTTTTCCCCAGGCCCAGTTTGCCTTCTGAGTCAGCAATCTTCTTTGGCCCTCAATAAGTTACCTCCTTCTCGACTTCGGTCGATATTTCTTTGACCCCGAAATTCGTGGATGCGAAATTTTTTTTGTAGTGGGTCCTTGTGCTGGGGAAAAAAACCCGCCCCACGACATCACAATGCTAGTCTGCCAGCGCATTCACGCGTTCCCAGACAAGGCCAATCTCGGCGGATCTCAACATTCCGCTGAGGCAGCAAACCATCGCTGCAGTCCTTCACGGACATTTAACCTACGTAGTTTCACTACAACTCAACTATATAGACCTGGTCTTGACACGGGAACAAACAAAATTAGACTAAAAAATATACAGAAAATTGGCCACAACTGATCATACCATACACGTTACATCTAACCACCCCGAACAATATAAACTAGCAGCATACAGATACAATGGTGCAGAAGCTTCACTTCACCCCGTGACTTCCACTAGCTACTCCTGTGATCAAAACAACATTTACAGTCAAGCAAGTAATAACAGATACAAACAACGTGACATGGACAATTTAGCGGATATCAGTACACAGTGGACACAAGCCAAGCCAGATAATTTCCCATGTTCACCTACCCTCGAATTGTGTGCTGAAGTACAAAAAAGGGGAACCAATACCGTAAAAAGATCGAGGAATACGTGTCTAAGGCTACTGTACCTGTTATTTTTTCCTGGAAGCTCTCGATCAGAGGAAGCTTCAATATTATAGGGATCAAAATTTATCTGTACAAGTTTTGGGGATTCTTGTCCAAGATATGGGGAGACCATTAAATAATTTCTTTTTCCATCAAAGGAAGTTGAGCGGGGTATTATAAGAAAGATTTTAATGAGATCTTCTCAAAACAGATCTCAAAGTTAACTTATTAGTGTTGAAGGGGGTAGGCGAAGCCCAAATGTATGAAAATTTCACTAGTAAAACTGTATTAGTATCATTTAAATGAATCAAATTAGATATTCAAGCAGCCCGTTAAAAGGTCCTTATACTTCATGTTTTAATGAAATTTACAGAAGTTATAGCCATTTAAATTTTCTCCGTTTTTAACAAGCATACATTGGACCAGACACTACACTTTTGATTGGATCTTCCCAACATTTTCAGATAAGATGAATAACAAATATATACTTAAAATTCCGCATAACCAATGATTTTAACAATATTGCAAAAAAATTTAGTCTGGTTAGAATGGAGTAACACTGGTTTTTGTGTTAAAGCAAGAATATATTTATTGTGTGTGTCATTGAAGGTTTTCCTGAATTAAATCATTCTGTGTGTCCGCATCTTGTAGGTCAAACACGAAACCCTTCTGACAGGAGTGTGGTCTGGCAACTCCATTTGTAAGTCTCATTTTGATTACAATCTTATTTTATGTATGATGACTTTTATTTGATTTCTAATTTCAAACGCTTTGAAAAATAAGAACATCCAGTTGCCTATAAATAATAGTATTACTGTAGCATGTGTACAAAAATGAATTTAAATTGTGATCTGGTAGCAAATAAATACCATTCGTAATGTTAGAAATTAAGTTTCATTTGGTGATTGATTGGAAGTGGTTTGGTTTTCGCTTTTCTTTTACAAGTATCTAAAGTAACTGAAAACAACCCAGCAAACCATCGTTCGCCAGTTTGCACAAACTCGCACGATGTTTTCATATGGTTTAGTAAAGTTATCTACCTCAGGCCGCAAAGCTTTCAAGCATATCCTATATAATTATAAATTAATTCGCCCCACTTAAAAAAAAAAGGCCAACGATTTTATTTATTTCCAATTCTCTATCTCATATCCCACTCATAGGGGAGCTTTTTTCACTTTATTCGATAAATGATGCTGTGGAAGGCAGCACGTGTATGCAGACATGCTGAAAGTTGTTGGAATTAATCCAACAACTGTGAGAATTGGTTTTGGTTTACATTTTAGGTATCTCGCATTTAACCTATTTATCGCCAATCAATTCAATTGACTGGTAATGGAGTTAATTGAATTGATTGGCGATAAGGAAATAAAGAAAAATAAGCAGAAATCTATACAACGCATACGTACCTCCAACCAGATATAAGGGTGCGGGGCAAGACGAATGAAAAGTTTTAGATAGGGGAAACGCACATGCATTCTCACCTTCGAGAGGTGAATAGATGAACTTATTCCCAAACCTCTATTAAGTTTTATTTGAGTTTCCTAATGAATGAAAGTAGTGTATTGACGGGTGCATTCATTCCTTTGTGATTTACTGGTACTGCTTAGCCGGCGTTTCCCTTATTCAATTCAATTAACGCAACCAACGATAAATTGAAAAACGACATTGTCTCTCTTCTCTTACTATACTCAGGAGAACAATTCAATTCAACACCACTTGGGAAATAATTAAACAATCCGCAACATATAATTAAATTCGGATCAAACAACCTCTTATCTTGAAGTGCCTTTCACTTGTGAGATTGACAGAAAAAACACGTTACTGTTTCTTCACTAGGCTTCAAAATTATAAGGAGTTTGTCAATCAACCTATCAACGCAGTTATTCACATTGAGATAATTCAACCTACTTTAATATATTTGCTTTGCTTTTAATTAATAGCAGAAGTGCGAATATTTCTGCATGAGTAAAACTGTTATAATTCATTCCATCATGAAGTTGTTCGAGTATCTTCTTCTGGCTTTATTTCTCAGGCCAAGATCATTACGAGTGGGAAATCCTTTTGAGGTAGTGAAAATCCTGATGTAACATTCGCTTTGTATGAATAATCATAGTCTTAAAATTATAAATTTTTTGCACATTGCTACATTCTTATATGTCACATTTGTGCGCAAGCCAAGACAAAGTCCCTTGTGTCATATTTTAACACAAACATTAACTAAGTAAACAAATCATCTTCTTTTCAATGGCGGTACTCATCATCGTCATAAGTATTGCAACTGATAACGATTTCCGTGCCGTTTCATCTTTTGCCGCTCTGTCAAAAATATATCTACTTTTGTCCATAAAGATACAAAAAAGTAACATCAACATCTGACGCTGACAATCTACCTACCTCAACTGGGCAAACAATCGTTTGCGCCAATGATCAAAGCGAGCATCGATCGAAAAGCACTTGGTCTCTTCTTGTTCTTGGTGTACCACGATTTACCGTCTTAGGACCTGCACTGTTCAATTTGGGGTTGCGCGGTATGTGGACAAGACGAAAAGCCTAACAAGATCGATAATATAATTGTGTTTACATGCGATACCCAAAATATTGTACGCTTTACGGTTTACTCGTATGTTTATTGAGACTAAATTTTCACCCATTTGCGAAATTGAGTGATCAGGATTGACGAAATGAAGTCTATTGTGAGTTTTCAAAGCAATATTGTGTTTTCTCTGTATCTGACTACGTTGAAATTAATCTTTATGTGCAGCGAAATTAAAAATAGAACTAGAAATTTAAAGCTTTGCTAAAATTTAGGCTTGCGAATCAAAAACTTGATTATTGCATTCTCTATTAATCGGTGATCATGAAAATCAAAAATACAACATATGGCTTCAAATAAAACGAGTGCCGATGACATGCCTTATAATCAAAATTGCGGGTTTTTCAAATTATCCACCCGAAAGTTTATGTTTATGTAGTGTAATCAGCTTACTATGAATCAAGTAGGTGGTTGTTGTCTGAATATTTTGTCGGCACTTTTATCTTTTATTGTCAACTGCATTGATAAGCAGGCTTACCAAAGTTTATCATCCAATACATGCCAATTGGTTCGGCGGCACCATTTTAGTTCTACAAATGTTTGATTAGACTAATAATTTTACCTACCTTATAAGTAGGCGGAGAAATGGTACTGTTTCTTAACGACAAGCCTTTGCTAGTTACCGCTAATGAAAAGCCGAAAAAATGGTTTCTTGGCTTACTTAAAATTAGTGAGCTACTAGGGGTTATCCATTTTATGCTTGGAAAGTAAAGCTAGAAAAAAACACATAAAATATTCAAATAGAAACAAAAATTTTTATTCAATATAAAGACTGAGCCTTGCCAATATGCGTGAAATACAACATCATTCAAATATCCTTCGCGGGACTTTTTGCAGGCCTCAATCCTTTTAAGAGAATTTTCAATGACTTTTCGGCACATTTCCGGCAGTATCTCGGCCATAACTTCACGAAAATTGGTTTTCAATTGCTCAAGATTTTGAGGATTGTTCGCGTAAACACGATCTTTCGCATTGCTCCATAAAAAGAAATCCAAAGGTGTTAGGTCGCAGGATCTTGCGGGCCAATTGACATGACTCAATCTTGAAATTACGCGTCCTGGAAATTTCTCTTGCAAAAGTGCTCGATTAGCCTGTGTTGTGTGGCTTCTGGCTCCATCCTGTTGGAACCACATGTTCCTTCAGATCATATTCTTCAATTTCTCTCCAAAAATAATTGGTTAACATCCGTCCATAGCGGTCAGAATTGACTGTAATGGCTCTTCCTTGATCGTTTTAAAAAAAAATACGGGCCAATAACACCACCAGACCATAATGCACACCAAACGGTCACTTTTTCCGGATGCAAGGCCTTTCTGCGACCACCTGAGGATTTTGAGAGCCCCATATGCGGCAATTCTGATTATTTACGTAACCACTGAGCGAAAAATGAGCCTCATCACTAGAAAAAATCGTTATCAATGGCTTGTTGTTCAATCACCCAATTCGCATACATTCTGCGTTGTGTATGGTCTTGAGGCTTAAGTTCTTGAGTGAGTTGGGTTAGAGATGCAAATCCAAATGCAAAATCCGTCACAATGAGCCGTAAGACAAGCCCAAATATTGAGCACGTCGAGGAATCGACAAATTCAGGTCTTCCTCCACACTTTGAGCAACGACAGCGGTATTTTCAGCAGAACGAATGTTGTGATGATGCACAGGCCTTGCAATACCAATGACTGATCCAGTCTCTTCAAATTTTCTCACTGCGTTCGAAATTGTTTGCTGTGCAGGTCGATTATGTCGACCGTAATCGGCTCGTAAGGCCGTAAATGTTGATACAGCAGAATCACCATTTTTATAATAAAATTTAAAAATTTTAACACATTCCTTGACTGTTAAACGATCCATATTTCTAAATGGCAAACCTTCAACTAAAAATAAACATGCCTTGAATGACATTTAATTCTGACAAATGTCAAATGACAGGGTTATACTTTCCCAACCACGAAATGGATAACCCTGTACAAGTGAACGATGAATTGGATTTCAATGGATCTTCTTATTATTTCGTCATCAAACGGCAATAAACATACTCGTACATATGCAGCCATATAGGTGGAATGCGGAAATCTGGCAAAATGTTTTAAAAGGTTCCTCATAATGCGTGGCTGTAAACTTGTCATGACACGAGACGAAACAAGACTCATTGCTTTTCAAGAAAGGGGCCAGTTTGTTATATCAAATTCAAATTCGCTTCATTGATTCAAACGTTATCACAACATTAAAGTACTCAAAAAATCAATGGCCCACATGGCACTCTAAATTTAAATAATATTCAACCAAAACGAATAAATTATTCAAAAAAATAATCTAGTGGTATCAAATGAAATTTACTGCATATTATCAATCAATAAGAAAAAAACCAACCAAACCCTTTTAAAAATTATATCTAACTAAGCAAATAAAGCAAAAGAGTGCACTTTGAGCTTAAAAATAATATAAAGTAAATTAATGCTAAGCAATGTTATCAACAAAATATTAAAACAAATTAATCCTAACTAAACAATGCTGTGATATTCCTAGTCTATATGGTAAACTTGTCAAATTATAATTAACCTAGCAATATTAAGCTGCAACAAAAAATAAAAACAATAACCCACAAACTGCCACAAAAAATTTAGTAATTGCCATTTAACCACCGAAACCTAGACTGGTATGTCTTAGCTCAACCACACTCAGCATACCTCGCAAATGAGTATGTCCACTGAAACGCTAGATAACACGAGCTTAAATTCAGAAAATATTCTATCTTCTTATTTTTAGCCCACCTATATACAAGTATAAGATATAAAATTGGCGCACCATCAGAATCAAAAATATACCGATTTATGTTCAAATACACGAATGCTTCTGGAGGTATGAAGCCAGTCGTGAGACAAGTCTCAATTTATCCGTCGGTAGGGTGAAATGGCAACGAAATCCGGGGACTTTCTTTCACAGTTAAAAACATCGCAATGTGATTTAGAACATGATTCAACTGAATGTTTCGACTCTTCGCTTTGGCAGTTTGATAAATTCTTCGATTCGATATACCGTGTTTCCAATCCTTCTCAGGCTTTTTGTACACGAATACATTTCCTCTTGAAAATTTGTAACAAATTCATTCTACTAGAACTCTGATTATACCAAATCCGATATCCATAAGCCAAAACAGGTCCAACCAGAGCCTTGTAACAGATAACTTTGTCCTTTTGATCAATGTGTCTGGAATGAAAAAGTCGTCGAAGAGACACGTATACTTTAAGCTCTGTACTAAGCATGATTTTAATATTCCCATTCGGGTATGGAAACTGATCGAGAAAAGACCGAGCGCAGAACTTATGTGGAACCCGTTTTGAACTACCCTCACCAGAAATGATGTAGAAATTTTTCCAATTATGTTTCAGGCCAGCCAGTGAGTATGCCGCCGAAATAAAGATGCAGCAGACAAATTTTCCTCAAATCAAACACAATTACTCTGCCGTAAAATATTATCTAGCTCCGTCAAACCCAGGGTATCCTTTGAATTTGCTGTTAGGGGACCAGTAGACAACAATGTAAATAAAATAGATAATTTAAGTAATGCAACTGGCAATAATGAGCTGCCTCCTCAAATTTACCATCAGCTTGAATCTCTTCTGGAAACAATTTATAAGCCAAATCCAAAAACCAATTTTGTATTTGAATGTTTAGGTTAACATGCTTCATAATAATTTGTCATCTAGTCATATTCCTATGGATAGGCATCGTCTTATCTGGATCAATGTTACTCCATTGTAACTCTACATCGATGTGGCCATCTCCAGGGATTCATCGTCAAACAAAAGCCTTACATCATGCAAAAACACACCTCAATTCATGGCACTCCATGACATTCAAGGATATTGGGTTCGTAAGAAATGATAGGGTTAACTATGATGGTTAACTATGGCTAGATGGCCCTATTGTTTCCAACATATTGAAAAAGTCGAATTCAAAAATTTTGAATTTCTTCGGGTGTCCGTTATCAAAATTTCACTGCCAGGTGGGGATAACCGCTTCGTTATCTCTGCCTATGCAACTGGTCGAAACGCTCTCAATTTCAAGGAGGAACTCGACTCCTTGTTTGAAATACTCAAATTGAGCAGGCTTCATAATTATTATATTTTATCCGGTGACCTGAATACCCGGCATACATCATGGCTGAGCCCCAACAATAATCAAAGAAATGTACGCGTATTCCTGAAGTCGTGCATTACAGAGAATCAAATGGAATACGCGTGAAATGTATGGGTCAGAGTTCCCAACTTGCCCTAGGACAAATTTATATGTGGACCTCTGCCCTGCTAACGGAAGACTTGAATTAGCTTTAATAACCCTCAACGGAAACTGCAGGTGCTTCCCTATGATAGCGACCATAACGCAATTGTAATGGAAATAAATCATCAAATGGATGATGTCTTCCTCATTTCAGTTTAACATGAAAATCATCGGTTGTATATAAAAAAATGGATTGGGGAAATTTAATCAGAATTACCAGAAGCAATATCCTCCATCATCAACTCTTATTCCTTATGACGGGAATCTAACTACCTTATTTAACTAACAATGAAATACATCTCTGTGGTGGACCAGTCAATGCCTGGAATATAATTGGAAAGATTTACACATTGTGGCTGGTGAGCGTATTCAGAAAGTGGTTCCACATAAATCATGCATTCAATACCTCATTGTTCTTCTCGATTAGTATCTGTACTATACTGAACATGTCACACTCATGCACAGTAAAACACAAAATGTAGTCAGTCATGCCCCTCCAACAACTTTTTCATTACAGATACATTGATCAAAAGGTGAAAGTTATGGCTCGAATACTTCTGACGTATGGATGCCAGATCTGATACAACCAGAGTGCTAGTAGTCTGGAAAGATAAGAGTTTTCGAGAGGAAATGAATTCGTGCATGCACTGGTTTGCACAGAAAGGCTGAGATGGATTAGAAACGCTACAAAAATTTATCAAACTGCTAAAGTGATAATGTGACTTCTTCGGAATTACATCGTAAGATCGGTGAGTGTGGGCGAAAACCCCTGAATTTCATAGCCATCCCACCCTACAGATTCAATTAGAATGGCTCCAATACTGATTATATTTACTCTGAAATTTTCTTTTTTGTCAAAATTACAATTTTGGTTTCGTCTAGACTGAACCCACGAGCAGTCATCCAGTAACTCACTCGGTGCATTAACATAGTCTAAGTTGCACTTAATCAATGGTGCTTCCCTATAGCCGATCAAGCCTGACACATCTGCTATCTCTAGTCTCAGTAGCCCGTCATGAGAAGCGTTCCACAGGCCTGGATGAAGGATAAATCCCCGAGCAATACTTGATGTAACTTTCATTCTTTGTAGACCTTGGGTCGTATCGTAAAGTGGGCTTCGGTCCTTCAGATAGTCCCTCAGAAGCCACGTCAGATATTCTGAAACTTGAAAAAACTTTTTCAGCGTAACTAGAATATCAATCCATCTAGCGGAGTTGAAGGCATCTTTAACGTCACGTGTTGCCAAGAGAACGATCCGTCGCCTAGTGTGACAATGTGCCTCTACCTTTTGAACCACGCTCACCACTCCTGCAATTGCATAAATGATGGAGCGTCCTGCTCCAAAGCCATACTGCCGAGGAGATAGGTCCCCAGCAGCTCGAACTGCGACAGTGAGTCTTCCCTTGATGAGTTTCTCTAGCAATTTCCTAGCCATTTCTATCATGCATAACGAGCAGTATGTAGGCGGTGATCCGAAATTTCCGTTCCCCTTCCTAATCAGTACGACCCTTGCCACCTTCCAACCGTACAGGAAAAACTCCGTCCCGTAGGCAAGCGTTGAATGTGCTGAGCAGAACTTTAGGACGATGGGGACAGAAAGTTGCAAGGCCTAATTAAGCACACTATCTGGACCTGGAGCCTTCCTTGCTTTCAATCCCTCATCCAATTCCACTATGTGAAGAATGGGCAGTCAATTGCTGCTTCACCGTGGATAGAGTCAACATGGACGGGATGGGCGAGGAAAAGTGCTCACACCGTCTCTTCCATCTTTTTCGCTTCATGTATGCAAGGCACCCATAGTGAACCAAGCTTCCGCATAACTGGCTTGTAGCCAAGGCCCCACGGATCCTTGTTCACATTGTCCACTATATCTTGCCAGGAGCGAGCCTTGCTAATCTATTAGCGAAGGTATTTCCTGGCCGGTTTATATGCTGCTACCTGGTTGCATGCCTCATCACAGTTCAGCATACGTTGAGCCTCACGCCAAAGCTTGTGACAGTTTAGCAATTTCAGTCGACAACCGCTGCAATGGGGACTTGCCGTGCTAGGATTTTCAACGGGGTATAAAAGCGCTGCAAACAGTCGTGATGATGCTCATAGTAGAGTTCACCACATCTTCTATCTTGAACAAGCCACCCTGCAGCGGAACACCTATCGTCAGTACCTTGACGAACCTGTCAACGATCACTGGCTCCTTGAATTTGAGAATGTTTCTTTCTGTTGCATACGCTGAGATAACGAAGAAGTTATATCCGTTTGCTAGTGAAATTTTAATGACTGACACTTCAGGGTTTTTTAATTCGAATTTTTTCAATATGTTGGAAACGATAGGTTCTTCTAACTAATATTTTTTTTGCTTTAGCACTACAGCTATAGTAGTTAGAGTATCTCATTATCTTGATCAAATGTATTAGCATTCAAGAACGTGATATGGTCTGTCCTAAGCTTTGGTCTTATGCCCATCCATGCAGCTGTGGTACGTTCTGATTAAAAACCAGTACGTATCGTAATTGAGCAGGCCCATAGCCCATCAAAAGAAACACTCAATACAAACCTCGTTGTCAACAACAAGATTCAAACCAGGGACTTTTGGTTTACGCAGCGAGTACTCTAACCACTACGCTACGTGGACCATCTTAATAATATCTTCTTTTCCGCAGCACTACAGCCCCTCCCGCGCCTTCGCATCCTGCAACAAGTGCCTCCAACTGTCTCGGTCCATTGAACACGTCCTCCAATTTTGAAAGCCGAGCAGTGATGAACTGTCTTCTTCGACTGAGTCAGACCAGCGTTTCCTCGACTTTCCCACTAGTCTCCACCCTGTGTTCTCCCAATGAATACCTTTTTCGGTATCCATTGCTTGTCCATACGATTCATGTGGGCAGCTTATTGCAGTTTCCGCAGCCTCACAATCGTTGAGATATGCGGCTCATGAAAAACTTTATACAGCTCATGGTTGTATCGAATTCACCATTGGTCCTCGTATAACTTCGCTCCGATTATTCGCCTCAGGATCCGTCTTTCAATGGCGTTCAATATATTTGAGGATGCTTGGGTTAGGGTCCATACTTCACACGTATAGCATAGCACAGATTTTATCACAGATTTGTGTATAAATCTGTGATAAAATCTGTGCTATGCTTTGTCTCTTTCATTTCTCGTTCTCGTTATTTTGATGCCTTCATACACACATTTTCTTCCATTATCGACATTGTATCTTATCTAGACTACATCGTGAATTTTTCTCACTAATACGCCGGTACCAATTCTGTTCTTAACGTGTACCAGAGCACTGCTCCTCACCTATTGCTCCCAAATCGGGTCCCAACTTCTAAGACCCTCATTGTCCTTGTTGTTATCACATTCAGATAGTCCCTCAGAAGCCATGTCAGATATTCTGAAACTTGAAAAAACTTTTTCAGCGTAACTAGAATATCAATCCATCTAGCGGAGTTGAAGGCATCTTTAACGTCACGTGTTGCCAAGAGAGCGATCCGTCGCCTAGTGTGGCAATGTGCCTTTACCTTTTGAACCACGCTCACCACTCCTGCAATTACATAAATGATGGAGCGTCCTGCTCCAAAGCCATACTGCCGAGGAGATAGGTCCCCAGCAGCTCGAACTGCGACAGTGAGTCTTCCCTTGATGATATTCTCTAGCACTTTCCCAGCCATTTCTATCATGCATAACGAGCGGTATGCAGGCGGTGATCCGAAATTTCCGTTCCCCTTCCTAATCAGTACGACCCTTGCCACCTTCCAACCGTACAGGAAAAACTCCGTCCCGTAGGCAAGCGTTGAATGTGCTGAGCAGAACTTTAGGACGATGGGGACAGAAAGTTGCAAGGCCTAATTAAGCACACTATCTGGACCTGGAGCCTTCCTTGCTTTCAATGCCTCATCCAATTCCACTATGTGAAGAATGGGCAGTCAATTGCTGCTTCACCGTGGATAGAGTCAACATGGACGGGATGGGCGAGGAAAAGTGCCCACACCGTCTCTTCCATCTTTTTCGCTTCATGTATGCAAGGCACCCGTAGTGAACCAAGCTTCCGCATAACTGGCTTGTAGCCAAGGCCCCACGGATCCTTGTTCACATTGTCCACTATATCTTGCCAGGAGCGAGCCTTGCTAATCTGTTAGCGAAGGTATTTCCTGGCTGGTTTATATGCTGCTACCTGGTTGCATGCCTCATCACAGTTCGGCATACGTTGAGCCTCACGCCAAAGCTTGTGACAGTTTAGCAATTTCAGTCGACAACCGCTGCAATGGGGACTTGCCGTGCTAGGATTTTCAACGGGGTATAAAAGCGCTGCAAACAGTCCTGATGATGCTCATAGTTGAGTTCACCACATCTTCTATCTTCAACAAGCCACCCTGCAGTGGAACACCTATCGTCAGTACCTTGACGAACCTGTCAACGATCACTGGTTGGGGAGGCTTCTTACACTCTCCAATTGTGTATTGTCGGTACTAAGGACTCCAAGGTGAATGTCACGTTGGGTATGGTTTCTTCACTGCCGGCATAGCGGAATGTTGACAAGCATTGTCCTGGTTGCCATTCCTTGGATTAATTTTCCCCACCAATCTGTTAAATACATGCCCCATTCGATTGTTTTAGCATTGAAGTCTCCCCTAAAGAGTACCTCGCTACCTGCGTTCGCGACAGTGCCTTCCAGAGCATCAAGCTTGGCTTGGAAAGATGATATGGGCTCATTCTGCACTAGTTGCACATAAAGAAGGTGATGCCTGGTGACCAAACCCACAAGATATCAAGGCACTGCTCTTATTATCCTGCAGATAACCCACCCTATTCTTTTTTTGCCCTTATTCAAATATTGTTCGGCATCCTTTTCTGTCATGTGTGTGATGGCCATGATTTCTCCCCTATGGTTTTCTGGTGCCAGCCTGGCTTTGATCCTGCCCACACTAGAGAGCTCCCTTTTGATGGCCTCTTGTACCTCGGTCAAGTTCGTGACGCAGTCAATGTCTCTTATTTCGATTGAATGTGGGGTGAGAGTTCACTACTCTGTTGTACTAATTCAATTGTAGCACTACAGCCCCTTTCGGGCCTTTGCCTTAGAGATAGTTAGAGTATATCATTATCATTATCGAATGTATTCGGCACTCCACAAGGCTTTTGTATTAGTATTATAATTAATTTTCAAATGTTGTTGGTTGGTCTCTTCTCCTTTTTCCAGTCATAGAATATATTCCATAGTAAAATATATAATAATTTCCAATTATAAAATATATAATAATCTTAATTAAGTTGAATTTGGTATTGTTTCTTTGATAAAATGTTTTTTATTAATAATGTATAAATTTAGAGTTACATTTAGGTCATTAATTTTTTATTATTTTTATTGTTTTGAATTTGTTTCATATTCTTTGAAAATTTATAAAGATTTATATTGAACAATGCAGTTTTGACTTCGAACTGCTAACAGCAGCGTTGTCCAAAACTAAATTGCCTTGCATTTTTGCGCATTCACTATGATTTGCCAACTGTCCGTGTAGGCCGACTGATGCCTTTTGTGCTGCCATATACTCCTATATTATCTGGCCATCTGCAAACGCTGTTTTTTGTGGTAGGGTGGTGAATGCCCATTTACGCACAGAGTGCGGGACTCCCATGCTCGCAAGAAGGTGACTGGACTACCCACTAAACACCTCCCTTATCAACCTGAGACCCCTAGCCTGGGATCGCTGGGAACGCCCTTACTGATCGCGATGGCGACACGTTAAAATCAAAGCCATTCAATACGTTGCAAATTAATATGGAGCAGAATAGAAGTGCAGTAACTGTTCCGTACTGTAGACCATTCAAATTGGGCATCATCATCAGATTTTCATCAGTTATAACAAATGGTTTTCCCTATAACATATTCCGAATCACGGCAACAAGGTGCCTGGGGAACCTGTCTTGAAGGAGTTTGAAAATTAGTCGATCTAACCACACCGTATCGAAGGCTTTCTCCATGTCAATGAGACACGCTCCAACACATTTTCTATCATTTAGTATCCAACAAATGTCTGAGGCTACTTTTGTTATTGCATGTTTGGTCGAATGCCTGGCACGAAAACTCATATTTCTCAATGTGGGCGCTTAGTGCTTTATTTAGTATCACTTTAAACACCTTGCTGATGTTATGCAGCAAGGTGGTTGGGCGATAGCTTTTAGGGTTCGAGGATTCTTTTCCTTTCATCAAGATTGGAAATACCTTAGCCCTTTTCCACTCATTTGGGAAATATGAATTGTTCAACATGCTGTTGAACAATATGCAATAATTTGGAATACGGTCAAGCGCCAGATTTCTTGTTGTTTAACCTCTCAAATATGAAACACAAATCTTCATAGCTGACAAAAATCAACAAGATTCGACCTCGGTATGAGGTTGGAGGTCATGAAATGAAGAATGGGTTCGCCGTTCAGGCTTGACTTGAAGTCGGAAACTTTTGCTTCAACAACTCCTCAAAGTGCTTGGCGGCCGCTCTCAGGGTTTGGTAGATTATCCATCTGAGTCCTGAGGGCTAATATTCCTCAGTTTATCTGCCCATTCATTGCTGATTTCACTCCTGTATTGCGAACGGATTGAGTTTGGGCCTTTCTTAAGGCGTGACTCCAACAAGGCCAATAAGGGATGGTTGAGTCCAGAAATCACCAATATATGTTTTTGACGCATTTGAGAATCTTTTTGACCTTGTGAATGTTGGTGTTTCATATCCTTCAATTTTGTCTCGACGTTTGCTCCTGAAAACTACTTTCTCAATGGTTTCCAATACCAACTTCGATAAATAGAGATCTTTTTCATCGCTAGTTAGATCCTTGTTAGATCCTTGCCATTAAGAGCCATTGGGCAAAATATACCATCATCAGAAGGTAGGCTTTGCTTCTGGTATTCCTAATTAACTTCTTGTGAAACTTTTACCAATCCATTTCTCTGGAATCAAGACGATGCCTCTCATTTTGAACAGGAATGAGAAAGACATCATTCCTTTGATGATTTACTTTCAATATAATGGCAAAATGATCGCTATCGTAAGGAATAACCTAAAGTTTCCGTTGAGGATTGTTAAGCTGAATTTAAGTCTTGGGCCAGCAATACATAGGTTCAAATATAAATTTGTCCTGGGGTATTTTGGAAACTCTGACCCGTATAGATTTAACCTGTATTCAATTTGATTCTGAGTTATCCACGATTTCAGAAATACATCTCTTTGATTACTGTTGGCTTTTAACCATGATGTATGCCGAGCATTAAGATCGCTGGCAAGAATATTATAATCATGCAGCCAGTTCAAATTGAGTATTTTAAACAAGGCATCGGGTTCCTCCTTGAATTTGAGAATGTTTCTTTCTGTTGCATACGCTGAGATAACGAAGAAGTTATATCCGTTTGCTAGTGAAATTTTAATGACTGACACTTCAGGGTTTTTTAATTCGAATTTTTTCAATATGTTGGAAACGATAGGTTCTTCTAACTAATATTTTTTTTTTGCTTTAGCACTACAGCTATAGTAGTTAGAGTATCTCATTATCTTGATCAAATGTATTAGCATTCAAGAACGTGATATGGTCTGTCCTAAGCTTTGGTCTTATGCCCATCCATGCAGCTGTGGTACGTTCTGATTAAAAACCAGTACGTATCGTAATTGAGCAGGCCCATAGCCCATCAAAAGAAACACTCAATACAAACCTCGTTGTCAACAACAAGATTCAAACCAGGGACTTTTGGTTTACGCAGCGAGTACTCTAACCACTACGCTACGTGGACCATCTTACTAATATCTTCTTTTCCGCAGCACTACAGCCCCTCCCGCGCCTTCGCATCCTGCAACAAGTGCCTCCAACTGTCTCGGTCCATTGAACACGTCCTCCAATTTTGAAAGCCGAGCAGTGATGAACTGTCTTCTTCGACTGAGTCAGACCAGCGTTTCCTCGACTTTCCCACTAGTCTCCACCCTGTGTTCTCCCAATGAATACCTTTTTCGGTATCCATTGCTTGTCCATACGATTCATGTGGGCAGCTTATTGCAGTTTCCGCAGCCTCACAATCGTTGAGATATGCGGCTCATGAAAAACTTTATACAGCTCATGGTTGTATCGAATTCACCATTGGTCCTCGTATAACTTCGCTCCGATTATTCGCCTCAGGACCCGTCTTTCAATGGCGTTCAATATATTTGAGGATGCTTGGGTTAGGGTCCATACTTCACACGTATAGCATAGCACAGATTTTATCACAGATTTGTGTATAAATCTGTGATAAAATCTGTGCTATGCTTTGTCTCTTTCATTTCTCGTTCTCGTTATTTTGATGGCTTCATACACACATTTTCTTCCATTATCGACATTGTATCTTATCTAGACTACATCGTGAATTTTTCTCACTAATACGCCGGTACCAATTCTGTTCTTAACGTGTACCAGAGCACTGCTCCTCACCTATTGCTCCCAAATCGGGTCCCAACTTCTAAAACCCTCATTGTCCTTGTTGTTATCACATTCAGATAGTTTCACTTGCAATTTATATTCAGTATTTTTACCTTATTTATGAAGCTTCTACTTTACGATGTATCGATTTATTTAATATCATGTATGTACTACATTTTTTCATTGGCTGTAATGAGGGGAACTAATTAAATAAACAAATAAAAAATGTATAAGTAAACAAACAAACACCTATGAGCATTTGCTAGTTATAAACATTCGACAGGTACTACGATGCGTGAACCTAATTATTAATTCGGCCTGAATAATCACTAACTGATAAAATTAATGAACTTTTACTAGTCCACAATTTATTATGCTCATTTATTCTTCACAAGTAGCAAAAATATTCTTTTTATTTCAGTCTGTACAGCATTTTTGAACAACAGCCAAAGCGGAATCATTTTCATCTTTGTTTTTCAGTTGGTTCGAAATCAAAAACTAAGCTTGAGGCGATTTTTCAACTTAAGCTTCTTTGTTAATTTTCACTGTATGCCTAATTTGACTTTTGTGTAATTTCCAGTAAGCTAATATTTCATCACTCGTTAGCATTTGAAATTGATGGAAAGGTAGTTGCAGCTGATTGTAAATTGAAATCATCATCAATTGGTAACGTTTCCAAGAACCACTAGCTTGAGGCATGATTCGAAACGTTGCGGCAAAAAACGGGAAGAATTTCTTTAGTGGCTGTGCTATCTACGCATGACAAATGTTTGAACTTTTTCAATTCATGCTTACAAACGAGGGAAATCCTTTCGAAATTTACGAGTCATGCAAAATTAACTCGTCAAAGAACAGTTTCATATATCATTTCAAAATGACTTGCATAGCCGCAAAACGAGAAATTTACATATGAACATCTTGACATGCGAAAATTCCAATACGCCTGGAAGCATATGTTAATTTGAGTTGAAACCACCTTAGACTTCTGATCTTGAAACAATATTGAAATTATCGAACCCACTTTCCTATCAATAATGTTATCAATTCAAAAAATACTGAACAGGGCGATCAGAAGATGATAAATTGCACTTTTCAATTAAGACCACCGTCCGTCGCTACAAATATCTCTTTCATGAGTGCAAATCAAACAAAACTAATTAATTTGGGTCTTTTGTCGGGACGCGATCGTGCCAGTTTCTTAATTTGCCAAAATCCACCGTGAAAAGTTGGTTAGTAGTAAGCCCGACTGCGCTCCCTCTTCATCCACAAAATCCTCACCGCGCTCTTTAAACAATCAATTCCATAGTCAATAAATAATTCTTGCTATCAATCAAAAAATCAGCAGAAAGGAAGGATGATGGCAGGCATTTTAAATAATCACATTTAGCTGATCTCCAATTTGATGCTAAGAAGTTCACCTGAAGATTTCAGTGCTGTGTGATGGCCGTCTTTCGTCAGGGATTTCAGACTTTAAACGCGACTTTTCAACGAATCAAATATCACCCATTCATTGAGTGTTTAGCGCACAAAAGAATGGTCTGATACGCATATTAGGGATATGTTTTGTGAACTTCTTTGGGGATGATGGACGAGAAAATCGTTTCGGCACAAAAGACGACACGAAGAAGATGAAGGTGAGGTCCAGCAATGGTACTGTGAACTGAGGCTGTGCCATAGATAGCTAGGTTGGAGTGACGATGATGGGTATCATGCTGTTGTTGATGATGATGATGAATGTTACAACAATGATGAAGACAACCTACGATGAGACAAGATCAAAATGATCTGCACAGAAATTACCTGATCCATTGTTATGGCTGAATTTGCGAACAGTTGATTTGAAGACAAGTTAAACGAGACAGTGGTGCTTAGTACAGTTGTGCCTTGAGCTTCTGAAACTTGCGACGGAAACATTTAGATGAGTATTTTCGAACACCTCTTTTCAACAGTAAGTGAAAAATTTTATCAATCATTAGATTGCTGATTTGGGAACAAAGCTATTCTTATATTTGATAAACTGTACCACAGACAGCGACATTATAGCAAATTAATGTTCCGATTCAAAACGTGAACATGTAACAAGTTGAGTAGACAGAGCTACGCTTATGTCAGAAGGGGTTTGTAGTCAATTTACAATATGCAGACACTAATAATGAATAAACTCAAGGAAAACTTCAACGTCATCTAACCATTTTTACTCCATTTTAACCAGCCGCCATTTTGTTTCTATATTACTACCAAACATTGACTGGATGAAATCTTAAAGAAGTTTTTGTTGTTCATTTTTTCTCGAAATTCGGTGAAGATCCAATCAAAAGTGTGGTGTTTAGTGCGATAGAAAGCCCGAATGGTACTTACTTTACTCAATATTTTTATTTTACTTACTATTATCGCTCGTTTAGTGGATTCTAATACACGACGAGTTATTTCGTGTCATGTAGGAGTTAGCGCCTCATCTCATATGTCGAAGGTGGCTGGTTCGAGTCTTTTTGGCGTCAATGAGATTTGTTTCGAGTGAGTCTTCAGACGCACTTTAAGCCCGATCAGTTGTGACACGTACTGGTTTAAAATTAAAACGGATTGCAGCTGGGTGGACGAACACATGACCAAAGCGTGATACTGACCATATCACCTTCCCGAATGCCAATACATTCGTTTAAGAAAATGAGATACTCTCACTATCTCTAAGCGAAGCCTCGAAAAAGGCTATAATGCTAAAGTAAAAAAACTTCCACGAAAAAATTTTAAAATTTCTATCGTTTTGCAAATCAGAATGTTATTTCAATGCACTTAAGTGTTTTGACATGCACTGAAGATTTCAAAGCAGCTTAAATTGCAACTAATTCACTCAAAAACGAATTCAAAGAATGCGTTTCAAGTACTGAAATATTTTGAATATTTGTAAGAATTTATAAAGTCATTTGAAAGGCTTCCACAACAAAAGGCTGTATATTATTTATTCTATATGCTTTATTTTCTGACTTGCGAATTCTTAAAAATTTTGAATTTTTCTAAATAAATTTAAATTGTAAAATTATTATGCGAAATCTACTAAATCGATTTTGATGAAAATTAGTGTGCTATTTTACTGTATGATAACGATTTTTTCAACGAATTATAAAGGCACTAAGTGCATTTTCAGTGGTAAAAAATTAAATAAAAAACAAGTTGGGTAAACAGACCTACGCTCATGTCAGAAGGTTTTGTAATCAATTTTCAAAGCGCAGTCACCAGATTGAATAAAGTCAAGAAGCATGTCAATGACGATTATATTGGAGAAACTATGATATTCGAAGATCATACTATTATTAACAAAGTTGAACGAATTTAGACTTCTGAGATTTTTGTTATTGTTATACTCATAAATATCTCCCTTGATAATTATTTCAGATGTCCATTCGTGAGGGAGGAAACCACATTTTTCATGTATTTCCCCCCTGTGTCCCACTGAAGCAAAAACTGACATTTTAACAACTGTTTTGAAAAGATCCCATGAAAACTTCATTTCATACTCATATCGGCTACGTTTGATGAATTTTTTTTCAGGGGCCACTCTCCTGTACTGTTATCATCGATTAATGGTAAATTTTTTCGAATCCTAGAGTTGTTACAAAGCCCTTTTGCTAGGAGCTGTCTCCCGCCTCCTTGACTTATTTCACCTATGAGTATTAATTGTAGGAACTCATTTTCAGTCATTCCTTTAATTGAATGAAGTGTTCAAAGCATGCACCTTAAACGTTGAAGTTGGGAAAAAATAACTCAAAATTATTCAATCTTCGCATTTAAAACAGCCACTATTTTGTTTTACGATTACTGATACCACTAGCTGAACCGATTCTCAAAGATATTCATGACACCTATCAATCCTGAATTTTTCGTGTATTTCTCCTCCCTGTGCGCCCCTCGAGGCAAACTTTGCCAAACTAAGACCTGTTTTGAAAAGTTCTCATCAAGACCTTTCATTTGATACCCATATCGGCTACCTTCAATGAATTTTTTTTTTTTCGGGGAGACCCCCCTTAAATACCTTATAAAATTTTTTTGTAGTTGAACTTTGAAGAGAGCACCACTTGACTCCTACATACAAAATTTGATGCTTCTAGCTTAAGTAGTTTCCGAGAAAAACTGCTGTGACACACGGACCGACGGACGGACGGACGGACGGACGGACGGACAGACAGACGGACAGACAGGACACGATTTTAGAAGGGTTTAGTAAAATTATTTTACAAAACCCTAAAAAGGATGTTTTCACATCTCTTCATATACTCGTATTTATTGCTATTTTGTGGTAAGGGTAAAGAATTTTAACCAATCATATCTACTAGAAAATTCAATTACACAGCTTTTATTTCCTCACAACTTTGCTGTAAAATGGATCGTTTTGAAGTAAGAAGTGAGAAAAGTAGATATGTAGATCTCCTCTACCCCTGCACCCCTTGTAGTGAAAAGCGTAAGTTTACGACCTGTTTTAAAAAGCTTTCATCAAGGCCTTTAATTTAATATTTATATCTACTTTCTTCGGTAAAAACATGTGTTTTAATGGTCACCCCTATATGGGGTGATCCCCCTTAAAAGCTTATAAGAATTATTTTATATTGCAAGTTTCGAGAGGGAGCCACTCTTGACCTTGTTACATTACTCCTAGCGATCCCGGTTGGGGCCTTGGGATCTTGGCTAACCCGTAGAGATGGGGAAGGAAGGTGTCACTCGCCAACCCTGAACTGCCCCAAGGAGCCAATTGGCGAGCCTGAGGCTCCCCGGAACGATTAGGACACTATAAGACACTGTGTTGTGTCACACATACTAGGCCTACACCTTATCTTGACTGGCTAATATTCCTCTAGCCACTAATAGTTCTTTTCTCCGCTCGTCAAGCCGCCTACCAACACTTGCACAAAAACCAACAATTTGGAATCCCCGACGGAAAGGATTCCTGCCGCTCCAAGCGTAATTTACGCCTTCCACCAACATTATATACTCCACGCGTGATCACACTGGCTGAAAACACTTTTGCATGCAAAAAATTCTAAATTATAATCCAAATTATCATCCAACGTTTTGATCCAAAATTATTTTTAATATGTTCCCTCAAAGGGTAGAGATTCACAAACTTACAATTATCTTTAAATTTCTTACGTTGGGGTCCCGTTGATGGTCAAGCTGCAGCTCACAGAATCCTAACACCTTCCGATTCTTCCACTTCTTCCGCTGCTGCCCAATTTGCGCGCTTGTGATGGAACTCCAAGCTATTTGCTGTCAAATGTCAACATTTTCGTTGTTTGCTCCTAATACTCGTGCCTGTTGATTGCCAGTTGTGGTGACTATAATTTCACTCGTGATTAGCCGATTAGCAGCAAGATCGTCCTTCTCGTCGTTGAAAGAATCCGTGAAAGAGACTGCTTCGACCGTCGTTGGCTCTTTTACAAATTTTTTTTTTGGTGGCCATCTTTCTTTCGCGCTCAATCATCTGCACTGTCGATAACAGCAATATCGACTTGTTTTGGTTGTAATTTTATTTGTTATTTTGATACTTGTGGACTATTCACGGGCACAATCGTCGTTCCGATTCTGGCAGTTAGTTATTCATTTGATTGTCCTTGCGCGGAAAATGTTGCAAATATTTAAGCTTATCACGAAATATTTTAAGATAAAGAAGGTACGCGTTTATGGTGGCGTATTTGGTTTGCACAGACAGGTTACAGTGGCCCTCTTCATTGCCTGTGCCATCATTGCGTCCAGAAGGAATATTTCTGCAGGGCGATAGGCTGCGTGTCGGACGATAAAATCAAGGATTTCGTGAGTACATTTTGTTGTGATTGTGCCAAATATAATTTGGTTCTTAATATCGTCTTTAATCTCTGCCATACAACTGCTTTTATGCAGTATATTATAAGGGTGTTCAACGTTAACTTCATTAGCTGTAAAAGTGTATACTTTGATCATATTTTGATTAAAGAATAAGCCCGTTCGCACAGTCGTAGAAGCTACGACACTCTTCCTCTTGATAACGAATTCATTGCTACGTTTTGCAGTCGCAAGACGATTGATGCGGATTTCAAACTGAATTTGAATGCATCTAGCTAGTAAGGTTCGAAATTTGCCACACCTGAGGCTTCAATCCAACAGATGTAGACATCCTTCTCGTGCCAGAAGCACCATTGAATCGCGCAGATTTTCTGTTTCAAGCCGTAGTCCAATTCAACTACGATCTGCAATATGACAATCAAGCTTCGCTTAAAATAAAACTGCCAGCAACAAGAACGATATGGAAGAAGAAGGATTTGTGTGTGTGTGATATGTCAAGAACGACAAAGATGTATCGTACGTTTATGTTTGTGTGATGATTGCGCTTATTGTTTAGCATCTTATCAGAACACTTGTCCTCTATGTAGAATTTATATTAGCAATCAACTAAGAATTTATGTATTAGACTGGCATTCGTAGATTGGATATCTTTATGTACGTCGAAATCGTTCTTTGCAAGGTTTCGCTTCCCTAGCTACAAATTTTCCTGCCAATCCTCGTCGTGGGAACGGAGTTGAACTTCGGTGGCAAAGAATAGCTGCTTCCTTTTAACTTAATCCCTAATCTTACTTATCACTAATAATTAAATGGCTTATACTAATATTAACCCTACCTGATCAATTAATCCTTGGAAATACTCCGATTGAAATGTTGGAGTGCAGGGAATCCTTCTCTTCCAGGAGTAGCTCCGTTTTTTTTTGTTTTATTTTATATTTCGTAACAACCTACTTACCAAATTTCATGTTTCTAATTTACGTGCTTTGCGAGAAAACTTCGTTTGACACACGGATGGATGGACAGACAAACAAGCTTGTAACAATAAGTATTTTACAATACCCTTTAAAGAGATAAGGCGAAACAGGACAGGAAAAAGCCCCCATGAAGACGCCGGCAGCTCGTAAAACCCGGAGATGGCCAATTCCACCAACTTGGTCGGGCCACATACTGGTCAAATTTTGAGCAAAGCCCGAAAGTAAAGATACGTCCTGCGGTGTAGTGAAGAAAGTCTTCAGTAAAAACACAACCGTAGCCTCGCTCAAACCGATGATGCATGATCGAAATAAGAGGTTGCGTCAAAGACCTGGCCGAGGTAAAAGAGGTAATGAAAACGGAACTCCCTAGCATGAGCAGGATCAAAGCGTGGCTGACACAAGAAAACTATAAGTGACAACGCATGGCCATCATTGAGTTGTTCAAAAAGGACGTTGAACAATTTCAGGATAAGAGTAAAGTAAGAATACGATGGATTGTCTGCAGAATACGGTGAAGAGCAGCAGCTCTTCAATGTTTCAAATGCCTCGGCTATAGCCACAAGTATATAAAGGGCCCAATAGGAGTTCCCTAAGTTACAAATGTGGTACAATGGGGCATTAAAGAAAAGAGTCAACAAGAGAGGCACACTGTATCCCTTGCAAGGCTGCTGATCCAAGGCTGGATCTTGAGCACTTTTCGGGGTCAAGAAAATGTCGAATATTCCAGGAAGGCCGACCGAAGGTAAAAGCAGAACTTTGATGACCTGTATCCTGCAAGTAAATCTATACCACAGTTCAACTACCAAAATCCAGCTTGAGCATGTTGCGAGGGAAATGAGAGCCGACTTTTAGCTACTGGGTGAGCAATACTACGATAGAAAACCTGCATCATGGTATCGTGACAAAACTAGTACTGCCGCCATCTGGGTTCCGAACAGTGATTTCTGGGGGAGGGCTGTGGATGGTGGGTTGGTTTTATAGGGGTCCAGTGCTCAGGAATCACCTTCTTTTGAACCCAAGCTTAATGCTTTTGAGGGTGCTGTTTCGAACGCAGATGGCAAGGTGCTTGTTGCGGAGACTGGAACGCTAAAGCAATCATACCCTTAACAGATTTGTGGGGAACCGAATCCTAGAAATGGTGGCCAGGATGGTGTTCGTTGTACTAAATACCAGAAATAGGCCAGCTTCCCGACGTATCGGCTGTGAAGAACTAGACCGGACGTGACATTCACTTTGGAGTCCTGAGTCCGGAGGAGAGACGATTGGAGAGTATTAGAGGACTGCTCAACCAATGATCATCAGTGCATTTTACTTGAGATCAGTGACGCTATCTCCCGATGTTCGTGCTTTCGACCTTCTATAATTGGGTACAGCATCCGAAGAGCGGACGTTGACAGGTTTGTCGAGGTGCTGATGGCAAGTACCTGCTGCAGGGTGATTTGCAGGGGACAGAATCACTGGCAGCTCAAGATGTGGTGAATTTTACTATGAGCATCATCACGACTTCTTGCAGTGCTTCTATGCCCCATCTAAAACTCCGATACGGCAACCCCTCATTTTACTGGTGACACGCTTCAGGTAGCCTTGACCGGCACAGAACAGTGATGAAGCATGCAACGAGGTAGCAGCATATAAACTGGTCAGGAAATGCCTTCAGAAATTGATTAACAACAGCAAGGCTCGCTGCTGGCAAGATCTAGTGAATTATGTGAATAAAGATCCATGGGGCATTGTTTACAAGCTAGTTAGCAGAAGCTTGGTGCCCTGCGAACAACTTGCGTGCATAAAGTGGAGTAGATGGACGAGATAATATGGGCACTGTTCTCCGCTCATTCTTTCCGTATTGGCTCTGCTCACGGTGAAACCACAATCGAGTACCCACTCTTCACACAGCTAGAACTGGAAGAGGCAGCCCTATTTTTGAACGCAAGGAAGGCTGCAGGCCCAGATGTTGCTCCATCTAAGGCGTTGCAACTTGTTTATTATTATTGTTCTGATTCGCTGCTCAGCTCATTCAACACTTGCCTACGGAACGGGGCTTTTCCGGTACGAAGGGAGATGGCGACGCTAATACTGATCAGCTAGGTGACAGGGAATTTCGCATCGCCATCTGCGATCCAACCATTATGCGTTTTAGGCACACATAACGACATGAAGGGAAAGTGGACAGTGTTGCTCATCTAGAATCTGAGACCGTGGCTAAATTGAAGAGACTGACTCTTATCTGACCCGGCTTATGAGCGCGCATGGGTGTTTTTTCTCTTACCTGGACAGGATTGGTGAGTCACGGTCCCCCGACTATTGGTTTTACCCTTAAAAAGAAGTCGGTGCCTGCAACAGATTTATTGCGTCCAGAAAACTGGACAGGCTCCAACAGGACCTCTACAGGAAGGCGGGAAAGCTCACTTTGGCTAGTATAGTCGCGGTGAGTCTTGGATCGGTTGACAAATGGAATCATGTGGCACATTATATTTGGGCATTTCTAAAAGATAAAAGGGGCTCACAGCAGTCGGGCAGGAAGGATTACTTGACTGGCAATTCCTCTTCCCACCTCTCCTCCCACTAGAAGAGGGATCCTCCAGCTTGAAGGCACCACACGGTATAGTAAAGCGAGACCTGACCCAAGGTAATGTGTCAAACGGTTACAGGCTAAGTTCTCAGTTTGACAGGGGAGGTGTTCAGTGGGAAGTCCAGTCGCTCACCAGCATGGAAGCTCTACACTCAGTGCGTAAGTTACATTCACCTCCCAGCCACAAAAAAAAATACCAACAGCCACCTGTTGAGTAAACAGTCGTGAAGCCGAATAGTTACCTTTAAAAGAGCATGTTTGTTGTCTGACCACTTTGACCGCGCGCCATAAGTCAAAGCGAAGATGGCTGATTTTCTTCATAGGAAACTCAATAAAATAAACTTACTCTTATTGCAACACATAGAAAATGAAAAAAATACGCAGATGCAATGTCCTTACTTCGCACAAAGCTCACATTGCAGCGTTGAATACTAACAGTTATAAGGACCATGACAACTATGTGTAGTCCTAATCAGTGAAGATTAGAATTAAGTGATATTACCAGAGTTGAAGTTAATGCTAAGTTGTGATAAGATTTTTCGCTTTAGTTTCTTAGAAAGATGTATAAGATAACTGAAGGAAATCAATATATACAATAAAATATTAGGTTATAATAATCGTATGTAAATGTTTATTCTAAGTTTCCGTTATTTAGCAAGTGTAAAAGATTAAATGAAGATTGAGATAGGAAAAATTTTCATATTTTTTTTTTTAACTTATTTTACATTTTCCAACTAAATCGCACGGACTCCCTAACATTCAAAAGATTTACCCTGGGATAGATAAATATGGAATACTCTGAAAGGATGAATGGAGTGTGTTTTAAAACCATTTTAAACTTTGTGAAACTTCTGTAACCAACCATTTAACACCTTCCCTGCCATGTACCACAGGTGATATAAATACTCGTAATATCTTTCCCTGGACGACATGTATCACCATTGATCACAAATCTAAATATCATCCGCAGGCCATCACAAGTTTCAACTTTTAGAGTCAATTATCTTCCCGGCAATTTTAGTTCATGTTTTGTGCTTGACCAAAAGGGACAATCAGCAAGTTTTAGCCACGTGATTACCGGTGATACATTGGCACTGTGATCAACTCTGGACTATCTTACATGCCGTTGTACCACGGGTGAACATTAGTATGCTTCATTTGTGAAGTTTATTTAGTGTACATAATGAATGAAGATGAAATAAGGAGGATTCTTGAAGCAGACAGTAATGACACGGTTATGTATTTAGATTAAATCTTTGATGATCAGCAGATACGATTCGGGAAAATTCCTAGATTTTAATTCAGACACAGAATCAGAATACCATCCAGGGGTCGAAACGGGTTCTGTTAGTTCTGAAAAAACTGAAAGTGATTTTATTAGAAGATTTCGTAAGCTTTTGGTCTTGAATTGACTTTAGAAATAGATTAACATGTCATTTCTT
Source organism: Odontomyia ornata (assembly GCA_963969285.1). Lineage (NCBI taxonomy): Eukaryota > Metazoa > Arthropoda > Insecta > Diptera > Stratiomyidae > Odontomyia > Odontomyia ornata. Next base: position 1,651,670 of record OZ017740.1, on the reverse strand, counting down.
TCACATTTAGCTCACGCATCGACAGCAACGTGGATCAGACTAGCCAACGGAAGCACGCTCCATCATTTCATTTTTGCTTCTAATGAAATAAATTTACCTGCCCTGTCAGAACCATTCAGCTTTTATTGTCCTTTTCTAAGTGACGATATTCTCCATTCGAGTGTTACTGGAGCCAATAAAAACGCAAGTAGTGCGATTGAAAGAGTTAATTTGGCAAGACATAGTCACCTTTCATCATGGAAGGACACAGATACAACGGAAATGATTTTTTTTTCTTCAATCATCATGTACATGCGACTTTTAAAATATCCAAGAATCGAGGACTATTGGAAATATGATACATTATTTTCTAACACATTTGTTCCAAAAATAATGGCCAGAAATTAATTACAAATGTTGTTGCGATACCTTCATTTCGCAGAAAACTCACAGGAAGTAGCAACTTCTTCCAGATTATTCAAAATTGGTAAAATTATTCAGGACAGTCCGGAAAGTTTTAAAAAGCATAGAACCCCCACTCAAAACAAAATTTACTTATAGCTGAAACCATGATACCATTTCGTGGAAGACGTTCATTAGCGACATAAATATGTACTTAAAAATTTTCAAGTTAACAGATCCAACTGGATATACATATAATATTCAACTATATGCCGGACGGACTGATCATTCTACAGGACTTTCTCAAGCGACGACAGTTCGCTCCCAGCTAATTCGGGAAAATTTTCATCAAGGATGAACGCTAATTTCTACACATCTGTTGAGCTAGCAAATTATCGTTTAGCTAGAAAAAGGCATGTACAAGGAACCCTACGACTGAATGGGAGGGCTCCATTTTTACCTACAAATCAGTTGTCTAGAGGGGAACGTGTCACAAAAAAGCGAGAAGGCATTATAGTGGGCGTGTGGAGAGACAAAAAAAAAAATTTCGTTTTTGTCAACAAAGCATCATGGGGAATTTGTGGCCACAGGAAAAACACCAAGATTCGGAGTTGAGACGAAAAACCCCAAAGTAATATTAGAATATACCTGCTCAAAGAAACCATTTTCGAGCCTTGAGCACTTTCAGTTCTGTCATTCTTCCAAGGATTATATATGATTCAAATGAGCACTGCTTTTTATAAACAGAAATTCTTTTTAGGGTATTGTAAAATCATTTTACAATACCCTACTAGTTTCGCGTCCTGTCTGTCCGTCCGTCCGTGTGTCACACCACTTTTTCTCGCAAACTACATGAGCTAGAAACATAAAATTTTGTAAGTAGGTGCGAAGTGACGCCCTCTTCAAATTTTCAACACGAAAAGAAATTTATAAGGTCTTTACGGGGGGGTCTCCCCATATAGGGGAGTTGCCCCCGAAAAAAAAGTTTTCATCGCATGTGGGCAATATGGGTATCAAATGAAAGGTCTTAATGAGAACTTTTCAAAACAGGTCTTAAACTGACAAATTTTTCTTCGAGGGGTGCAGGGGAAGGGGAAATGTACGAAAATTTTGTGTACCCCCCCCCCCCCCCACCTTCGCGATTGGACACCTTTGAACTGAAAAATCTGGGAAAAATCATGAATATAGGCCGTTATCAGTACAACAACAGCAAATACATGAGAAGTCGAAATTCACTCCACTTTGTTAGTAATAGTATGATTTATCGATTTTATGTTTTCTTGAAGGAAATCTTAACGGTAACCTTAAATTTAATAAGTACACAGATGACTTTCAATAAGATTAATCTGTCCTAAAAGTTTCATAAAGACCGAATGGTATTTAATGAAGTTATAGCGATTTGAATTTTCCTGTATTACTATGGAACAATATGCGCTTTTTACCGACTCAGATACTACAGCTTTGCTAGGATTTGCATGAAAGTTTCAGGAATGATAGGTATCATGAATTTCTTTGAGAATTGGCTCAGCTAGTGGTATTAGTAATCGTAAAGCAAAATAGTGGCTGTTTTGAATGCGAAGATTGAATAATTTTGAGTTATTTTGCCCCAACTTCAACGTTTAAGGCGCATGCTTTTAATTCTTGATACAATTTGATGAATGACTAAAGATAAGTACCTACAATTAATACTCATAAGTGAAACAAGTCGTGGAGGCAGGAGAGAGCTCCTAGCAAATAGGCTTTGTAACCATTCTAGGATTCGAAAAAATAGGCCATGAATCGATGATTCCAGTACAGGGGAGTGGCCGCTGAAAAAAAAAATTTCATCAAAGGTAGCCGATATGAATATCAAATGAAAGTTCTTTATAAGAGCTTTTCAAAACAGTACTTGAACTGACAATTTTTCCTCCACAAGGGCAAAACATACCCTAGAAATCGAAATCCGATCAACTTTGTTAATAATAGTACATTTGGCTTTTTTCTCTATAAAATCAAGATGGGACCCTTAAATTTGCCAAAATCTATAATTTAAATTTTCTGAAAGTAATTGTATATGGTTCGAAAATTTCACAATAATTGAAAAATAAACAGCTAAGTTACAGCCGATTGGATATTTCACAATTACAACAACATTAACACGTGATACTAGGGAGATACACGTTAGCAACGGTCCTAGATACTTCAAATATGTAGGAATTTGGATAAAAATTTTAGAAATGGTTTGTAATATACATGTGTTATCATGATTAATCAAGCGACGGGGTAAAACCACTTGAAACGAAATGGTGGCGAGTTTAAAATCATAATGACCATAATAATTTTTTGAACTCAATTTAAAGAATCTATATATTAGTAAAGTTTTGATATGCAGAATATATTGTTTGATTTACTAATTGTTTTACAATACCCTTCTGGCAGGAGCATTCTCCTGCTCCTTCAACTTGTTTTTTTTTTTTTTTCAAATATTGAGTTGTATATTACAATGTACCTTCTGAAAAACATGGATTTATCTTCAATTTTATGACAAATAAAAATGAATTACACTTGTCAACATTAATTTCTTTCAATATCTATTGTAGTTAAATCCATTTCTATTTGGAGTAATTAAAACTTTTATGGATATTTTTTTTTTCAAAGTGTTAAAAGAAATCACCGGTAATACACTGGCGTCAGAGGGAATATTTTTGCAATGGGCACTAGTGACGCATTGGCATCTGGAAGACACTTTTTATAATGGTCACCAGTGTTACATTGGCAGCGACCGCGTTAGTTTAATTAGTAACGCAAAGCAAAATAATGACGACTTTGAATCAAACATATGTGAAAATAATGCATATTCACTTCACCAGAGGAATATTTTAATGCACTATCAGTCAAACAACTTTTATAGTTTATCCCCGAATGACAACAAAAAAGCATGACTATTCATACTTATTTATAAGAATTTTCAGAAATAAGACCATTTCCTCCTTCTCAAATTGCTTATCGGAGCGGTCTCCCCAATTTTTGTCTTGTTTGCAAAACGATCGAGCCAAACACCACGAATAAATCAAAAAACCCAACAGAATCCTAATTTTGTCCAACAGGTTTTTATTGCACAAGAACTTTTATGCTACACTGTATTTCTGCATGTGCTATATGGGAAATATTGCAACTAAAACACTCAACAACATCCGTGACATTGGTCATCATTGTTCCTTCACAAGCGTTACAATGTGGGAAGAATGGAGTTCCGAAAAGAATTTCTTAATTTTTTGCCGCCACGAATTCCACCATTATTTCGACTGTCGTATAATACTAAAGTCGCGTGGTCAATTTCAAGCTCTTTTTGAACACATACATACATATTTTCATAACGACTTGAAGATGGACGGGTGGTAAAATGCTGTAAAAGAATGTTTGCATCGTTCCCACCATTCACCGAAGATTGTTTAAATCGTTTCTTTTTGGAATACGATGAATGATAATAGTACTTTAATGAAAACAAACAGGTGTATTAACTAATTAGCTAATCGTTTAATAATGTTTCAAAGAAACTAATTTTTCACAGTATAATGGAAGTAAACACAATCATAATTCATTTTAAGTGCTAGGAAAAGTACCAATCAGTGATGAGAAATCACTGACGAAAATCAAGTAGATAAGCTTTATTAAAATGTATGTTTGGATATTATTCTAGCTTATGGTAAATAGATGTATAAATCCTATAAGGATATTTTATGTTTGCGGCATGTCATTTTGCTACATACATACATATGTGAGTTCTTGATTTGAAGAAATTTGCACTTAAATTCGGCGATATTCTTAAAAGCATCATTCAAATACCCTTTGACTATTCCAAGAAATTGACCGCTTTGATCTTTGCCGAAAAATGTTGTAGCATACCATAGACTTGTTTTTCACATGGTTTGATGTAGCGTAATGTATGTAATGGAAGACATTGAGGTGAAAATTGAAGATTGCATTATCATTTGCGCCACGTTGCAAAGTGCTTGCATTTGAATCCAAAAGTTTCTTATCGGAAATGTCACTGATGTTTAGTTGGTGGAAATTCTAAGCATAAATATAACGCCTTTAGATTACAATTGATTGCTCCTAAAATGGGACCAACTGCTCTTTTGTCTTTTATGCACTACTTACATAAGTTAATGATTACAAATTTCTCCAAGAATTTTTTTCTTTTGCAAGGAGGTAATCATCTCAATTTAATATATTTTTATGAGATGATTCTGCAAGCTTAGAGGTATTATTTATCTTTACTTAAAATTTCGCTTCATTTAGACAGCTTTATTGGTAAAAATATGTCCCATTGATATATTTCATGATGCAGATCGTTTTGAAACATTTTTCATTAATGACCTGTAAAAACATTAAATTATTTGTGTTTAAGTTTGATTTCAAACACAAATAAGATCAAATTTCAAATAAATGACCCACCATGATTTATTTGGTTGTATCCTGAAAATATTCAATCAATCAAAAAAGAAAGTCTCATTGATTTATCGCTTTTCCGCCATAGTCAATAGAATAATTTTTATAAGGATTAAATGTTTGCATTCAAGATTGGTAAAATTACCCGTAAAAGGGAAAATATAATATGTTTAAATGTTATCAGGATAGTTTATCTTCAAAATAACGTATGAGAAATTCACAGCAGTTTTCATTCCTTTAATCAAAAAACGTTAAGTCCGTCAATGATAAGTGAGTAATTTCCTTAACTAATGAAAGAACGCAATCATTCAGATGTCATCTCATTAGGAAGATAAGCATTGATGTCTAAGCTTCGATAGCCATTCCAACACCTCGCTGTGATAAATTGGATGTTGTCACTATGACAAATTCCTACAGGAAACCATTATCACCTGACAAAAGGTGTTCCATACTGTAGCAGATGCCACTCACCAGCACCGTGTTGTCGATAGTTCTTTCATAAGCGCAATCCTAATGAATCGCTTAACCATCAACGAATTTTCAGTTACCTCTAATACTTCCCAGTTAACAAATTGCCCCTAATTCATCAGTTTACGGATAATTTACGTCGTTAGCATCCCCAAACAAAGCATAACAGCCGCTCAACTGAACTTGATCACATTCAAATCGGACGATTTGAATAATTGTAAGTTTTCGTTTGGAATCGTTCCCACGTTACGTTTGTTACATGAGAGTTGAATTAACATTGTTTCGATCTGAATCAACAACAAATTCATTCTAGACGTTCTGAAATTTTCAATTTAAGAAAATTGCCCAACATTTTGCCCTCATTACCCTTTCTCAACGAGGTGAGGTCAATCATTGCCACTATCATGGGAAGAATCGTGGAATGGGGTCGAAGTTGTTTTTCTTAGTGATGTTCAGTATGGTCAGTTTGATCAATCCGTCAGACATTTGATGCACGGTTTTGGCTGTGAGGTCGATCGAATCAGGCCAGGTGATTGAAGGAGTGAATCATGGACGCAGACGTTTTTTTTTGTTGCAGTTACTTAAGGTGGGTATCTCAAATAAATTTTTTTTAAATCAAAATTTGTTGATAATTTCTTCAAAATGTTAAATAATGTCAGCTGGATTTGTGTAAGAAAAGAAATGACATACGTCAATGAAAGTGGAAAGGAAAGATGTTCTAGGCTGGTAATTTTTGATGAATATCAAGAAGTTTTCGATTCAGATACCATTTGCAAAAATTTATTCAATATATCTTACCTTCAGCTATTGGGCCAGTAATTGAAAATTGGGTCCTTAATTTCCCTTTTATCTGCGCAAAATACTAAGCATTAAAATATTGAATTTTATTTTGTTTAAGAAATGAATATCCTCATGGATAAATGTAGTATATGAAGTTGGCTCTTGCAATAGACTGTGTTCGGAAAACTATAGTGAAATAAATTTCAGTGCCTTAAAAAGCGTAATGGACTTTATTGAATTTAGTATAATTCACCATACAAAATAGATATCCCTTTTTCCCCTGTCCATATATCAGTGTATTTTATTACAGGAATTTCAACGGGAGCCATAATAGCCACTAATTTCAATATTATGGGTAAAGAGTGCATATATGCATTAAGTATCGCTTTAGGAAAGTGAGTTAACCTTTTCTAACATCCTATTTCAATAGTTAATAGCCGCATTTTTACACAACTTGATTTACCGTGGCGGACAAAAGTCTCCGACAACTCCTTATATTGAGATTCTGGTTGATTGGAAGCTTCAATCAAAAATCCAATGATGTGTATTTTTCACTAACGTGAATATATTTATAAAAAAAACAAAGATAAAAATATTTCATAACAAACTTAAGGGAAAATCCGTAAAAACATAAAAAATGAATGGACAAAAGTCAACGACAGTCAATGCTGGCTGACTTGTACACAAAATATTTTCAACTAAACGTATTCGAATTTTAAAAACTTTTTCCTGGCTTAATATTTGCTTGGACCCCTTTCGTATCCTCCCATTATGTAACAAGCGCTTCCTTCAACAAATTTTTATTTTTAATGTGACATTTTCGAAATTTCCGTTCCAAAAGCTCCCATACATGATCTATTGGGGCTAGGTCTGGACTTTGCGGAGGCGTATTAAGTTGCCTGGGAGCGTAGTACAACAATCAGTTCTTGACGAGAAGTACTGTATGTTTTGGATCATGGTCTTGTTGGATGGCTTCAAATGTTGTTCTAATAGGTTTTTGTAAACATAACGGTCCATCGTAGTTTCAACAAAAGCCAATCTGCCAGCCCCAGATGCAGCGATGGCTCCCCAAACCATCACATTACCTCCACCGTGCTTGACAGTAGGAATCAAATTGTTGGCCCCTAAACCCGTGTTCTTTTTCCTCCATACTTTACTGCGACCATCACTTCCGAAAATATTGAATTTGGACTCATCTGTAAAAAGGACGCGATTCCAAAAATCATTGTCCTTGCCAATATGGGCCTTGACGAACTGTAGATGCAGAAGGCGGTTTTTGGTGGACATTAATGGCTTTTTACGTGGAGTTCTGCTTTGAAACCCATTAATATTTAATGCTCTCGTGGTGGTTCTTGCATGGACATCCTTTTTCCTTTCCGTAGCCGCTCGTTTCGCCAAATCTGGAGCACTCATTTTAGGATTACTTTTCACTTCTTTTAGAATGAAACTAATGTCTCTGCGGGACATCTTTTTCAGTTGCCCAGTTCGCGGCTTATTTTCAATGGAACCACTGTTTTCAAAGTTTTTGGTGATTATATACATAGAAGTTTGTTTAAGTTTCAGTTATTTCGCGATTTCCGAGCACGATTTATTGAGTTTTTCATACTGTACGATCAAATTTCGGACATCAGTAGAAATTTTTTTTCGCGATGACATTTTGCGGCCCTTACAGTTAGAAGCTAGCGATAAGACTAAAACAGAATTACAGCAGCACATATACGGAATGACAATAAAAGCAAATAAACAGATACTGATGACATTCCGATACGTTTAGTTGGATTTTTTTTTTTGTGTATAACTGAGTCAGCACTGACTGTCGTAGACTTTTGTCCATTCAATTTTTTATGTTCTTATGAATTTCTCTTTATTTTGTTATAAATATATTTACGTTAGTGAAAAATGTGCAACAATGGATTTTTGATTAAAGCTTCCAACTAACCGGTATCTCAATATAAGGAATTGTCGTCGACTTTTGTCCGTCACTGTCCACTAGCAGGAATTAATTTATAACCAAGCCATCACACATTTACGCTGATCTGATAAAGAAATAACAAGGACTATTTTTTTTTAAATTGTGCATTTTCCTCTCGCTTTCTTGAATTATGATCTGGGCTTTAGTGTAATCATAAGCAAGATGAAGTAGCAGTGGAGTGCTCCTGCCAGAATGGTATTGTAACATAATTAGAAGCTCAAACGACGTCTTCTACGTATTCTATATAAGTTAGCTAGACAGAACCACGTTCATGTCAGAAGGGTTTTGTAATGAACTAACGATATGCAGACACCAATAATGAATAAACTCAAGTAAAACATTAACGACATCTACAACAAATACATACTTGCTTTCAAAAAAAAACCCATTGTTCCACCATTTTAACCTGCTGCCATTTTGTTGCAATATCACTTACAACCATTGACTGAATTAAATCTTAAAGATATTTTTATTATTCATTTTATCTGCCAATTAGAAGATAATTAAAAGTGTCGTGGCCAGATTGATTGAAAGTCCGTATGGTAGAAAAACCGGACATTGTTTTTGTTATACTCAGAGAACTTTCAAACGACTATTACTTCTGTGAATACGATTTAACTTTATTGAAACCTTCAGGTCATAAGAACTTTTCCTTGGACAATTTAAATTCCAGTTTAAGAGTATTCATACGGATTCACAGGGAAAAATGTTATATTTACAAATTCTACTATGATTAACAAATTTGAGTGAACTTTAACTTCTAGGGTATTTGTTATTATTGTACTCATGATAACCTACTACTATGATTTCGTTACATTTAAAATGTATGTTTTCATCAAGAGTTACCTAATAACCTGTACTTTCAGCTATTGGGGAAAAATAATTTAAATTTACTTAATACTTTCATTTAAAACGACCACCAGTTTGTTTTACGATTACCAATATCACTTGTTGAGCAGGCTCTCAAGGCTGTGCATGATAAGCATCCTCCTGAAATTTTCATGCTCCTAGCAAGCCCATAGTGCCTGAGTCGACTCGAAGTACATATTGCTAAATAGCCACGTATTGTTGTTGTAACTGTCAAAATTTAAACAACCATAACTTCGTTAAATACTGTTTGATTCTTCTAAAATTTTCACCGTTGATTAGCCTTATAAATAACCATGTTACTATAACCTTCACGATTTTATACAAGAAAATGTAAAGTTGAAAAATCATAGTATAGCTAACAAGTTTGAATAAATTTCAGCTTCTCAAGTCTTTGCCTTTGTTGTATTCTTAGAGAACTAAATATCTCTATGATTTTTAAGATTATTTGTTCACAGATCTCAAATCGTGGAGGGGACACAATTTTTTCGTGTTCTTCTACTTCCTCTGCTTACCCCGTAATTGATATTGCAGTTAACCATAACGGATATCAGAAGATCTCACCAAGACCTTTCATCTAATACCCTACTCGACTATTTTTGGTGAAAAATTTTTTATATGGGGAGAGCCCCGTTACAAGCCTTTGAATTTGTTTTTTGAAAACTAAACTTTCTATAACTAGAAACTTTTAAGCTGCTAACGAAATTTGATGACTGTGGCTATAGGAGTTCCTGAGAAAACTTGCTGTGACTCAATGACGGACATGTACCAATTTCAATTGGTTATTGCTAGTAATAAATTGAAGTCCACACATTTTACTTGTTCTGCACACTTAATTTTCCGTGTTGGTTTCAAGTCGCAACAATATTCAGTGCTTGCATCCAAGTGGTCACAAAATGTGTGGTTTGTGAGCAATTTTATTTCGGGAACTAATCAAATTATGAGCAGATTAGATTTTTTTAAGTGAGGTGATCATTTGGTTGTGTGGCTTAAGTTTTCCTGGCTTTAGATAGTTGTCGTACGTGTTGGATGAATCCTCATACGAAACGTCAGTGGTACGGTCCTGGTCAAGAGTTCGCGTTTCAGGCAATCAAGTGACTTTGCGGATAAGAAAAGTAAGTGCGAGATGCTCCACGATCCAACTGCGCCGGTTGGCCGGCAATTTCGGTGGTCACACCGTATAGCATCGGGAAAATCTTGTTGCAGACTCATCGCGTAATACCCTTTTTGTGGATAAGCTCCACTCGTTCGAAAAATGTTCTCGTTGCCAAGTGTGCTGGATGACTTTAATGGATAGCATTCTGAACACCACTGCTACCATACTTAATGGGCTCCACTGGAATTTGATCGATGCCCGGCACTTTATTATTCTTTTGGGCTTTAAGGTGGAACAAGCTTCATGCAGAACTGAAGGGGTCAATGGGAGCTCTCTAGTAATGTCTATAGGCGCTGATGTTCTAGAGCTGTGGGGAGGGTTAAGGAGGTTCTTGAAATATGATGCCCATCTTTCTTTTACCCTGTTATCATAAGGGATCATAAAACCGATGTCATCATGGTATTGTGTGGTCTTGAGCTGATAACCTTGTTTCAGGCTTTTCACTTCTTTATATGCTTGTCTTGTGTTGTTGCTTGCGAGACTTACACCAATGCTTCTCAATTAGTCGTCATAGTATTTTCTTTTCTTAATTTTAAGTTTCTTATCCGCTACCCTTCTGAAATTTTTATTCCTACTTCGTCCTGATTTTCCTACCTAAATAGTGGTTATACGCCTAATTCTTTCTGTCTAACGCATTTTGGCACACATCATCGATCTAATCAATTCTTTTGCGCCAAGCCTTGTCCGATCGTCTGTTCTACCATGGCCTTAATTACTGCCTTCACTTCCACAATAGTTCAGTGCTTATTTTCTGCGATGTGTCTGATAAGATGGGTTGCAGCTGGTTGTTGAGAGTCACTGTAAAAATTTTTTACCACAGACGCTGTTTGGAGACTTTTGATTTCGTATTTCTGTTGGGGGCCCCACTCTTCAACAGAAACATAAAAGAGATGAACCAGAACAAATTAAACTCCAAAAATCCAGAAAATAAAAACCTAATATCGTCGTGGGTCAGGCTGAAATTGGGACGGGAATCAAACACTAAAACGTTTTAATTTAAATCATTTGGATGTGTAGTGATGATGTCAAAATTGTGGCACGTTCAATTTTAGATGCAAAAAAGAGCATTTTTGGGCGAAGAATTAGAAGCCAATCACATTGAACTACGAGTTAATGAAACTAAAACTGAATTAGAACTCCAATGAGGAAGAATTTTCCATTCCAACAAACCCTGACAGTAGGAAACTTTAACCTTGAAAACGTAGAAAACTTTGTTTATCTTGGTGCCAACATAAATAGAAAAGGTGCCAAAAAGGACGAGATTATTTTGTGTGGCTGAGAGGCTTCCATGCTCACGAGCAACTGGGATTCTCACGAAACACCTCCTCTGTCAACCCAAAAACGCAGCGTGGAACCGTTTGACACATTACTTTAGGCCGGGTCTCATTTTATTGTGCTATGAGGCACCTTCAAGCTGGGGGGTCCCTTCTCTAGCGGGAAGGGAGAGAAGAAGAGGGATTGCTAGACATGTGATATCCTAGCTTCTACGTATCCGGCTGCTATGAGTCCTTTTTACCTTTTTTCGGACTACCCGAACATAATGTGCCACATTGTTCCATTTGTCAACCGAACGAAGCATCGTCGTGATTATAATATCTGGGGTGAGCTTTCTCGTCTCTCTATAGAGGTCCAGTCGCAGCCTGTCATATTTTGTCCACGCTCGTGTTGCGGGTATCCCTTCGTGCAACTCACACAAGCCTGCTGCCAATCGTTTGATGAGCGCTATCTCTCCTTGCGGGCATCGGTCTCCCTCGCATCCTCGCTTGAACGCTCTCTAGTAAGGAGGGCAATAGCTATAACATTTGCAATAACTTTCACCGCCAAATCAGAGACTGTCCGGTATGAACATGCAATCCTCAGTTCTCCTCTTCTCTGTACCTGTGACAAGTGTTTTCGATACACATCCTTATTAAACGCGTCACCCCATGTTTCTACTCCATGCTGAGGCACTGATCCTAAATGACAATATCTTTACCTATGATTATTTTCTACCTTGAAATTAAGTATCATATACCTGTACATCGAATCAAAATTGAAGCTTTTAAAAGATTGAAATTTCAAAGGCTTGAAATTTCAATCTTCAACAAGCCGCCATTGTGTTTTTTGAGCCTTGATCTCTAGTTTTTCATGTTATTCCTTAGACATTTACAAGTTGCACCAAACTACCGAGTTTCAGTAACTTCGGTTTAAAAATTTGGTCACAACTACTATAACGAATTTTTGTACGTTTTTCTACCTTGAACTATTTTGTTTCAGACGGTTCGACTTTGGATTTTTAGGGTTTTGTAAAATAATTTTACAAAACCCTTCTAAAATCGCGTCCTGTCTGTCCGTCTGTCTGTCTGTCCGTCCGTCCGTCCGTCCGTCCGTGTGTCACAGCAGTTTTTCTCGGAAACTACTTAAGCTAGAAACATCAAATTTTGTATGTAGGTGTAAAGTGGTGATCTCTTCAAAGTTCAACTACAAAATTTTTTTATAAGGTATTTAAGGGGGGTCTCCCCATATAGGGGAGTGACCCCCCGAAAAAAAAAACTTTTCAAAACAGGTCTTAATTTGGCAAAGTTTGCTTCAAGGGGCGCACAGGGAGGGGAAATACACGAAAAATTTGTGTCCCCCCCCCCCCCCTCGCGATTGGGCACCTGTGATCCGAAAAATCTGAAAAAAATCAAGAATGTAGGCCTTGATGAGTACAACAACAACAAATACGTGAGAAGTCGCAATTTACTCAACTTTGTCAGTAATAGTATGATTTATCGATTTTATGTTTTCTTGAATAAAATCTTAACGGTACCCTTAAATTCAATGAAATTCAGTAAACAGATAACTGTTTATAAGACTGATCTACCCTGGAAGTTTCATAAAGATTGAATCTTATCGAGCGAAGTTATAGCGGTTTGAATTTTCCTGTATTACTATGGAACAATATGCGCTGCATTTATTACGATGGCAACGAATGGCTATGGAACAACATGCGCTTTTTACCGACTCAGACACTACAGTTTTGCTAGGATTTGCATGAACATTTCAGGAATGATAGGTGTCATGAATATCTTTGAGAAGTGGTATTAGTAATCGCCAAGCAAAATAGTGGCTGTTTTAAATGCGAAGATTGAATAATTTTGAGTTATTTTTTCCCAACTTCAACGTTTAAGGTGCATGCTTTGAACACTCGATTCAATTTAATGAATGACTGAAGATGAGTGCCTGCAATTAATACTCATAAGTGAAACAAGTCAAGGAGGCGGGAGAGAGCTCCTAACAAATGGGCTTTGTAACCACTCTAGGATTCGAAAATATTGGCCATTAATCGATGATAACAGTACAGGGGAGTGGCCCCTGAAAAAAAAATCATCAAACGTAGCCGATATGAGTATGAAATGAAAGTTTTCATGGGAGCTTTTCAAAACAGTTGTTAAACTGTCACTTTTTGCTTCAGGGGGGAAATACATGAAAAATGTGTTTCTTCCCTCGCAAACGGACATCTGAAATAATTATGAAGGGAGATATTTATGAGTATAACAATAACAAAAACCTCAGAAGTCGAAATTCGTTCAACTTTGTGAATAATAGTATGATCTTCGTATTTCATATTTTCTCCAATAAAATTGTCATTGACATGTTTCTTGGTTTCATTCGATCTGGTGACTGCATTTTGTAAATTGAATACAAAACCCTTCTGACATGAGCGTAGGTCTGTTTACCCAACTTGTTTATTGTGAGATTTGCTCGCCTACGATAGCGAAAGTATCAAAATCTAAGTAAACTACTTGCCTGATAAGTTAAATTGTAATGCATTTACATATACTTACATAATAAAATAACCATTAGGTAAATTCATCACCAATATAAATAAATAAATATGCATGATCCGCTTTAAACCTAGAAACTACATCAAAATCTATCATATGTTCTTCTTCCCATATGAACGCATTTTTTTTATGTGTGGAATAATCCTCACTCACATGGTTTCATATGTACACCATTACAAATCTACAACAAGCGAAGACAATTGCGAAGACTATTGCGCATCATACTTCACAACATAAACTAATTGCCATGAATGCTTTCGTTTTTCTCGATGCACTTGACATTGCTCATATGTGGGGTCTAAGAACTTCACTTATGATATCTTGTTTCCTTTTTTCTTACGGGAAATTAACATATAACATAGTATGTATGAATGCATTCACGTCATGCAGAGCTAATTTTTTTTTTTGTGATAGCATTCTATGGGAAATCTAACGTGTAGAATTGCATTGAGGAAGTAAATAGTAAATAGTAAGTAGCTACGAGAGCAGGCAGGTTACAGCACTATAGACTATGTCGACACATTGCGGGAAGTCTTGAATAGATCAAAAGAATATGAGCAACCCCTAGCACTGGCCTTCATAGACTTTGAAAAAGCGTTTGTTACGATATTTCCTGATGCAATAATAAAGGCATTTATAAGACAAAACATGAACAAACCATACGTGGAAATACTTACTAACATCTACCGCGATGCTAGAGTATAGGTCAACGTACTAGAAGACACTCCAGAGCTTCCACACAAAAAGAGGTAAGACAGGGAGATACCATATCGCCAAGGCTCTTCAATGTAATGTTAGAGGGCATCTTTTGAACTCTACATTAGGAAAATAAAGGGTTGAACTTGGATGGTGAGCACCTCAACTACTTGAGATTCGCAGATAACATAGTCCTAATAGCTAACCAAGATCATGTACAATGGTTATATAAACACTCAAGGACATACAGAAGTGAACAACACCACATTAGAAATAGTTGAAGGATATGTATATCTTGGTCAACTTATACACAAATCCGGTTCACTTCTGCCAGAAATCAATCGACGAATCAAGACGGCATGGAGTGCGTTCGGAAAGAATTCAATTATATTTAAATCCAAAATGAAGATGAACTTAAAAAAGGAAACTTTCGCCCAATGTATCCTACCAGTGCAATATGGTAGCGAAGCATGGGCACCAACAACAGGGCTAGTGAGGAAACTCCTGGTCGCCGAAAGAGCCATGAACAGATGCATGCTGGGCATCACACGAAGGAATCGCAAGAGACTATCGTGAATATTAGAAAAGACTCAAGTAACAGACGTGATACAGAGAGCGAAATTCTCGAAATGGCGATGGACCTGTCACTTGGCAAGAATGATGGACGGCAGATGGGCCACAAAAATAACGCAGTAGTACCCAAGAGGAATCAAATGACCAAGAAGACGTCCGAACGTTTGATGGGACTATGACTTAAAGAAAATATCTGGCGCATCTTGGATGAGAATAGCTGAAAACAGGCAGATATGGAAAACAATGAGGAGATATGTAAGGGAGGCTGCACCATAACTTTGAAATAAGGATGAACAAGCTGAAAATGATGATATATATATATCTATGTATATATATATATATATATAGATATATATATATATATATATATATATATATATATATATATATATATATATATACATATATGTATATATATATGTATATATATATATATATATATATATATATATATATATATATATATATATATATATATACACATATATATATTTTCGTAATTACATCATATGAAGTTTTTTAAGCTGTCTTCCAATTACCGAGTTACTCGTAATTCAATCTACATCAAGTAGAGCAGGCACATTCCTTTAAAAATTTCTTTATGATCACTCACATTTTTACAATACTCTATGAAAACATGTCGTTCGTCTGTTCGCCCGTCAGTGCTTAGAAGATCATGATTCTATTGCTTTCGCCATTGGTCCCCGTCTAGCTTCACTCCAATTGTTCACATCGGGACCCATCGCTCAAAGGCATCCAATATATTTGCGGATGCTTGGGCTAGGGTCAATGTTTCACATCCATAGCATAACACAGGTCTTACCACAGATTTGTATATTTAGAGGTTTATTTTCCTGTGTATGCAGCTGATCTTCAAGGTCGTCAAAACTGAATAAAATATTTTATTTACGAGCTGTTTCTCCAGCGTATTTCGTCTCTTTCATTACCGGTTCTTGTTATTTTAGCGCGTAAATATTAAAACTCGCCGACATTTTCGATGTTGTAATTCCTCGTGTGTGATATATTCTGCATCAGAGATATTTTGTCTAGACTGCGTCATGAGCTTGGTTTTACTCTCATTGATTTGTAGCCCTGCTAGTTTTTCTTCGCAGTCGAGTTTCAGGAAGAGTTCTTTGGAAGTTGTTAATGATCGTGACAAAATGTTGATGTCGTCCTATAGGCTACTTTTTGGCTCAACTTGTATAATAATTTACATTGTGTATAAAATCGTTAGCGTACTCTGAAATTCAATATCGAGATAGTTACTTGTAAGACTGATTAATCATGAAAATTTCAGTAGGATTGAACAGTATTTAACTAAGCTATGGTGGTTTACATCTTCCTCAAACATTACGGACTTCTTGGGATTTCCATGAAAAATTATGGAAGAATGTGTATCATGAATATATTTGCAAATTCATTCAATGAGTGATATCATCATTATCTCTGACACGACAGCCCTGGACGGGCCTCCAGAATTAATTTCCTCCAATGATCACGGTGATGTGACCCAGTTCGCCAGTTGATCACTCCCAATAAGTACTTGCTGTCAGCTTTCATCGTCTTGTCTTCTTATCGAGTTCTTGCCCTTCCCGCTGGACGTTTACCTTGTGTTTTTTAACGTTCTTTTGTGTTTTTTAACGTTCTTTTCGCTAGCCAGTTTCCTTCCATTTTTTCTAAGCGGCCCCCCAATTGCAATTTGCGTAACTTTGCAAAACAGATATCGGTGGTTCATCAAATAGTTCATGCAACTCATATTAGCTATGTAGTCTGTACTCTGTTCCTTATTTAACTGGGCCGTAGATTTTTGGGAGAACTTTGTGTTCAATATGTCCACTGCCTTTTCGGATTCGCTCGTCAGGATTCATGTTTCAGCTCCATATAACAGTGCAGGTTTGACTAGTAATTTGTAAGTACCGAGCATATTTTGCCTGTGCAACTCTTGATCTAATACTGGGAATTACGGAGTAATAGGCTTTATTTGCGGCTTTCATTTCTATGCTTTGCGTTACTGTTTGTTTTTGACCGTTTAGTTTTTATGGTCGTGTGCGTCATAGTGTATATGGGCTCTAAGATATGCGAGTCCAAAGTAATTCACACTTTCAAGGTTATAGTCACCAACGGTCTGGTTCTGTCTGACTGAAGTATTCTTCCTTGTTTGATTCATGAATTTAGTTCTCGTTTCATTGGTGCGTAGGCCAATTTGGTTTGCTTCAGATTCTTGGCTCAGAAATGCTACATTGGCATCTGAGATTGAATGTGGCGTAGACTTGAACATTAGTGTAGCAGATTTTTTAGCTGCTGTATTTCTGATGACGTGCTCCAGCGCAATATTAAAGGGCACTGGGGTGATGAGTGACACCAGTAATCATCAAACAAATTGTCAGCCGTTTCCAATGAGAATATTGAGTATGTTTCTGTTATTTTTCCCAAACTTCAGCATTTAAAGTGCAGGCTATTAACTCTTAATGTAAACGTACGTTTAACATTTCGAAGGTAACAAAAACATGATGTTAGGTTTTTAGTGGTATGAAAATAAAAAATACCGTAGAATTCACTCAACTTTTTTAATAATGATAAAATAGTTAAGATGGAGTCATATAGGTTTTTGTTTTAAAGCGAGTTTGTATTTGCTGTAGATGTTAAAGTTTTTCTTGAGTTTATTCATTATTGGTGCCTGCATATTGTTTGTTGAGAACGAAACCCTTCTAATATGAGCGTAGTTTTGTCTACTCCACTTGCTCTATTTGCGCAATTATAAACATTTCTTTAAATAAGTGGAATAATTTTGAGAAAACAGTAACGTGTGTTATCGTATATAATACACGTTATCATATAATTCTTCAAAATAATTACCGTTGTAATTTCAGAATAAATCGATAAACGCGTTATTTAATGGAAAACTCCTGCGAGTGGCAGCTCTTTATTTTCTTAGCAGTGATTTCAAGCGTCCAATCTAACAGCCCCCTTAAAGCCAAATACGTTCTCATCCATTGAGCAGAGGTAAATTAGAACTCCTATTGTTTTACTCAATGCTCCAGAACTGTCGAATTTATTTAACCAAATGCAATTTCGTTCATTCATTGTATTGTCCGTCAAAGAAATCGCCGATTGATTCTACCAACATCAGAACAATTTGTCGATTGGCAGTTGATTTTCTCACGATTCCGTGGACTATGTACGTTGTTCAAATTTCGCAACCAACAGAAATTCATTCAGGCCAAAAGCATGACCACTATTTCAAATGGATTCATTAAGATATTTCACGGTGTGGGACATATTTAGAACGCGCAAGGCAACAGATGTATATGAGCAAGTTACAAAGATTGTATCACCGAAAGTATTCATCACAAAGAAAAATCAGGTATTGTACGTACAAGAAACAAAACTTGTTCTTACAACCCAATAGCATGACATTAACATTTTCTTGTATATTTAAACATACTCGATATGTATGTAAAACGAACTGAACGGGTTAAGAAAGAATAATAGAGGTCGAACAGGTATACCTTGCGGCCAATTCACAACGTACCGGCATATTATGCATAAAACGCCTTCGCATACACATGTTTCTTGCACACATGATTGGAAGACTGTTTCATTTATTGTTTCGAATGATGTTTATGCATAGATGTTAGACAAGCTAAATATGAAAGTAACAATAAGTACTACAAAGAGGATTGATGTTCAAATCATATTCAAATTTATTTATTGGATAATTCCAGCAAGTTGCTCGGAATGTTACTGTGTGTTTTGTATACAACATGAAATTTTACAAAAACACATTCTTAAATCTTTTTTGGAAAAATCCTCAATATCAGCTATAAATGGAAGATGCTTTCAACTTTTATGCTAAGGCTTTTCTCAATTTTAGCTTGCCTTGGAAATACGATCACTTGCCTCATTTGGAATCATTATGAACCTCATTTGCTGTTTGAAGCCGATTAATCCACTAAATTTCATTGAATTGAATCTTATTATCAGACGGCTAATTAGTGTTAAATTAAATTACTCATCCAAAGATTATTCAAGTTAAAAAAATCTGCAAGATACAACAATGGAATTTCATTAGTGGCAAATAAAATGTGATTTATCTGAAAACCAGAAAACACTTCAAATGTGTTTTTTTAAATACGATACAAATTTCTCGTAGGTACCCTTATTTCGAGAAGCTGGCAATTTTATTTGCCGCCATTTTGAAAGTCAAACACTTATTAAGGAAAATGTTCTGCTACATAAATACTTCGAATGCAAGGCATTGCAAACTTTTCCCTGTAAATATATTCAACACTGAAATTGCAAATTTGTCTTTCTTTCTGAACTGTCGGAGGACTTCATTAACGACTGTACCAAATTTTGGTCAAATCAAAGTTTTTCACTGAACAGAATAAAAATATTCGACCTTTATTCTAATTTTCGACAGTTTTATTCATCATCTGATTTCCATAATTTTTTACAGGATTTAACAACCTATTAAAGCAATCCATAATTCCAAACTTCATCAAAACCCGTTGAAAAATATTGCCACTAGAGGGAAAAATTGCGTATTTGAACTGGCGCTATTTTGAATTTTGCATATGAATGGTCGCAAAAATAACAAGAACATCAGAAATAATCATACCTACCTTAGTGTAAAATTTCATGGAAATCGAATCAAAATTGTGCCTTCTAAAAGCCTTTGAAATTTCCCATTTTGACTGTCTACTATTTTCAAATTTAAATCTAGACCTTGAAACTATTTTTATTGTTCTCTAGGCATTTATAATCTATACCGCACTGTTAACTTTCATTAACTTCAGCTAAAACTTTTGTCTACAGCTAGAAAAACAAAACCTTGCATCTCTTGTGAAAAAAACATTATATATATATATATATATATATATATATATATATATATATATATATATATATATATATATAATTCTATATATATATATATATATATATATATATATATATATATATATATATACTCGTATGTATATTTATAAAGTACTCTTCACAATAAGTAAAATTCCCTCGAGAGAAATACCTAACAAGTTGAGTAGGCCATGTAACAATCCTAGAGTTCAAAAAATCTTATCTGATGACATAAATCAATGATTTGATTTATAATCCATTGAGTATACAAGAAATCATTTAGTTTTATGCAAAGGTGAAGGGTTAATTTCCGAAACGCATAAAAGCTACCATTTTATTCCAATTTAAATAAATTTTCGAAATGCACACAAGTCTAACAATTTTTTTAAAATTTTTACAAAAAACCGAATAAAATTCTAGTGCCTGGGTCAATTTGAAATAAATAAATAATTTGCGATATTTCAACTAAGACCTTATTTCAGCCTCAATAACTTTGAAGTTTGAAGGAGTTCAAGAATATTATTTTGATATTTCAGTACAAAGCCTAGAATCCAAATGTCATCAATTTCTGACCTTCCAACAAAGTTTATACAGAAAGAATTTTGCTGTGACGCATGGACAGCTGGACAAACAGGACACGAAACTAGCAGGTCTTTGTAAAATTTGTATAATAAATCCCTAATTAATGTGTGGCCTATTCAAACACCGCCGTGGGATCCGCTCTGATAAAATGAGCGGGAAAACTCTAGTCTCTATCCAGCTACATGATTCTTGAAAATATTAAGTTACTAAAATTGGACTACATCAGCTGATGTTGCCTTGGGGCAGTAATAAAAAAGCGCATAACTATCTATAAGAATGACCATTGGCTTCATGATATGTTAGACTTTGTCATTTCATAACATTAATGGTTATCTAGAAGGTGGTATGGTCAATGTTAACATATATTAGACAATATAATTATTACATGGTTTCAAATCAGTACAAATTTTAAAAAAAATCTTTTTGTGGTTTACGATATCTATCCATTTCAAGAATCCTGCTTAGAGGTCTTTACAAAACTCTTCTCGGCCTGTACTTTTGATAAGGTCACTTAATCTACTACTAAATTTTTAATTCCCTGAAGTGCAAACTTGAAGGTCGGTATGGTTAACATTAAAGTATATGCAATTGAATTTATTACTGCTGCTGACACTGGTCAACCACTTATATGTGAATAATAATATTTCATGTTTTTCAAAGTAAATTTATTTATGTTAACAACGTATATTAATCTTTGATATATTTACCATTTGGATCAACTTTTGCCATCTTTTGGTAAGTTGAAAAATTCCCCGTTCAAAGAAACATTGGTTTTTAAAAGCGAAGAACTGGTCGAACTCATTTTTAACAGCCTGATTGGAATCGAAAGTTTTACCATTCAAATGGTTTTGAAGGGAGTGAAAAAAATGCTAGTCTGATGGTACTAAGTTGTGGCTATAGGATGAATGTGACATCAGTTCCCAATTGAGCGCCATTAATTTTTGACGGGCTATCAAATAGGTGTGAGGTCTGGCGTTATCATGATGGAACATCACGCCTTTGCGATTCGCCAAGTCAGGGCATTTTTTCATAATTTCTTCATTCAATTTCGATAGATGACGACAATAGATATTCGAATTAATAATTTGGTTCCTTGGAAGCAGCTCAAAGTAAGCTATACCCTTGTAATCCCACCATACAGAAAGCACAATCATCTTTTGGTGAATGTTTGAATGTTGATTGTGGGGCTAATCTTGCTTGGTTCATGATCGTTTTTAGACAACGTTATCGTAAAAATCCCATTTTCATCATCCGTTATGATTTTTTTTAGAAATATTTCGTTTCGGGTACGATTTAGCAAAGAATCGCAAATGGTAATGCGTTTGATGAGGTGGATTTCCTATAGTTCGTAAGTGCAAGTCAACGGTTAAATTTGTTATGTGAAATTTCTCTGCTATCTCTCAAATTGTCATACACTGGTTAGTTTTGATTAACGCCTGTATTTTTCCGTCATCAGTAGTGGTTGGACAACCAGTATTTTAAATTAAAATATCCAGAACGAAAGCAAGCAAACCAACGCTGACTCTGGTGTTCGTTCAGGCAGACCTTATTATAAACTTCACACAATTTCTTTCGAGCTTGCACCGAATTTTTGCTCTTTCAGAATCAAAACAATGAAACATGCTGATAATGATCTCTTTAGTTTTCCATTTTCAAGTTTATATTTAACCAACTTGGTGCTTACTAATGACGCTCAGTTTTCAACTGATGATAGTCCAATCTTTAAAATGGTGTATAATAATATATGTCACGCAATCACTACTACATTAAGTATACAATTCATGACATGAAATATCAAACAACCCAATAGCTTCAAAACCCTGAAAAAATGAAGCACAAGGTCTGGTAACCAAGCTGAGCTCAATACATAAGAACGTACAATTCAAAGTGGAGGGAGAAAGTAGAGGGTCAATAGTTATTCGTCATATACAAGAAATCAGGCAAAATGTTTTGACTCCTTTGAGTCATCTTCGATGAAAGATGTGTGGAAGGGAATGACTTTATACAGGTGAAGAATGGGAGACGGATATAAAGTTTTGGTTTTTTATAAAGACGTATAAAGTAGTGGACACGAAATATACCTATTTTTAATCCTTACGTGAGTGAAGGTTTATTCCTACATTGATAGCGTTCTCATTTGGAGGAATCGTCGGAAATTCTGTCGAAAGTGGGAAAGATTAAAGATAGACTACAAACAATAGTAGAAACAATGCACCGATATCACCAAGATAGTACGTTTTGTGGAATGTCACATAATAAAAACACATCTATTGAACCGAGCTAAGGAAAGTTATCAGGAAAAACAACGAGTGAGCCGGAGAAATTTCTATATACATTTGTACACGCTCCAAAATCTAATTTCGTTTATAACTTGAAAACATTGTGGTCCGAAGAAGACTGGAAGCTAAGAATTCAGCGGCTAAAACGTTTGAACTCAAAAAATGTCCTACGTTCCACAAACAAGCAGTCGGATTACCGAATTTTTCACATGCAGAAAGCTCCAAATAAATATAATGCAGCTCAAACCCAGAAGACTATTGAAAATGATCTTTTAGTCAAAAAGTGCAGGGTTGAAGTGATACCTTAGTAGAGCAAACGAAAGCGTTGCTTCAAGGTTTTCATTCCATCACGATATGCTTGGTTGTTCTCCAATATGAAAAAAAAGCGATAGCCACTCATGGAATGGTATGGTATTCAAGAAGGAAGAACCATCAATAGCTCAACATTACCTAACACTGCCTGTAATATACAAAAACTATGTAATTTCACTAACGTTTCTTATTGTACTAACCATACTTTACGCACAATTTTATCTGAACCATCCTCAACACCTAACTCATTGTCAGTTACCGATGCTACTGCACCAGCAACACAAGACGACATTAACAATAGTAGCCTTTCACAAAATTCAGCTAACTTAGAGTCGAAAACTTTGCAAAACGTCTCTAAATCGAATGTAACTCTTGCCACAATGGGAATATCTTCTAAACTACAATCGAAATACGAAAATTTCACCCGTGGCAAGATTCAAACACCCTCTTCTTTGGGCTTAATACACCTTCCACAGTCTTCTATCCCCAGAGATAACAATAAATCCTTTCTAGATCCACTATACCCACCATCCATAAAAGCCACGATCAACTCTGGGGCAGATTTAGAAAATAGGTCTCTTTTATCGAGATTCAGAGACCATAAAATCTATAAATGTGTTCAACTCTTTTTAAGCATTAGGCGCCAGTTATGACAGGTATCGATGGAAAAACCAAGACCAGCCTCAAAGTTATAATACAAAGAGAGGGTCTCCCTACGGATTATGATTCTCTTCGAGGTATGTTTCTTCGCTTTCATGAAGAACTGGGAATCATTTTAGGTCACACAAAATAAGATATTGAATTTTATGCGTCACATGTAAGCCCAAACTACATTTTCTCGCTTCAAAGGACTAGAGAACAACACAACAAATTTTTTCGTCGTTGTTTTACCACAATTGCAGTGGTATCCGATTTCAATTAAGCGAATTATTCCTTGACGCAAAATCTTCTTCTTCTTCTTTGTAGCACTACAACCCCTTTCGGGCCTTCGCTTAGAGATAGTTAGAGTATCTCATTGTCATGATCGAATGCATCGGCATTCCACAAGGTGATTTAATCATTATCACGCTTTGGCCGTGTGTCCGTCCACCCAGCTGCGATACGTTCTGATTTTAAACCAGCACGTACCATAACTGAACAGGCTTATAGTTCGTCCGAAGAACCACTAGAACTAAATCTCGTTGACGCCAACGAGACTTGAACCAGAGACCTTCGGCTTACGGGCTTAGTGCTCTAAGCACTAAGCCACGTAGAAATCTTACTATTTTCTAATTTTAACTTGGCTTAACAATACACATAGAAATGAAGACATCTTAGACAGTGATTGGACTATCTTCAGAGACGATAGTTCAGTTTTGGTTCACAACTCCCTTTCAAGTGAGTTCGTAAGCACCACCTTATATAAATTATTCCCGCATAGGGTAGTTCATATATCAACAAAAAAGCTTAGCTTATATCTTGGCATTCACCACGTCTCCCCAAACACTTCTTAAAATTGTCTATCATGAAGTCATCGAAACATTTCTTCTCTAGCTGCATCAATTAAAGAAGATGACATAATAATTATTACTGGAGACTTTAATCGACCGAATTTGAAATTCGTAATTAACGAAGTCGATAGTCGTCTTCTCCCGATCAATCTTCTTGACATTAAGATTTTAACTTGATGAGTAATTTTTATGGCAACGATCTGCAGCAAATAGCTCCGATGCCTAACCAAAACGGAAATTGGTTGGACTCAATATTTACTAACGCATATGACGATGTAGTGACCAATCCTACTGATGACAAAGAGCACCTTTTTTCTCAAAGTTTTCATTACTCTGCACTTGCTATTGAGATTTCCACTCCTTATATTTCTAACCCTATTTCATACAATAATTCAATTGTATACGACTTGAGCAATGCTGGTTATGAAAGCATTAGAAAAACATCTTCGTGCTGTTGATTGGACTTGTACTCTTTCGACGCTGGACCTAGAAGAAATTTTATCTTGGTTTTATCGGATAACTCTTGACGCCGTTGAAAAAATATACCAAAAATTAAGAAAAAAAGCTAAACTTTCGGAACGTTGGCTAAATCGCTATAAAATGATTAAAAGTAAAAAAAATTCAGCAATGCTATTCAATCAAAATAAATATAATCAGCTTGCTAGTAAATTCAAATCAAAATCTCAAGAAGCGTATGAATTATGTTAATTTGATTGTCAAAACTATCACTAAAGACCTAAAGAAATTCATTGATTCTGTAAACGTCAAGCGCACAACTCAAGGCTGCCCGTCATATATTTTTTTAAGGGATTCTGTTTCTGACTCCCAAGAGCGAATCTGCTATTTTTGCAAGTTATTTTCAAGAGTAATGCTGAGAAACTAATAAATCCTGTTTCTGAAATGCTGTGTTCAAAAACTTTGATTACAGAAGTTTCAATTTCTGAGGAAGAAATCGCTCATGCTATTGCCGGTTTAGATTCAAATAATCTAATCTAATTCCTCCAAACTTTCTGATCTAGCGCAACGAACAATTAATCGTGCCTTTCTTCATCATTTTCAATAAATCATTCTCTAGCGGCATCTTTCCTTCTTACTGGAAATCTTTGTACCTAATAACAATCCATAAGAAGAATGATAAACGGTGTATTCAAAATTACAGGGGCATTGCTTTACTATCAGCCATTCCAAAGCTTTTTGAACAGATGATTTGCAACAAGATCTCTCCTATTATAGAACCGTGGCTGAATGATGAGCAGCACGGGCTCCGAAGAAATAAATCTACCACCACCAATCTCTTCATTATGACATCAATTATTCTATGTATGTGAGATGAAGAAAGGTCACAGAATTGATGCAATATGTATATATAGATTTTAGCAAAGCATTTGATCGTGTAAATCATGAAGTTTTGATAAATAAACTCCGTAATTTTGGTAGTACACGCCGTTTACTCAGCTGGATCCATTCATACCTTAAAGACCGCACTCAAGTTGTGAAATTTCTAGGACGATTATCGAAACAAATTTGTGTTCTTTCCAGTGTTCCTCAAGGAAGTAATCTTCGACTGCTTTTATTTAATATTTTCATATTGGACCTCTCATCAGTATTATACAGGGTGGGCCATAAGGGTGTTGGCGGTTTAAATATTCGATTTAAAAAAAACTACGAAACATAACACAAATATATTTGTATTGTTAAAAAGTAGACGCATAGGAATTTTTAAGACTTAAAAATAATGTTGTCCAAATGGCTTCCCTCGGCTGCTTGCACTCTTGGAACCGAAGTCGCAAATTTGGGAAAACTCGTTGAAAAGTTGTTCTCGGTATTTTGTTACTTTCCTGAATAATATTCTTCTTCAGCTGCTCTAAATTGGTCGGATTATTCTCGTAAACTACCGATTTGAGATAGCCCCATAGAAAATAATCGCACGAAGAGAGATCGGGGCTACGTGGGGGCCATTCAATATCCCCCCTTTTCGAGATGAGTTTTCCGGGAAAAACATTTTTCAGCAGCTCTATGGATACCCTAGCCGTATGACATGTGGCCCCATCCTGTTGAAACCACATCCTCGAGGTATTGCCTTGAAGTTCTTGCAAAGCTGGCACCAAAAAGTCTGTTATCATGTTGCAATAACACACTGATATGGCCCACCCTGTATAATGTACCTCATCTCATTTATGCAGATGACCTTAAAGTTTACCACGTTATATCTTCTTTGTCGGGTATGATGTTCCTTCAGTCCAAGCTTAACACTCTCTCTGATGGGTGCAACAATAATCAACTTTCCCTAAACTTGGAAAAATGCCAGGTGATAAGTTTTTCAAGGAAAAAGAGCCTTCTTCTGTTTGACTAACACATCAACAACACAAAACTTAGTAGAGTTGATAGCTTTGTAGACCTTTGTATTGTTTTGGACCAAAAGCTTTGCTTTAAACTACAGTATGATGGAGTTATATCTAAGGCTAATAAAATGCTAGGTTTCATCAGAAGAAGAGCTAAGAAATTCAAGATTATTTGGGTTACCAAATCACGATACATCTCTTTAGTGCGCCCTATTATTGAATATACCATCTTGATTTGAAACCCTGTTTTTGATATCCATGCTGGCAGGTTGTAATCGGTTTAGAAACAGTTTCTCCTTTTCGCACTAAGATCCTTTTACGACCCTAGGACTTTCCACAGCCTACCATCATATAGCTATCGGCTTCAACTACTTAATATGGCATCACTAGATTCTAGGAGAATGATGATACCAGCATGTCTAGCATTTGATATACTGAGAGTCAATATTAAGGTTTAGTACATAGCAAAAAATGACTTTGAATTAATCCCTTAGAATCACAAAAGAATCACAAATATTTATTGTAGATCGCCATCACACTACCTATGAAGACAATGAGCCATTAAAGGGATGTAGTAAAGCATTCAACAAATTTAGTAAATACAACTCCTGATCCATTTCCAAAGCCTTACATAAAACTAATATCCTGGAATCACTCTATTCCTCAACATAATTGTACATTAATTTATTGTACCTAAATTTAAGAAAAATGTCTGGTTTCCAACTTTTACATTCTTTTACAATGAATTTTGTTTTTTTAGTGTGTCTTGCTTGGCAAATAAATAAAAAGATACATGCCTTCCTCTCCCATACGATTTGAAGACACGAGATAGGATAACAGAACAGTATTCAAGCAAAGGGCGAACAAAACAAACAAATAGGTGGATAGAAGAAGAGATGCCATTCAATTTATGTGCATGTCTAAGGATAAACCCGGAAGCTCTAGATGCCTTAGTAATCACATCTAAGATATGTGCATCAAATTTAAGTTTTGGATCAAAAGTTACTCCAAGGCCTTTATGACTGAACACTTCAGAGAGCAAAGTACGAGTATCATTTAATATATATTAAATAACTAAAGTTAATAGGAGAGTCCTTGAGAGAAAAAGTCATTTTATGACATTTAGTAATGTTAAGATATAAATAGTTTGAAGCACACCATTTATTTAGAGCATTTAGATCAGTTGGGAGAAGCTGACAGTCTAAATGGAATTTGACTGCTCGAAATACATTGAAGTCATCAGAATACAAGAGGCAAGAGGAATTAATTACAAAGGAAAGATCATTTATGAACAACATTAAGAGAAGAGGCCCAAGAATTGAACCTTGTGGAATGCAAGATGATGGATAAAAAGGACTAGATGTGGTACCAGAGAGACTTACTCGACAGGGACGACCCATTAGATATAACATCCAAGATAGAAGAGCACCCGAGATGCCAAGAGCTTCAAGCTTACGACAAAGAAGTAAATGATGCCCGCAGGGGGAATGCCGGTCGACAAGAGCTCTCTTGGAGGCTAGCATTCTTTAGGGAGTTCCGCCCCCACGTACCCGAGGAAACTCCGCAGGGGGAATGCCGGTCGACAAGACCACTCTTGGAGGCTAGCATTCTTTGGGGAGTTCCGCCCCCACGTACCCGAGGAAATTCCCGCAGGGAGAAATCCGGTCGACAAGAACATTCTTGGAGGCTAGCATTCTTTGGGGAGTGCCGCCCCCACGGACCCGAGGATATGGGGGGTGCCGTGAGGTTCCCTCTTATTGTATCTGGATTACGCTTTGGACAACGAACTGGAATTGACGCTTTGGGCTGGCGGATGTGATGGTTTGGACCTAGTTGCTTTGCACAGTAGCGCCGAGGTGAAACTCGTGTGTGAACGGCTCCAATTCAACTATCATACCGTCTCCGTCCCGGTAAAATCTTGGCAGGCCTCGGAGTACGTTCGAAGTTCGCACCATTGGGTTGGTGGTGTAGGTTCGGTTGAGACGGACTCCCGATTAGCGCTGGTCTGGCTCTGAGCACTTGTCCCCATAAGGGCTTGTGCCAACCCTCGCATGGCCTCCCTGCTCTGCAAAGATAACCATGGGACCAAAAAGGCGACTACACACACGAACGGAGATAGCGGCTCCGAGGGGGGACCCAATAAAATGGAGCAAACAAATGAAACCACAAGCAAACAGGACGCTAGCACGGAGAACCCTTTCAGGCAAAAACCGCTGTTGGCAAGAACACCGATAAAACAAGTCACCGATTGCGGGGGGAGGCAGCAAACCCCAGAAACACTGTTAAAGTCAACACCACAGGTTAAATCATCGGAGACAGACCACAGACGGACTAACGAACGAAAGAAGGCAGAAGGACTATGCGCACCCCGGAGCGCCCAGTGCAAGACGTACACAATCCGGATCAAGTTGCGACACCAACGGAGGCCAGTGTAAGACTGGGGGAGGGAGAAGTTTTGCCGTTGGCCGACGCCACTTCAAACGCGATCCAAGCGATAGAAGCAAAAGGGCTAGGAAACGGGGGCCTCTCCCAAGAGGTGGCGCCAAATAACACAATCGCCCTTGACCGCGCCGAAGAGGAGCGGCTTACTCGGAAAGCGGGGAATATCGTCAAACAACTGAGGGCTGCCTGCGAAGTAAAGAAAAACATAGGCAAGAGTGTCAAGAATGGCATTCTTGAACTGGAGGAGCTTTTTGGCCGCATAACGCACTACAGGCGGAGGTGGCTTGCAGCCGAGAAGCACCAAAAAGACACGCTCTCCCTCGAGGCATCAGTGGGTCCTAGCAGCAGCAAAAGAATGGCCGGTAGCCCAATTGAAGGCGACTGTGAGAAAAGGAGGAAGGATGAGACCATAAACGAAGTTGACACTCCAGGCGAGGAGTTTCATGTGGTGCGAAACAAGGCAGCGAAAAAAGCGGCCAAAAAGCTACTCCTAGAAAAAAAAGACAAAGAGCTCAACCACGAAGAGAACAAGGAGCCCCCGCTATACCGCAGAAAACAAAAAGCAAACCGCGGCACAAACCCTCGCGAGAGGCACTGCTTATTAAACCCACTAAGGGCCGAACCTACGCAGATGTCCTCCGTGAAATTAAAGGAGCGGTCAAGCCAGACGACACCAAAACTGCCATCAAAGCAGTTCGACCAACCCGGACCGGTGGCTTGCTGGTGGAATTCGGGCCAGAGGCCACAAACAAAGATGCATTCCGTGACGCGGTTCAAAAGGTTCTTGGAGATGCGGCAACGGTTGCCTCGCTCGAACCAATGGCCACCCTGGAAATCAGGGACCTCGACTGCGTCACGGACAAAGCTGAAGTAGAGGATGCCATTAGGAGGGAGTTCCCCAGCTTAAGTGAAGTCAAGGCAAGATGGACGCGTGAAAACACAAGGGGGCAACGCATGGCTTTTGTCGAACTAGCTGATAAAGACGCCCAGCAAATCCTGGCGAAGGGCAAAATTAAGATAGGTTGGGTGATCTGCAGGATACGGAGAAGAGCGATCCCTATCCGCTGCTTCAGATGCCTCGAATACGGACACACTGCGTATGGCTGTAGGGGACCCGACAGGAGATCTCTGTGCTACAAATGTGGTGAAACGGGGCACAAAAGGAAGGAGTGCACGAACGAGGCAAAATGCATTCTTTGCAAGGACGCTAAGCTAGCACCCGGCGACCTCAAACATGAGCCGGGGACAGGGAGATGCCGGGTTTTCAAGGAGGCCCTAACTAAAGCCAAATCGATACTCAAATGATCCGTATCCTGCAGGTCAATTTGCACCGAAGCACAAACGCCCAGGACCTACTTGAGCAGTTTGCGAGGGATAAGAAAGCTGACCTCCTGTTGCTGAGCGAGCAACATCATAACAAGGACTCGCAAGCGTGGTACCCTGACAAAACTGGTACCTCGGCCATCTGGGTTCGAGACAGCGCCCGCCTTCAGGTGCAGGGCCATGGACGCGGGGATGGTTTTGTGTGGGTGCGGTGTTCAGGGATAACATATTTCAGTGTTTATCTGACGCCTAACGAGGCAATGCGATCCTTTCGAACCAAACTCGATGCCCTGGAGGACGCTGTCTCGAACACAGAGGGCCACATGCTGGTCGGGGGAGACTTCAACGCTAGAGCCATCGAATGGGGTATGCCACAATCCGACCCAAGGGGAAAGCAAATATTGGACATGGCGGCCAGAACAGCGCTATTTGTCCTAAATACTGGTAACACCCCTACTTTCCGCCGCTGGGGTTGCGTAGGAACCATACCCGATGTGACACTCGCTTCGGAGTCCCTGGTACCTAGAGTACACAGCTGGCGAGTACTAGAGGACTACTCGGCTAGTGATCACCAGTATATAGCTGTTGAGATTCACGACGGTGCCACTCTGCGTGCATATGCCCAAACTTCAATCCTCGGATGGAGGACTGGGAGGATGGACGTCGAGAAGTTCACTGACGCGCTTACGGCAGGCGCACCGTTGCTGGGAGCTCCGCCAGGGAGTGGAGGGCCTACAGCCAAGGACTTGGTGAACTCAACTATGAGTACCATCATAGCTGCTTGCGAGTCTTCCATGCCCCGCCGGAGACCCCGACATGGTAAGCCTCCAGTATACTGGTGGTCAAACGAGATCGCCTAACAAAGAAGCGAGTGTCACAAACTTCGGCGAGAGGCCCAGCGGGCGCGAACACGGGAGGAGGCAGACACTAGGCTAGCAGCATACAGGTCCGGCAGGAAATATCTTCGCAGGCTTATTAACAAGAGCAAGGCCCGATGCTGGCAAGACCTCGTGGACGATGTAAATAGGGATCCGTGGGGCCTTGGCTACAAGCTGGTCATGGGGAAACTTGGTGCCCTACGGAAGCCTTGTATACATGACGCGGAAAAGATGGACGCGATAGTGCGGGGACTCTTCCCCACCCATCCCGTCCGTGTTGACGCTGTCCATGGTGAAACAGCAGTCGAGTGCCCACTCTTCACACAGCTGGAACTGGAGGAGGCAGTCCTCTCCCTGAAGGCAAGGAAGGCTCCAGGTCCAGATGGTGTTCCAGCTGAGGTTTTGCAGCTCGTCTATCACCATTGTCCTGACTTGCTGCTCAGCACATTCAACGCTTGCCTACGGGACGGGGTTTTCCCGGTACGATGGAAGGTGGCGAGGCTCGTGCTGGTCAGCAAGGGGAAGGGAAATCCCGAATCGCCATCTGCATACCGCCCGTTATGCATGCTAGACACGGCTGGGAAAGTGCTAGAGAAACTCATCAAGGGAAGACTCACTGACGCGATTCGTGCTGCTGGGGACCTATCTCCTCGGCAGTACGGCTTTAGAGCAGGACGTTCTACCATTGATGCGATTGCAGAGGTGGTGAACGCGGTCCAAAAGGCAGAGGCATATAGTCGCACCAAGCGACGGATCGTCCTGTTGGTGACACTCGACGTCAGGAATGCCTTCAACTCCGCTAGATGGGTGGATATTCTGGATACGCTGGAAAACTCTTTTCAAGTTCCAGAATATCTAATGCGGCTTTTGAGGAACTACCTAAAGGACCGAAGCCTGCTCTACGACACGACACAGGGCCAACGAAGGATGGAAATTACATCGGGTGTTGCCCAGGGATCTATCCTTGGTCCGGACCTGTGGAACGTGTCTTACGACGGGCTACTGAGACTTGAGATGCCAGATGAGTCGCGCTTGGTCGGCTATGCGGATGATGTTGCGGCTCTGGTCGCCGGACGCACCGTTGAACAAGCGCAACTTAGGCTAGGTATGCTAATGCGCCGAGTGAGGGACTGGATGACTACTCGCGGGCTCAGTCTAGCACTGGAGAAAACCGAAGTGGTCATCTTGACAAAAAAGAGAATCCCTAGAGTAAGGATGATCAGTATTGGAGATATACAGATCGAATCGAAGCCAGCGGTGAAGTACCTGGGGCTACTGATCGACTCGAAGATGAGTTTCTCTGAGCAAATCAGGGCAACGGCTGAGAAGGCTGCTTCGGGAATATCGGCCCTGAGTCGACTTATGGCCAACGTAGGGGGACCCAGCCCATCAAGAAGACGCCTCTTGATGAGTGCTGTAGGGTCAGTGCTACTGTACGGAGCAGAGGTATGGGGCGACGCTCTCAGCAAGGAGGTGTACCGAAAACGATTGGCACAGGTACAGAGAAGAGGAGCACTGAGAATTGCATCTTCGTATCCAACAGTCTCCGACTCGGCGGTGAGAGTGATTGCAGGCGTGATACTTGTCGCCCTCCTTGCTAGAGAGCGCCGCGCTATTTACCTGCGCCGAAACGAGGATGCGAGGGAGATGGTTGTCCGCGAGGAGAGACAACGCTCACTCACCGATTGGCAGCAGTCTTGGGGGAATTGCAAGAAGGGAAGGTGGACTGCGCGCCTCATCCCGGATGTGAGACCGTGGCTAAATCGAACGCATGGTGAGACTGACTTCTATCTGACCCAGCTTTTGAGCGGGCACGGGTGTTTTCAGTCTTACCTGCACAAGATCGGTAAGTCACGGTCTCCCGATTGTCGGTTTTGCCCAGGAGAGGAGGACAATGCCTGTCACACATTTTTTGCGTGTACAAAATGGGTCAGGCTGCGAAGGGAACTCTACAGGGAGACGGGAGAGCTCACCCCGGATAATATAGTTGCAGTGATGCTCGAATCGGTTGACAAATGGAACCAGGTGCCACATTATGCTCGGGCAGTCCTAAAATATAAAAGGGACTCACAGCAGCCGGAGGCGCTGGCGCTGGGGGATCGCTCTTCTGGCAATTCCTCTTCCCCCCTCCCCTCCCGCTAGGAAAGGGACTCCCCAGCTTGAAGGCGCCCCACGGCGTAACAAAACGAGACCTGGCCCGAAGTAATGTGTCAAACGGTTCCAGGCTAGGTTCTCAGATTGACAGGGGAGGTGTTTAGTAGGTAGTCCAAAGGTATCCTCCATGGGAGTCCCACACTGCCAGACTCGGCGGGCATAAATGCCTTCACCTCCCTACCACAAAAAAAAAAAAAAAAAAAAAACAAGAAGTAAATGATCCATAGTGTCAAAGACCTTGGAGAAATCTGTGAAGATCACACCAACTTGCAGTTGGTTATCCAAAGCTCTTGCAATACTATTTGTGAACTCCATTAAATCAGAGGTAGTGAAGTATCCTTTGAGAAAGCCCTGCTGCTCTGGAGCAATAATAAGAGCTAATGAGTTTGAGAGTCGATTATGAACCAACCGTTCAAGTAACTTTGGAAAGCATGAAAGTAAGGAAATAAGGCGATAATTGAAAACTGACGTAGGGTCACCACTTTTAAAAAAAGACACAATTTTAGCTGTTTTCCAAGGGTTAGGGAATGTACCAGTACTCAAACTTAGATTGAAGAGGAGAGGTAAAGGAAAACTAAGCGATGTAGCTAACGACTTTACAAATATGTTTGGCATACCATCCAGCCCAGAGCGGCCCAGAGCTGATATTAGAATCAAGAGCATTGATCAAAGAATCGACTTCAGATGCATCTGTATAAATAAAGGAAATTGGGAAGGGAAGATGATCAGGTAAGACAACATTATGCAGAGCTGCAGTGGGAGAAGAAAAAGTCGAAGAGAAAAATTGGGCAAATGAATCAGCAACTTCTTGAGGAGAAGAAACCTCTGCACCATTCCTACGGACCTTGCTAGGACTGGAAGAAGAGGATTTCAGCGACCTAATATAAGACCAAAAAGGCTTTGTATTATTAGCCACAAGAGAGTTCTCCAAGTGCTTCAACTTTCATGATGTGTTTCGTATCCAGTCTCTCTGATTTATGATTTTTTTGGTTTGTTTGATCCGTTTGTTCTGGTTTATCTCGTTTCCGTTTCCATAAGAGAGTGCGATCTCGTACTGAGAAAATTGAGTCGGAATTTCGAATATGTTGTTCGTTGATAATGTTAGCGTTTATTTTTTTATGTTTATATATGTTATTTCAAGCCTTTTTAGGGTGTCAAGTCTTGGTCCTTTGCTTTGTTTGTGTAGTCTCTAGTTTTCTGCGACAAACAGAAAACGAAAGGATGCACGTGGCGGTATATACAGGACAAAATGCCAAATGACACTAAAGAAGGAAATAGCATGTTTACGAAACACGAGTCGGCTCAGTTTTTTAAAATAAATATTGGCGTTTGAAAGTATAATCTGCGGTTTTCCATTTATTTATTTAAAATGGAGCCAAAAAGGAGCAATCGGAAACTTCAATAAGAAATAATTCAAATTTATCTAAAAAATGCAGAGCTTTGTGCAAACTTAAATAATTTTTTCTAATGTTCTGCTAATTGAACATGTTTGAATTAAAGATTTTTACTTAAATTTTCATGAAAATTCGAAGTGAATAAGAGGAACTAGGTCAAATTGAAATAGGTATAAACCATCAACACGTGTTGTTGTTATAATCCCATACAATTGAAATGACTCCAACTCACTAAATTATTATTTGATTTCCATGAAATTTCGTAGGCATAAAGGTCTTTTATTAGACTACATAAAAATAAAATTTTGAGAAGTTTAAGCGTACCGTTTCTGTTTTTTTTATGTAAAATGTGCAAATCATAATATTATTAACAAAGATGAGTCAATTTTGATTTCTGAGTTATTTGTTGCCCTTATACTCACAAAGACCTACCTCCGTGATTTTTTTCTGATATTTGGCTCAAAGGTATCCAATCGCGTGGGGGCCGGGGGATACAATTTTGTTCGTGCATAAAATGAGTTTTTTGTTTCAGGTTTTATAAGTGATAATCAAGGCCTTTCATTACCCTAGTCGACTGCATTTGGTGAAAAAAAAAAATTGTTAATGGCCACTTTGCTATGAAGGGAGCCCCATTTATACAGATTTGAAATACAAGACCTAAGCTTTTGAGTGACCACCACTTCTGACGTATCCACAAAGTTTGAATTTTGTAGCTTCTTTAGATTTCTTCAGAGCCGTGAAACTACGCTTTTGTAAAATTTCTTTTATAAAGCCCTAAAAATCATGGAGGTAGTTCCAATAACATATAACTTAGAAGTTGAAATTCGTTGAAGTTTGCTAATAATAGTAAGATTTCACATTTTCGTCAGTAGTAAACCTGTGTTAGCAAATTAAATTAAATATTTAAGCAGTTCTTCAAAAGATCTTTAGATTCTATAAGTTTCAATAAGTTAAAGCCATTTGAATTTCCTCCGATTACAACAATCATATATGGTTTTTCTACTACATGGGCTTTCCATCGAACCTTACACTACAATTTAGATTGGATTTTCTCCCAATTTTTAGATAAGGTGAATACCAAAGTATATTTAAGATTTCACTCAGTCGATGATTTTAGCAATATTGAAAGAAAATGTTGTTTAAGGCAAGAATATATTTTTTGTATATTTCATGAAAGTTTTTCTTGAATTAAATCATTCTACATACCTGAATATTGTGGATTAAGTATATACCCCTTCTGACATGATCGCAGTTCTGTCTACCCAACATGTTTTCGATCAATTAATAATATGCTATCGTTCTCATTTCTTTCAGATACGATATGATTTTTTGAATGATTTTTTAATTGCCATTCTGTGTAAATTTGGAGTGCCAAATTTTCTATTAAGCTTTTTTTGTTTGATTATTTTTAATGTGTTGAAACTTGCCTTATGTTTTTATAAATATTGATTTAATAAAGTGCATTTGAATTAAATCAGTTAAGGAGGACAACAAAATAATTGCAGCCATTTGCCCCAATCTCATTTCAAAGCAAAGCTTGCTATATTAATTCCCATTATTCATAAGCAATCAGCTATTAAGCGAATTACTGATTTGAAAATCACACCTCCCACTGTACAAATCTGTGTGTGGTCGGGTCCAGTGATAATCATGATGATCACGATTGTATTGATTGTAAATATTATGACCAAGCAGAATTAATTCAATCTCATCAGATGTTCGACTTAGTAGGCGGGGAAATGCGAAATCATGTATCATCGATCTTTGCTTCATTATTTCCCGTTGCATAATATTGTTTTATGAAATCAAAATCGACTATAAACTTTCAACGCTAATTCAATTAGATACACTGATTATTAATGTGAATGACATGCATAAATGCTAAATTTTAGTATACAAGTGCTCATAATCAGATTGTATTAACTATCACATAGTTTAGAGTTCTACGAGTATTCTTGGATTGTTTCGGTTTTCTTTTGTTTTGAGCAAGATTGGGATGATTCGGCTAATAAGGTATCAGAATCGAGGTTGAAACTTATTATGCATTCAACTTAAAAAGCTTCAATGATTCTTCGAAACTTAGTAAATCAAGCATTCATAAGTAACATGATATGAGCTACTATCTCAGCAGGATATATCTATCAAACATGTTCTTAATGTATTTTTATTCAGAAATGAATGATCTCAACGCTTCACTCGGCACAAACCAATAAATAAAAAAGTGTCTGATTCTGTTTCTGAATTTCACTATTTAGGAGGCTTCTATCAGGTTTTCATTATATTTTGTAAATTCAACATCCCGCTTCAAAGAAGGTACTTTCATAATATCGAGCAAGAGGTCTTTAGATAGTAATTGTCAATTATTCTTACAAATGAATCAATCAAATGTGAATAAAATAAAATATAATATTCAACAAACAAGGCAATAACTCACACTGAAATTGATGTGATATTCCGAGGACTCACGGTCAAAAAATTCAACAATATTTCATTGAAATGGTTACAACACTATCGACAATGATCTCGCACCTGAAGTCATTTTGGGTACATATCCAAATCGATTAACGATTAAACAAAATTCAAGGAACCGGTTCAGCTTGCTGACGTATGGTGTCTGATTTCAAAGATATATTCAATGATTCAGGCAAGTCGATACATTTGTCACCAGATTTATCGGTTTGGATTTCCTATCTATCGCGTTAAGATACACTATAAATACCTGAATGAGCTGACTTAAGGTCACGCATCGAATAAAGCATTTGGTTTTGGTATTATTTTTCAAAACGTTCTGAAAATTATGCGAAAATAGAATGCTGGTAATCAAAGACGTAGAAAAAGTTGGAAGTTATTCGGGAAATATCAAATTTCGATGACCCTGCCTAACGCAAGTTCATACGCTACTTTTCATGCTTTTAGAATCTTTCGGTCAATGGGCCTGTTTTTGCGTAAATTTCACCAATCCCTGGTCAATAGTATCTCCAAGATCTTCAGATTATTTTCTTTGTATGCTAACACTTTTGTGGTCCCGCACTTACCTCCAAAACCCAATTGATATCACTGCAGTTTTTTTTCGAAATTTTAATAGATACATACTCGTATACTAACTATAATAGCTAATTGTTAAAGATATGAGCGCAAAAAATTTAAAACGTTCTTAAAGATGTTCCCCATATGAGAAGGAAGTCCCTAATTTTCGTTATCAAATATAGTCATGTGGGATACCAAATAGATGGTTTTTGTGAGAATAGGCCTTAAGACAGTGTTACCAGTTTTGAGGGGTCTAGCGAGAGGGGAAATGTATGGAAAGATGGAGATTCCTCGCCATAGAACTCTATATCCTAAAAATAAAAAAAAATATTGAGGTAAGTTTTAATCAGTATAACAACAACAAGTATCTTAGAAGTCAAAATGCCCCCAACAATGTTATTATATCATTTGTAAATTTCACATTCCTTCAATGAAATCCTATGGGTTTCAATGAAATAGAATACACAGTAGTTCTGGAAAAAAATTTGATTCATGCTTACTTATTGCAAAGACTAAAATTGAACTACTCACCACAATTATGATTGCATTGCCACAAAATTTCATATACAACCACTGGCATTGGTTGGTCTATTTTTCAGCCACAGCAAACAGTTGATGCCGTTTTGATACCACACATCGACTGACCTTGTCATTGCTGGAGTCCCTGGAGTTTTCAAGTCGATGTATTCACCGAGGATAATAACTCTGCAATCAACTTATTGGAGGTGTTTCTCAGATCTTCATTGAAGGTAGTGACTAGTCTCTATTGCCTGCCTCTCAGACAATTAAAGAGGAAGTGAACAATTGCTTCCTTTTTATTCAGGTCATTATAACCATGGCAATATGTCTTGTATACAAAACCCACCTTGTGTGCGTGGGTTTCAATCGTCTAATAGCTGGTACTAGCAACCGTGGTCCTGAACAGCACTTTGCGTGATTGAACAGAAACATCAAGGGGTGAGCCCCGTCTGGCAAATTGGCCCATCTACTGATCCCTCTTTATGATTGTGTATCCACAAATCCAGAGAAAATTTTAAAACCACCTGCCCGCAATAGCAAAATTCCTTTGACGCAGTCCAACCCAATTAGAGGATGTGATAGTCAAGCTAAGATCCTTGAAAGCAACTTTACTATCCAAGCAAATAGCAACGCACTTCCAATATATGAATGATGGATTTTGAACTCTACCGAATATTTCTCAAATGGCCAGTACCCCGGTTTGAAAAACGCTGGTGAAGTTAAGGATAAGAAAGATTAGGGACATGTTTAGCGTTTAAAAAACAGTCCTGTTCTAACTTCCATCATTTTTAAACCATCGGTGAAAATTTGAAGGTCATTGCCACTTTGGGATACTCCAGTCTGCTCTGAATTAAAAGCACACTTCAAAATGCTTCATAAAAAACTGCATAGGAATTGCGTAGTAAGTCGCCATCAGGATCAGTTCCTTTAGGAAGGAGTGTACTTTGGAGGCTCGTGATGAAAAACAATTATCCAAAGTAGGTTAGGTATTGCACCGTTGTAAGGTATGCCCTTACTGATGGATCTCTTTAAGTAACAGTCAGCTAAAACTAACTGGACGAATCTAATACACAGCACTGAAGCAAATCACTTTCCTAGATATCACTCCATTCGTAACTGAACGAGAAACTCTTGGACGGCGTCAGTCTAGACGTTATGGAAAGCTCCCTTTGTGTTTAGAAATTAAGCAAATATATATTAGATTGAGTGGTTAGCATAACGCACAACGGCATGAAGAGCAGTATCTGTAAATTTGCTTTTTAGATATGTCCTCGTATTTTGAAATTCAAATGGTGTATTCTCCTTATAATCTTCCACAGATTAATGCTCGAAATGTGCTCAAGTGTTTCAATCCCAACGAACTACTACATTTGCCTACTTTCTTCTTCTTCGTAGCACTACAGCCCTTCTCGGGCCTTTGATTCCCAAAAATAGCACCTTCAATTATCTTGGTCCATCCATCACGTCCTCCAATTTTGAAATACATGCAGCGATGAACTGTCTTCATCGACTGAGCCAGACCAGTATTTCTCGGTTTCCCCACTGGTCACTGCCCTTCAATTTTTGCAACAAATACCTTCTTAGGCATACGTTATTTTTCCATACAATTTATGGGGCTAGCCATAGATGTCAGAGAGAACGGATACGAAATGCATCGAGAGAATTTAAGCACTTCATGATGTAGCGTGAAGTTGGCGCGTTATTAGCTGTTGATTTGAATTTCAAATAAATTTGAAGTGACGTCTCCCACAAATTTTCGCATCTTTAACTAAATCAATTTTCAGTGCGGGTATTCGAACTTGAATGATATAAAAGATTGTACATGACTTACCCTACGAAGTATACGTCTATGACATGCTTCCTATAGCTGTTTTTACGATACCACACACATCACTACATTTTTCATTTTCCGACACAAAAACACTCGCGATCCGTAAAAATCTTTTCAGTTTGATTAATTATCACATTTGCAACGCTTTTGCACTAGATTCAACACGGTTTATCTTAAAAAAGTTGTTTTGTGTACAATTTCAAATTCAACTCGATTAGACGTTTCCCATCATTGTTGAATTTTCACGAATCATATGTTTTCAATCATATGGTTGATATTTTGTTGACAATTCGGGGGTTAAGGTGTAAGAGGAGTGGGATTTTCGTGAGAGCAAATAGAGGGCCACTTGAATGTGTGGATTCTCTAGCGGCGTGAAAGGCGGGGGGATTTCAATTCGCATGCAAGAGAAGGCGTGTATGTAGTAAAAGTACTTCACTCAGGTATGGATGAAAAGAAGCTCATTTCGCGTCCATTACTTTATATGTCTTTGGGGCTAGCCTATTGTAGCTTCCGCTGTCTTACAATCATTGAGAGTCCCCGCCACATCAAAAATTTCGTACGGCTCATTTTTTAGGGTTTTGTACTGAAGTACAAAACCCTATTGCAATCACGACCTGCGTCCATCTGTCCGTCTGTCCGTCCGTCCGTCTGTATGTCACAGCACTTTTTCTCCGAAACTATAGAAGCTACAGCCATGAAACTTTGTCGAAAGGTCAGGAGTGGTGACTTCTTGAAAAATTTTCAAAAGGGATTAAGGGGATCTCCCCATATAGGGAGGTGACCCCTCAAAAAAAATGTTTACCATTGGTAGTCGAGTAGGGTGTAATTGGAAAGTTCTTAATGAGATTTTTTCAAATCGCCTCATCAGTACCAAGGGGCAAGGGAAGGGAAAATATACGGACTTTTCCCGTACCCCCTCGCAGTTGGACACCTTTCCTGAAAAAAGTCATGAATGTAGGCCTTTATGAGTACAACAACAACAAATACATGAGAAGTCGAAATTCACTCAAGTTTGTTAGTAATAGTATGATTTATCGACTTCATGTTTTCTTGAATAAAATCTTAACGGTACCCTTAAATTCAATAAAATTCAGTACACAGATGACTATTTATAAGATTGACCTGTCATGAAAGTTTTATAAAGATCGAATGATATTTAATGAAGAGCGATTTAAATTTTCCTGGATTACTATGGAACAATATGCGCCGTATTACTATGGAAATGTATGGCTATGCAACAACATGTGCTTTTTACCGACTCAGACACTACAGCTTTGCTAGGATTTGCATGAAAATTTCAGGAATGATAGGCATCATGAATTTCTTTGAAAATTGGTTAAGCTAGTGATATCAGTAATCGTAAAGCAAAATAGTGGCTGTTTTAAATGCGACGGTTGAATAATTTTGAGTTATTTTTCCCCAACTTCAACCTTTAAGGTGCATGCTTTGAACACTTGATTCAATTTAATGAATGACTGAAGATGAGAACCTACAATTAATACTCATACGTGAAACAAATCAATGGGGCAGGAGAGAGCTCATAGCAAAAGGGCTTTGTGACCATTCTAGGATTCGGAAAAATAGGTCATGAATCGACGATTACAATAATGGAAGTGGCCCCTGAAAAAAATTTCATCAATGTAGCCGATCTGAGTATCAAATGAAGTTTTCATAGGATCTTTTCAAAACAGTTCTCAAACTGACAGTTTTTGCTTAATTGTAAGCATAGGGGCGGAGGGGGGGGGGGTAAATACATGAAGAATGTGTTTCCTCCCTCGTGAATGGACACCTGTGATCTAAAAAATCTGGAAAAATTATCAGTGGAGATATTTATGGGTATAACAATAACAAATACCTCACATGTCGAAATTCTCTCAACTTTGTTAATAATAGTATGATCCTCGAATTTCACATTTTCTCCAATAAAATCG
Organism: Odontomyia ornata; assembly: GCA_963969285.1. NCBI lineage: Eukaryota > Metazoa > Arthropoda > Insecta > Diptera > Stratiomyidae > Odontomyia > Odontomyia ornata. The sequence goes on along the minus strand of OZ017740.1, from coordinate 1,609,173 downwards.
TTTTTGACGTGTTTCTTGATTTTATTCGTTGCTGGTTACTGCATTTTGTATGTTGAGTGCAAAACCCTTCTGTCATGAGCGTAGGTCTGTCTACCTAACTTGTTTTTCATTTGTAGCATTACAGCCCCTTTTGGGCCTTCGCTTAGAGATAGTGAGAGAGTATTATCATGATCGAATGTACCGGCACGCCACAAAGTGATATGATCAGAATCACAATTTCGCCGTGTCTCCGTCCACCCAGCTGCAATATGTTCTGATTTAATCAAGCACGTATCATAACTGAACAGGCTTATATACCGTCAAAAATATCCGTTGTGCCTCCATAAGATTCATGTGGCCAACCCATTGCAGCTTCCGCAGTCTTACAACCGTTGAGAACTCCGGCTCGTCAAAAATTTCATACAGCTCATGTTTGTATCGGATTTACCATTGGTCCCCGTCTAGCATCGTTCCAGTTATTTGCCCAGGATCCATCTTTCGAAGGTTTTCAATATGTTTGCGGATGCTTGGATTAGGGTTCATGTTTCACACTCAGCATAGCACAGGTCTTATCACAGATTTGTATACTTGACACTTTGTTTTCTTTTGTGTGCACGATAGTCTTCAACATCGTTATACTAAATAAAATATTTTATTTGCGAGCTGTATGCTTCAACATACTGTATTTTGGTTCTGCCATTGTCGTTCCTCGTTATTTTGGCACCTAAATACACAAATTTGGCCACACTCCCGCTATTGTATTCACAAAATTTGATATTTTAGGTATTTGAGGTATTTTTCCTCGACTTGTTGCGATCAGCAAGAGTCGTATGTCAAAAATTTACTCTCATCTTGCTGTATTTTTCATCATTAAACACCCAAAAGTTGCTAATGAATAAATATGCAGCCTGGAGTAATTTCTTTCTTATACGCATCAGTAACAACGACGATTATTTGTTTGCGTCACATAGATTTTGCATTACTACTGAATCATGCGAGCATCTAGGCGTTGTTGGCATCAATAAGCTTGCATCAGCTAGCCGGTGGCATGGCAATGGCACGGAATGTTGTTAAGCGCACAGAACCAGCCAAACAAGGGCCAAAGAGTATCAACTGTGCGCTTTTCGTCGACAGTTACCGGCTATGGATATTTTTTTTGCAGTAGGGAGATGAAGACTATTCACGTGCTGAGCGTGGGGCACCTAACGGCACAATGCTTCTGAACTACTCATTAGACACCTCCACTGTCAATCTGAAAACCTATCTTGCAACCGTTTGATGCATTATTAAGGGCTAGTTTTTGTTTTTCTGTGCCTAAAGGTGCCTAAAGGTGGAGATTTGCCTAAAGCAATCTATCAAACGGCAAGGGATTTAAATGGGCAAAAAACATTAATACTACTCGTATATCCTTGGTTCAATACTCTGCTCTAAGGTACTCTCTACATCCTGTTGAGGACTAAGTTTCATGCAGCTGTCATGACAAATGTGTCCAGGTGTCTTCTGACTTTTTGAAAAATCTAGGTTCAACCGGTTTTCGAACAAGATCTAGCTAAACGTAGTTGGACTCTCTATATATATTGGTGGTAATCTACCTACAGTAGATGTTAGAACTTTGCCCTAGTCATTTCTTGAAGTTTCCTCCTCATTCAACCACAAAGGAGTAGACTTTTTATCATGTTAGACGAACAATGAAACTCTTTAAGTAGCTTTCATTATTTTCTGAATATACTATTTATGTTATTATCCAATTTTTTGATCGTTTTGATATTAATGAAGGTGGGTCCAACTTAAACACACAATATTAATTGTAAATAACACAAAAAGTTTTCAGAGAATTATGTTAAAATTTTTATTATAATAGTAAGATCTATGACAATCATGCGTGAAACAAAATATCGCCCAAATGTTTTTCACTGCTACGGCGTCATACTTCTATCAGATGGTTCATATTTTCAATGATTCTGAGACATACTTGAGGTTAAATGCCGTTAATGTGCTGAATTATCTCATTCTTTAGCTCTTGAATTGTTCTTGGTTTATTGACGTACACTTTTTCTTTTAAATATCCCCAGAATAAGAAGTCCTAGGGTGTCAAATCACATGACCGTGGCAGCCAAATAACATCGCCATAACGTGAGATAACTCAGCCATTAATTTCTCGTGCGAAAAAGCTATTTTTTCGTTGGCTGTGGCACCATCCTGTTGGAACCACATATAGTCCAGGTGCATAACCTCAATTTCTGGCCACAAGAAGTCCATTATCACCTCACAATAGCGAACAACATTCACGGTAACTGCTTGGCCCATCTCATTTTCGAAGAAGTACGGCCCGAAAACGCCGCCAGCCCATAAAGCGCATCAAACAGTCACTCTTTCTGGATGCATCGATTTTCAACAATCACTCGTGGATTCTCATTCACCCAAATGTGGTAATTCTGCTTGTTAGCGAATCCACTGAGGTGAAAGTGTGTCTCGTCATTGAAGATGATTTTCTTTGTAAAGTCACTATTCCCTTCTATCTGTTCAACTAACCAATGAGCGTATTGCCGAAGCTTGTAATGGTCAGTAGGCTTCAGCTCTTGAGTCAATTGAACCTTATTAGCGTGTCAATTCAAATCTTTATTCAAAATTCGTATCAGTGATGTTCGTGAGATGTTCAATTGTTGGGCACGACGCCACACTATTGCGAACAACAGCAATGTTTTCCGCAGAACGAACTGGACGAGCATCCACAGGCGATTTCACATTTCCTACAGACCCAGTTTGCTGAAATTTGCGCACAATTCTCCCGATTGTGGACACATTTGATCAATTAAGTTGACCAAAAATATCACGAAGTGTACGAAATGCATTTTGATTTGAACGCGCATTTTGGTAAAAGACTTCAACAACCTTAAAGCTGCTCAATTGTGTACCTCTCCATGGTTGAATTAGTTAAACACTGAAACAAAGAGATGTCACATTAAATTGGGCAAAAAACCTGACGTTATGATGTGACTCACAATTAACATCGTGCATTATGGTTGGACCACCCTTTTATATTGTGTTTCACATGTAAATCTTTAAAAATTTCTCAAAATTTAGTCCTAAATTTTTTTCAGGTTGATACTTTTTTCACCAAGTTCAGGTTAAACAGTATCCAGTATGGTTTGTGGAAAGAAGCAAACTGGATATTTCCTAATCCTCTACCAGGCAATTTCACTGCCTTTTGTCAGTATAAGCACTACTTTTAATTCCCTACAGTTCTTCGAACATGAAAAATTGAGAGATTGAGTGTTCCCTTCATTGAACAAAGAAGTGATCTTGTTAGTCACGAAGTCATACAAGAATTCAGTTCTTTAGTTAGTTTTTATGATCCTCCAGAGAAGATGTCTTACATTGGCACTACACTCTAATACATTTGTGGCTCTCCTTCATAATATATCAATCAATTTTAACTGTTTTTTATTGCTCTTAGCCAGGATATAAACTCTAAGCTTGCCCAAGCTGTGAAAAAACCTTATAATATTGTATGTAAAAAATTAATTGACAAAGCTCTTCAAGCACTGCCGATCCGTCATCATCTAAACAGATCGAACATACGTATGTACTCTTCTCCTGTGTAACCTCTAGTTTAATAAATTTCAACTGTAAACTCTAAGCTTGCATGAGCTGTGAAAAAGGTAATGTTTTTGTCAGGGACTCGTTTTGTTGCTCTTTCATTAAAGCGGAATGAGTGCTGCATGACTTTCAATTATACTCGTAGTTTGTAGATGTAACCCAGTGGTTGTCTAACTTCCACGTTTGAAGATGAAAAGAGTGTGAGTGTAGTACATCTCAGGCCATACCTGATACGACTGTCTGCCTTTTGAAGAGCCCCGTAGTGCTTGAGGAAAAGGAACGTGGAGGTAGATACTGTGGACTTCTCAGCTCCTAGGACTACCTTGTCATTCAGTATATTTGGATTCTTGATATGCAGATCTGTTCCAAAGTAGCTATCCAATTTCAACCTTCATGATTGGTAACTTTGTCTGAGAGGAACTTCTAGAGACAAAATTAGCTTGAGCCTTAAGCCATCTCATGCGTCCATAACCTTAGTGAAACAATCTGTACAGAAGTCCAAAGCAGCTATGTGCAAACATCTGATAACTAAAAACCCCTTAAAAATTTAACAGTAGTAGCCCTGAAAAAACGAGCCCACTGCTTCCTTCAGCAGGTGCTTCGTGACCATCTCTCATAGCCTACTCTTAATGCCTGCCCAGGGTTCATCCTGTATGGCCACCTGTAGGTTGCTTCTGGTACTCGTAGTGCAGTAAATGGGTCAGCCACCACCGGCCTTGTAGCCGCCCAGCTTTCAAGGTATCTTAGCCTACTTGGCATTATAGCTCTAATCTTGAGATCGGTTTCATTTAACCTCTTTCTTCTTTTGTGATTTTTGTTTGAGACTATTGCATTTCGAAGCCAGGATTTTTTTGATTCCGTCGATAAATCTCTATTATTTTCCAGTACTTGTAACAGTTACCTTATTTCCAGCAATTTCGCTAAGAATGTAAACGTTTCTCGATGAGAATTTTTCATAAGAGTGCCAGGAGGCCTTTGTATAAGTTTTTCGCTGTAAAGTTCTATGTTTGGCACTTTTCTCCCGTGAAACTTTCAATAAAGTTTCTTTGAATTTTGATGATTACTAAAGCCGGTCACCTCTGACACATGATGCATCGTTTAGTCCTTAAAGGATTTGTTCAGTCATGTTCGAGCAAAATAGCAACATCTTAAAGCGCGTGCAAAACTTTTTTATTGATCACTTGACCTTATTTCATCAATTTATTGTAAATTTATACGTCTTATATGCTCTACACTAGCTTTTCATTCCATTGTACGGAAAAAAATCTATTTTTTGGGATAGCTCCGATAGCTTGAAATTACTTATGAAAATTGTTTATATGTAGCTACTTAATGGAATCGCATTGATAATTTTTCTGAAAAATTACTAAAGAAGAAAAATGCTAGAAAGTGGTAAGTAAATATGTGCATTTTTTCTAAGCGTAAGCATGAAACGAACAAGCAATTAAATTGTTTGTAGAACTGCTTCATGAACGAATGAAATAAAAGCTTACATTCCATATGTTCGGTGCGAAATCCTTTTTTAATTATGGCCAAGTATACCACGGTAAAAACGGCCATTCAACTACAAAAACCGTATATTTGCCATACAAGTTATTAAACGTTTTCGGGTCTGCTAAAATCTACGCAAGATTTGCCTCAAACTTAAGGCAAATCACTCAAGTTCATGTCCAACTACCCATTGAAAAAAAACAACCTTAATTTTCTCCTAAAATTGATGCTCCACTGTCACACTTCTAACCACCCGCTAATTCTAATACTATGATATTATATTATTTGATTTATTATGAAGTTTCTCAAATAAAAGGCATAAAAATGCATTCTATAGTAAACATTTTATTATGAGTCAAAACAACAAGCTATTACATTTACTTTTTAAAGATTATCTTGTTTAATTTTGAACGAGAGTACGCTATAAATGGTCCATCCTGAGGGTCCAATTTTTGATGGCGTGTTCAATTCGTCTCGGTCTTCAGCCACACTCTCAGATTACAGCCATTATATTCTCTTCACTACGTGCTAGATGCGACCTAATCGGTCGATTAGCATCCAATAATGTATGCTCGGTTTTAATTTTTTGGATACTATTGGCTATAGTGGTTTCATTAGGTCAACGATGTACACCATAAGTTGCTCTAAGAGAACGAAAACAGTTCTCACAGAACACTGATTTTCGTAATACAGCTGAACAATTTGGATAAGTTGTTGCGGTGTAAGTCTTTCCATGATGATTTTTCAAACAATACTGAATAAAAGTTAGATTACAATTTGACAGGAGTCACGTGTGATCTGTCAAAAAAGCGTATTGAAAATTGAAAGTTATAATGAATCACCCTTTATTTAGATTCCGTTATTTATTCATTAAACTTCTTACCTACTCATCTCACGATCCCAAATGGGAAGCGCTCGCATTGTGCCCTCGACATGTGATCGTAATACAATGTGACGGTCGCATTTGCGGCGATTATTATGCAGAATACCTGATTGCCTTACTGGCTTACCAAAAGTTGCCTAAGTTCCAGGTACAATTTGCCTAGTATGTCTGACGTATTTTACCTAAAGTCGTTTATGACTTTCCCAAAAAATTTCATCTTAATATGAAAAAAATGTACTCAAGTGCATTTAGATGGTTTGATCCCAGTTCTAATTTCCTAAGTATAGGAAAAGATGCATGTGTTTCAGAATTGATCGTTACTCTAGACCGGTCTAAATCAAAAATTTCCTACTTTTCTAGTTGATATAACTCGTCTCAAACAATATTTTTATCATGTATCAAATAAAATTTTACTGGAAAATTGTCAAAATTAGATATCTTATTGAGGAATCAGTTCAGGGAAACTATGGATGAAGTGGCGAACCAGGCCCCAGAAACACCATGATTGAAAGTGAATGCACTAGAATTCCAAGGCCACGATTCAGGCTGCCATGCCATCGATAAGGATGTTATATTTGCTTGCATCGAGAATTCATAAGTTTTTTGTAAAATCTGCTTAGAAAAATTAGCTTAAAGTTTGCCTTAATACCACCTGCATGGCACAGTCTCTTTTGATGCAAGCTTAAGCTTGCAGGAAGAACATCAAATCCTTTTCGAGCAAACAATTTATTCCTTTGTCAACCGTTTGAATCCAAGAGCGAGGCAAAATATTTGCAGATATTTTCCGCAGCAATTTACTGTTCAGTTATTAAATTTTTTGCTAAATTATCGTCGTGGAATGCGAGCTACAACATTGCTAATTATTATTTCAACCGCAATTGTGAAATTCCACCAAATCAGCAAAACCACATCACACGACTCGCTAACTACCGGTGAAATTGACCCAAAAATATGAGTATGGCTAATTCGACTGGCAACTAATTCTCGGTGCTGGGCCAAATCCCATCCAGCCCGAGCCCCAATCTCACGTGCGTAATGATGATGATGCCCATAATCATCATTATCATTATCATGATCTTTTACGATAAGCTGAGATTTTGCGCTCATTGACCATCATAAATGTTCGTGAGATAAGTTAAGTTCTTGAGCGAGTCGAGGTGATCAAGTTTGAGTAAAATTTAATTGATCGTTTTAGTTGATAAATTCTCCGGTAACATGGAATACAGTCGTTATCTTGGGCCGCTTGGTGTTTTGCTGATGTTTACCCACTGAGGTCGGCTGCGAGAGGTGAATTGCCAAGAATGGAAGCATGCGTGAGTTGGGGCGATTTGTCTTGTCGCAGTGATCATGGCATACTGAATGCATTTTGGCTTGGTCAAATAATGAAAATGCTTTCATTCCACTATTATTTTGACTGCTGTCTCTAATAATGAAATTATAAGTTTGAATACGAAGGAGCATGTTAACCGTTTCGTGGGCCATTATGTCTATATTAGTCGGATGATTGCCGCAAACGGGAAGGTTTTAAGAAGCTAGAGAGCCTAGAGCGCGCAAATTAATCTAGTAAGTAGCAAATGGTCAAGATGATACTTTTGGGACTTGTAACCGCATGAATATTGATGGCCTCATCAAAAACGAAATTTAAAAAATTTGAAAGTTAACACTTTGAGAACAGGAAAATTATGATACCTTGAAATAATGAATAGAAGTGATTTAGAAGCACTGATGAAGTGAGCAAGATTCACAAGCTGAGGCCAATGATTGTACCAAGCCTTATGGTATCTAATGAGGTTAAAGTTCCAATAAAATTACTCATGAGACAAATTTGAACAACGAAAAATTTTTTTTCGTCGCATGTTTCCTTAAATATTAAAAAGTGTCTTACACAAGGAAAGAGTGAAATACGATATTACATAAAAGTTCAACACAATTAACCTTCTTACTTACTTGTTAAAACCCTTTAGCAACGAATAATCTGCTTGAACAAAATTTTGATAATTTTAGACGCTTTTCGCCTCAATTTTCTGCTTGAAATAAAGGCAACTTATAATCCTTTTTAAGGTGCATTTCAATCTATTCATACAAACATATGTTTTGATGGCGAAGGTTATTGAACATGCCAACTAGCCATAATTACGAGTACAACAAGCTTATAAATTTGAAACAGTGTAAAGCATCATTACGTGCAACAATTAAATTGTTAATAGAATATTGGAAGGCAGATGTTATTTCAAAATTACGTAGTATCACAATGAACGTATTGCTGACTAAAAGCTGTGACCACAATAGATCATTGGAAAGCCAGTTCATAAGGAAGAGCATTCAGATATTGATTTCAAAACTAGCATCCGTTACGATTCATCAGATAATAGTGAAGAAAATTACAGAAAGACAAAGCAGCATCGAAATATTCACACAGTCCATTAGAAGGAAATGTAAAACCTAAACTTGGAAGCCGGTATCCTGACATGACATGTTAAGGGAAAATGGTCAAATGATAATGTTACCTGACTTCGTGGTCAATCAATCATAATAGAGGAAGGGAAAGTTAGAATCATAGAACGAATGTCTAAAGTATGTAGTACGATGAAAGAAACGAACGAATTAAGTAATCGTTGACAAATAGAGCGCAAGATCTTAGTACGAACGATAAATACTATACTCGTAAAGAAGAATTTGAGAACCTTTAGAATAACCCAGTATATTAGTTGAAACCGTGAAAGGTTGTGAAGTAACAATTACAGACAAGGAAGAAAATGACTGAAAAATAAACCCAATTGTGATTAATACCTACTAGATTCTTTTTAACTGTGAAATGACCCATAACAAGATTTCATGAAGAGAGTTGAAGGTAAAAGCAATAGTTATGCCTCAGAAATTTAAATTATAAATGAAAATAAATTTGTAAAAGGATTGCAGTGCCATAACTAAACAGCCGAACACTGAGGTATCGAAAGGAGACCGCGAGCTTTAATTTCTCATATAATATGATAAAGGCGGTTGACACACCCAAAAAATTTGTATGCGTACATTCCCATTTTCGAAAGCTTCCTGAAATTTCACCAAACTTTTCGAAATTTTGCTCTTCAGTTTTGTACGCGCTAAATCAAAATAAATTTCGATATCAGAAATGTTCTTGACCCATGAATATACTATTTTACACCCTGAAGTATTCACAATTACCAAATATATATTGAGAAACTGCCTACTTCTTAATTAAATTCACAATGATTTATGTTTCATGCCAGATTTTGAATATTTATGGAACACGTAGTATTTGAAATAATTTGTGAGCTGCTGTTTTCAAATTCTTGTTGGTCAGCTGGTGACAAAATATATAAGACACTGTAAAAACCGCAGTTGCAGACATTAAGTTATAGCAGAGGGGTGCCCGGGGTGGCATACTGAGGCCGGCTAGCCCTCAGTCGTGTCGCGGGTTTTCCGGGACACCCTCTGCTCGTGCTGAGCTACCTTATACATAGAAAACTAACAAGAAGTGATAAGGACGGGAAAGGGGGAGGTTATTTTAAGAAATGATAAATTTGTACTTCTAATATTGTATATCATGGCCAGTATATTTTCACAAAAAACTTTATCTCCAATACAACAATCCAGCCAAGAAAAATACAGAACAATATTCAGCTAATTAAAAGCCCGCTTTTAAAAACCAAAATTTTGATTAAATTCAAAGCTGTTAATATTAAATTGAAATTAATATCATAAATCCAATTAAAAGTAAATATTTTAAACAGTAGGTTCAGTTAATATTAGAAGAAAAAAATAAAAGCAATAAAGAAAGAGATAAAAACATAACAAAATGACTCACCCATGTACGGCTATGGAGCGATCTGGAACTGGAAGGGGAACGGGGTAGCTGTTAAAATTTTATAAAATTTATGATACATTTGTTTTTCCTTTTCTTTATTTATTTTTTTCCACTCGCGAGCAAACGGGTTATCTCAGCAATAAAATACTACCAGCCATGAACAGCATCTCGAAATCCATCTTATTCACCCAATCATACATTCGTTGCTTAGGCTTTGCTTTATTAACGTTCTCAATTTTTTTTGTTTTTTTTAGACTTCCATACTCGCGATTAAATCGTCTTTCCCTTACAAGGCTCACTAAGAATTTATTTTCCGCAAGATTCTGTCTGCATATAATTAGTTCTCAATACACTGCCGCTAACCACCTTTACTATCAATTCTTTCAAAGTTACTTTCAACACTCGGACATCATCAAAATAAAGTACCTACTTTTGTGACCTCCTTAACATTTTTCTTCAGATACCCTTGCGAACCGTCTTATTTTTTGTTTATATTGTCATTTTTCTCCCTTTTTTCACTTCCACCAAATAATTGTCACCATCCAAAAACTGACAATAACTTTTCTTTTCACAAATTCCCAATCGAAAATTTTTCCTAATCATAAATTCTAAGTCACTCTCACACTGCTAAAACTCCCTCTGCTTTCCAAGCCGAAATACCATCAACTCCAAACGACCAATCCCGCAATCCTTTCTTTTCGCGTAATGTAATCGAAATTCAATACACATCGATTCCGTTACCGCTATAATCTTTTCCCTACGCAATGATTTCCACTTTGCATATATGGCGATTAGCATAACCATGATGGCGCTTGGTTATATGCAAATCGTCATATACACGTAAACAATTGCTTTTGCCAATATCCCAAAAAACGTGTTTTCCTGCGCTCAGGAGAACTTGAACCTAGGGTCACAGTGGACCTCCTAGTCTAGAATCTGCCACGCTACCACCGGAGCCACCTTCTGCAGATCTCCCATTCTTCCAATTAGCAACTTCAATTGGGAACCTTTCTTAATGAGCATTGAGATGAAATTTGTTAGTAGGAAAGCGTGAATAAATATTTGTTAGTATGACAAATAAAATTTGTTAGTGGCAGCTAATGAATAAAATTAGTTAGTATGAAGGAAGGAACTATGTTTTGTTCGGGAAAAGGTCTCGAATGAAATTTTGTTAATGAGAAGTAATGGATGGAGTGTTGTTAGTGGGAAAGTTGAGGTTATTATTATATTTTTTTTTTCGTAATTAAAAATAGGGTAAAAGGATAGGATTGAGATGATGGGGAAAATCAAAATTAAACGGAAATTGTTAAATGCTAATAAAAATAAATAAAAATACCGAGAAAAATGTATATGTGCCCAAAAGAAGGTGAAGATGTTGCGGAGGCAATTCGAAGTAGTGAATGGGAGGATACCGGTACGCTGGGATTTGCAACGATCGCGGAGACAACCTTGACCCTGAGTGTCTCATTCAGGTGGGCAAACAAGGACTGTCAGCAGGGGCAACTGAAAAAAAACAAACAATAAGAAATAAACATTCACTGGATTTCACACCACGGAAATATTCTGTCTGGTTTCTGATTAGGTAATGGGCGAGCCTCAATATTCGTCACTTAAATCACTCCTCCTGCAGACGATTTTTGTGCACCTCATTCAGCAGTAGTACGATTTTACCACTGTAATGAGTATCGACCGTGTAATGAGCAGGACCCGAAAATGACGTTTAGGAATCGGGGTGCTTTTGCTCAGCTTCATCTCATCAAAGGAAGATAGGCGGTGGTCTACAACTTCAGATGGGTCATCAGCCCCAAGAGAAGAACGACTATGGGGACGTGAGTGGACATAGAAGATTCTGCAGACAGGGGCAATAAAACTGGCGCGATGTTAAAAGCATCCCGAAAATCAGCCCCGAGATAAATAGAATGCATTAATACCGGCACAATCAAGTGTGATTATTGAATTGAACCAAGGCAGTAACGTATCTTAACACGTCAGCCTTATGACCTGAAGCCGTCTTGACATTGATGTGCGTGCATTGAATGAAGGTACAAACCAAAGTCACCGACAAGGTCAAGGACTCCCACTCCCAGGATGCTAACGCTTGGACCACTGTCTAACAGGCCTTAATGCTGATCTCAGCATAAAGCCGCTTGTCTTCATGCGATGCCACGATTGACCCAACGCATGCTCGCTTGAGAAACCGTCGCGTGACAAAATATATCTAAATGATCTGTGGAATCGCGACTTCGATCCTCACCGTTTGCGGTGAGAATCAAAGTCACAAGCCACGTCTAGACATTGGTTTGGTTGAATTGGACCTCAGGCAGTGACCTCTGTGTGGAAACATCTACAGACCTCGATGACTGAATTCCAATTTCCAGACTGATTCCTAGTTCCTAGCCTCCGTTATGGTAGGAAAGACACTGGGCCGCCAGTAGGAATCATAACCAGCCGAAAACTCGTCATGGAGTTGCACGGAATTGACTCTACATGTCTTGACTGGATATCGAAGATTATCCATTTCCAGCCTTTGTCATGTAACTTCAATTCGGTGACACCTTCTGGTGAGATCTCGGGTGGTTGACAACTCATGTCCAACTAGAGACCGGAGACGCCGGAGACGCATGCTAGCAAAAACTAGGTCACACAGATCCGTGTCCCTCATTGGAGTCCTGAGTTGGATAGCCATTCCTGCTTGCGGGCGAACATATTTTCCCAAATATGAGCGTCATCAAGCCGTTCCGAGTCCATGAACTCCACTTTAAGCTGCGTTTAGCTCATTTTGCTATTTTAACATTGTATGATAACTCTATGTTAAACCAATTAATTTACAGCAGGAATAAAGTTGGGCTAAGTATTGAGCTTTGGGGAGCTCCTGTTTTCGTAGGTACTCGATCGCTTAAGACGTTGTTGATCTGAGATTTGAGACCTTTCCTCCAAGTAACTTTCAAACAATTGGTTAGAACTATCTTGAATACCATACGATTCAAGTTTACGAATTAAGAGGTCGTGATCAACTGTATCAAATGCTTTTTTCAAATCCACGAAAATTGCGATAACATAATCACCTCTATCAAGTCCTACAATAATGAAACGTGTGACAGAAAGTAGCGCGCCTAAACTACGCTTGTTCTCTTGAAATCTAAACTGCTGCTGGTTTGATATAGAGTTTTTAATTAAGAATGATTTTAAACGATTGTTTAGTATTTTTTCAAATATTGTTGAATCCTAACTAATGAGTTATGAATCAAATATTGTGAAAAAATAATAAAGTAGTGATATTGTGATATATTAGTAAGATAAGTTAATATATATTCAAATTTAACTGAGTCATAACTTGAGAAACATAATTACTTTAACCAAAGAATATAAGAGCATAGTAAATGAGTTTGATTCATGCACCGTACGAAAATGTGCACTAATAAGAATTTATGTTATTAATGGACAAACAATCGTCAGTGGATAAATAATATTAACTTACAAATATTAACTTACAAACATTATATATTATAATTAGGATAATAGTTCTAGGTAAATAAGAACATTGTATAAAAGTGGAAGTAAGGAAAAATAAAGGGCAGTGTTCATAGTAACTAATTTCATTAGGCCATTTCAGAAGGCTTTGGTTTCAAGGATTTCTAAACTCCTTTCACAATAGCGATAAGGGCACCAAGGCAAGGTATCAAAGCTCATCTGGTCAAATCCTTCAAGTGTCATTACGGAAGCAACTTTGGTTCCCTAGGTCGTTTCTACTGATACATATCGTCAATGGGTTAGAGATATACGTAAACCACCCTGTCGATACGGTAGTTCCTGTCACAAGTGGCGACTTGAATGTAGGATAGCATACCTTGGCGTTAACAAATATCTTACTAAATTCCGGCTGAAGCGCAACCGGGCGAGTCAAGATAATCACCACCCTTAAATATTGGAACTATTTTTGCAAGTTTATCTTCTTCTAGATATAGCTCATTCCTAATATGCACGTTTATTAAATTTGCCGTATGCTCGGTTGTGTCCTCCATGATTATACTTATCTCATTCATCGTGGCGCCGTATGTTTTTACAAAGTCAAGTCCATTTTATTTGTTTCATGAATGTGAAAGGTGGATTTTAATGAGATATTTGTATTATTTAAATTGCTTTTTGAACTGACACCAATTTTATTGGTGATTCTTAGATCATTTGTTGAAAACGTTATTTAATGAATTTGCTGCGTCACATGCAATGCACTAGTGGGCCCATCAAAAGTCAGTTGAAAGATTGGTGATAAAGCCCAGAGTGAAAAGTTATCCTTTATTATTTTCAATATTTCATGAGAGCTTTCAGCCGCCATTTCCTCTTTCACAAGTCATTTCGATTCTTTTTTCGTCTGCACATATACATACTTGAGGGCATGGTTTCCATTGTTCTTGCTATAGTCCATGGATGCCTTTCTTTTGTTTAATACTTGCCTTATCTACCTTTTTCGTTATGCAAGTAGGTTATTGGCATCTGATTTTTTGAAGTTAAGTAAAGAACCCTTCTAACATGAGAGTAGTTCTGTCTACCCAACTTGTTATTTAATATATTTTCTTCTTTTCTTCTTAAAACTATAGCCCCTCTCGGGCCTTCACTTACGTAAATAGTGCCTCCAACTTCGAAATCCATGCAGCAATGAAATGTCTTCGTCGACCGCGTCAGACCAGCGTTTCCTTCAGTTCTCCCAACGAATACCTTCTTAGATATCCGTTGTTCGTCCATACGATTCATGATCCAGCCGATTGCAGCTTTCGCAGTCTTCCAATCGTTGAGACCTCCGGTTCGTCAAAAATTCCATGCAGCTCATGGTCGTACTGAATTCACCATTGGGTCCCGTCTAGCTTCGCTCCGATTATTTGCCTCAGGATGCTTGGGTTAGGCTCCATGTTTCACACCCACAGCACAACACAGGTCTTATCACAGATTTGTATACTTGAAGCTTTGTTTTCCTATGTATGTAGCTGGTCTTCGAGATTGTCAAAACTGAAAAAAATATTTTATTTGTGAGCTGTATTCTTCTACATATTTCGTCTCTTTCATTACCCGTTTTCGTTATTTTGGCGCCTAAATATATACACAAATTTACTCACATTTTCGATACTGTATTCGCCAAGGATGATATTTTGTGTATTTGAGGTATTTTTCCTCGATTGCATCATGAGCTTTGTTTTATTTTCATTGATTCGTAGCCCTACTAGTTTTGCTTCACTGTTGGGTTTCAGGAAGAGTTCTTCATTTTGTCACAGTCATTAACAACTGCTATTTAATGACTGTGACAAAATGTTGATGTCGCCTGCCTAGGCTACTACTTGGCTCGACTTGTATAGCAATGTACCTCGCGTATCGATAGGCAGTATGACGTGCTCCAGAGCCAAATTGAATAGCTTTAGTCCGATATTCGTGTCAAAGGCATCGGTGAGTTGGTTATTGATGCGGACTTGGGAGGTCGTCGACGTCATTGTCATTTTGGTAAGACGGACTAATTTGGCTGGGATGCCATAGCAAAGCATTATTTGGTACAGTACGTTACGATCAATACTGTCGTATGCTTGCTTAGAGTCAACAAAAATTTGGTGTACAACTATGTTGAACACCCAAATTTTTTAAGTGCCTGCTTGACTGTGCACAATTGTTCTGTTGTCAATCTGCCTGCTCTTAAGCCACCTTAATACTCCCCAATAATACTCTTGGCGTATGCTCCAATTTTAGTTTCTAAGATTTTAGAAAATATTTTGTATGCCGTACAAAGTAGTGATATGCCTCTCTTATTTTCGCCCTGTAGCTTGTCACCTTTTTTATGGATAGGGAATATAATTGATTGGCTCCACTCTTTCGGTATATGTTTGTTATGAACGTGAAGTCTTAGCCTTGTCTGAGGACGTGTGAATGCGCTGGCAGGCTAGCATTGTGGTGTCGTTGGGCGGGTTCTTTTCCCCAGCACAAAACCCACCACAAAAGAATTTCGCGTTCATGAATTGAAAAAGATTTCAAGTGGATCGACTAGTGTCGAGGCTGAGGCAAACTACTTAGGGTGGAAAATTGCTTAAGGACAGTAACAAACTGGGCCGGGAGAAAACAAACGGACTCCAGGGAAATTCGTCGTTACCGACGATACTTATGGCCCGTAAATAATATTGGGGCATCCATTTGGAAACGGTACCCCCTCGCACCCTCCCAACCGGATTTAGATACCATTTAAGTAAAAACTCATTCAAACATAATTTGAATGAAATTTTCCTTTAAATAAAAAGTATAAACGTGGCAAATTTATGTCATAGCATTATGTGAGTGAATCACATAACCCTTTGCCATAAATAGGCATGCGAGCGGAGGGCCACCTTAACCTGTAAGGGCACCTGTAACGCTTCAAATGGACCACCCGATACACGGTCAGGTTCAAGCGCAAGGAAAGACCAGGTTTTCGGCTTTAATTCATTTTGTTTGTTATTGTTAATGATAACTTATATAAAATCTTATTTTTCACAATTACAATTTATTCTTCATTATCGTCAAATGTATGCTGCTCGTTTTTTGTTTTCATTTCTATAATTTGGGTCTTCATAGTGTTTTATTTGTCCTTTTTTTTCTATAATTATTTCAATGTTCTTCAGCTAAAACGTGTTTTAATTCAAATCTTCAATATTTTGATGTTGGCTAAATTATTGGATTAAATCGAAAACCTAACTTGATGTTTGATTTTTTTAGGCATATTAGTATACATTTTTTGAAAAAAAAATAAAGACCATTTGTAATGGTGTTTTAATTTTAGCATAAAGTATATTAAAATCAATTTCCTTTTGACCATGAATGAATGTGATAATTTTTGGAGGAATAAATATAAATATCAATTAAATTAAAGTAATATGAATGCATTTTCAATTGTAATTAATAATATAATTAATAATATAGAAAATATAGAAACCAATAAAGTACTCACCATCATCCTCGCCGGGTGCCCGCTGGTGATGTGATGATACCTTGAAATTTTCTTTATGGCTGCTAACTAAATTATCATAATTCTTTTTCTATCGAATAAAAATATAATGAAATTAACTCGGCCGGCATTTAACACTATTTCCTTTTTTTTATTACGTCTTCTGTTCGAGTCAGATTATTAACTACTACGCGCTGTTTTCGCCACATTAATATTTCGGTCATCAAAATTAAGTGATGATGAAAGCATTGAAATGTTAGTTGACCACCGGCTATTTGCACGAGCTCGTGCAGCCATTATTCCTTAACATTCTGTTTGTGAAAAAATATTTTCTGCATCATCTACCCTGCGCACATCACCATTAGCAACCACCGGAATTCGTACAGATTGACTAATATGCTTGAAAGCTTCTATTTTGACAGGCTGTCAAGTTTTATCACACGGGGCTCGAACATGCACGGATATTAAGGAGGCGCCACATTTCTGTACGGTTTGACACAAATATACTGTTGATTTGTAACCAACATCGTCCGAATCACATCGTACAGAAATTCAGGCTGTTGTGGGCACCTGAAATTTAAATCTATTCTAGCCGCATACGGATAAAGCAGCTCCGTGGCTGATAAAAGCTCAGTTGAATCTTTAACGGCAAATTGCGCTACTAACGACGAATCATCTCCGTTTGTTGCAAGCTCATTTCCTCACGCCAAATCACTTTTGTACCAGACACTTGATTGATATGATTTTTAAATGGTTCACTGCGCATTTATTTGCATCACTTATTTCATACACTTTTTCCACAATGTATGTGTTTAGATTTTTACAGGTATATATAAACTATCGTGGCTTTATTATTTCAGTACTTTCTATTCTATCAACAAAGATACACCACTTCGAATTGATTTGAATGTCAAATAACTTAATACATCTTTCTAATTTCAATAAATGATTTTTCTTCCCGACTGCTCTCAAATTCTTTCCCTCCGAAATTCTACTTCTCCAATGAAAATTTTACAAAACTATTGCTACACTTTACGATCTGACTAAGAACTTTTCCTTCTGCTTATCCGGCAAGACACCTGTTTTCTTTTCTCGAAGCACCCACGCTATGTGGCGACCTCAAGCAAATTTTTCGATCTGTTTCAATCCCAGCATGATCTTTATGCTGCAAAGGTGGATTGACGAGCCTCTAGCTCAGCCACGATAGATTGCACTCGGCAATGCAATACATGGATGGGGTGTATTATATCAGTGTTCTCATTTCAGAAATTTCAATGTGCAGATTTGCGTAATGAAGTTGTTAAAAAAAAAATAATAATATGTAGGAAAGTTGAAGTCCTGATGAAAAGATAAATATCATTAAGAATATAAATGTAAAGGGAAATTTAAGTTTAATATATAGAATCAAATTTTCTTTTTCTTCTTTGTAGCACTACAGCCCTTCGTGTGCCTTTGCTTCCTCCAAATAGCGCCTCTAACTGTCTCGCTCTATTAACCACGTCCTCCAATTTCAAAATCTAAGCATCGATGAACTGTACTCGTCGACCGAGTCAGACCAGCGTTTCCTCGGTTTTCCCACTGGTCTACGGCCTTAAGGTCTCCCAACGAATACCTTTTTAGGTATCCGTTCTTCGCCCATACGATTCACGTGGCCAGCCCATTGTAGCTTCCATTGTCTTACAATCGTTGAGACGTTGTATCGAGTTCGCCATTGGTCCCCGTCTAGCTTCGCTCCGATTATTCGCCTTAGGACCCGTCGCTCAAAGGCGTTCAATATATTTGCGGATGCTTGGGTTAGGGTCCATGTTCCACACCCATGCCATGACACAGGTCTTATCACAGATTTGTACACTTGGAGCTTTGTTTTCCTGTATATGCAGCTGGTCTTTAGGATCGTCAATACTGAATCAAATATTTTATTTGCGAGCTATATTCTTCGGCGTATTTCGTCTGTTTCATTACCCATCTTCGTTATTTTGGCGCCTAAATATGTGAATTCGCTAACATTTTTAGGGTTTTGTACTAAAATACAAAACCCTATTGCAATCACGACCTGTGTCCGTCTGTCCGTCTGTCCGTCCGTCTGTATGTCACAGCACTTTTTCTCCGAAACTATAGAGGCTACAGCCATGAAACTTTGTGGAAAGGTCACGGGTGGTGACCTCTTGAAAGTTCAAGGGTGGAAAAATGTTTCAAAGGGGTTTAAGGGGGTCTCCCCGTATAGGGAGGTAACCCCTCAAAAAAAAATTTTCACCATTGGTAGTCGAGTAGGGTGTCATTGGAAAGGTCTCAAAGAGATCTTTTCAAAACAAGTCTTAAAATTGCCTTCTGTGTACCGAGGGGGGCAGGGGAAGGGGAAATGTACGAACTTTCCGCGTATCGAATAGTATTTAATGAAGTTATAGTGATTTGAATTTTCCTGTATTTCTATGGAACAATATGCCCTGTATTACTATGGAAACATATGGCTACCGAGCCATATGCGCTTTCTATCGATTTAGACACTACGGCTTTGCTAGGATTTGCATGAAAATTTCAGGAATGATAGGTATCATGAAAATGAGTACATACAATTGAAACAAGTCGAAGAGGCAGGAGAGAGCTCCTAGCAAAAGGGCTTTGTAACCATTCTAGGATTCGAAAAAATAGGCCATGAATCGATGATTACAGTACAGAGGAGTGGGCCCTGAAAAAATTTCATGAAAGGTAGCCGATATGAATATCAACTGAAAGTTCTCTATGAGAGCTTTTCAAAACAGTTCTTAAACTGACAGTTTTTGCTTCAGTGGAGGCACAGGGGGGGGGGGGGAATACATGAAAAAGGTGTTTCTAAAAAATCTGGAAAAATTATCAAGGGAGATATCTATGGGTATAAGTAAAACAAATACCTCAGAAGTCTCAATTCTTTCAACTTTGTTAATAATAGTATGATCCTCGAATTTCACATTTTCTTAAATAAAATCGTCTTTGACATGTTTCTTGATTTTATTCGTTGCTGGTTACTGCATTTTGTAAGTTGAGTACAAAACCCTTCTGACATGAGCATAGGTCTGTCTACCCAACTTGTTGATACTGTATTCGCCAAGTGTGATATTATCTATATTTGAGGTATTTTTCCTCGATTGCGTTATGAGCTTTGCTTTATTTTCATTGATTTGTAGTCTTATATAGTTTTGCTTCGCTGTCGAGTTTCAGGAAGAGTTCTTTGCTGGTCGTTAATGACCGTGACAAAATGTTGATGTCATCTGCACAAGCTACTACTTGGCTCGACTTGTATAGTAATGTACCTCCTGTATCGGCAAGTAGCTTCCTCCTGACGTACTCTAGATCCAAATTGAATAGCAATGGGGCCAGCCAATCTTCCTGTTTTAGTCCGATATTTGTGTCACAAGCATCGGTGAGTTGGCTATTCATGCGGACTTGGGAGGTTGACGAAGTCATTGTCATTTCGGTAACACGGTATAATTTAGCTGGAATGTCAAAGCAAAGCATGATTTGGTATAGTACGTGACGATCAATACTGTCGTATGCATGCTTAAAGTCAACAAAAATTTGGTGCACGTCTATGTTGAACTCCCAGCATTTTTCACCTTGATTAAAAATTTATATTACTAAATAAAAATCAGTGTTATGCGGGTTTTCGGGCAGTTTGCTTAAGTGACTGCTCGATTAACACATGTGTTTGTTACCGAATCTGCTGGACGACTTTGTGAATAGCTTTATAAACACTGCTGCCATCATAATTGATGAGCTCCACTGGAATCTCATCGATGCCCGGCGCTTTATCTTTCTTTTGGGCTTTGATAGTGGAACGAATTTCATCAAGAGATGGTGGGGCCAATGGAAGTTCTCCGCAGACATCTATAGGCTCTAATGTTTTGGAGCAGTGTGGAGGATTAAGGAGGTTCTTGAAATATGATGCCAATCTTTCCTCAATCTTAGTTTCATCAGCGATGATATTGCTGATGTCATCACGGCAGAGCGTGGTTTTGGGCTGGTAACCTCGTTTCAGGCTTTTCGCTACTTTGTATGCTTGTCTTGTGTTGTTGCTTGCTAAACTTACATCTAAACTTTTTAATTGGTCGTCAGAGTATTTTCTTTTCTTAATCCTAATTATCTTATTCGTTACTCTTCTGAGATTTTCTTAGTGTTCTTTCTTTGTCCTGGTTTTGCTGATTCTTTTTATCTAACGCATTCTGGTACTCATCATCGAACTAATCATTCCTCTTTCACTGGGCTTGATGTCCGAAATCTGTTCTGCCACGGTCCTAATAGCCGCTTTCACTTCCATCCAGAGCTCGTTGCTCGACTTTAACGATGCGTCTGATAAGATGGGAGCCAGCTGGTTCTCGAGGGTCTCCGTGAAATTTTTGGCGGCAGACGCCGTTTGGAGCCTTTTGATGTCAAATTTTTATAGCGAGCTGGTCTTCACCGAATATGCCTTTGAGATACCGCATCGATAGGTTAATTTGATCAAGTAATGATCTGAGTTCCAATTGGCTACTCGATATGTATGGAAGTCAAGTATGCTCGAGACCCAACGTTGTTGGATCAGAACATGATCGATCTGGTTTCGTGTGTTGTTGCCATCCGGTGATACCCGGGTCATTTATTAATGCGTGCAAAGTCAATCAGGCGCAGGCCGTTGGCATTTTTTTTCATTGTAGAGGCTATATCCTGCAGTCGTTCCCCGATGAGATAGCTCATTGCCACCCGTAGCGTTGAAATCACCCAGAATTATTTTTGTGTCGTTTGTAGGCAATGAGTCGACCAGCCTCTCTAGGTGATTGTAGAACGTCTCCTTCGTTTCTTCGTCCTTTTTTTCGGTCGGGGCGTGAATATTAATCAGCCAGATTTAGAAGAATTTCGCTTTAATATGGATCGCACCGTTCATTGACTGCCTTGAAATCAATAACGTGCGATTTGAACAACCTGTTCACAATGAAGGCCACTCGCAAATCTCCTTTTCCAGTAGGCTTTCCACTTTTGAATATTGTGTGCGATCTGATGTCTTGAATGTAGTTTCCTGGATTGCCAGTATTTTTAATTTATATTGACTGGCCTGTTGTAAAAGGTCCTTAACAGAGCCAGAGTAATTGAGTGATCTGACATTCGAGGATCCAATGCCATAGTCCTCTTTTTTTAATATGTAGTACAGCTCAATCAAAATAATCGTAATAAAGACCTGTAACTGATTTTTTTAACAACTCGAGAGCAGTACAAGCATCTAGATGATTAATAAAGCCTTAATAGTAGCAAAATATGCTTCCCTGTCATTTATTTCGTGCAGTGCCTTTCAAAAGCCTTTAACAGTCTTCTATTATATTGGACAAAGAAATTCACCTATTATTTTAGAATAGTGATTTTTTCAAGATTACTGGTAAGCTGAAATTAGTGAAGATTTTGTGGATTTCAATCTTGTCTAAAAACTCTTGGCACCCATCAGGATCGAGCAGAAACTTTTCGATGAAAAACTTTAAAAGGCTTTGTGAATGATCCAACGAAAATTGCATTTCTATTATGGCTTCACTCAAGACTATTGGTACTCATAAGTTGGAATCAATTCTAATCAAACTAACTCAGATCAAGAGCGTTCAACAAATTGTTAGTCCCAAAACTTGAAAACTGAACTTATTTCGCAGTCCTTGTAAGTAAACTAACTCCGCTGAGCCTCATAAAGATACGCAAATCACAACCCAATGTGCTAAATTATCTAATCAAAGCCACAAATTTACCAGCCATAATAAATTCTCAAAATATGTTAGACTCATCCTATTAATAGCAGTTAAACAGATAAAAAAATGTGAAAAAATCTTTAAGATACTCTTCACCAAACGCAAAGATACTTGCGTTAAATAACATGATCTTGTACGCCATACGACAGCGAAATATATGAGTGTAGTGAGAACTCGCGATCATAAAGATCATGCTTGCTGCGGCGTTTCCTAGTTGGCGTTCGTAGCGCAAGCACCCAGTCTCGCCTCGCGCAATGCTCGCAAGGTAGATGGAAAAACTCAGGTGAACACGAAGCCTATCCAAAGAAGAAATACATTCGTAGCTACAAGAAATAAGACACCACACCACAGCCGATCCCATCGGCACTCTTCAATGTCTAGATCTTGAAACTACAACATAAAGTCTTGGCTGAGGTGTTTCTTTCTTTTGTCCGCGGACTCTTGCGTCCGCAGTCCGCACTGGTCCAACGCGGAGACTTGTGTCGGTTGCGTCCCAAAAAGATCCAAGACGCGAACAGCGATTTTCTTCTGGGGTCTGAAAAGTCTTTTTTCCGGTGCCGAAGCCTTACGCCGCGAACTAAGGTACTCGTACGTGTATGTACGAGTCCATGTAAAAGACACAACAAAGTCTTTAAAGGTGCCGTTGTTGTGGCCAAACAAGAAAACCCCTAAAGAACTCTTCTTCTCGTCAGGTTTTCGGTTTTCGCATGTGCCTGTGTATGTGTGTGCATTAGAGGGCAGCACAGGTCCGTATTAAGCACTCGAATCATAAGAGGTTTAGTTGTATCGTGGACTTTGTTAACATTGCGCGCGCATCTATTTGAATAATCAGCAGTGAATAATATAAAGGAGGACATATGGAAAAACATTTTTTTCTTCCATATATACACGTATTTGTTACTGTTATTGTTGTTTTTATTCGTCGTTGATCTCATTGTTTATTCGGCGATCAATTGTGACATCATCGAATCACTAAACAAATAAATATGCAAATTTTGTAATTGACTCTATAACTGACATCATTAGTCGGCAAGTGCAAGTAAGGAAATCTCATTGTGTGGTTTTTGCAAAATTTCCAATTTAATTTGATTTGAATTTTAATGGAATATTAGTAAGGGACAATAGACAACAATGTGAATAAGTTATTTGACTTGGTGAATTTACGTGAGACTCTTTAGAGTGTGTTTAATTGCATAATCTGCGCAGATGTTAGATTCATCCTAAATTTTGAACGCGAAGTTGTTGCTGAATTCTAGGAAGTATCAGTCCCTTTGAACTTGCCCGATAATTTGTACACTCAGCCGTTGTACAAATTGAGATTAATTGAGTGTCTAATCAGCTCAAATCGCTGATAAGTAGGGTCTGTGCAAACAAGCGATGTTGAGTGGCGATTCCGAGAATGAGTAAAACTACTTTCGTCATGGGACGTGGAAATGGAATGACAACAGTGTTTCACAAGCGAGGAACTGAATGACCGGCCGTTAACCGTGGCATGAAACCCACCTACACGCTTAACCCCTTCTTTGGACCACTTCGCCTTTTAGAGCCGAAGAAGCGTGACCAACGAGTGATTTACGGTCGCGTGTTATTTCGTGATTTTATGACTGAGACCCGTTGAGAGTTGTGTGTTTCTTTCATACTTGGACGATACCAAGGCAATAATAATGGAGCAAATCGCCGCTAGTGACGTTGCAACGAGTACAGCCGCTAAAATGAGAAATGCCGGTAATAGCATAACGATCGATTATCATGGAGCCACAGCAACACATTTAATTTCTTCACCAACTAATACATCATCATCCATGCCCGCGGCCACAATAACAACAGCATCGACAACCTCTTCGGCCGCAACCTCACCATCCGGGGATCTGGCAGCAGCTGCCGCAGTCGTCCTGTCACTGCAAGGTGCTATGGTGTCTAGCCTGCAACAGGCTGCCTTACTTCCTGCAAACTCTGCCGCGGCTGCAGCCTTGAACCTCCAGGCCCTCGAATCATACCTAGCCTTGCAACGAATAACTGGCAAAGCAGATGTTTTGCGTTTCACCAATACTGCAGCAAACAATGCTGCATCACATCAGTCATCAACCGCACACAACACCACACAGAGCACCACCAATCATTCGCAACAAGTCTGCCACAACAATCGACCCCAGCAAAAACTACCCAGCCTGATCCTGGAGAACGGCGTTCACCAGCACCACCCCCACGATCACCATCAGCACCAACATCACAGCAACCACCTCACCACTGATCTTGGGGACTGCGACGATCTAGGACTCTTGGACAATGATGATCACCTTTCGTTTGTCGAGTCACCACTGGACTCACCAACCGATGACGAGCATCTTTTGGATAACAGCTATTCGAGTCTATTGTTGAACGCGGCCTATCAACAATTAGCCAACGAACCGTTACAAACAATCGTTCAGCAACAGCATCATCAAGTACAAACAGTAACACCGAGTGGTACAATGAAGAAACACCATCAGCACAATCAATCATCGTCTCAATCGACAACATCATCATCATCGTCGCCATCACAATCATCATTAATCACCACAACGAATAGTGCAACAAGTGGTTGTGGTGGCTCGGCAGCTAATTCAAATAGCGTAGTAATAGCAGCGAACATTACTGCGACATCGTCGGCAACAAATGCAATCGTCGCGAATGGTGGAGGGGCGGGTCAACGACCGAAAAAGCAATTTATATGCCGATTTTGTAATAGGCAATTCACCAAGTCCTACAATCTGCTGATACACGAGCGCACACACACCGACGAGCGGCCATATGCATGTGATATATGCGGCAAAGCATTCCGGCGACAGGATCATCTCAGGGATCATAGGTGAGTTGTGTTTGATTTGTGTATAGGAAGTTTACTGTATGGAGGAAGAGTGCTAGGAATCCAAGACAAACAATATTTTATTTGCACTGATGATGGTTGAAGGATACCATGTCCCACCATGAACGGGTTTAATGATTTATTTGCTTTCTTCTTAATTATAATGCTACTATACCGAACTTATTGCACCAAGATTGAATCAAGTCAATTAATAACAATTAGAACCTTTACTACTATGCATAATCCTTAAAGAATTTCACAGTCTTTAACCATATTGTCCTACAAACCACGCATCCAATCAGCCACATCTTCGCTTGCATGTCCTCGCAACCATTTGTGCTGCTGATCGTTGTGAGTTTGCTGCCAAATGTGAATATCGTTTGCATGATCGCCGACGGCAACGTAAGCGATGGTAACTATCTCTCACCTTTAAACTATCTTCACATGTTCTTGTTGATACTATGAATACATTGCGGTACTAACACCTCCCATTGCAATAAACAACAACAAGTTATTGAGTCTAACCTGAACCAAGGGAAAATTAAATATGAGAAATTGTAAATTTTAATATTTAACGAGAAGTAGAAATGGCCTGGCATGGATTTTGTTTCATGTGCAGATTTACCGTCGGCAACACACGAGTATTCGCGTGAGATAGAATTTGAAATTAGGTTTGGTTGACAAATAGCTAAGCTAGTTCTGAACGAATTCAAAATATTGTAGATGTATATTAAATGTTAATAAAACTATTTAATTATTACCTATTAACTAAGCTGTGATTACCCAGGTAATTTAATAGGTAATGATTGCACACACTGTTAATCGATCTCATCACAGGTTATTGTATGTAATAATATAGTAATCAACTAGGAAGTTTACCTTAACTATTCAGTAGTGCGTAAGGGTTGAATAGTTGGTTGTGAGAAAATGGATGCCTAGAATGATGTAGATTAGAAACGCGGTCGCGGCACTTTAACTGGAAACGACACATGCGCACTTGTCGCGATATTTGTGTGGTCCACATACGAGTATTCCCAATTTTAACTTTGGAAGTGCAATACTAAAATTTATGTGTTGAATTGACACTGCATAAAAGTTGACTAACTTCGCGATCAGGATCAGCGGGCGAATAAACGTGAGCTAATGTAGATAACCTAAAAACTGTTGCATATAAGCACATCTAGGGGTTCAAATAGGAGAAGGCATAGTCTCCCTTAGAACACGTGGTTAGTTTAAGATTGATTTTACAGTAATGCACCTACCAGAAAGGCTCATAAACTTTTCTGATGACATCTATTAATCACTTCAACTATATTTCTATTGCACATAAGTAAATGAAATCACTGAAAACAATAATTAAGGCCGTGGAATCTATCACCAGTAGAAAACGGTAGCATTTTTTGTTCCACATCGTTGACTTACCTTCGAATATAAGGATATTATGATGATGAATACAATTGCAAGCCTCAAATATGGTATAACGAAATTCATAGGACTTGGTAGTTTTGCAGTGTGTAACTCCGTGCTGGACACGGGTGCCGATGTGCACGTTTATAAGAAAATCCATTGTTTTTCTATTTTCAACGGTCGCCATTTTGTTGCAAACCAACAAAAATCACTCAAATCATTAATTCCCAAAAATATTAATGTTATTGACCTTATTTGAAAATTTCAAGTAGATCAAATCAAAACTGCAGTGACTGATCCGATGGAAAGTCCATAAAATACCAAAATTACGTGTTATTGTGATTGGAGAAATTTCAAATAGCTGTAACTTCCGTGTATATTATTCGATTTTCATCAAAGTTACAAAGTTTAAGGATCTTTTTTAGGACTACTTAAATAATAAATACCCTTAAAGTTTTATTCAGTATAAGAGTACCTATACGATTTTCTTGGGGAAAATGTGAAATTCGAATATAATACTATTATTAACAAAGTTCTTCTCATAAACACCTACCTCCATATTTTTTTTTTTAATTTTTCAGATCACTGGTGTCCAATCGTGAGGGGGAGACACAATTTTTTTGTATATTTCCCCTCCCTGTGCACCCCTCAAAGCAAAAAGTGTCAAATTAAGACCAGTTTTGGGAAGTTCTTAGCAAGACCTTTTATTTGATACCCATATCAGTTACCTTTGATGAAATTTTTTTTTCGGGGGCCACTCCCCTATATGGGGGGACTCTCCTTAATTTCCGTATAAATTTTTTTTGTATTTGAAATTTGAAGAGAGCACGATTTTGCGCCTGCCTACAAAATTTGTTGTTTCTAGCTTAAGTAGTTTGCGAGAAAAAGTGATGTGACACACGGACGGACAGGGCGCGATTTTAAAACGGTTTTGTAAAATTATTTTAAAAAACCCTAAAAAGTGATTGGAATAGATGACAACGCTCTTTGACTTTACTTTTAATAATCTCTTAATTTTTTCTACCTCCAATAATGGCCATGAAGAAGCTTTTTCTGTGCCGCAATTTCACCTCAAGTCATGGGGTGAGTTTGTGCCATCTTAGCTTTTTATGAATTTCGTATGATCTAAGTAAGGTGGCACAATCAAAACCTAATATGGAATGACAATCAGGTTGATTCTGACTCATCTCAAATTTGGTCTTTAATTTCTTCTTTTATGTCCATGTGCTTCCTGCCTCAATTTAAAAATTTCTTAACCTTAATAATCATATTCTTGACTTATTTTTTTGTAGTATAGAGCAATCGTTGTTATGCTCACCTCCAGTTCTTTTTCCTTATCTCTCTCCTGATCCCCATCATTCCCCCGTACGCTTACTACTTCTGTCCGTTATCGTCGGAAAGAGGGTCAGCGCTATAACTTTTATAAAACTAATTATGAGCAACTTTCCAAAACAATTCACTCTGTTGATTGGTCCTACTTTTTTCGCGGTCTTGACTCGGATACTTGTTGTAGTAATTTCTATGATTTCTTAAACGCTTCTGTTTCTAACACAACTCCACTTTTCAGTATAAGAAACTCTTCTGACTGTCCCTAGTCAACTCTCGATGTAAGGCGAGCCTTCAAAGCTAAAGATCGAGCTCGTCAACGTTTTTCACGTGACAGATCCCCTGGGTCACCTACAGCTTTTTGCCATCTGAGGTGGGTAGGTAAGAAAAAGATGCAGATCGCTAAAAATTCTTTTTTTTATAGTATTGAAGGCTCTTTAAACTCAAATCATTCAAACTCATTTTGGAAATATATACGCTCTCTTAAATCCTCTTCCAGTTTCCCATCCTCGCGAGATTTGTGAACTTTTTAGTACTCAGTTTTCTTCCACAATCAATGCTACTCCCAGCAATAGCCCTTCGTTCCCAATCGTACACACGCCACCTTCATTCCCTTTTACTTGCTATCCAGAATACATTATGAAGCTTATTATAGAACTTGATGACTCAGTTAGTTCAGGTCTCGGTGGTATTCCAAACCATTTTGTTAAATCATTAGCTGCTTCTATTTGTATCCCCCTTTCGTTTCTCTTCAATTCTAGCTTATCTTCAGGCTCTTTTCCTTCGTGTTGAAAAAGATCCTATGTTACTCGTATTTTTAAAAAAAGGTAGCACCTCAGCGTTGCCAATTATCGGCCTATCTCCTTATTACCCTGTTTCTACAAACTACTGAAGAAAATCGTGTACTTGCACCTTTTTTCAGTTATTCATGAGTTGTTCGTTCCTGAGCAACATGGTTTTATCAAAAGGCGATCAACCTTAACGAATTTCTTAAAATTTATGCCTGTTACTTCAAAAGCCATGGAGGACCATTTACAAGTCGAAACCTTGTATTTGGATTTCTCTAAAACCTTCGACTCAGTAAATCATAATATTTTGTTTAGCAAACTTAAATTTCGTTACGTTCCTGATTATTTGCTCCACTGGTTATCCTCTTACTTATCCAATCGTGTCAGTCAGGTAACTTTTCAAGGCTGCCTTTCTACTCCCTTCCATCCATCTTCTGGTGTTCCTCAAGGATCAATTCTGGGCCCATTATTGTTCATTCTGTTTGTAAATGACTTACCATCCAGTGAAATCAACTCCTCCTGCCTTTTTAATGCAGATGACGTCAAAGTTTTCAAAGTAGTGTCGTCAATCGATGACTGTGCTTTGATTCAAGAAGATTTGAATGCCATTTTATCTTGGAGTTCTTATAACCAACTTACACTAAATGTTTCTAAGTGCATCCATCTTTCTTTTTCTAATACTCCTTGCCCTATTAGCTTTCAAGTTACGTTAAATAATTCGTACCTATGTACAGTGACACACTTCAGGGACTTGGATGTCACTTTTCACTCTAAATTGAAGTTCCATACTCATATTTCTGAATTACATCTAAAGCCTCTCGTATTTCTGGCTGGATCTTAAGAAATTCCTATATTTTTTCCGATCCTTTGTCGTGTGTCAAATTATATTCTTGTTTGGTTCGTCCTATCCTTGAGTGATGTTCGCCAGTTTGGTCGCCTCATTTAAAGTGTTTGAAGTTCACGCTAGAAGCTGTACAAAAAAGATTTACCAGGATCGTCTTCTTGAAATTCCAGATTCCCTACATCTTTTATGAATCACGGTTAGCTATCCTCAATATTCCTTCGCTGGAAATGCGTCGACTCTACCTTGATGAATGTTTGCTTTACAGGCTTTGCCGTGGTTTGCTTGATACTCGCCTTGTCAACCAGGTTCCTGTGAGGCGCGTTACGCGTTCTACAAGATCGTCGAATATTGTCATCGAAAATACACCAAACTACGTGCAAATGGATTGCACATAGTTTGGTGTATTTTCACTCACCCATGCACAGATTACCTCGTAACCATGATGAACTTCAGCTTGGGCCCTTCCCTCTCTCGTATTTAGTTTATAAAAGATTTGTCAACTAGCTTCTTGTCAGCCATTAGTAATTTTTCTTATTTACTATCTCCTAGTTTTTGCATTTTTTTAAGTACTTTTATCTTGCTTTTTGCATGCTGTGCTATTATTTAATTCATTTTGCTGTACTATTATTTTATCTATTTTGTTAATGGATTTTTTTCTGTTAAATAGAATAAATAAATAAAAATAGTAATATAAGGTGCTTTAGTTATTAATGAAATATCATACCTAGATGCTTTAGTAAACCATTTATTCGTACAAAATATATACAAAAACAAATTTTTTTTTTTTCAAAATAATTCAAATTGTAAACAGCTTTCGAATCACAAAAACAAACGTTCTTAGTCAATTAAGAACTCTACTTTCGTAATTCAGGTACATTCAAAATATCTTTCCATGATATTTAAACGGGTTTGTCAATGGTTGTTTTTATGTTGTGGTTGAAATACCAAATTAAGCCCGGCTTAGTAGGCCACCTCCAAAAAGTCCCACTTTTGACCATAGCCGATATTAAAGCTGTATCGTCTACTACAGCCTTTACTTCACCTGGATCAAGTTGGTTATCATAACTAACAGCCACGTAATCACAAAGATTTACTTTACGAGAATTGTGAGATGTGGGTCTGTAGGGTTTCAGTTTTCGTTGATCACATATCACTGTCCGAACTTTCCTCTAATCGTGGAGGCGATTAGGGACTTTCATCGCTGTCTGCGTAAGAAACGTGTCCTTCGCTTTCATTATCGCTGTCAGATCTATTAGGAAACCTCCCAACTGGAACTGGAGGAAGTGTCGATCGATCTTGGCGAGCTACGACTGTTGGAGGCTGCGTAGAATTATCGTTAGGGGGTTTATACGAGCGCGGTTCAAATATGATCGAGACAAATGCTCTGACACATTTATTTATTATCGAAAATATTTACAAAAATTTACAGTTTTTCTAGGTACTCCCCTTTACAAGTCACGCATTTTCTGCACCTTTCCGGAAGCTATTGGATGCCGGTGTCGAAGAATTCCTTGAGCAACTCGGACAGCCATGTGCGCACGAACTCCTCTATTTTGTCGTCGGTGTTGAATCTTTCACCTCCGAGGGCTTTTCTCAGTGGTCCAAACAGGTGGTAGGCACAGGGTTGGGGGGGGGGGGGTCTAAGGGTGTGTTCCAGTACCTCCCACCCCAATTCCGATATTGTATCGAGCGTGAACTACGTGGTATGAGGGGGTGCGTTATCCTGGTGAAAAATCACACTTCGTGCTGGAATGCTCCTTCGTTTCGAGCGATAAGCGGGTTTGACTTATGTTTTTAGAAGATTACAGTAGTATGCAGCATTGATGGGACATTAGATGTGCAGGAAATCGACGTACAGCATGACCCGCGGGTCCCAGAATATAGTACACATAACCTTACCTGGGATCCTGGTTGTCTTCGCTTTCACTGGCGCCCCTTCCTCCTTTTTCCTGCACTCTTTAGACAACACCTTGCTTTCGGGAGTGTAATAATGTGTCCATGTCTCGTCTAGTGAAGATTCGCGTTAAAAAACCATCCTCCTCCACCTCGTAATGCGTCAGCAGGTGACGACAAACCTCCAATCTCGTGAATTTTCGCACGAAGTTCAACAATTTAGGAACCCATTGCGCCGTTAATTTGCGATATTGAAGGTCTTCGTTCATGATAGACTGTACACTACCAATACTGATGCTAAGTTCAGCCAAAATGTCTCGAACATTCATCCTACGGTCCTTCAAAATGAGTTGTTCTATGCGGCAAATGTTGTCTGGTGTGATGCTGGTTCGCGATCGACGACCATGCGGCTCATTGTCGACGTTTTTGCAACCATGCTTTGGCTCATTTAAACACAGCAGCCCTACTCGAGCACTCACTACCGAACTGATTTCACAAAGGCAGAAAATTTCCCTGTTTTTAACGCCTCCCCACACTAAAAAACGAATGACAATACGTTGCGCGACGGCGGTCGGTACTTGACGTTCACTCATGGTCGTAGCATGCACGTGAAACATGCACTCCCGATGAAAACTATGCCGCACTATTCGTAAGAGGTCCAGCTATCACATACTCAAGCCACGACCTCGAAACTTACATGCGCGTCATGTACAGCGTTTGTCTCCATCGTATTTGAACCGCCCCCGTATCATAAAAGGTAGTACATTTTCCTGCAGGGACATTAACTTTTCTTCTTCTAATAGTTCTTGTATGGTAGATGTTATTTCCTACCTTTTTGAATAAAGCTCTCTCCGAACAATTCTCTGATGGCACGCAGAGATTCGATGACTTGCATAGGGAGTCTGTTCAACACTTCTTGTCGATTCAACATAATGGACAAGTCCCACATTTACGAAATCCAGCTTTTAGGTTGTCTGATGACCCTACTTGTAGACTGTTCATTAGTTTTTTCAGTAGACCTGGAAATTCGTCCTTGGGTAGTAATAAGCATCTTTTTTCAAGTACTAAGTACCTTCCGCCATGCTATAGGGTTTTCCAATAAGAGGTTTTATTTTGAATGCGACTTCTTCCTTTGAAGCCACGTGAAAGAGAAAGTCGACGCCAACAGCCCAGCGTCGATTCAAGACCTCAAAGATGGAACTCGTAAGGCTATCGAGGACATAGGGCAGCCACTTTGCGATTTGGTTATGGAAAATTTCATGAAAAGGATATGGTCCTGTAAACGTAGTCATGGTGGTCATTTGCCTGATGTTATTTTTCACTATAAACGGCATACCTTCTTCTTTATAATGAAAAAAACATCCGATCATCTGTGTTAAAAAATGGCATTTTTCTTTTAATATCAAAATAACACTTCTTATTGGAAACCCCTATATTTTCATTGGTAGGAAGTATGCAACGGGTTGCGTTTGAGGGCTGAGCTATTAAAGATACGTCATTTTCTTGGCAAAGCTGTATCATTTCAATGTTAATGTCACAGCGAAGATTGTCACCTATTATAATTTGCCCCCCTGCTTTTTTAGAATTGGGAGCATGAAATTTTTGAACCAGTCTTCGAAATATTGGATGTCAAACCAACCAGACTTGATTCGATTATAACGAGCTTTTTCGGGGCCATTTTCTACCCTATTTTACCATATACTGTACTTTGTAAACGAAGTAAACTCGTGCTTTTTCACCTCCAGCACTTTTCGGGATATTTGCTCCCTTTCTAACAGGAACTTTGCTTAAACCAGGATCATTGACGAGACACGTTTCATCAAATTTCCAGATATTCCCTGCGAGAGCATCTACGATCTCTCGTTCGGGATAGTCAAAAAAATCCATTTATTACTTCTTCTTTGAAACTAGCATGACCGTGAGTAGTATTTCTGGACTCTCATGTCTTTTGAGAAAAGAGGCTGCCTACTCACGTCTTGGCAGGTTATGGTTGAGTTTTCTTACTATCCTACCCTGCCTATCTAGGAAAGATTCAACATAATTTTGAGTTCGAGTACACTAACCGGGAATCTGAATGATGATAGAACTATAATGTGGGAAACGATAGCTGACTCGTCGTCTTCTGTGAAAACAGTTGGGCCTCCATTTTTTTAGGGTGTAGCTTCCTTAGTTTATTTGTAAGTGTGTTTCTGTGAACTTCATACTCACTTCCAGCTGCACGGATCGAGATTTCTCCATTTAAATTTCTTCCAAAATCCACTCTAGAGTTTCTAGCTGGTAATTTATTTACGACTTTGTCCCAGGTTTTCGAAAGAACTGCCGTGGCATACTATAACAGAAAACAAGTTGGGTAAACAGACCTACGCTCATGTCAGAAGGGTTTTGTATTCAATTTACAAAATGCAGTCACCAGATCGAATCAAATCAAGAAACATGTCAAAGACGATTTTATTGGAGAAAATATGATATTCGAAGATCATACGATTATTAACAAAGTTGAATGAATTTCGACTTCTGAGGTCATTGAAATTGTTATAATCATAAATATCTACCTTGATAATTATTCCAGGTGTCCATCCGCGACGGAGGAAACACATTTTTAATGTATTTCCCCCCTGTGCCCCCACTGAAGCAAAAACTGACAGTTTAACAACTGTTTTGAAATGCTCCCATGAAAATTTTTATTTCATATTCATATCGGCTATGTTTGATGAATTTTTTTTTTCAGGGCCAGTCTCCTGTACTGTTATCATCGATTAATGGCCAATTTTTTCGAATCCTAGAATGGTTACCCTTTTGCGAGGGGCTCTCTCCCACCTCCTTGACTTGTTTCACTTATGAGCATTAATTGTAGGTACTCATCTTCAGTCATTCATTAAATTGAATCAAGTGTTCAAAGCATGCACCTTAAACGTTGAAGTTGGGAAAAAATAACTCAAAATTATTCAATCTTCGCATTTAAAACAGCCACCATTTTGTGTTACGATTACTGATACCACTAGCTGAACCGATTCTCAAAGATATTCATGATACCTATCATTCCTGAAATTTTCATGCAAATCCTAGCAAAACTGTACTGTCTGAGTCGGTAAAAAGCGCATGTTGTTCCATAGCCATATGTTGCCATTGTAATAAATGCAGCGCATATTGTTCCATAGTAATACAGGAAAATTCAAACCGCTATAACATCGCTAAATATGATTCAATCTTTGTGAAACTGTCAGGATAGATCAATCTTATAAATAGACATCTTTTATACAAGAAAACATAAAATCGATAAATCATACTATTACTGACAAAGTTGAGCGAATTGCGACTTCTCACGTATTTGTTGTTGTTGTACTCACCAAGGCCTACATTCCTGATTTTTTTCACATTTTTCGTGTATTTCCCCTCCCTGTGCGCCCCTTGAAGCAAATTTCGCCAAACTAAGACCTGTTTTGAAAAGCTCTCATCCAGACCTTTCATTCGATACCCATATCGGCTACCTTCAAGGAAATTTTTTTTTCGGGGGGTCACTCTCCTATATGGGGAGACCCCCCTTAAATACCTTATAAAATTTTTTTGCAGTTGGACTTTGAAGGGATCACCACTTTACACCTACACACAAAATTTGATGTTTTTAGCTTAAGTAGTTTCCGAGAAAAGCTGCTGTGACACACGGACGGACGGACGGACGGACAGACGGACAGACTGGTCGCGAAACTAGTAGGGTTTTGTAAAATTATTTTACAAAACCCTAAAAATAGATACTAGATACATTTATTACTGATAAAATTAATGTAATTCAACCGCGCTTATTGGTGGCACAAAATCACTTCAAGATTTTACTTGGATGTCTACAGACGACCGTAACACTTAAGCCGGTTCATTGCTTTCTATTTCAAGAGTCGACTTTATTAGCTCTTGAAATAACATACCTGTAAATCCAAGTTTTCAATCAATTTTCAGCACCAACCCTTATTTGACAGACAATGACACTTTACAAGAAAACAAAACCATTGGTAATACAAGTGATCTGGTCGGCAGGTTTCGTTCGACTATTTTTTGTTCTCGTCGGTTATTGCATTACTATGTATGCTGTTCAGCAAAAATGAGAATGTGGATAGCACGCGAGTAAAATGAGCCATGTTGAAATGTGTGAAAAGGTGCCGGTGGCACAAACTTAACCATAGTGGCACAAGTCCACCCCTGTTTACGGTATGCGTCAATTATGCTAACCTACAGTAGTTCAAAATGTTCTTCTCGTTAAAGTGAGCGAGCACGGGGGCTTGAGGTGAACGTAAATATGGTACAAAAAGCAACCGTTACTTTCCCTAAAGAAGGTCGTTGCATTAAAAGAGAGGTATCAAACCTAACTAGGTTTAAGTGGCTGAAGTGTACCACTCACCCCTGCCTCAATAGTGGAAACTTGACGGATGTAGACGATAAAAAGCAGTTTCAACATGATGACTAGCTTTCCCTGATTGCCATGGGACTACTCGACTGCTTAGTTTACTACAATGGAACAAAACGCAAACTTTACTTTTCATTGCTTTACTAACAAAGTTGAATGAATCTGAGTTTCGGAATTATTTCTTAGCTTCCATTCATCGTAAACTATTGTAATATCATTGCCACGGTAGGCACTGCAGTTGCAGACTTTAAAAGAAGACGATAAAGGCCCATAAGTCGCGAGCAACATCCTGCCTATACCTGGCTACCTACATAAAAACCCAAGCCCTTGAGAGGGAGGTGAGGGGAGAGCTGGCCTTCAAGATACCCAAAACTGAGTAAAAAGTTTTGTATGCAAGCTAACCTCTGCACTTCACTTCGACCGCTTCCTGCCATCCTTTACCAACTTAGAACTAAGATAAACGGATTCGTCCACATTTTCCAGGTAAGATTCGTTGATTGTTACGTATTGTTCATTGGAGATGCATTTCCTAGTTTGTATCATGACTTGCGTTTTGAAGTAATCGATTTGTACTTTCACTTGCTTGGCTTCGTAGTCTAGCTTGTGCAGGAGTTCTTTTGTGAAAGAAAAGTATCGTGATAAAATATTTATGTCATTCACAAAGGCTACAAGTTGGCTCGATTTATAGAGCAATGTGCCTTTCATATGAACAGGTAGTATTCTAGATCGACTTCCGTATGAAACGCATTTGACAGTTAGTTATTGATTCTGACTTTTGAATTTGTTGATGGCATAGTCATTCCATCTAATCTTTTCGAGAGCCGATACATTCGATCAAAATAATTATCTCTAAACGAAGGCCCTAAAGATGTTGTAGTGCTTCAGCAAACTAAAATCCTCTTAAGGGCAGTCAATGAATTTTGGTAATTAAAATGTCCTACGGAAAAATAAAATTGCATCATACTTATGGTGAGTAGAGTTGTAATTTTCTAGAAGTTTTTCTTCAGCTTTTTCATTGTTAATCAGCATACCACACAAATTTTGTCAGTAGCGTACTTTTGCCTACAAAACTTAGTTAGTAAAGTGTAGGGCTTTCATTTTTGAGAAGTTGTTTTGAATTCTCAAGCAGTGAAAATATTGGTATATACTGTCCAAAATTCTTCCTGATTTCATTAGGATTTCTGTCCGATCTACACTTGCAGTAATAGTGATGCAACTAACATCTGCAAATTCAGCCAGGTTACAATAAGTGCGATTGTAGGCATATCGTATGTGAAGATTCCAAAGAGCAGTTGGCTAACGCAAGATCCTTGAGGAGCTTCTGCTGTTATACACGTACTATGCGTTTTCGAGAGAGTCTCGCTAATTTTCGCAGCAATTTTATACTATTTACGAAGGACCAAATTATATTCATAAGGTATAGTGACAATTTTAGGTTAAGTTATTTGAGGAGAAGCCCATCATATTAGCGTTAGCTCGGCTTTTTCACTTTGGGGTCTTTGAGGGTTTGGTTCTGTCTCTAATCATTTCGGGAATAAGATTCGCGTTTATTTAATATCGTTCCTAATTCTAGTTGCAGAAGTTCAAGATATTTGTTCTTGTAGCTACTGTAAGATGCCTTTAGCTTCAATTTTAATTCACCATTTTCGTGCTGATTTCAATTATTAAGGATGCATATAATATGGATACTGCACATATTGATATAATCATTGTATAGGGTTTGCCAATAAGAGGTGTTATTTTGGTATTAAACGAAAAGTGCCATTTTTTAAATATGAATGATCAATTGTTTATTTCATTATAAAGAAAAAGATATACCGTTAATTGTGAAAAACAATATCAGGCAAATGACTACCACGACACGCTTACAGGACCATATCCTTTTCATGAAATTTTCCATAACCAAATCGCAAAGTGGCTGCCCTTTGTCCTCGATAGCCTCACGAATTCTATCTTTGAGGTCTTGAATCGACGCTGGGCTGTTGGCGTCGACCTTCTCTTTCACGTAGCCCCAAAGGAAGAAGTCGCAAGGTGTTAAATCACAAGAATTTAAAATAACACCTCTTATTGGAAAGCCCTATATTTTAGTATTCTTCAATAAAATTCATATTCGATTCTTATGTGTCCTAAAGGGCTTCTTTGCTTCACGCAGGGTGCAACAGATGCGTGTTTTAAATCTTTTCAACTGACTGCAAATTTTAAACCTACTGACGGTAAGATCTATGATGGATGTGAGCAATAAAATTGATCAAAATAATCCTATCATCGTTTATATTGGATAGTCTAAAAAGTATTGAGCCCTTTTTGCCACTAGATGGTGTTCGTTGTGATATATTGGGCAATACTAATCAGATTGAGTCAAACTGACATGCGTTTGAAAAGTGACACTCCAGTCGACAATTTTCACACGGACTTCTTTGTATTTCGTCATTCGTGTCAAAAGTTGTATTCATTTAAAAATGAGTAAAATTTCTGAAATCATTCGTTATATTTTACAATATCACTACGATCTAGTGAGAATTCATCGCAGGCTCGTGAAAAAATTTGTGGTGTCTACGGTCAAGACACTTTATCAAAAGCCACACCCAGAAGATGGTTCGCTCACTTTCGTTTTGGAAATTTTGATGTCAAAGATGCACCTCACTCAGGCCGACCAATCACTGAAAAAGTCGATGAAATCTTACAAAAAATTGAGGAAGACCGACACATAAGCAGCCATGACATTACTAAGGAACTGAATATCCATCACCAAACAGTTTTGAACCATTTGCGTAAGGCTGGATACACAAAGAAGCTCGACGTTTGGGTGCCGCATGAATTAACACAAAAAAATTTGATCGACCATTTGCAAAATGCTAATAAAACGCAATGAAATCATGCCATTTTTGAAGCATATCATTACGGGCGATGACAAATGGGTAAGATACGCGAATGTCGTTTGAAAAGGATAAAAAAAAGGTGAATCATCACAAACGACTTCAAAGCCAGGATTGACACCAAATAAGGTTATGCTGTGTGAATGGTGAGATTGGATGGGAATTGTTTATCATGAAATTCTGGAACCTGGCAAAACACTCAGTTCAGCTCTGTACTGTCAGCAATTAACCAGATTGCAACAAGCAAATCAAAAAAAAAATCCAAAATCTTTTCCTTCATTGGAACTGGGTATTTACGTTCTGAATTTATAAGTGCTCAGGCCGAACTCAGGCTTGTATGAAAAAACTTGACTCATATGTATAAACTCGCATTTTTGAGTCGATGCCAAATCGTTTGAAATAGTAGGGTAAACTTACTAACATATAATTCTCGTGTACAATGATGTAAAACTGATTTGACATCGATTCTTAATATTGTTTCATCCTTTATATGCTTCATGTCTGAAGTGATGATATATCGGCCTCGTAGTCAATGAACCAAAAGCCAAATTTTTGACCGTCACAAGAAAAGACAAGGAACGTTGAAGGGTGGAACACGAAAACAGTGTCCAATAGGAAGGCCAATTGTTGGCAACCCCGAACTAGTGAATAAGATCGGAAAACTACAATTATCTGGAGAGATTTTTCCTTACTTACTAATTACAGCTTGGCATTTGTTAGCAAACACACTTATATACATATAACAGTGTCAGGAAAATAGTTTTTGCTCAAGACTACACCAACATTCAGCTGAGAGCCATGCATATGTTATAAGCCCATTCAAAGTTAGTTGCCGGCATGTGCAATCAAAGTAGTTTTATCAACACAAGTAGACGTTATTCAAAAAATTGCCAAAAAGCTTGCAAACATTTTAATCAAACCAATTCTTAATTACAGCTATTAAATACCTCACGTCTAATTAGATATAATGAACTGGTTTTTAATGTACGTGATTCATGACTTAATGATATTTTTTATTTGCAGAGCTTTGAAAAACTGGGTTTGTTATTTTCAAATAAATGCGACACCATGATAGATAGAAAATGTGCTCTAGTATCTCACAAATACATTTCTAATTCCACCGGAAAAGTATTTGTTGAGTAAAATTTCTCAAGTGTTTTTATGTTGACTTTGTTCAACCATTTTATCGAAGTTGCAGGTATTTCAGACTAAGAGGTGGGTTCTTTGAATTTAAAGTCGAAATTGTGAGGCCATTAGTATATAATTACGAACTGACTGAAGCAAAAACTGGTTTATATTCCAGAACCAATTAATAAATAAACAAACAACAGTGGTTAGCTCAAAAGTTGTGTTGATTTTTTCTGAAGTTACCTATAAAAGAAATTATAAAGTTTAGAAAGCTAAAATATAAATTCAACTAAGTTTAAGCGATGTATTGTATTTTTTTGATGTCTTTTATATCGCGCTTATCACTTAAATATTGATTATGGGAAATTTTCATAGAATCTTTATCGTGAGTAGAGACAATACCGGATCGCAAAATTTAAAGCTTTCCGGAATAAACTATTCTAAATTCCTTGTATCTGTTGTTAAGCCTGTGTTTGTAAGTTTGACTCTGCAAGCAAAGGTGAAATACCAAGGAAATTTAAAATCCATCATACATCTAAAACTTTTCATTGAATCTATTGAAGAAATTATAGTAATTATATATCCTACAATTATTATCGAATCCTAGCATTTGGGTTGTTGATATTTTAAAAGATATCGGAATTTCGGTACATTGATGCTTCAAAAAGTTTAAATATCGGGCATTGGCATATATACAAAAGTTATCGATGCATCGAATATTATAAAGTCAAAAGACACTCGTAAAATGAATTATAGTAGTTGATGAAATTTGCATTGAAGAACTTCATGGTTGCTTAGTATAGTCCGCGTGAGGTGGTGATTAGACCACTCATCCCCTTAAGCCGAAGGCGACAATGAGATTTGTTCCGCGTAATTCTTCGGGTGGACTATAAGCACGCTCAGTTATGATACGTACTTGTTTAAAATCAGAATGTATTGCACCTGGGTAGATTAACACCCGGCCAAAGCGTAGTACTGACCATATCACCTTCTCGAGTGCCGATACATTCGATCAAAATAATGAAATACTCTAATTATACATATCTAAGCGAAAACCCAAGAGGGGCTGTAGTACTAAAGGAAAACAAACTAACTTTGTGTTGTTGAATTATAACCACGTATGCCAATATTTATCGTCAAGAGTTTTTAAAAATCTATAATCAGGGAGGACAAAATTGATTGTTGATGCAACTATTTCAAATGATACACATGTGGCAGCAGATGAAATTAAATATCCGATTGCATAAGAATCAAATGCTTGCAGTGCCTCCAATACACTAGGCATTTGATGGCCTTGATATATTAAGTTATTGCAAATATTGTTTTAATTCAGCAGGTATTAGCCAAAACTTGTACCAGAATCTTCGGAAAGCGTGGACTCATGTCGATTCCAGAGGGATGGTGTTGACCTCGTTCTGGATGGAGAAATTAGTTATAAGGAAAATACTTCCTTTAAGTTTGTAATCATCAATAATTTCTTTTCACAGATCTAATATCGCATTATTTCTAGTCACTGTTGTCCAAAAATATATTTTTTGAAGGGTGGATCCAAAATATTTGTTTGACAAAAAGCAAAGGAAGCCATCTCGCTTATTCCAAAGGCAGCAAACTCACGTCAAAACCTTTGATTAAATCGTTCTTTACCGAAGATACAACATCAGTGAAAAGATTGCTTTGTTTAACTTCCTGTCTTAGAAAATTCGTTAGTAGGATAGTCAAGCTCGCTGCAG
The DNA here is from genome assembly GCA_963969285.1 of Odontomyia ornata. Classification (NCBI taxonomy): domain Eukaryota; kingdom Metazoa; phylum Arthropoda; class Insecta; order Diptera; family Stratiomyidae; genus Odontomyia; species Odontomyia ornata. The sequence continues at coordinate 1,567,474 of OZ017740.1, read as the reverse complement.
AGTACTTTCCAGCACATAGTTCTTAGGTTGCCAAATGGACCGAGAAGAATAACTGGAGCGAGCAAAATATGTAGCTACTAAGTAGCAGTCATATTGGATACATTGCAATTTGTTCACAGTACAAACATTTTTGCCACAATCGAAGTCAATTCCAAAAGCTCCACTTTGTGGTCATCGTATGAATGAGTACTAATATTTTGCCTTCCATTTTCCTTTCTGTTGGCTACTCGACATGCAGTGGATCAGAAGTACTGACTGAGTTCTTAAAGTATATTACGAAGGCTTCGAATTGATCAACTACGTTTGAAAAAAGTGTTATTCAGCAGAGTTTCATCAATTTCTAAATTTGAAATATAAGAGGCATAAGAAATCCTTCTATCCCCTCCCAAAAATAGTTTGACAGCAGCTACTATACTGCTACCATTATCTATAAAAATGCTTGAAGTTCGTTCCCTGTCAATAGAAAATTCAATAGGAATGTATTCGAAGCATTGCTTCATGAATTCCCCAATACGCACCGGTAACGCAATAATTTGAAGATTCGTTTTAAATTAATGTAATATCAATTCAGAAGCAAATTTGCTTGTGTCATACATAAAACAACTGTTAAAAAAATTTTCTTAATAGTATCGTATTATAACTCGAAATCTTTATTCTGCCTACCTTTGCCTGAGCGCTAGAAATCAATTTAAGAAATTTATCATGAGAAACAAACCCAGAAAAAGCTTAAGAATTAAGTTTAATTGTGGAAAGACTTATTCATATTATTTTGGCGGTACTGCAGTAAACCCAAGTAGTCGAGCAGCCCCAAGTTGATCACGAATGGCTGCTCCAGACAAGAAAGGCTGGTCACCCCATCAAAACTGCTTAGTTTGTTGTTTTACTAGGTTATAGTTAAACACACCTGTCAAGTTCCCATTATTTGAGTGGGGATGAGTAGTTCACTTCGGCCACTTTAACGTCTTTATGCAACGATTTTCATCAGGGAAAGTAACGATTGCTTTTTTTTTACTATGTTTGTCTCAAACCTCCTTGTCCACTAATTTTAACGAGACAAAAAAGCTGAATTACTGTATGTTAACTTAATTGACATATTATATAATAGGAAATTTCTAAAGGTAATAAAAATTGATTGGAATGTCTTGTAGAGTAGAGTATACAAGATAAATATTTTGTAGTGCAGCTTCTTAGCGCGACATAAAAACTGCCCCATATGACCCCGGAAATAGCTAGCCGACAAGCATGCGTAAGAGTTGATAAAGCGAAGCTAGTTAGCTGAGCGCGCGCTACTTTATAGCTCGCTGACATTTGTGCTAGAACATAGGCACCCGTACCCTAAAAGAACTTTAACACTCCGATACACTACAATACATTGTTGTATTTTATATACTCGTACGTAAACAGTAACAAGTTGGGTAGACAGACCTATGCTCATGTCAGAAGGGTTTTGTACTTAACTTACAAAATGCAGTAACCAGCAACGAATAAAATCATGAAACATGTCAAAGACGATTTTATTGGAGAAAATGTGAAATTCGAGGATCATACTTTTATTAACAAAGTTGAACGGATTTTGACTTCTGAGGTATTTGTTAAAGTTATACCCATAAATATCTCCTTTGATAATTTTTTCAGATTTTTTAGGTCACGGGTGTCCATTCGCGAGGGAGGAAACACATTTTTGATGTATTTCCCCCCGGTGCCCCCACTGAAGCAAAAACTGTCAGTTTAAGAACTGTTTTGAAAAGCTCTCATAGAGAACTTTCAATCGATACTCATGTCGGCTACCTTTCATGAAATTTTTTTCAGGGGCCACTCTTCTGAACTGTAATCATCGATTCATGGCCTATTTTTTCGAATCCTAGAATGGTTACAAAGCCCTTTTGCTAGGAGCTCTCTCCTGCCTCTTCGACTTGTTTCAATTGTATGTACTCATCTTCATGATATCTATCACTCCTGAAATTTTCATGCAAATTCTAGCAAAGCTGTAGTGTCTAAGTCGGTAAAAAGCGCATATGGATCCATAGCCATATGTTTCCATAGTAATACCGGGCATATTGCTCCATAGTAATACAGGAAAATTCAAATCGCTATAACTTCGGTAAATACCATTCGATCTTTATGAAACTTTCAGAAAAGATCAATCTTATAAATAGTCATCTCTTTGCTAAATTTTATTGAGTTTAAAGGTACCGTTTAGATTTTATACAAGAAAACACAAAATCGATAAATCATACTATTACTAACAAAGTTGAGTGAATTTTGACTTCTCATGTATTTGTTGTTGTTGTACTCATGAAGGCCTACATGCATGGTTTTTTTTCAGATTTTTCGGATGGAAGGTGTCCAATCGCGAGGGGGGGGGGGGTACGCGAAAAGTTCGTACATTTCCCCTTCCCCTGCCCCCCTCGGTATATATAAGGCAATTTTAAAACTTGTTTGGAAAAGATCTCATTGAGACCTTTCCAACGACACCCTATTCGACTACCAATGGTGAAATTTTATTTTTGAGGGGTCACCTCCCTATATGGGGAGACCCCCCTTAAACGCCTTTGAAAATTTTTCCACCCTTGAACTTTCAAGAAGTCACCACTTCTGACCTTTCTACAAAGTTTCATGGCTGTAGACTCTATAGTTTCGGAGAAAAAGTGCTGTGACATACAGACGGACGGACGGACGGACGGTCGGACGGACGGACAGACGGACAGACGGATACAGGTCGTGATTGCAATAGGGTTTTGTATTTTAGTACAAAACCCTAAAAATTAGCTTGAAGAAAAGCACTTTGAGATTCAAATAGTTTTTCCTTTTAAGACAAATTACAAATAAGATTCCTCTAGCTAGAAACAATAAACTCATGAAATGTACCAAAACTTTTTAGTTTTCGGACTGTTTTCACTTCGGGGTAATAATAAAACAAAAAATTTTATTTCCTTTTTGGGTGAATTATAGCTTTTATTTTCTCATACGCACGTTTCGGAAGGTACATCCTTCCTTCCTCAGTGAACAAATCAGTTCATGAATTGTATGTAGTTAAGGCTTCTTTCATTCACTCATGAAATGCAAACACTTAAGCCCATTGGGCTGAGTCAAGTCTTAATGTTGGTAACTGTTCGCTAATAGACAATTTAGTACATTTCAAATGTGAAAGCTATCAGTACCAATTTCTGCATTTTAATGCTGATCTATGATTATATCGCCTAAAACAATATGTATCGTTCGTATCGTTCGATGTTTTTGAAAATATCGATTTTTCATCAACAGTCCTACTTAGAATTGAGATATGCTGGAGTATCTTATTTTTAGGCGAAGCTTAGCTCTTGCAACTTAGCCAAATACTGAAGACAATGTATATTTTTTCTAAGGTCCAAGTAGAAGAAAGAATGCATTTGCTGGTTAACTCAAGCAAACCAAAATAAAGGAGAAAATTAAGTTGTACAAAAATTGAGGGACATGTGTTGAATAATTCGACTCAACGTTTTCGAGACAGCAATTGAGATTTATCAACAAGGGACTCAAATACGGAATGCACCAAAAACAACTAATGGTTTACTATAAACCCCAAAATAAATAATGCGCCGAAAGACTTATAACTCTTAAAAGAATAAAAAGAAAAAATAATTAACAAGAACAGGAAAGTGTTAGCAAAAGTCAATAAAGGATATTGGGAAGCAGAGCGAGGTGCCTTTGAATTGAAGGCAAACCTAATAGCATATACAAATACAGACTTCGAAAATTCGGTAGTAGTACTAGATGGGGTGGGGAGATATACCATGAACTAGTCACAAAATAGGAAGCGATGTGTACAGGAGACTTTGCAAATATCAACTTTCGGAGATTTCCCAAAAAATAAAAAAACTATGCCACAAATGCAAACAGGTACTTGATTCGAGCGTTAGAAGATGAAAAGCTGAAAATGTATCACTTACGAGATTAAACGACTTCTAAATCCAACAAACCAGGAGAGGAAGTGAATAAAATAATGGCAGCTATGAATTTTCCGGCTAGCAAAATAACCAAATTTTGAGGCAGTCAAAAGAAGATGAGACATTAGTACTATTCAATGCTAAATAATTATGCCCGAGCGTTTTAAAAGAGAAGGCGTTATAATAAAATATGATAATTATTAGAACAATTTGATGATGTGGTAAGGACCAACACCACCGAGGTGAGTTTCGGAAACAGATGGAAAAAGCAGCAATAGATTTACCACTTTCGTCGTTCATTTTTGACTATTGATGAGCCATCCCGACAGTAAACTAAAGAAAGACAAATATCGACTGAAAGTATATGTGAAACTAGATCTTATGGTCAATGATATTTTATCTGCCTTATATTCCATGATTTCCGGGTTCGATTGCAGATAAGCTCCTGTGTGTGCAAGAAAGACTGTATATATATTTATTTGTGCTTTTGCTTTAGCACTACAACCCCTTTTTGGGCTTCGCTTAGAGATACTTAGACTATCCCATTATCTTTATCGAATATGTCGGCACTCGAGAAGGTGATATGGTCAGTACTACGCTTTGACCGTATGTCCGTCCACCCAGCTGTGATATGTTCTGATTTGAACCAAAGAGCTTTGACTTACGCAGCGAGTACTCTAATTTCTAATACTTATGCACATAAAATAAAGCAACAACCTCAAGGAAAAATACTTTGGTAGTAGCTGAAAAAGCCCACCATATTTTGCCGTAGGGGTAAATATCTATCAAGGACATTTTACTTTTTGGTTTACCAAGTAAACTATCGTACATACATCTAACTTAACTTTTGAAAAACAAATTATTACTTTTTCATCTTCATCGATGCTGAGCTAAAATAAAGATTTTTCCAATAAGAGGTGTTATCTTGAATAGCCCGCTATTTCGGTAGATGTCACTTTTGAAGCTGTCATTTTTTGATATTTATCAAGCAGGAACTAAGTCATTAATAAAACTGGAACGATACACGCTTCAACAATGCATTGAAATTATTAAAATTCACTATAAAAATGGTGAAAATTTGGCAGAGACGGTTCGTAAAACTCGAACATTTTTGGGTCGTCGTGAAACAACCTGTCGGACCACAATACGGAAATCGGTGGAAAAATTCGAGCTGTTGGGTCAACTTAGTGATGTGAAGACTAACAGTCGAGAATATTGCTGCTGTAGCCGAAAGTGTTGAAGTAAACCCAAGTTTGTCCATTCCACGTCGTTCTTTGGAATTAGGCATTCCACAAACGTCATTACACCGTATTTCGCATAAAAATTTGGGTCTTCAGGCTTATAAAGCTCAGTTAACACAAGAAATCAAGCCGGTCGATCATTAACAACGTCGTGTCTTTGCTGATTGGGTCCTTGAAATGCATGAAAATGATCCGAAATTCCATCGAATAATCATCTTGAGTGATGAGACCCATTTTCACTTCGGTGGTTATTGCTGTTTGGTACGGTTTATGATCCCGCGGAGTCATTGCACCTTATTTTTATGAAAATGAGGCTGGACCAACAGCTACGGTGAATGGATTGCGCTATAAAGAGATGATTAATGATTTTTTATGGCCGGAGTTGGATGGTATTGATCTGGACAACGTTTACTTTCAGCCAGACGGCGCTATGTGCCACACATGCAACGAAACTATTGATCTTTTACGGGAAAAGTTTCCGGACCGTGTTATCTCTAGAAGAGGTGATCACAATTGGCCACCGAGATCTTGTGATTTAACACCTTGAAACTTCTTCCTTTGGGGCCACGGGAAAGAAAAGGTCTACGCCAACAGCCCAGCGTCAATTCAAGACCTCAAAGATGGAATTCGTGAGGCTATCGAGGACATAGGGGAGCCACTTTGCAATTTGGTAATGGAAAATTTCATGAAAAGGATATGGTCCTGTAAGCGTGGTCTTGATAGTCATTTGCCTGATGTTATTTTCCACTATTACCAGCAAACCGTTTTCTTCATAATGAAATAAACATCTGATCATTTCTATTAAAAAATGGTATTTACCTTTTAATATCGAAACAACACCATGTAAACCGTAAAGCTTAAGAAAATCACAACACCACATATAAGCTTTTGCTGTACCTCCCCATAGTCTCTTTGAATTTAATCGAGAATTTATCCTACCACTGAAGATTTTTGAAAATGGTTTGCCTATTGAAATTCGCTTTAGGCCACGCACATAGATCATGGTCGACCGGCATGAGATTAATGAATTTTGTAGTGTTTTGAAAGATTTATTCTACTTTGTCTTTGATGGCGGCCTTTATTAATCAGCTAGTAGTGGTGATAGCTAGGGTAGCTAGTTAACTTCATTTGTATAGTGGTACAAGGTTGGTTATGTGTTGATGGATACTATATTTACCATCCAATAGTCTGAAACATTCTATAAATAAAGAACATTTTTGCTGCTTAGCCTTTCAAGGAATTTTCTGTTTTGTGCTGATTATATTCAAATACAAGTAGACTCCAAAGTACTGATATACAACATTTCCACGCATTTTAATAAAAAAATTTCAAACTAGCACATTATTCTATTCTTTAATCATGGGTTGAAACCATCGCTGGGATCCATTGGCATTGTGTTTTAAAAGTCTACTACTTGATTCAAGCATTTTCATTTAAACTATATTTCGTTTTCTTCCTACTATCAGTGCTGGGCCATGGACAGGCAAACAAACACACTTGAGAATAAAATATCGGTTCATATTTTTTGAATAGTGTCTTAATAATCACTTCATAACAAGTTAGATATGCAGGAACGTCCTCCTTCCAAAAAGGCTTTATAATTGCTCTAACGTTTCAAACGATATACCCAACGAGATCACTGAGTAACTTCAACTGTACATCTGTTGCGGATAGTATAAGTCATAAGCACAAATCAACCACCATTTTGTTTTAGCATGGATGATATTTGGTGGGCATAACATATGCTAAACACAAATTTGTAATGACTAGATCAATTCGAAATATAAATTGTGACAATGAACTACACGGAAATTGTAATTTAAATTCCCCGAATAAATGATATTTCAAAAAAATGTATTTGGTTAAGTTGGTAGGATTATCCTTAATTACTATGCCAAATATGAGCGCGATCTGTCCACCAGTTTGTTTACAGCAGCTGCTTAAGTCGGTACACCTCAGTGGTGCTTTGCGATTTTTTTTCATTGTGACCGAATTTAAAGCCAAAAACGCAATAAATACCATCGATCAACCACCGTATTCACCAGATTTGAGTCCGTGTGATTTTAATGAATAATTAAATATTTTGCGTGCTATTTGCAATTTTCGGGTACTTAATGTAAAACAAAACTCACTGAAGGAGCTAAAGGCCATCCCAAAAAGTGCTTATGAAAAGTGTTTCGAGGATTGCGAAAATCGTTGACGTAAGTGTAGTGCATCTGATGGGGATTACTTTGAAGACAACAAAATAAATATTTATAAATAATCAAATATTTTGCATTTTATTTGCAATTTCCGGATACGGTTTTGTCACAATGTAAAGCAACTATCAATACGTATTGTTGTTGTAATCCTAGAAATATCCAATGATTACGTCTCATTAGACTATGATCTTATTTTCACTAAATTTTCTACGCTAGGGCTTTATATAAATGGAAATAAGGATCGAACTTCAAGATATTGTTACGATCTTATGGAGTAAAACTAACAAATCATACTATTCCTAAAAATTTTAGAAAATTTTGACTTCTCGCATTTTCATTATCTTCGTGCTCAAAAAACCCGATTCTCTGATTTCGCCTCAAAAATGTCAAGCTCTCAAAGCTCTTATAAGACTTTTCATTTGGAAAACTTTATAAACAAAAACGTCATGATCGCTTCAGTATACGGGGAGGGGGATCTCTTCCGTTTGATTTTGAACGATTTATTTTAACAGCACAAATTAAGTCGACTTTTAAAGAGAGTATTGTTACATGTACAAACAATTCTGCGAGCTACTGTCGCAATTGATTTCACATCCATTAAGAACATCAACAAACGAATGTACTCGAAAACCCGCCAAGCATGATCAACATCTGAAGCTGACGTCACGTCCCATTCATTAACTTGCTGCTCGAATATTCCAGGCAGTTCGCTATGTACGAGAAATAGATTGAATGGCTGGAGACCCTATGTAAAGGCGAGCTGAATGAATGGGGGGATTCATTAGAACCGCGATAGTAAAAACTGCGATAGTGTGGAGCGAATAGAAAAGCGATATTGATCGAGTAATAGTAAAGTGATTTTAGTGGACAGTTGAAGTAAAAATTGATAGAGGACTTGTCAAATAGTGAAAATTAAAATTATGAAAAAGTAAATGAGCGATTGTGCATTTTTAGTAATTAAATAAACTCCTTTAATTTAATTTAAAAGACATTGCGTTATCACTTTCCCGGAACATTAAAATTATTGACCGTGAACCATAACACGCGATAGTATAATAGAAATGCAGCTCATATTTACTATGTACTTTGAAAAAGCTTACAAGCGAAAATCATACAATCAAGTAAAATATGATTCGAGCCACAATCGCATTCATCAAATTCAAATCGAAGTTTAGACCGGAGGAGTGGGGATGCGCCAGATGTTTGCGCGGTCGGTGGAAAATATATTTCGATGATAACTGCTGCGACCACTACCGAAGCGACCGAAGAAAGGGTCTCAAATGGTGAAATAATAACGAACCAGCCGAAAGTCACACAAAGTGTTCACGGCAGCAAAAGATAGGAGTGACCAACAAATGAAGCACCGTTGTGTGATTTCACTACCACCATCGAAGATATGGCTGAAGTACTGTACTCGAAAACAGAAGCTGATAGCTTCTCTCAAGAAAGAAGGTCACAAAATAGAATTGCCGTCCAGGAATAACAAGAAGAAAGACTAATCCGTAAAGTGTTGAGACATTCAAAAAGAATAAAATCTGCATGCAAGTCGCCAAAAATCAGCAAAGGTGTATAGAATGGGCTAATTGAACTAGAGGAGCTCCTAGACCTTATGGGGCATTACCGGAGGAGCTAGTTAAAGACCAAAGTGGACTAGAAGGCTGGAGAAGTGCAGAAGGCTAAAGAAGTGCTGAGGGCTAAGTCTAAAAAGCACGCGCATCAATAAAAGAATGGCATCTAGTCCAACCAAAGGATATCAGGATAAAAGAAGGAAAAGTATTTTCCTGTCCCATGTCTTAAAAAATATAAGTTTGATCCTTTCTGGTATTTATTGAGTAAAAAATATAATAAATGAATAATATCTCTGTTATGAGTGAGTGACCTTTAGGCTACTGATGATTTATTAATGCTGAAGTAGTTACTTCCAATAGTTGACCCTTTAGAGCAAAATTTTTAGAGATTACATGGACACATATTCTAACAATATAGAACCAACCGTATCCTCCAAAGCTGAAGGAAGAATTTACACAAGCTCTCTTAATCACATGTTTTTTTTTTCGAAACTATATTAACTAGAATCACTAAACTTGTTATGTAGATCAGAAGTGAGGGTCTCTTGTCAAAATGTTTTCAAATTCACAATTCCACAATTTGTTAACTGTACTTGATCATATGGTATCCAATGAAAGATTCGATTGAGACCCTGCTAAAACAGGTCTTAAAACAGTGTTATCAGCATCGAGGGATACGGGAGGAAGGTAAATGATAGAAAAATTCGAGTAGCTCTCCTTCGTAATGGAATACCTTGGATGCAAAAAATCTGGGAAAATCATGGAGATCGTTCTTTTTCAGTAAAACAAATACAAACAACTTAGATGTTATCATTTGCAAAGAATTACCTTTGAGACGTATATACTGCATGATATATCAAACACTACAGCAAAATTAGACAAGAGAATACTCTGGATATACTAGAGAACCCTTTTCAAGTTCCAGAATATATTATGCGGCTTTTGAGGGATTATCTGAAGAACCAAATCATGCTTTATGATTAAATACATGGCCGACAAAAAATGGAAGTAACATCAGTTGTTGCTCAAGGAACTATCCTTGGTACAGACCTGTGAACCGCATCGTACGTCGAGATACTGAGCCTAGAGCTGCCGGATGAGTCACGCCTGATCGGCTATATGGATGATGTTGCGGCACTAGTTACTAGTCCCATCATTTAACAGGCGCAACTTAGACTAGGTATACTAATGTGCTAGGTGAGAGACTGGATGACTACTTGCGGGTTCAGTCTAACAGCGGAGAAAACCAAGTTGGTTATCCTGACAAAGAAGAGAATCCCAGAGTAAAGACAATCAGTATTGGGGAAGTACTGGTTGAATCGAAGCCATCCGTAAAGTATCTAGAGTTACTGATTGACGCGGAGATAAGATTTCTAAACAAATTAGAGTAACGGTTGAAAAAGCTGCTTTGGGCATATCGGCTCTGACTCAACGTTTGGCCGACGTTGGGGGACCAATCCCATCAAGAAGGCGACACTTTATGAGGTCCGTAGAATTTGAGTTGCACCAAAACGCTTAGTAAAGGTACAGAGCTGAGGAGTACTGAGGATTGCATCTTCATACCTATCGCGCTCCGTGCTAGAAAGCATCGCATCGAAGCCCGCGGGGAGAAAAGACTCTCACTAAATGATTGGCAGTAGCCCTGGGTGAACAGAACAAAAGGAAAATGGATTGCGCACCTCATGAGATTACTCCTCAACCCAACGCAAAGTTGGACTAACTTCTATTTAACTTAGCTCTTGAGTAGGCATGGGTATTTTCAGTGTTAATTGCACAAGATTGATAAGTTACGGTCCCCCGATGGTAGCTTTCACACAAAAGATGAAAAAGATGCTTACCATATATTTTTTGCATGCAAAAGTTTGGGCTGATTGCACCTCCACAAGGAAAAATAAGAGCTCTTCCTAGATAGTCTAATTGGGTAGATGCTTAGGTCGATTGACAAATGAAACCTTGTGGCACATTATGTTCGGGTGGTTTTGAATGATGAAAACGGCTCGCACCCGGAGACGTTGAGGATAAGCGATCGATTTTCTAGAAATTCCTCTTTCTCACTTTCCTCCCACTGGATTAGAGATCCTCCTGGTTGAAGGCACCCATGAAGTAGCAAAACAAGTCTCAGCCTGAAGCAATGTATCAAGCGGTTCCAGGCTAGGATATCCTATTGATATCCGGATGTCTTGTGCGTCTGTGACCTCCACACTCCACACTCAATACGTAAATAGCCTTCGACCACGAGATTTGTTCATGTCATAATTACTAAATATAAAAATAAAAGTGCTTCGACACAAGCAAGAACAATTTCGATTTTACGTATATATTTGAATGGTAAATAATTGAAACGCATAATTTTTACAAAATAATGCATTGATAGAACGTTATCCCTATATCCTTTACTTTTTTGTGACATTTTTATACCTTTTGGCACAACAATTGGCTGAATACATTTGTACATATATATTTTTGAGCTTGAAAAATTCTTAGGGGATTAACAAAATTAAACAAGTGAGGATTTTAAAAATTGAAATTAAAATATGAATGAATAAAATATGAGTAAAGATACGAATCCTGGAATAAACAATTTTTTAAATAATTTTTTTTGATTTCAATTATTGGAACCGCTAGAAGTGGGCGATTTTTTTCTAGGGACATATACACGGATATACCAAATAATCATGTACTATTGAAATACTGCGATTTTATAGTGGAAAATTATATTTATCCTGAAAGTAATTTTCCACCAAGTACCCGGGCTTGTACGACTGACAGAAAAAAAATGCATGAGAATCGTTCCATTCATATTTTAATTTCAATTTTTATGATTCTCGCTCTAAGTCAGGGATGAGCAACACGCGGCCCACAGGGCCGTTTATGCGGTCCACCAAGCGTTTCTACAATTGAATTTATTTTACAGAATTTCTCCCGTCAATATATTGTTACAAAATTAATTATAATAAAATGGTAGTACATACTAAACCGAAGAAATTTTTGTGGGGAATTACTCTCTTGTCGGCGACTAGTAAACATGCAATACGCACGCGCCGCGTCTGTGCTTGTTTGTGTTTGCTTCTGTCACACAATCAGTCAGACTAGCAAGTTATTAACTAGCAATTTTAGGAATTCTTGTGTTTCCTGAAAGGAGAGTTTTTTATTCAAAATTAAGTTTTTCTACAAATTTTTTTAAACTTTCAAAATTTTAATCCATAATAGTATGTCGTGAAAGCAAACAAAACAAGTTAAGGTAGCAGGAGAGTGCTCCTGCCAAAAATTGTGGCTTTTGAGAAATTTAAGGGTCCCATTTTGATTTTATAGGCCAAAATGTAAAATTTATAATATCGGCCATTATTAATAAAGTTGATCGAATCTCGAATTCTGAGATATTTGTTGCCCTTGTACTCCTTAAGTCTCACCTCTGTGATTTTTTTCAGATTTTTCGGTCCAAAGGTGGGAGGGGACACAAAATTTTCGTATATTTCCCCTTTCTCTGCGCCCCTCAAAGCAAAATTTGTCATTTTAAGGCCTGTTTTGACAACTTTTTATCAAGACCTTTCATTTGATACCCATATTGGGGGGTCTCCCCATATGGAGAGACCCCCTTAAGCCCCTCATACATTTTTTTGTGACGAAACTTTGAAGAAGGTGTAACTTTGCATCTACCTACAAAATCTTATGTTTCTAGCTTATGTAGTTTGCGAGAAAAAGTGGTGTGACACCCGGACAGGCGGACAAACTGTCAGGACGCGATTTTAGTAAGGTTTTGTAAAATGATTTTACAAAACCTTAAAAACGGAACGTTGCGGATGAGCACAGGCATTTCCAAGAAAAGTTGAAATTTGATTTTTTTTTTTCACTTACGTCACAGATAAAGCTGTAAGCTTAATACAGTCAGAGACTGTGTCGACATTAAAAGAATATAACATAAAAACGGATTACGATACAAAACCTGAACAACAATACAAAAACTTAGCAGGACAACTTCGGATAGATAAATAAAACAAATGGAGAAAAACTTGGGAAAACAACAGACTATTTTTAAAAACCAAGCTATTTTTTGAAACACGGCAGTAAAGGCTAGTTTTGTTGTCAGTCAAATACTGGCAAAAAAAATGAAACCCTTTGCGGATGGAGAGATGATACAAGAATGTCTGACTCCTGTTATAGAAATAGCATTACCGGATAAAATAAACATTATTTCAAACAACAGTTTTTCAAGATTCACTATTGCAAGGAGTACTGAAGACTTGTCCAAGAACATAGCAACAACGCTTCGTGAACGCAATGCAAAAGTCGCAAACTGTTCTTTGGCACTTGATGAGAGTTGTGATAGTAGCGATATAGCACAACTGGCTATATTTTTATGTGGTATTGGCATCACATTTAATATTACCGAGAATTGTGTTCACTAATTTCAACGCAAGGGACTAAAAACCGGCAAAGACCTGTACGATGAACTAAGGTCTGTGTTGGAAAGTTTTTCAATTTTATTAGAACAGATTATTGGTGTATCGACAGACGGAGCTCGAACAATGTCAAGCATGGAGATAGGAGTATCAGGAAGACTATTTCAACGCATTAAGAAGGTCACAGGAAGAGAAATATTCGTTAATCACTGCATAACTCACCAGACAAATTTGCGTGCGAAAAGATTGAGTTTGCCAAATGTCACAGTCCCAATAATTAAACTAATCAATTTCATCAAGTCGCGCGCGTTAAGTCATCGTAAATTTATACAATTCCCGAAAGATTTGGAAACTAAATATGACGATGTGGTTTTTAATACCGCAGTACGTTGGCTTAGTAGAGGTGCAGTGCTAAAAAGAGTATACAACTTAAAAAGCGAAATACAATTGTTCTTGTATATGAAGGAATATGCCTTTCCTCATTTTGGTAATAAAGAATGGATGTGCGATTTTGGGTTTCTTATCGACATGATTGCATCTCATTGATCTTCATGTGGGAATTCAAGGCAATGGACAGTTTATTGACTATTTGTATGGTAAAACTCAGGGCTTTGAGCGCAAATTAAAATTGTGGAAACAGCATCTTTTGCAGAATAATGTGTCTCACTTTCCACATTTAGAAAAAGGAATCGTTAATACTTTTCAAAAATATATACAATAAATAGGCATTTTAAGCAACACATTTCAATTACGATTCCAAATGTTCAAAGCTGGGAAGACAGCGGTTTCCATGAAAATGTTTTCCTCGTCTTTTAATGTCGATTTAGATACAGTTCCCGAGGACTTTCAAATGGAAGTGTGATTGACATGCAGAATAATACCAATTTAAAAAATGTATTTTTCTCAGTAAACATAGAAAATTTTTATAAATCTTATGTGAGCCCTGAGAAATTCCCGCTTTTGACGAAAAAGTATGTATGTTCGTGAAAAATTATTTTTAACCAAGAAATTAATCAAAAATTACCACCGATCAAGACCGAGTGTTGCACGACTAGAAAGCTGCGGACGTGTAGCTACCTCATCAATTCCGGCTGATATTGATTAGCTTGCATCGAAAAAAAGTGCCAAATTTCTCATTAAAAATTTTTGATGAAAAAGATACCCCGCGCAGATAGAGATGAATCCTTTCCAATATATGTAGATTGGATCTCTTAAATTTGATTAAATGTCAGCTGAATCCTTGGGCATCTCCTGAACAAAAGAAAAGTCTAGGAGATGTGTTTTAACACTGTGTTTATTCCGTTCTCTTAATTTAATAATATAAAATGGGTTTCCTTGAGCATCTTGCTATTATTTAGAAATTTTTTTTCCCGGCATGTCGTTTATGTTATATGTTACCACAGGTTTTGACTGTAAACAGTCTGCACATAACAAAAAATTAATTGATTTTCTAATTTGTTTCACCATGTTATATTCAATTAAATATTAATGCACAGATCAATGTTAACACTAATAATACAATAAATATATCCCACAAGACAAAATATCTTAGAAACCGAACACGAACAGGAAAACTATCCATAAAATGCAAATCCATGGTCCAAATAAAGCTTCCAAATGGAAGCCAGAAAAAATGTGCTCGAAAATACAAGACGGAGGTGTTATATTCAACTACCGCTACACTTAAAACTTATCAATCAACTTCAATTCGCTCTTAAATTAACATAATTCCAAACTCAATTGGAAACTCTGCGTCAAATCAAATTAGTCAATATCAATTATTTCAGAAGCCCGACAAAGTAACTAACCCGCGAGGTCTTTCAATATTCGTCGTTGACAACAAATCTTAGAAAATCCTCGTCCTCCTTTTCGGTCATCATCTAAGTTTAAGTGCTTGACTAAAAGACACCCAAGAAAAAATGGTTAATGAATAATTCCTTGCTATTAAAGCCCACAGTTGTTGCGATGTGATCGCATTTTTTCATTACACGTTTCAAGTCTAATTATCGGGGGTATCTTTTGAGTATATGTGGAAGTTATAATGAGACCGTGACAGTGCTCTGTGAAAATTTAGCTCTTCACAAATTTGAAATAAAAAGACAATTATCTTCAGCGCATTATCGTTTCTTGTGACTGATAACTTCTCGTACAAATTACTTTTGATTTGGCTGCTCCACACTCTTGCCCGGTGTGTGAGTTTTAAGACATTTCTCGTCGGAGCTGAAACTTGGAGCAACAATGTAATCTGTATGTGCGGACTAATTATATCTCGCAACTTATGAAATGTCTTGTAATATCCAAGCATCCACCAAAATGATCGCTGCACATAGACCGGTGAAACAAAGCAATCGGCGCAAGTTCCATTCTAGGCAGATAATATAATTAGCCGACAGAGTCTTAAAAGTCGAGCATGGGACACAGATTGGAAACCGACACTGAACAAGACCGCAAAACAACCTCGATCGCAGCTCGATCGGAATCAATTAACTTTGATCCAAATCAAATCACTTTCGACATAATCCAGATGAAACTGATGACAATTTTCATACTCGCTTGGTGTGTTTGAATTCTGGGCAACACTCTGCGCCATACGACGCGCTCCTCCTAGCAAGCTGGATTAGAAGTGATGGTCAAAGCAAAACTTGTTCTCAAATCGGATCGCATCAGATCATGGATCACGCGGATCTTGAGTATGTTACGAGTGCACACACTGCGATCGCGGGAATAGGCAGTGGTGGCTTCTAGCTGTGACAAGGACTACTTCTTGAAATGGTCTTCGTGCTAGGTCGTCCAGTTGATTGGGTTGGGAAGTAGAAATCAAATCCGTTCTTATGACCGAATTTATCTAGAGTTGACTTCTTGTCATGTTTACGCCGAATGCACACGCATGTCTGCTTCAATTAGAATTTCATGTGACGTAAACGATGATTAATTGCAATCCCAGTGTTGAGATTTAGGTGTAAGTTTGCTGATTTGCTGACATGCCTAGGTAAGGTGAACCTACGATGATAGCTATGACCAAATACTAGCAGGAATATGTATTTGGCAGTCTGTATTTTTTCCGGGGCATCAAGTCGAAGGTGAATTAGATAGGATTAAAATATCTCTTAAGATTTTATAATTCAGGTATTGGCATTTTGGATCCAGGAAAATACGAGTATTTTGCTGTCACACTTGTGGAAAATATTACATCAATATGGGCAAAGTAGTTTATTGTTGTATAGAAATCGTTATTTTTTCAGGCTGTTTACGTTATAAGATAGTGCAATATGATAACAAAAGCAACTATAACTGTGTATATTAAAATGGATTTTATTTAAGTACACATTGTCCATTATAATCGATGACCTTTTGCTTTTTTTTTGGGCAGAGCCATTATTCCATCTGTGCAGAACTTCTGTTGTTTATCGGCGAAAAACTTGGCCAAGTGATTTTCAAAGTTACTTTTTGAAGTGAATTTCCTTTCATTAAGGAAGTTTTGCAGAGACCGAAACAAATGGTAGTCGGATGGTGCAAGGCCTGAACTATACGGTGGATGCATCAAAACTTCCCAGCCAAGCTCCGTGAATTTTCGCCGGGTCATCAAAAATGTGTGTGGTCTGGCATTGTCATGGTGGGAGGCAACGCCCTTTCTATTGATCAATTCTGGTCGGTTTTTTGAATTGCTTGTTGCAATCTGGTTATGCGCTGACAGAACAGAGCCGAATTGAATGTTTGGCCAGGTTCTAGAACCTCATGATAAAAAATTCCTTCCAATCCCACCATACACAAAGCATAACCTTATTCGGTATCAATCCTGGCTTTGAAGTCGTTTGTGATGATTCACCTTTTTTGATCATGATCTTCTTCGAACGACATTCTCGTATCTTACCCATTTTTCATCGCCCGTAATGATATGCTTTAAAAACGGCTCGATTTCGTTGCGTTTTATTAGCATTTCGGAAATGGTCAAATGGTCGATCAAATTTTTTTGTGTTAATTCATGCGGCACCCAAACGTCGAGCTACTTTGTGTATCCAGCCTTACGCAAATGGTTCAAAACAGTTTGGTGATGGATATTCAGTTCTTTAGAAATGTCATGGCTGCTTATGTGTCGGTCTTCCTCAATTTTTTGTAAGATTTCATCGACTTTTTCAGTGATTGGTCGACCTGAGCGAGGAACATCTGTGACATCACAATTTCCAAAACGAAAGCGAGCGAACCATCTCTTGGCTGTGGCTTGTGATAAAGTATCTTGACCGTAGACACCGCACATTTTTTCATGAGCCTCCGATGCATTCTCACATTGATCGTAGTGATATTGTAAAATAGAACGAATTTTTTTCAGAAATTTCATTCATTTTTAAATGAATGCAACTTTTGTCAAGAATGACGAAATACAAAACTGTCATATGAAAATTGTAGACTGGAATGTCACCTTTCAAACGCATGCCAGTTTGACTCAATCTGATTAGTATTGCCCGGTAATGACAACGAACACCATCTAGTGGCAAAAAGGCTCAATACTATACTATACTATCCAATATATTTCGGGAGTAAGTTGCTCTTTTCTTCAGTGCCAATTGTTTTTGTCGTTAAAAAATGAATTATAGTATTTAATGGATTATCAATAAGTAAAGGATAGCAATTATAAGTTTTTCATGGAACCATAGCTAATTTCTAACATCTTATAACAAATTAGTTAACCAGAACAGTTATTCAAGAACATGCCTATTTACAATAGGTAATTGAATTGACTACTAGAATATAAATTTATGTTTTAACAAGGAGTTCATTCTTGAATTTGCATTAGATATTCATTTATACATTTATTATAAAAAATTTTCGCCACTTGATTTCACAGGATTCAGCGTCTATGGGATAATAAAGATCCCTATAAGTATTATTTTTTGCTATCCGGCTCATCTTTTTTCCAACCTCTGTTGCGAGCTACGGTTCTCACTACAGTGACAGGCAACCTGCATTTAATGAAACTCACATCATATTGAAATAGGAATCATTGCGAGTAGAGAAAAGATACGTTGTGACAACGAAGTACCCGGAAATTGTAATTTCCCCGGGTAAATAATATTTCAAAAAAATTTATTTTGTTAAGTTTATAGGACTGTCTTTAACTACTATGCCGAATATGAGCGCGATTTGTCTACAAGTTTGTTTACAGCAGCTGCTTAAGTCGATACACCTCAGTAGTGTGTTGCGATTTTTGTTATTTTCTGATTTTTTTTATTGTGACCGAATTAAAAGCCAAAAACGCAATAAATACCATCGATCGACTACCGTATTCACTAGATTTGGCTCCGTGTAATTTTAATGAATAATTAAATATTTTGCGTGTTATTAGCAATTTCTGCGTACTTTTTTGTCACAATGCATATTCAATCAAAACAATTCAAAAACAAAAAAAAACTTTTCAGAAAATAAGGTAACCAGACTTCAAAGTGACCTAAAAAGGATGAAATAAATACCAAAATATTCACCAACAATGATGAAACAGAGAAAAACTGACATGAGGCTGCTTCCATAAAATTTATTTCATCCTTTTTAGAGCAGATTTAAGTCGGTTTTCCTTTTTTCCGATTATTTTTTATTTCATGCTTTTTGGGGCAAATTTTTTCATTCAAATCCCATTCAAATTCAGTTGCTTGATTGGATTTTGAAAAATTTTCTTTATTATAAAATATGGCCTATACCATTGTTCAATTTCTCTGTTCTTCAAATGGGACCAAAAGACAGTTAACAAAAAGTGTAGCAAAAAGAGCGTTCTTCCACCCATCTACATTCAAAAGTTATGCGTGGACATACATAGAAACAAGCCGAGTAGACAAAGCTACGCTTCTGTCAGAAGAGTTTCATGGTATGCAGAAAGTTTCACTAGACAAGTATAATGGAAAAATGCAATAACTACTTGTGAAATGATACGTTTAAAGAAAAACTCCTTTACTTTCATTTAAGTGAATAAAATCTTAAAGACATTTAAGTTATTGTATGAAATTTTCAAGATCAAAAATTTAGCATCTGGTTTTAGCGAAACCAAAATTGTACGAAAAGCGAGCAGTGTTGTTGCTGTAATATAGGGCAGTTCAAATGTCTATAGTTTCGTAAAATACAGTTAGGTTCGGATAAAGTTTACATTATGAAACTTTCTTACATTCATCAACGACAGGAAGTTCCTTTGAATTTAACGGTATCCATGTGGTTTTATTGAGCAAAACCTGCAATCTTAAAATTTAACTACTGTCAAAAAGTTGAGTGCATGCTGTCTTCCAAGGTGGTTGTTGTTATGGCACTTATACAATAACAAGCAACCTTATTAATTTTTTTCAGATTTTTTTTTGAATCAAAGGTGTCCAAACGCGGAGGAGGGATATAAATTTTCAGACTTTTCCTCTTCTCCTACATCCTCCATGCTGACTTGTTTTGAAAATCATTGTCCAGACCTTTCATTTGATAGGTGGTATCTCTGGTTAAAAAAAAGTTTCACCCCCTAAATTTCCCCAATTTCACTACACCTGAGATTAAGAGTCTCATATTCTACATACTGAACTATCTTTATTCTCTCTTTAGCTATGGAAACATTATCTTTCTTATATTCGAGTAAACCATTCTTTGCATTCTATCCACAAAAATAAATAATACAGATGGACGCAGTAAATACTAAGCTATTATATTTCTATGCTTTGTTATTTCGATTCAGAATTAGTTGGTGTAATACAGTTACAGTACTCTAGCGGTAGAGTCGGCCCTAACAGATAACATATTTAATCACTTTCTAGATTCTTATGTATTCTATTTGCCCCTATTTCAAATGCAAGTGGGTACTGTTCCAGACGTTTGGAAGCATGCCAATGTTTCTCCAATCCATTAAGCCTTTGACCACTACTATGCTTCCAATTAAATATCCATTTCATTCCTATCATAGTTTGACAAAATTCTGGAATGCGTTGTTCATCTCAAACTTTGTAATGCTTTGAGACTTGACCTATCCGGAAATCAACACGGAATCATCACAAGACGTTTTACCATTCCAAACCTGGGCGAACTCATCAACACGTTTATCCGCATCCTAGACTTGGGTTGTCAAATTTATGTGATGTACACATATTTCGTTAATGCATTGGATAGTGTGGATCATATCATTCTTAATACCAAACTCCGTAAATTTGGCATTCAGTGATCTCTTTGCTCGTGAATTCAGTTCTCCTTCATCGATTCTGCACAGTTATGGACAATGAATTTACGCCTTACTCCTTCATCCTTAATTCGATCACCCGAATTTTCTCGGACTACCTTCGCTCCAAGTTACCAGACAATTTCTTGGCCAGTCTTGCCTATTCAAATTGAGGAGATGTACGTTATACTAACGTCCACATTTTCGTACTAGCTCGTCGTAATATTATCTAAATAATTAAATGGTGTTTCCAGTATTCTACATGGTAAGTGACCATTGCAGCCTGCAGGTTGTCCCCCCGACTCTTTTGTTTCCTTCAAAAGCAAGCTGCAGAAAGTACTCTATGAACATTAATTCTTTAAATTTGAATTGCATTATACCAGGGCGGCTCAAATATGATCGAGATAAATGCTCTGACACGTTTGTTAAGCATCGAACAAATTTACAGTTTTTCTAGGTGTTCCCCCTTACAAGTTACACATTTTGTCCACCTTTCTGGAAGCTTTTTGATGCCGGTATCGAAGAATTCCTTGGGCAACTCGGACATCTGTGTGCGCACGAATTCCTTTACCTCGTCGTCGGTGTTGAATCTTTGACCTCCGAGGGCTTCTTTCAGTGGTCCAAACATGTGGTAGTCGCAAAGTGATGAATCCGGACTGTAGGGGGGTGTTCCAATACCTCCCACCCCAATTCCGAAATTGAATCGAGCGTGAGACGCGCGGTATAAAGGCGTGTGTTGTCCTGGAGAAGCATCGCACTTTGTGCTGGTTTAGGCACCCATCGTGCCGTTATTTTGTGATATTCAAGGTGTTCGTGGATGATAGACTCTACACTACCAATACTGATGCCGGGTTCAGCCGAAATGTCTCGAACATTCATCCTATTATCCTCCAAAATGAGTTGTTCTGCGTGGCAAATGAGATAAGCACTCCCGACGAAAACTATGCCACACTGTTCGTAAGGGGCCCAGCTATCATATATTCAACCGACGACCTTCACAACATACATCCGCGCCATCTACAGCGTTTGTCTCCATCATATTTTAACGACCCTCGTATCTCTTAACTACCATTACTTTATAACTCTTAACTTTGTATAGACTTTATTTGATGCATTTATTTCAGCAAATAATTTTTCGCTCGCATATTTTTTTACTGCTTTATAATTGAAATCACTGGTTCTGTGAAATAGTGATGAACTCTACAAACAAATAAATAATAATGTAACATTTTGTTACTAGAACATAAGATCAATTAAATACTTCTGGAGATTGCTCAATGGCACAGTTCTACAATTTGATGGAAGTTTCTTTCAGGAACATCACATAATCAATGCAAAAAGTTTAAGATCGCCACATTAACAACCATCCTACTGCCTTAAGGGTAGATTGCAAATATTATTTTTGATCAAATGATCGCTTTCCCTATGTAGCAACCCTCGAAGTATTTAGCACCTTGTTACTTCAAAGTTTATTCTATATGTCATTTTTGTCATTTATGGTCGAATTCATTTTTGAAGTAAAATATATGAAAATGGATTGAATTTTTATTGATACCTGCCACGTTACAAAATACAATAGCACTGTCTTATAAAGAAAAACTGGTAGCATACGTAACTGTAGACGTTCATCATTGTAAGATAAATGTGGTCCCAACTCATCCACCATTCAGGACTTACGAATTATTACTATTATGTGCTCTAAAATTAAATATCTACTCTTGTCCCGAACTACTATGTCATAAGATTGCTCACTATACAGGGTCTCTTTTCGTGGTTGGGAGGTGAATGTCATTTACGCACAGAGTGTGGGACTCCCATGCTTGCAAGCGAGTGGACTACCCACCAAGTAGCTCCCCTGTCAACCTGAGCATCCAGCCTGGAACAGTTTGACACCTAGTTCCATTTGCCAACCGATTCGAGCATCACCGCGCTATATTATCAGGAGTGAGCTCTCCCGCCTCCCTGTAGAGGACCCTTCGCAGCCTGACCCATTTTGTGCACGCAATAAATGTGTGGCAAGCATTGTCTTCCTCTCCTGAGCAAAAACGACAATCGGTAAACCGTGACTTACCAATCTTGTGCAGGTAAGACCGAAAACACCTATGCCCGCTGGAAAACTGGATCAGCTTGAAGTCAGTCTCAACACGCCTTTGATTTGGCCACAGACTCACATCGAGGATGAGGCGCGCAATCCACATTCGCTTGGTACTATTCACCCAATACTGCTGCCAATCGTCGAGTGAGCGCTGTCTCTCTTCGAGAACAACCATCTCCCTCGCGTCCTCGTTTTGGCGCAGGCAAATAGAGCGGCACTTTCTAGCCGTGAGGGTAACAGGTATCACGCCTGCAATGAGTCTCACCACCGAATCAGAGACTGTCAGATACGAAGATGCAATCTTCAGTGCTCCTCTTCTCTGTACCTGTGCCAAGCGTTTTCGGTTTACCTCCTTACTGAGAGAATTACCCTATAATTCGGCTCCGTACAGTAGCACTGACCCTACAGCATTCATCAAGAGGCCTCTTTTTGATGGAGTGGGCTCCCACCGTTCGCCATAAGTCGACTCAGAGGCAATACGCCTGAAGCAGCCTTCTCAGCCGTTGTCCTGATTTGCTCAGAAAAACTCATCTTCGAGTCGATCAGTAGCCCCAGGTACTCACCGCTAGCTTTGATTCGATTAGACACGTTCCACAGGCTTGGACCAAGTATAGATCCTGGGCAACACCCGATGTAACTTTCATTCTTCTTTGGTGCTGCGTCGTGTCGTAAAGCTGGCTTCGTCCATCAGGTAGCCCCTCAAAGATCTCCTCCAGATCTTCTGGAACTTGAAAAGGGTTTTCCAGCGTATCCAGAATATCCACCCACATAGCGGAGTTGAAGGCACTGCTAATGTCGACTGTCAGCAACAGGATAATCCGTCGCTTCATGCGACTATATGCCTCTGCCTTTTGGACCGCGCTCATTACCTTTGCAATCAATAGTGGAGCCTTCTGCTCGAAAGCCGTACTGCCGAGGAGATAGGTCCTCAGCAGCACGAATTGCGCCAGTGAGTCTTCCCTCGATGGCTTTCTCTATCACTTTCTCAACAGTGTCTAGCATGCATAAAGGGCGGTATGCAGATGATGATCCAGGATCTCCCTTTCCCTTGCTGATCAGCACGATCCTCGCAACCTTTCATCGTACCGGGGAGACCCCGTCCCGTAGGCAAGCGTTGAGTGAGCTGAACAGTAAGTCAGGATAATGGTAATAGACAAGTTGCAATACCTCAGCTGGAATACCATCTGGACCTGGAGCTTTCTCCGCTTTCAGTGAAAGGACTGCTTCTTCCGATTTTGGCTGTGTGAAGAGTGGACACTTGGCTGCGGTTTCACCATTGATAGCGGCAACATGGACGGAATGGGTGGGAAAAAGTACCCGCACTATCTCGTCCACCCTTCCCGCATCATGTATACAAGGTTTCCGTAGGGCACCAAGCTTCCCCATAACTAGCTTGTAGCTAAGGCCTCACGGATCCTTGTTCACATTGTCCACTAGATCTTGCCAGCAGCAAGCCTTGCTGTTGTTAATCAGTTTGCGAACGCATTTCCTGGCCGTATTATATGCTGGTACCCGCTTGCATACTCATCACGGTTCCGTGCCCGTTGAGCCTCACGCCGAACCTTGTGACACTATCTTCGCTATTCAGCGATTTCAGCCGACCACCAGTACCCTGGAGGCTTGACGTGCCAGAGTTTTGGATGGGGCATAGAAACGTTGTAATCAGTCGTGATGACGCTTGTAATTTAGTTCACCACATCTTGAGCTGCCAGTTCTTCTGTCCCGTGCGAATCTCCCTGCAGCGGAGCAACTGCTGTGAGCACCTCGACGAACCTCTCAACGTCCATCCTTTCGATGCTGTACTCAATTGTAGAATGTCGGGAGACAAAATCACTGACCTCAAGCAGAATGTAATGATGATCACTGGCTGAGTAGTTCTCTAATACTCTCCGGTTGTTTATTCTCCGTACTAAGGACTCCGAGGCGAATGTCACGTCCAGTATGGTTCCTTCACAGCGAATACGGCGGAAAGTCAGCGTGTTTCCGGTGTTTAATACGACAGGTGCCGTCCTGGCCACCATTTCTAGGATTTTTTCTTCACGGATCTGTTTGAGGCATGCTCCATTCGATTGCTTTAGCATTTAAGTCCCCCTCAACGAGCACGTTGCCCTCTGTGTTCGAGACAGCGACTTCAAAGCATTCATGCTTGGCTTGGAAAGATGATATCAATTATCGGTGTTAGGTACACACTAAAGAAGGTGGTCCCTGAGCACCGAACCCTCACGAAACCATCCCTCCGTGCACAGCTCTCCACCTGAAAAAAATGGCAGCAGAACCAGTTTCATCAGGATACCATGATGCGGAACTTTTATCATGATGTTGGTCACTCGGCAGCATAACGTCGGCTTTCATGTCCCTCGCAAACTGCTCAAGCAGATTTTGGGCGGTTAAACTGCGGTGTATGTTAAGCTACAGGATGCGGGTCATCGAAGTTCTGATTTTGTCTTAACTAAGGCTTCCTGGAAAACCCGTCATTTTCCTGATCCCAAGAAGTGCCCAAGGTCGGGTCCTGGATCAGCATCCTTGTAAATGATACATTGTGCCTCTTTGTGCACTCTTTTCTTTCATGTCCAATTTTACCGCATTTGTTACAGAGAGAGCTCCTACGGGTCCATTGCTGCTGTGACCATAGCTGAGGCATTTGAAAGATTGAAAAGGCATTGCTCTTCACCATATTCTGCAGACGCTCCACCCTATTCTTACTTTGCCCTGATTCAGGCATTATTCGGTATTCTTTTCGAATAAGTCAATGATGGCCATGCGTTATCCCATTCAGTTTTCTGGTGTCAGCCTCGCTTTGATCCTGCCCTTGCTAGGGAACTCCATATTGATGGCCTCTTCTACCTAGGCCAGGTCTGTTACACAGTCAATGTCTCTTATTTGGATCATTGCCATTGGCTCGAGCGAGGCTATAGTTTCTCTTTTTCTGAGAACTTTTTTTACTACGTCGCAGAATGTTTCTTTATTGTAGGCCTCTGCTCCAAATTCGACTAGTATGTGGCCCGACCGCGTTGTCCGTACTGCTTTAATAGCAGTGTTAGTGTCTTTGAGCCTAACATTACCCCGATATCCCACAGCACGTAGGGTCTTACGATCAGTGCCCGCTGCCGGGCTCTTTGTCGGGACTTCTTTCTCTCCTATTTCGTCTCAGGTCTTTTTTCTTGTTGGACGTCCGAGCGAAATTTATATTCTGGAGCTTTTTGAAGGAGTTCCCTTTGCGATTTTTGTCGGCCCTTTTGTCAGCACTGTCTGGAACCCCTGAGCTGGCGTTCTGCGCCCATCAAGTGCCTCTTGCTTCCTTCGATTGGGATAGACACCATTTTTTTATTGATGTTTTATGGTGGAGCTATCTGCACGTGCCCTTTAGGTTTAGCCCTCAGCGCTTCTTTAGCTTTCTGCTCTTCTTAGGCCTTCTGGTTCTCTTCAGCCTTTAAGCAGCTCCTCCAATAGTGCCCTACGCGGTCTAGAAGCTCCTTTGGCTCAAGAAGCCCAACCTTCACTCCTTTGCTGATTTTTTGCGAGATGCATACGGATTTTATTCTTTTTACAACATCTCTCGGATTAGCCTTTCTTCCTCATATCGCTGGGTGGCAATTGTGCTTTGCGACCACCTCTCTTGGGAGAGGTTATCAGCTTCCGTTTCGACGTTGGTGATGAAATCACACAACAGTGCTTTATTTGTCTAGTCACACCTTTTTTCCCTGCCGTGATCTCTTTGTGGACTTCAGGATGGTTCATTATTATTTTGGGATTTAAGGCCCTTGCTTCTGTTGCTCCGGTAGCAATCGCAGCAGTAACCATCGAATTCTTGATGTTTTATATATTCCCCACCGCTTGAACATTTGGCGCGTCCTGCAGTATTTCCCGCTTTCCTTTTCAGAACGCTCTAGCGTTCGCATCATTTATCTGCTGCGCCCGAACGCCGCAGAAACCTCAGTCTGGACAAGACTGTGCCTTTATCTCCGTTTTTCGTCCATCTTCACTGTCATTGTATTCATCGTCGTTTTTGTCATCGTTAGTACCGCTCCCGATGTGCTGTAAACATCATGGCTGCATCCGCTAGTTGCGTCGTCATTGTTGCTATTTTGTTTGTCACAGAGTTGGAAAGCTATCTATCCGTATAATGAGCTCCTCTTATAGCCTAGGTAGATACATTTTCTATTAAAATTTCGAGACAATCAGCATGTCTAACTACATTCGTTCGAGGTTGACAGTCTCATCTTATGTACTTGGGAATGGCAATGACTGAAATTGAGCAAATTTTCTACTAATCTTACCGCATATTAAAACAGGGTAAAACAAAGCGTGCACGTAGTGTAGTCGGCAGAGAACTTCCTGCGTAAGACGAAGGTTCCTGGTTCGAACAACGAGATTTGTTTCGAGTGATACTTCACACAGACAATAAGCTCATTCAGCTATGATACGTACTGGTTTTGAATCAGAACGTATCGCCAGCGGCCATAGCGTGGTACTGACCATATCACCTTCTCGAGTGCCAATATGAGTGACCAAGCCAATGAGATACTCTAACTATCTCTAAGCGAAGTACCGAAAGCAGCTGTAGAGCTAAAGCTTTGCTTTGCAATTGGAATAAAGCGTTTATCTTTCTGGACTAGTTCATGTATAATATATGATTGGCCATCCACTCAAGATAGGGATTTCGTCCCATTGCGTGATTAACTGTTATTCACAAAACTTCAAAACTTCCAACTAATTTGAACTCAGTTAACGCCAACTCAATAACTCCAAGAAGCTTTAAAACTTAATTTAATAATTGCAAATTGCTTTGAATTAATCAAATACATTAGAAATGAATGGAAATAAAGTTAAAATTTAACACTGAACTACCTGTTAAAATTAATGAGTGAGATTTTATGAAAATTCCAGGAAAGTTATTGAAATTTAAATTTGAAATTTAATTTCAAATTAATTTGGGTCGAGATATAACAAAACTTATAATTTAAATGAAAATTTCAACATCACTTCGTTGAAGAAAATTCTAAGCATAGTGCTGCAATGAGGGTGGTACAGCATACTCGAATGCAAACAGAGTTGAATTGTAGACTTTCAACCAGTCTTTTTGTGGTTGTCTCTGTGAAAGCCTTTGAAAAAATATGGTCAAAAGCACTTACTTATGAATTTATAATTTTCTAATTCCATAGCAAATTGCCAAATTAACCGTTTAGCAAGAAAATTTTTAGATCAATCTTGTTCCCAGTGAGTGATGATAATAATGGGTGGTCCAACCAAAACGCACGATGTTAATTGTAAATAAAACAAAAATTTTTCAGAAAATTATGTTAATGTTTTTATTTGTCATAGATGGATCTATGACAATTATGTGTGAAACAAAATATCGCCCAAGTGCTCGCCACGGCTACGGTGGCATAATTCTATCCAATGGTCTATATTTTCAATGACTCTGAGACATAATTGAATTATCCCATCCTTTAGCTCTTGAATTGTTCTTGGCTTATTGACGTACACTTTATTTCTTTAAATATACCCAGAGAAGAAGACCAACGGTGTCAAATCACATAATGGTGGCGGCCAATTAATCGCCACAACATGAGATAACACGGCCATTGAATTTCTCGCGCAAAAGAGCCATTGTTTCGTTGGTTGTGGAGCAAGTTGCCATATTGTTGGAACCACATATCGTCCAAGTCTATAAGCTCAATTTCTGGCCATATGAAGTCCATTATCATCTCACAATAGCAAACACCATTCACGGTAACTGCTTGGCCGTCCTCATTTTCGAAGAAGTACGCCCCGAAAACGCCACCAGCCCATAAACCCCACCAAACAGTCACTCTTTGTGGATGCATCAGCGTTTCAATAATCACTTGTGGACTCTCATTTGCCAAAATGCGGCGATTCTGCTTGTTAACGAATCCACTGAGGCGAAAGTGTGCCTCGTCGCTGAAGATGATTTTCTTTGTAAAGTCACCATTCCCTTCTGTCTGTTCAACCAACCATTGGGCGTAATGCCGACGCTTGAAATTGTCAGTAGGCTTCAGGTCTTGAGTCAATTGAACCTTGTAAGGGTGTAAATTCAAATCTTTATTCAAAATTCGAATCAGTGATGTTCGTGAGATGTTCAATTTTTGGGTACGACGACGAGTGGAGGTTGACGACTCTTTTGCTACACTATCGCGAACAACAGCAATGTTTTCAGCAGAACAAACTTGGCGTGCAAGTACAGGTGATTTCACATTTCCAACAGATCCGGTTTGCTGAAATTTGCGCACGATTCTCCCGATTGTGGACACATTTGGTCGATTATGCAGACCAAAAAAAGAACGAAGTGCACGAAATGTAGTTTGATTATAACGCCCATTTTCGTAAATGGCTTCAACAACCTTAATGCGCTGCTCATTGTGTTCATCTCCATGGTTGAATTTGTCAAACACTGAAACAAATAAATGTCAAATTAAGTTGATCGAAAAACTTGACGTTAAGGTTAGACTCCCAATTAACATCGTGCATTATGGTTGGACCACGCTGTATTTCGTCATCTGCGGAATGCCTAAGGCTTACCCTCTAAAATAGACTATATTATAAATTTCTGGATATGCAGGAAATACGAACAAAATCTTAAATTGACACCATTTCAAAACTCAAAAGAGCAAAGAAACAAAGTTATTCTGCGATAGACTCATTTGGCAATAATATCTTGGTGTTTCTCAAAATTGCAACATCACTGAAAAGGATATGCCTATTGTAGTTCTCTGTATTTTTTGAAGAAATTTATCCAAATAAATTGTACCCTAGTCAATAGTAAGTCCAGAAATACTCATAAATAAGAGCTGTCAATTTGTTCCGTTAGATTTACCTTAAAAAAATATTATCCTTGGGCATTTTCAGCTAAGATACTCGAATCACATATCGAATGAAAGTTCTTTTTGTACAGAATCTTGAAAAAATGTGCATCTTTGATTTGGAAATGTTCATTTGAATCTAATATAGTTTTTGAAATCAAATAGTCCACATCCAACTTTGGCATCCAGTTAAATTTAAGTACTGTATTTGTTAACCCTAATAGTACTCTAGAAGGTGAATCGATCAGAGCCATTCTTAAACGTTTAACTGATGTCAGATTTTCAATTACAAAGGACCACAGCTGAGCGGGATCCTAGCCTATCCAAAGAATTACCGAAAACAGTCGTTGTAAGTCTAGTGATTTGGACCGGTGAACCTCAGCATAATTGATTAGCGCCCTAATTACTACATTGCTCATAGAGCTATCATATTACTTTAAAGGTCAAGTACATAAAAAACAATGCAAGCCATGATTGATAAAATTCTATCGAAAATACTGCACTTTTGACCAAAAAGGTAATCAACGTTTAGTAGAAGGAAACTATGTAATATTGTCACTGGCAACATAAGCAGACCAACTTAGTGTATTGTATAACACCAGTTAACTGGATAGCAGCTACACTCATAATGGACATTTCTTTGAGAAAACTTGAAATTTTTTTAGTTTATCCTTTCACCTAATTACTTATATTACTAGTTGAGCCTCGCTCAGCAGTAAATCAAATATGATTAGAAACATTTTTCATCCAAACGAGACTAATGGGAATTTGAGCTCCGAAATAATATAAGACAACATTCACTGATACTTATAACACCATTTATCCCAGTTTTAAATTCATAAATCTGTATCCCTTTCAACCGAACAAAAACAAAACCTCAACCGATGCACTTTTATCTCTCTGTTACCACCATCCATGTGGTATGCGCCTCACGCCAAAAGATTTATATCGAAAAAATTGTTCCAAAACGTTCATTCCGCTCCACACACGAAGATGCCCTGACTGTCTTCTTCCAGTCCTAACAACCACGACTCCTTACGGGAACTTCTCCTGTGCCGTCCACCTACCAAAGTACATGTATACCTTCAGCTTGAATGCTGTTACATTTCCATGTCGCCATATCCACCACAGCTTGAATAAATCTGCTCCAATAATGGGATTTCTTTGTGAATCGGACATGAAAGGCGCGTTCTTCCTTCCACATTATCCGCATTGGACATCGTCGAATGAAAGAATAAAAGAATTGGATCCCGAAAAAGAATAAATTCCGAAAATCTACTAAAAAAGTCGTCTCATGAAAAAGGTGAAAATCGTAACAATAAATTAAATGTGAACACCTACAAGAGATTGTTTGGGCGCCACATGTGTTATATGTGCTCGAATTTTAAAAGCAATGATACAAAAGCGCCTGGGCCTAGTAACGTTAATGTTTTGAAATGAACCAGTTTTTCCAGAAATATGAAAGAAGGTTTTATTATACGACGGAACTATTCTCGGGCATATTAGGCGGTTTATGATTGTTCTTTGACAGTGAAGAGGTCATACAGTTCTTGAATGATTCTCTTAACATACCTTAACTTGGTCACTTTGTTCAGAAAAACATCAACATTACAAATCTTGTAAATATAAGGTCACAACTAATCAAACTTAAGTGTTCTACATATATGTATTTCAATTTGTTTCCGGCAAATTAACTGCAAATCTTACCATGACCTGGCGTTTTTCCGTCTCATAAATGTATAAGGCTTCACTCCAATTATGACAAAGCTTATTATGAATTTTTTGCTAAATTTAATTGGGGCAATATGTTATTATTAATGTCCGTTGTTTGTTGTTTTCTTGCAGATACATCCACTCCAAGGAGAAGCCTTTCAAGTGCACCGAATGCGGCAAAGGGTTCTGTCAATCGCGTACTTTAGCCGTTCACAAGATTCTGCACATGGAGGAATCACCGCATAAATGTCCCGTTTGTAATCGAAGCTTCAATCAACGGTCGAACCTGAAAACCCACCTGTTAACGCACACCGACATCAAGCCATATCATTGCATATCATGTGGAAAAGTCTTCCGACGCAACTGTGATCTCCGCAGGCATAGTTTGACGCATAATTTGGCAGCCATTACAACGAGCCTCAGTGATCAGCAACTGATCACCCCTGCGGCAAGATCAGAAGCCAACAATGTGTCTGAAAAAAACTGCCAAACTGCTAATTTGGATCTGGTTGTGGCAGCCGTACCGTGATTCCTTTTTCCTATCGTCTAATTAATTAAATATACATAATTGCACTTGTTTAAAATAAAGATAGCTATTAAGATTCAATTAGGCTATTTTGTTTATAAATTTACTTAGAAAAATGTGATTCTTATAAAAGCTGATAGTTTAGTGCTTAATGAATGAGATACAATTCGCAGTATATTTTATTTTCATAGATATTCTATATGTTCAACATTTAGATAATAAATAAATTGTAAGATTAATGCGCTGATATAAGAAAATATTTTTCAAATACAAAGCAATACGTAGCCTTTAAAAATTTTTGTTTTATTCAAATGACCATTGGAGACTTCATGAAAGTCAAATAAAAAGATTTCACTTAGTATCACAATGATGTTAATGAGGTCCGGTAGGTTAAATAAATTTGAATTTTTCTTGTTTGGGTTAGGACGTAACAATAACAATAACCTTATACATATATGAAAGCATAATTGTGTGCAAGATTCCCATTAAATTTCACGTAAATGCTTGAGGGCCCATTGTGATACCAGATATCATTTATTGTCAGATTGCTACTACTATTATTGTAGAGCAGAGTCATTTTGATGTCGGCATTACCTACCGAATTCAAGACCAGAACTAGAGCTCGGCACTTTCTGCTGTTGGAGCTAGCTACTTTTTAGGATTTTTAAAATAATTTTACAAAACCTTACTAAAATTGCGTCCTGTCTGTTCGTCCGTTCGTCCGTGTGTCACAGCACTTTTTCTCGCAGACTACATAAGCTTGAAACATCAAATTTTGTATGTAGGTGTAAACTAGTGCTTTCTTCAAAGTTCAACTACAAAAAAATTTAATAAGGTATTTAAGGGGGTCTCCCCATATAGGAGAGTGGCCCCCGAAAAAAAATCCGTAGCCGACATGGGTATCAAATGAAAGATCTTGATGAGAATTTTTCAAAACAGGTCTTAAACTGACTTTTTGCTTGGAGGGCGTACAGGCCCGTGAAATGCACGAAAAATTATAGAGGTAGGCCTTTATTAGCACAACAACAATAAATACCTTAGAAGCCAAAATTTGCTCAACTTAGTTAATAATAGTATGATATTTGAATTTCACATTTTCTCCAATAAAAGCGTGGTACCATTAAACTCAACGAAATTCGGTATTTAAAAAATTTTTTGAAAAGGGGCTTATATACAGCAAATTGGATTAAAATCGAATGATATGCACATAAGTTATAGCTATTTAAAATTTCTTGAATTACAACAACAATAACACATGTTTTTGGTATTTTATGGACTTTCCATCTAAATTAGTGACTGCACTTCATATTTGGACCTCTGCATTGCTGACGCAAGACTCAAACTCAGGTTTGATAGTCCTAAACGAAAACTGCAGGTGCTTCCTTATGATAGCGACCATAATGCAATCGTAATGGATATCAATCATCAAAGGGGTGATGTCTTCCTCATTCCAGTTCAACATGAAAATTATCGGTTGAAATTAAAAAAAAAACCGACTAGGGAAGTTTCAAAAAAAAGTTTAATAGAGAATATCAGAAGCAATGTCCTCCTTCTGATAATGGAAACGCTTGCTCAATGGTTCCTAATGACAGGAATCTAACTAACGATGAAATAGATCTTTATTTGTCATTTGTGATAACTGTAGCTCCTCAGAAAGATATTGAAGTTAGAGAAGCTGACATTGTAAACGATTGAGAATATAGTTCCCAAGATT
This sequence comes from Odontomyia ornata, assembly GCA_963969285.1. Classification (NCBI taxonomy): domain Eukaryota; kingdom Metazoa; phylum Arthropoda; class Insecta; order Diptera; family Stratiomyidae; genus Odontomyia; species Odontomyia ornata. The sequence continues at coordinate 1,534,101 of OZ017740.1, read as the reverse complement.
AAACATCGAAACAATATGAAAGGATATGAAATGCCAACCATCGCAAGGTTAAAACGATTGAAAAGCCTTCTTCTCAGATGCGTTGTCAATATTTATCGGCGATTTTTGGACTACAACCATCCCTCGTTAGCTTTGTTAAAATTACATCTGAAGAATTTCCGGAACTTAATCCGTTGATAGGTCAGGAGTGAGGTCAGTAACCAATTAGCCCACAAGACCCAGATGATGTTTCTCTGGTGAAAGTATCGAATCTTGAAGTCACTAGTGATGAGATAAATTTTCTCGATGGGCTGGTATTGAAATCGACAGTACGACTCCGAATAGAAATGGAAACAGGATTATATGGGAGAGATTGCATAAACTTGCCCTGATTGGAACACATTTCGAATTGGTTCGTCAACCAAACCCTGAAGGAGGGAATGAAATATTTTCAAAAGTCGTTGAAGCAAAAGTTTCCAACTTCAAATCAAGCCTGAACCTCAGACATCTGTTGGAAACTAAATGATAGAGAATGTGTTGGACCGTGTTTCATTGATATGGAGAAAGCCTTCGATACGGTGTGGTTAGATGGACTAATTTTTATACTCCTTCAGGACAGGTTCCGCAAGACATCTTGTCACCATGATATGGAATATGTTATATGGGAAATCATTTGACAACAATGCCTGAATGGTCTACAGCAGGGATCAGTTACTGTGCCTCTGCTTTTCTCAATATTCATTCGCAAGCTATCGAATGGCTTTGATTTTAACGTCTCGCAAACGCGATAGTTTGTAGCGTTTGCTGATGATCTGATCATCTATACGGCAGACCAAGAAGCTACAATTGTTCAGAGCAATCTTCAAAAAATGTTCAATGATGTGCAGCTCTACACTATCAATTGGCGATTGAAAATCAACGCACAGAAGTGTGAAGCAATTTTGTCTCGGACAACGTCAGTCGATTGGAAGCATTTCCACATCACGGCTGGTGAAGATTGTTCAGAATGGGTTCCACATAAATCCTGTGTTTGATACCTCGGTGTTCATCTCGATCAGTATCTGTATTATACTGAACATGTCAAAATTATGCTCAGTAAGGCACTAAAATTAATCATGGCCCTACGAAGACTCTTTCATTCCAGATACAGTGATCAAAAAGTCAAAATTATCTCTCACAAGACCCTGATTAGACCAGTTTTGACATATGGATGTCAAATTTGGTACAACCAGAGTGCTAGTAGGTACTATGAAAAGGTTAAACGTTTTCGCGAGGAAGTATTTTCGTGCACATACTGGTTTGTACAGAAAGCCTGAGACAGATTGGAAGAATCATATATCGAATAGAAGAATTCATCAAACTGCTCAAGGGACAAGAGTCGATTTCATCATGTTGAAACTTCTTCGGAATCATATCGCAAGATCTGTAACACTTGGATTTCACAGTCGTTCCACCCTACAGATGGGTTTATTGTGACTGGCCTCGATACTGGCTTCGTTTCTCCAGAAGCAAGTATTTGAACACGAATCTATATGTTTTTGATTCTGGTGGCGTCCCAATCATATATCACATATTTTTTGGAGCGGAGAGCTTAAAAACAGCAACACTGTACCGGTGACAGCGGATTTCAAGGCTGTCGGTTGTTTTGTGGGGAGTTCTGCTTGGCAATTGATTATGAATAGACTCACGTCCCAGCAATTTTATTCAGGGATGAAGCACACTTTTGGTTAAACGGCTACGTCGACAAACAGCATTGCCGCATTTGGGGCGATGATAATCCCAAAGCAGTGGTTGAAACACCATTATACCCAGAAAAAGACACCGTTAGCGACGCTTTATGGGCTGGTGTGAAACATGATTACTAACTTCTTTGTGCCTCATTTGGAAGACATTAATGTTGTCGATATGAATTTGACGAACGATTAATTTCATGAAGCTGCCCTGTTGACTGCCATTGTGTTCGTGCAATTTGTCACTGTTAAACTATTTTCTTTAGGGATATGTAAAAAATTATGTCTACGCCAATAATCCAGAAGCATTTCAGCACTCGAAAGCCAGCAATGGATGCGTTACTATTGTAATTTAGCCTGATTTACTGCGAAGAGTGTCTGAAAAATTGTCCTTCAGATTACGCCACGTTTGCACAACCCACGGTAGCTACATGCTCGAAATCATCTTTAAATATTAACGACAAAAACATATCTTTTAAATTACGCCAATTTCATGGATACTAAAAATATTTTTATTTGTTTGATATAAATTTAAAGTTCTCTGCCTCTCAAAAAACAGCCTTTATGAGTATTCGATACAAAGCGTAGTTGAAAGGAGAACATCCTAGAAGTTCTTGTCAGCTATTTGAAGAAGTTGATTGAAAAAACGGCTTAAAATGTTGTTATTTTGGTTATCTTGCCCTAATGTCATGCAATTTCTGTTATAATCGTATACAATAAAATTTAAATTGATTTATTCCTCATTATTCGTAATTAATAGTGTTCCTGCTTTTCACTATATTTAATTTCCCAGGAAATCAATTTGGGATCATGCATTATAAATATTAAAACGTATACTAAACAAGTTGGATAGACAGAACTACGTTCACGTCAGAAGTCTTCACGTCAAGCCTTCAAACGGCGTTAGAGCTTACATATCAATACTACCATAGACGGAAAATTAAAATTAATGTTGCGAAAACGAAGTCAATATTCTTCACCAGGAATCGTAACGTTGTACACCTACCCAGGCGACCAATAATTTTTTAGGGCAAACTACGAGTATTCCCTGGAGAGAGGATCTCAATTATCTTGAGCTTATATTCGACAAAAACCTTACCTTCAGAAGCCATATTGAGCATATTAGCTCCAAAGCGTTTAAGGTCGTGCTCTCGCTTTACCCCCTTCTTAATCGTAATTCGCGTCTCAACACCAGAAACAAAGTCCTCATCGTCAAAATGGCAAACCTATACGGTTCGCCTTCATGGATCCAATGTGCTAAATATCTTGTAACAAAGCTTCTGATCACCCAAAATAGATACCTGAAAATTGTACTTAATAAACCGTTTTACTTCTCTTCTGAACAACAACACAGCTTTGCTGGCGTTAGTCCAATTTATAAACTCGCTGCATTGCGCCGTGATAAATCAATCGCGAAAGCAAATGACTCGCCCAATCCCCTAATTTGGGCCCTGGCAAACTGATAACCAGCACTTGCCACCTCGTATCTCTTTAGCCGTAACCTAACCTCATAGATTTCAGCTAGTTATTAGTAGATAGTTAAGTTATATTAAGCTAGTAATGAGTTCAATAGAGGTTTTTGCCGAAATTTTCCTCTAGTCAATTGTATAATTCACAAAGAAATACGATACTACACATAGTTTTAAGTAATGTTCAAACGATGGTGAAATAACTTTTTCAGAACACCTACTATATTATAAGGCCTCTGTACCGCATACATACAAAGAAAAAAATTTAAAAAAAAATGTTGTTGATATGCTTTATAAAAAAAAAACAGTGTTACTCAATTTCAAAGGCCAACATTTTGTTGCAATATTGCTAAAATCATTAACTGAGCTGAATCTTAATTATCTTTTAATCATATGTATAATACAAGGTGGTGCAAAATTAATCATCCTATTTTTTTTTTTAATAATTTTTTTACTGTATAAACAAATGATTTTCATGATAGTAATCTTTATTTGGATCTTTTCAATTTTTTTCTGTTAAGTGGCTACTGCCAGTGTTGAAACACATTTGTGCCCATTTTAACACACTTTCCATGACTTTGCGCAAGATATGCGGTGATAACAGTTCGCATTCCTGTCGAATATTCTCCTTAAGGTCTGCGATTATCTAAGGCTTGTTGGCGCAAATCCGCGACTTCAAGTAGCCCTCAAGAAAGAAGTCTGGGATGGTTAAATCGGGCGATCTTGCTGATCATACCAAATCGCCAAAACGGGAGATTACGCGACCAGGAAACGCTTCCTTCACAATATCCATTGTGACTTGTATTGTGTGTGTAGTTGCATCGTCTTGTTGAAAACACATGTTCATCAAGCCCCACTCATGCAATTCCGGCAGCAAAAAGGCATTTATCATAGGCCTGTAGCGTTCGCCAGTAACAATGACCATATTGCCGATAGCGTCCTAAAAAAAATACGGCCCGATATATAAAATGGCTACTCGTGCATCACACGCGGATTTTTAGTGTCCCGAAAATGAAGATTTTGCTTATTGACGTAATCACTTAAGTGGAAATGCGCCTCGTCACACATGATGATTTTTAATACAAAATCGCCACAATTAAATCGATACAATTATAACACGCTGTTGCGAAGTATGGCACTCCATTGCTTGTCTGTTTGTATACTGCAGCTGTGTAGTTCACAAATATCAAATATGATTAACGTACGCAAAAGTTATAACATCTTCCGATAGAGTGATTAATTTATATATTTATCTATATTTGCAGACCATGCAATCAAACGTGTAGTGCCTGGTTCAATGGGAACCCCATGTGGTGTGAAAACCATGTATGATTATAGTAATCGGAAAAAATTCAAACGGCTATACAAACATTAGTTCTATACTACCATGAGTTCTATACTACCATGAGTTCTATACTACCATGAGTTCTATACTACCATGAGTTCTATGAAACTTTAACGAGTTGGAGGTCTCAACCATTAAAATACTGCTAAAGCTGAAATTGGCAGCCCACGTAAATCGCATGGACGAAAAAGGATACCCAAAAAGGTATTGTAGGGAGAACTTGAGGCCGCAGACCAGTGGCAAAACCGAAAAAATGCTGGTCCGACTGGGTCGCCGAAGACAGTTCATTGCTGTTCGGATTTCCAAATTGGGGGACGTGATCGAAGGACCGAGACATTTGAAGGTGTTTGTTGCAGGAAGCGAAGGCTCGGAAAGGGCTGTGGCGTTTCAAAGAGAAGAAGATAGTATGTAGTAGTGTTACGGGAAAATTTCATGTATTTCCCTTCCTTCGGCCCCGCTGGACACTGATCAAGTAATTTTAAGACCTTTTTTGAAAATATCTCATTAAGACCTTTCATATGGCACGCCACTTGATCACTTTTGATGAAAAATTTTTTGTCACCATTCTATATGGGCGGAGACCCTTTAAACATCTTTGAAATCTTTTTTACACTCCATAAGCTTCTAGAATTCATAGTTTTCGATCTTTCCCCAAAGTTTCATGGCTGTAGCTTCTATAGTTTTGGAGAAAAACTGTTGTGACATATAAACGGATTGATGGACAGACGCTAGTCGCAATTTTAATAGGTTTTTATATTTTCACGCAAAATCCTTAAAAGGAAGGGGAAAGTTAAGTATTGAAATCCGAACGGAAAATTTGAAGATAATCATTTAAAGAGAGTCTTGAGTGCCGTTTGATTGTGTAGTGATGGAGCAGTTGCCTGGGCAAGCTGCTCGAAAGACCTTTGCAGAGAAAACACCATTTGTATGAAAATAACAACGCAATAAGTGCGGAACAATTTGATACGCTACTTATTTAATATTGCTATTGTCTAGCCCGCACTAAACCCCGCCACTACTATTGCTACCATTACCAGAAAAAATTTTCTAAAGAAACAATTGAAAAAATTAAATAAAGCCTACAAAAAAAAAAGATTACGGCAATCCCCTTTGCAAAGCAATTTAGCGAAGCAATTGCTAGTTTATCTTGACGAAAAAATCTCTGTAACCGCCATGAAGAGGCTCGTCGAGATAAGCGAGAGAATTGTCAAGGGGGACTGGCATTTTGAACGACGTTAGGGGCTTCGGATCTGAAACTTGTCGAGCCAAGAGGGTAGTTGGCGTGTCATCGCGTTTCCGATGAATTGCTGCATCGTAGCACGTGCCATCAGTAGTTTCTTAAACTAGTGTTTTGGCTGTTTGTGGAAATAATTAAATTCAACCTCCAAACCGAAGTGATATGATAGCACCGTGCGATGATCATTCTCAACAAGTATACTGGTCATAATTCGTGAGAGAGTCAGTTCTTGGCGATTGAAAAGTTATTCTTCAGCGGTCCATCTGCTTGCATCCGTGCAAATTGTGCCCTCGATTTGAATAAAATAAGAGTGGAAAAGATTAACGACTAAGTGAAATTCCACTAAATTTTATCTGGGAGATTCGACCGTATAACGTGGAGATTCCTCGTTCAAGTGCAATTAATACGCTTTCCGCAAGAGCAACAAGCACCTTAAAATGATCGCGGCAAAAGAGTGAGAAAGAATAAAGCCGGGGTTTGCAAAGTGTCATGTGCAGTTTTTGCGACAAAAAAAAACGTTTTACATTGCATTTTTCTATAACTGCGCATCTTTTAGCGGAACGGAATGTAGAAATCGTGGCCTTAAAAAGTTCTAGGAAAAAGTTTCACTGTGTGGAAATGAAGAATTAGCGCCTTAGGATATTGCAGATACTAGTGGCAATTCGATTTTGCGCTCAAATTTATCGGCTTTCTCTTTCAATTGTTTCCACGTCCTCAAATCGCATGCTGTGAATCTCAAAATTATCAAAATAAAAAAACCAAGACAATAAAAGTGAATGTTTTGTATTATTCTCCCATTCTCTGCTGTTTTCACTCAAATTTTCATTAAATCTATTATCGTTAAAAGTAGAGCCGCAAATAAAAATACCAAGAAGTCTCATCGAGGAATATCGACGTAATGGAGAACACAACAAATCATAACTCTGGCCGACTCTTAGTCCAAGAATTTATTACAAGTGCATCTTACAGAATACATTTAACATGTCTTTTATTGTAGCTCAACGTTTTTTGAAAATATTTAGTTATATGAAGATTCGAGAAAAATCGCTGAACTTATTAGAAAAGCTGGTATTCAAAATATTATTCTGAAGATTAGGAACAATCATCTCATACACCAACCGTAAATATTTTTAAAAGAAAATATTGGAAGAGACGAAAGGATAAAATATATTTCTTATGCAAAATATTGTATTTAAATACAAATTTTATATCAAAAAATCAAGGTCAAACTTTTGATTGCATAGCCATAAAATGTTCGCATAATAATCATATATTACCTATATCGGACTTTGGCAACTCCATGAGCACTCGCGAGGGGGAACACACAATTTTCTTACAATCCCCTTTCCCTGTATTCCTTAATGCTGGTAAAACTATTCTAAGGCCTGTGTTGGAAAGTGTTCATTAGAACATTTAATTTGGTATCCCATATGACTATCTTTGGTAAAAAATTTGTTTGAGGTTCACGCCCCTGCACTGGGAGCCCGTTTTAAAACTTTTGAACATTTTTTGGTACCCAAATTTTCACCAGACTAGAGTTTACATCCACATACCAATTTTGGTCTCTAAATATGCTATAGTTTAGGAGATACATTGTTGTGACACATAGACGGACATACTGGCAGACAGTGTCGATTTCGATAGCGTTTTGTCAGTTAGTACAAAATCCTGAAAACGCGAATAAAAATAGAAATATGTTATGTAAATCACGTATGAAAATTATAATCTTCTTTCCTATGAAAATCAGTTAATAAAACGAAGTACGTTGTTTTTGAATTCTAATCCCTACTTCAACCCTACAGTTTTAACACTACGAGTACAATACTCTACCAAGTACGATGTTATATCTACCAAAATTTTTTTTTTCTTTTCCTATTCAGGAATTACAAACAAAACAAGTTGGGTAGACAGACCTACGCTCATGTCAGAAGGGTTTTGTACTCAACTTACAAATGCAGTAACCAGCAACGAATAAAATCAAGAAACATGCCAAAGACGATTTTATTGGAGAAAAAGTGAAATTCGAGGATCATACTATTATTAACAAAGTTGAACGAATTTTGACTTCTGAGGTATTTGTTATGTTATACCCATAAATATCTCCCTTGATCATTTTTTCAGATTTTTTAGATCACAGGTGTCCACTCGCGAGGGAGGAAACACATTTTTCATGTATTTCCCCCCCTATGCCCCCCATTGAAACAAAAACTGTCAGTTTAAGAACTGTTTTGAAATGCTCTCATAAAGAACTTTCACATTTTTTTCAGGGGCTACTCCCTTGTACTGTTATCATCGATTCATGGCCAATTTTTTGGAATCCTAGAATGGCTACAAAGCCCTTTTGCTAGGCGCTCTTTCCTGCCTCTTCGACTTGTTTCACCAATGAGTATTAATTGTAGCAATTCATCTTCTGTCATTCATTAAATTGAATCAAGTGTTCAAAGCCTGCACCTTAAACGTTGAAGTTGGGGAAAAATAGTTCAAAATTATTCAATCTTCGCATTTACAACAGCCACTATTTTGTTTTACGATTACTGATACCACTAACTGAACCGATTCTCAAAGACATTCATGATACCCATCATTCCTGAAATTTTCATGCAAATCCTAGTAAAGCTGTAGTATCTGAGTCGGTAAAAAGCGCATATTGTTCCATAGCCATATGTTTCCATAGTAATACAGCGCATTTTGTTCCATAGTAATTCAGGAAAATTCAAATCGCTATAACTTCGTTAAATACCATTCGATCAATCTTATAAATAGTCATCTGTGTGCTGAATTTTATTGAATTTAAGGGTACCGTTTGGATTTTATTCAAGAAAACATAAAATCGATAAATCATACTATTACAAAGTTGAGTGTATTTCGACTTCTCATGTATTTGTTGTTGTTGTACTCATTAAGGCCTACATTCATGATTTTTTTCAGATTTTTCGGATGGAAGGTGTCCAATCGCGAGTGGGGGTACGCGAAAAGTTCGTACATTTTCCTTTCCCTGCCCCCCTCGGTACCGATAAGACAATTTTAAGACTTGTTTTGAAAAGATCTCATTAAGACCTTTCCAATGACACCCTACTCGACAACCAATGGTGAATTTTTTTTTGAGAGGTCATCTGCCTATATAGGGAGACTCCCCTTAAACCCCTTTGAAAAATTTTTCCACCCTTGAACTTTCAAGAGGTCACCACTTCTGACCTTTCCACAAAGTTTCATTGCTGTAGCTTCTATAGTTTCGGTGAAAAAGTGCTGTGACATACAGACGGACGGACAGACGGACACAGGTCGTGATTGCAATAGGGTTTTGTATTTTAGTACAAACCCCTAAAAATCTGAATTTCATTTCATATTATTAGGCTTGCAACTAATACGCATGCATTTCATATGAATGCCAGGCATCAGCACGCAATTAAAGAGCAGATTCTAACTCATACTTCAAATCCCTTGGATTACGGATGCCTGAGCTCACTGTTAAAATCCTGATTTGAAGAAGGTTGAGCCGCGATCGTGGTCCGAATTGTGATCGTGACAATCACTTCGATTATAAACAATATTTAATATAGAATACTTTGTTAATGAATTTTGCATCGAAAAAGAAACAATACCAAAGCCATGAATTATTCTACAGTACACAAGCGACAACTCCATCGGCCAAAGATTGAACGTTATGAGCTGTAATCATGCATTCATAAATATTTATCAGATTGCAAGTGTTCATTCATATGTGCGTTGATTTTTTAATTGAAACCGCAAATTCCCGGATCGAAATGAAGGTTTTATGGGTGCATTTAAAAATCACTAAAAATCCCACAAGATTGGTGTTGGTCATTGGAAAGGCGAGAACGACTATGACGACGACAACAACGACAACGATTTGACCGTTTATTTGCTCGTTGGCATGTTAAACTTAACGTTTTTCGAATCTGAACACTTTTTACGGTTTGAACCCTTGATCCGTGCAGAGTTTGCATCATAAATCAGACAGGGGCGTACATAAAACCTAACCAAACGCTTTCGTCGCTCCGATATGGATTGCTCTTTAACCAGATAGCATTTTGTCACAATTACGTGAAAAGGTGTTTCTTGCACCCAAAGTACTCCCTGGGCACATGGACATTGTGGCATTTTCATTTGCGTGGGCTCCTTTCACGTTTGACCATTTTGAAACAACAACCATGGAGGCCCACAGGGCGTACTTGAGCATGAAGTGTCGTTGCAAAAAAACAACAAAATTGTTCAACCTTGCCGAGCTTTCTCAAGATGGTGTGGGTGTTAAGGGGTGTATAGACAACGATCTTGATAAACACTGTGTGTCTTTATTTTGAATAAATCAAGGTGATATATTAATTTCGTTTGGGGATATGTATCTGAATGGTGAAAGATTGGCCTTGTAAATGTCCAAAAACTGGTGATTGTTTTTGAATTGGGATGTTACCAGCAATAATGGAATTTTGTGTGTCACCAAATTATTATTGTAAATTAATTCTAAGGATGCTTCAACTTACTAGCAACAATGCATCCAGATTTTGAATAGTTTACAGCTCTAGGTTGTTCCTTGATTTATTCAGAATGATTTTAATGTCTTATAATTTTCATCCAGCGGAATATACCGCTTTCTCAGTAATTATTAAGGCTTCAACTACCAAAAGTAGTAGGAAGTCATTTTTAGGGTTTTGTACTAAAATACAAAACCCTATTGCAATCACGACCTATGTCCGTCTGTCCGTCCGTCCGTCCGCCCGTCTGTATGTCACAGCACTTTTTCTCCGAAACTATAAGGGCTACAGCCATGAATCTTTGCGGAAAGGTCAGAAGTGGTGACCTCTTGAAAGTTCAAGGGTGAAAAAATTTTTCGAAGGGGTTTAAGGGGGGTCTCCCCATATAGGGAGGTGACCCCTCAAAAAAAAATTTTCACCAATGGTAGTCGAGTAGGATGTCATTGGAAAGGTCTCAATGAGATCTTTTGAAAACAGGTCTTAAAATTGCCTTATAAGTACCGAGGGGGGCAGGGGAAGGGGAAATGTACGAACTTTTCGCGTACCCCCCCCTTGCGATTGGACACCTTCCATCCGAAAAACCTGAAAAAAATCATGGATGTAGGCCTTAGTGAGTACAACAACAACAAATACATGAGAAGTCGAAATTCACTCAACTTTGTTGGCAATAGTATGATTTATCGATTTTATGTTTTCTTGAATAAAATCTAAATGGTACCCTTAAATTCAATAAAATTTAGCAAACAGATGACTATTAATAAGATTGATCTTTTCTGAAAGTTTCATAAAGATCGATTTGTATTTAACGAAGTTATAGCGATTTGAATTTTCCTGTATTACTATGGAACAATGTGCCCTGTATTACTATGGAAACATATGGCTATGGAGCCATATGCGCTTTTTACCGACTTAGATACTACAGCTTTGCTAGGGTTTGCATGAAAGTTTCAGGAATGATAGATATCATGAGGATGACTACATACAATTGAAACAAGTCAAAGAGGCAGGAGAGAGCTCCTAGCAAAAGGGCTTTGTAGCCATTCTAGGATTCGAAAAAATAGGCCATGAATCGATGCTTACAGTATAGAAGAGTGGCCCCTGAAAAAAATTTCATGAAAGGTAGCCGATATGAATATCAAATGAAAGTTCTCTATGAGAGCTTTTCAAAACAGTTCTTAAACTGACAGTTTTTGCTTCAGTGGGGGCACAGGGGGGGGGGGGGGGGCGGGAATACATGAAAAATGTGTTTCTCCCTCGCGAATGGACACCCGTGATTTAAAAAAATCTGAAAAAATTATCAAGCGAGATATTTATGGGTATAGTTTTAACAAATACCTCGGAATTAAAAAATTCTTTCAACTTAGTTAATAATAGTATGATCCTCGAACATGACGTGTTTCTTAATTTTATTCGTTGCTGGTTACGGCATTTTGTAAGTTGAGTACAAAACCCTTCTGACATGAGCATAGGTCTGTCTACCCAACTTGTTATTTTTTGCCATCTAAAGTATACAAGTTTCAACGAGACCCGTTCAAAAGGTCTCCAAAGTCACGAACTCTTTCTCAAAAATTATGGATAGTCAAAATAACTGAAAAAGTAAAAAATGTAAGCCCTTCAAAGCAACTGAATACTTGCTTATCAAAAAATTAGAAAAAAATCGTGAGTAGTCGTAAATCATAAGTAGCAATGTCGATATAGTCACAATATACCGTCTCGAGGGTAGAACAGCTGTAAAATATTGGAGGTTCTCGCTCATAGTTACAGATCCTGCGATATCATTCCAAAGAAGTCTCACTATGAATGTATCAGCTTTATTTTCACTTTAATATATAGTTTGATAAATACTATTTGATGCATAGTGTTTCCAATCCATCTGAGGTTTTCCGTACAAACCAGTACTTGCACGAAAATATTTCCTTTCGAAAACTCTTAACATTTGCATGGTACTAGAACTCTGTTTGCACCAGATCTGATATTCATATGTCAAAAGTGGTCTAACCAGGGTCTTGTAACAGATAATTTTGACCATTTGATCAAAATATCTGGAATGAAAAAGTCTTCGTAGGGCCATGACTACTATTTGTGCTTTACTGAGCATGATTATGACAAATTCAGTATAGTACAGATACTGATCGAGATGAACACCGAGGTATTGAATACAGGATTTATGTAGAACACGTTGTGAACTACCCTCGCCAGCCATGATGTGAAAATACTTCCAATTACGTTTCAGATCTTGACTGACCCCCTGCAGTGTTGTCCGAAACAAAATTGTTTCCTACTTCTGTGCATTGAATATCACTTGCCAATTATCGGTATAAAGCTGCATTTCATTGAACATTTTTTGAAGATTGCTGCTCTACCATATAAATTATCAGGTCATCAGCAAACGCTACCAATCATCGCGTTGGCGAGACGTTAAAGTCAAAAACGTTCAATAGCTTGCGAATAAATACTGAGTGGGCCAGAGGTGCAGTAACTGCTCCATGCTGTTGACCATTCATGACTTGGAAGATTTACTCAGAAGACTTTGTTAGACTTACATGATTTACAACAAATGATTTCCCATACAACATATTGTACATCATGGTGTCAAGGTGTCTGGGGACCCTGTTTTGAAGAAGTTTAAAAATTAGTCCATCTAACCACACCATATCCAAGGCTTTCTCCATATCGATGAGACACGCTTCAACACATTCTTTTTTGTTCAGTTTCCTACAGAGATCTGAGGTTACTTTCATTGTTGCATGTATGGTCGAGTGCCTGGCATGTTAACCAAATTGGCAATTGGATATCAACTCATATTTCTCAATGGGAGCGTTTGATCCTTTGTTGAGTATCATTTCAAACAACTTGTTGACTTTACGTAGCAAGCTAATCGAGCGATAGCTTTTGGAGTACGAAGATTCTTTTCCTTTCTTCGCGATCGGAAATATCTTAGCCTTTCCCACTCATTTGCGAAACATAAATTGTTGCACATATTATTGAACAATATGCAATAATCCCCAATAGCACCTCAGGCAAATGTCGGAGAACTATATTTGGAATACCGGCAATACCGTTGAAATCGTCTCAAATATGAAACACAAGCCTTCACAGCTGACAAAATTATCAATTAAATTTGAGCTAAGTATGATGTCAGATGTCACGTTTTTCATTAAATGAAGAATTGATTCGCCGTTCAGGCTTGATTGGAAATCGGAAGCTTTTGCCTTAACGACCTCTGAAATTATTTGATTTCCTTTCTCAAGGTTTGGTAGATGAACCAAATCAAAATGAGTTTCAACTAGTTCCTGCAATCCATCACAAATAATCCTGTTTCCATTTCCATCCGGAGTTGTACTATCAAATTTCGATACCAGCCCTTTTGAGAAGATTTATCCCATCACTAGGTACTTTAAGATTCGATACATGCACTAGAAACTTCTTACGGAATAAGCTATTTACTTTCGTGAAAAGGCCGTCTGGGTCCTGTAGACAAATACCCTTCACTTTTTCTGCCTATTGATTGCTGACCTCACTCGTGAAGTATGGACGGATTCAGTTCCAGATGAGGGATGGTTGTAGTTCAAAAATTGCCGATAAATATTGTTGACACATCTGAGAAGAAGGCTTTTCAATCTTTTCTGCCTTGCAATGGTTTGTGTTTCATATCCTTCCATATTGTTTCGATGTTTAATCTTGGGAACTATTTCCACAATCGTTTCCAACGTCAGCTTTTCTAACCTCGGCAAATAGACATCCATTTCATCGTTAGCTAGATTCCTGTAATTAGGAACCATTGAAAAGAGTTGCCATCATCAGAAGGAGGACATTGTCTCTGGTAATCTCGATTAAGCTTTTTTTGAAAATTTCCCCAACCCTTTTTTTTGAAATTCAACCGATGATTTTCATGTCTATCCGGAAAGGGGGAGACAATTTTAATTGAAGTAATCATCAAAAGGATGACCTTTGATGATTACTTCAATTAAAATTGCGCTTTGTTCGTTATTCGAAGGAAGCACCTGAACTTTGCATTGAGGACTATTTAAGCTAGATGCAAGTCCTGCGTTAGCATTGCAAAGGTCCAAATATGAATTTGTTCTAGGATATGTTCAGAACTCCGACCCGTTGAAAGGTATCGCAAAGGGGTGAACTTGCGTTTATTTTGAGATAAATTTAAATTTTGCATCTTCATATCGGGAGAATCCTCCAAATGATGCTGGTAACCAAATACACCGAAGTTGATGCAGTGCAAGTTTTTTCAGGCTCTCCCTGAAAAAATTTACAGTCAGTGGGGGCATGCATTTTTTGCATTTTACGCATCGATAGTGTATGGCGCAGTTGGCAGCCAAATGACCAAATCTTTCACACCGGTAACACTGGTTGACTTCTCATTTTTGAAGGCAATCTTACCTCACCACTCTGAGATTTAAGTGCCTTATATATTTGTACTAAATAATGTGGTAAATACTTCTTTTCTTTTGTGGATTTTTTTGTAATAAAGGTTTAGACTGAAATGAATTCAATTTCTGATGTGTTTTCCGAGAGCACTTGGAGAAGATCACCCATATCCCCTCCACAGTCCAGACCCTCCAACAGAAAGGTCTGATTTTTTTTGCTTTTGTGGCATAGCTGGAGTGTAAAACCTCCCGAGAATTTAGAGCATGTTTTGCTAACTTGAAGTCAACCAATGATCTCACTTTATTAGTTATTTTTCCTGTGCTTAAACTTTCGATTTCGAAATTGCTTAATTTATTTTCGGCTGCCAATATCCGAACCATATCTCTTCCACTTTGTCCGAAAAAGTTGATTGGCGGAACATTTCCTGCCTTATCGTTTCTTTATTGGAATTACTGTGAACATCTCCTTCAACTTTCATTTCTTCTTCCAGTCCTGCAAAATAGTTTTAACTATCATTAGTGTCGCTAGCACTTAAAATTTCTCCCAGGATTATTTGTTTCAAAATTTTCTTCGCCTTGTTTCCTGTTCGACTTGTTTTTACTGCTGCGGCTTTTGAATCTTCATACCTTCTCTGATTAGCACTTTAAAAGACTGTATCCGTAGCTTCAGTTCATCATATGCTTTGCATGATTGATTATTTGTAATATAAATCCAAAATCAACAAAATTTTCTTGATAATGTTTTGTTTTATCTATAATCGTCGCCAGCTTCATATTTGACGCTTCTACAGGTTTTTCAAACGGCTCCTCTATACTAGCAGTTCCGAAGTTTTCTTGAGATTCTTTGCTTCTTTTTATGCATCAAAGTAAACTTATAGTTTTCAATATAAATTGTTTGAATCGATTGCTTCGACGATATGATAAGCTTTTTCAAATAAAAATTAACTTTGGATTGACGTTTTAAAACTTAATTTAATTTTTGAAAACCAGTGACAGGAGCTACTTAAAACAGGTCTGTATGCAGCGAATGCTATACGTAGGATATTTTATCCAACATATCAGGTGTTTTCCAAAATAAACGAGACTGAGCTGAATTCTCATCAATTCAAGTTTATTTATTCAAAAAAGTCTAGCTTTTCGAAAGAGTGTTTCAGGTCATTGACCGCAATGTTCTTCAGGATGTCGGTACAAGCCTTTTCGACGCCCTTTACGGACGCAAAGCATTTTTCCTTCATGGCCAAATGCAATTTTCCGAATAGGTAAAAGTCACAGGGAGCCATATCAGGCGAATGCGGTGGGGAATTGATGGTTAAAATGCGATTTCTAGTCAAAAAATCAGTCACAAGAGTGAATGATGAGATAGTGCATTATCATCCAATAAGCGCCAGCTTCCTCCTTTGCAGTATTCAGGCTAAATCAGACGAATGAGATCCAACAAATGCTTCAAAACACCAAGATAGCAAATTGCTTTGACGGTTTGGCCCGTTGGCACGAGCTCCTTGTGAACAATTCCCTTGGAATCTCCAAACCCGATTTTTTGGGTGGTGGCTCGTCTGGGGCCTTCCATTCGGCACTTTGACGCTTGGTTCCGGGTCCATATTGGCAACAACACATTTCTTCACCAGTTACTATGTTGTAAAGGAAGTTCTCTCCTTCTCTCGCCTCTTGAATGATGTCTTTCGAATGTGCACAGACCTTTTGTAAGCCCAAATGATCGGTTGAAATGCGATAAATCGATGTTTTGGAGATATTCAACTCTGATTCCATGAATTTCAACGATGATTACGGCTCATTTTTGATGAATTCACGCACAATTTCGATGGAATTTTCGGTGATCACTGATTATGGGTGGTCCGTATGTTTATCGTCATTTATGTCCTCACAACCATCTCTGAAACGTGTAAACCACTAATGAACTCTGGCACAAAATAGACAATCATCGCCATAAACTTTTTCCATCAAGTCAAATGTTTCGGTAAACGTTTTACCAATTTTAAAACAAAATTTGATATTATGAAAAGCTTTTTTTTCAGAATTCATTTTTGTACCGTTGACACAAACTTACTGTCACTTTAGACGCAATAACTTCGCTTCCACTGAACCAAACGTCACCAAACTTTCACTGAAAGTCAGGCAGGAATGTAACTTTTCAACGCACTCTCATTTACAGATGGCGGCATCAACGAAAATTTGATGACAAAAATCTCATTTATTTTGGGACGCACCTTGCACATTTATCAACCTCCACGTATGTCTGATACTGAGTGACTTCATTTGCGTTCACTTAAACGAGCTATAGTGGCTTCGCTTACATATTCTTTCCTACGGGAAATTAGTCAGGGCAATGTTGCAGTTACATTCATTATAATTACAATTTATTTTAATATTATTTGTTGATGTGGTGTTATGTTTATTTTTTAGAGCTTTGTAAAAAAAATTTTTATCATACCCTATTAATATCAGTGCCTTTCTTTCCGTCCGTGCATCGGTGCATTACAGCACGTTATCTCAGCAGCTAGAAAATCTAGAGTCGTCATATCTTGTGAGCAGCTCAGAAGTTTTGGTTTCATGGTCAACAAAAATTTCGATGTGTTATGAGAGCGTCACCCCATGTACGGATGTGACGCCAGACTATTTTTTTCGCCGAACATAGTCAAGTAAGGTATCAAGAGAAAGGTCTTGCAGAGATCTTTTAATACCCGTTTTTAAAATTGAAATATCGATGGCAGGATAGGCAGGGTAGGCGAAAGAGCACAAAAAAGTGTCCCCTCCCTCTCGCGATTGGAGGACTCCTGTGAACCGAAAAATCTGAAAAAAAAATCATGAAGGTAATTCCTTATGAGTACAATAATGGCAAATATCTCAGAAGTCAAAATTCACTAAACTATATTAGTAGTGATATGATTTATGAATTCAAAATTTTCTTGAGTAAAATCGTTAGGCTAGTATTAAATGCAACAAAATTCAATTCTAGAGGGTCACTTATATGAAAATTTACTACCATCAAAATTTCAAAAGGACCGAATAGTATTGAATAAAGTGTGGGTGGTAAAAATTTCCCTGTACCACAAAAACAATAATACAAGGCTTTGGAACAATATGCGCATCAATCATCACTAAGGGCATGGTACTATTTGCATGAAAATTTCAGGAAGAATAAACCTGATGAATATCTTTGAGAATTCATTCAATGACTGACATCAGCAATCGTAAAACAAATGAGATTATTCAGTAAACTTGTGCTATTTTTCCCCAATTTCAGCATTTAAATAACATAACGAATATTGACTCTTGATGGGAGCGTACATTTTATATGTAACAAAATCATGCTTGTAGGTTCTTAAGAGTACAACAATAAAAAGTACCTTATCACTCAAAATTCACTCAACTTTGTTAATAATAATATAAGGATTTGTAAATATAGTATTTTCGCCAGTATATTCATATACGTACCTTTAAATCCACTGAAATTTGGTAGTTTATTAATCCAAAAAAAGGTCCTTATACTCTGTTAGTTTCAGTAAAATCGAATTGTAGTTACAAAAAGTTATAGCTGCTCATAAATTTTCTACCATTCGGGCTTCCTACCAAGCCAGACAATGCACTTTTGATTAGTTCTTCTTCAAATTTCAGTTAAGATGAATAACACAAAATTTTGTTTATTTCATATTCGGAGGCCAATTCTCTTTTTCTCGGAAACCCGTGGGGCCTTGCTTTATCAAGTGAAAGAGATTCAAAGGAGTCAAAACAGGTCTACTGACTCAATAAAGTAATGCCCGGCAATGGCTTTTTTGAAAGCAAGTACATATGTATTCGTTGTAGATGTCGTTAAAGTTTTAATTGAGTTTATTCGTTATTGGTATCTGCATATCATAGGTTGAGTACAAAACTCTTCTGGCGTGAGCGTAGTCCTGTCTACCCCAATTGTTAACTTTGTTATTTATTTGTTTCTGTCTTTGAGGCAAGCTGACCATTAGTGATGATTATGTAACCCGTATTGGTTTTGAAAGAGGGTAACTAGTTTTTCAAACTCCGAATATGCTTTGTGATTTACGCCAAATAAAGAACAGTCATTACTGATAAACCTCATGTATCTTCTCTCTAAATTTTCCATCATTCTTTTAAAAGTTGATTTATTGGGTAGCCTAGCAGGGTCAGAACAATTGTCAGTTTTACAATGTAATCCGGAGACACGGAAATCTATGGCACGCACACTTTCTTCCATGTTTGGGCTCCAGATTGGCGTGATTATTACTTCCTGAGTCGAGTATTAAGATTTACTACTTTTCTGTTCTGGATGATCCTTCCCTTGATATAAATAGATAGACTGCTTTACATCCCAAAGGTCTATGGCAATCTCGCGAAACGTAGAGTCACATAGTTGCAAAAAAATTTTTTCAGCGAGCTAGTATAGAAAAGCAGTAGATGCTTTTCCAAAAGAGCAATTCCTAGTTTATTTGGGATCGGATAGCACAAAAATAAAGTAACTAACCCATATTGCTGATATCTTTCTGAATGTTTCTTTACAAAACAGAACCCAAGAAAAATGCTATATCCGAATATATTGGATATTAAAAATGTTTGAAACTTTTTATACATTTAAGCTTTTCTCCAAACTCCAACTATCACGAATCGTTCGCTGGTAACACTGAAATAATCTGAAACAATTTTGCACTAAATGCAAAACGGAGCAATTCCCAACTTTTTAAACTCTTAACCATGTCACTGCCAGTGATGATACCATCTGGAATTTATTTAGTGCATTCCGTTTACAGATTTATTGGTGAATTATCACCATCGAGTGATTTGTTCGTGATTAACAGCATGGCTGCGCTGCAAACTGAGTCGGGCTTAGCCGTACTGATCTGTTGAAGTGCCGGATAATATATTTCCCTGGTGATAGACCCTCTACTGCCCAAGCTATCCAACTGGCTTCAAGCAGGATCATATGTAAAAGGAGCTCCTTCAAGAAGAAATAACAAATCGTTTAAAGTAATTTATATTGTTTGCATACAACCAATTCGATTCGTTTCTCCTAGAGTTCGTTTTTCTCCTGGAGCTGATCGCCAATGATAAGACCAACCAACGATACAAGAACATATTCATGATGCACTAAATAAGTGGACTCCAAGTACTTGAAAACGCGGCAGGCATAAGCCACGACAAATTGGAATTTTATGGGCATCGAGGAAATAGGAAAGAAAGCCTCGTGTTCGCAAACGGATGGTAGGTAGAGTACAAAACTACGCAACCCAGCGAGCGTCAACAGTTGGGATCAGCGATATGATAGATGGAAGCGATGACGATACGAGGAAAATGTAGATTATGGTGTGGATAAGGATCATCTAAGTAAGAAGGAATGTAATGTTATCCGCTATCATATCGTCGCATCGGGCTCATTTGCTATCAGAAGGTGGATGGCTATGCAAGAAACATTGCATTCGATTGATAGCATCAGAAACAAGGTTCATAAAATGCAATTTACTGAATCGCTCCCTATAACTCTTTGCTCATCAGGAAAAAGATTCCGCCCTTATACGATTGCCAGCAGCTCTTCCAGCCTTTCTAATCTCCAAACAGAAGGTGAAAGAACTTTGCCCAAATTACATAATCTCCTTACGACGTAAGGCTGCACACAGCCCGGGAACAGGTGAGCTAAGCTCTCCTTTTGTATTTCTCCGCGCACCACCTTCGACAAAATTGAATCTGTTAATGATCTTTTAACACGTCGACACATGTCTTAAGATTTTGTATTTGGATATCATGTACATCTAGTTGACGTGCATCATTAGCGCTTTCATAATGATTCACAATTCACATATTACTTAACGCGCTGTCGACATTTACGATTCAGAAGAGATGCAGGATGTGGTGAGAGGTTAAGCCGTGCTGTTGCTCTATCGAATTCCAAGACCATTGAAAGGGAACCTGCGCTGCGAAATGAACCCTCGAATGGGAATCCATGAAATATGCAAACAATCCAAACGATTCTATATATCACGTAGTATCTGATGTTGATTACACTTTTGATAGTCGAAATCGAAAAAGCTTCTACAAGACCAAAAGTGTCAAGACATATTGCCTCGAAATTGGAGAATATCAAATTGGGTGTTAAAGTATCTGAAAATTCTTTCGGATTATTTGGTCGCCAAACAAACGTTTTGCCGGGCAAAATTGACAAAAACCTCGAAGACTGTCTTCAATTTATAATGTCTGTTGAAACGCTGAAAAAAAGACAAAGGAAGCGAAGAGACGAAATTAATAGTTATCTGCTTATCGGAATGAACGAAGAGCTGACTAATTTCGAGCCTTTGACTGTTTGGCTGCGATGGTGGAAAAAAGAAACATCGACGGACACGAAAACTATTAATCAACCGATGAATAGGTAAATATCCAAAATGTTAGGTGGGTCCAAGGTTGGTGGCAGATGCGCTACAGAAAAAAGTATCTGTGGCCCATGTTAATGGCTAATTGAAAATTGAAATATAAGTTGTAGGAACGGGTAATGAGCAACAAGTATCGTTTCATGTAACCTTCAGAATCATGAACGAATAAGAAATAGATACAATATTAAAAGAATTCAATTCAAGTTAAGAGCTTTCAAGTTTAAATGGAACTACTCATTTGCTTTCGTAAGAGGGATGAAGCAACAAATCACTGATATGGTTGCCTGTTATTTATTGATTTTAGAGTCCCAGCTTTTGATTATGAAAAATAAATGGATTACTGGTTTCAGTGTGCTTTTGTTCTCTGAATATTCTGGAATAGAAAATATTTAGATTACGTCAATATCCAAACGATTAAAGACTAAGGACAGGAACCTAAAACCGAAACTTGCATAAATTTGATAACAAGAATATAAGATGCTATAACTGGATAACACTTTAGCAAACCCCTTCTTTGTCTAGACTTCCGTAATAACTTCGAAAATCACACCAGGAAGAAGTATGA
The DNA here is from genome assembly GCA_963969285.1 of Odontomyia ornata. Taxonomy (NCBI): domain Eukaryota; kingdom Metazoa; phylum Arthropoda; class Insecta; order Diptera; family Stratiomyidae; genus Odontomyia; species Odontomyia ornata. The sequence goes on along the minus strand of OZ017740.1, from coordinate 1,512,515 downwards.
TAATAATGGAGCAATGCGGATTTCCTAAGATGTGTCCGCCTCTGATCTGAACTGTCTGATTTGTTTGAAATATGTGTGATTATCGAAAACACGATGCAAACTTAAGTCACCTGTCTTCAATCCTTGCGCGAGTTGAGCTTTGCATGCCGTCAAACCAAGATCTTTACATAAAATACGCCAAGTTGTTGTGTACGACAAACCAAGCAGTTTAGAACAAGGCCGAATCGATTCCTCACGGCCTTCAGCCACACTCTCAGCTACAGCTGCTATATTCTCTTCACTATGTGCTGGATGTAGTCTAATTGGTCGAGTATCATTCAGTAATGTATGCTGGGTTTCAAATTTTCGCAGGGTATTGGCTATAGTTGTTTCAGTAGGTCGATGATGCACACCATAAACTGCTCTAGGAGCATGGAAAGATTTGATGCTGACCCTGTTATTTCTGAAGTAAGGCTAGAAGAAATATCACCAGACGTTTTGGGCCCATTCACGATAAATAGTGCTTCAGCAAAAGTGCCAGGAGCATTATCAATCAATACTTCATTATTATGGATCTCAGTTGCCGGTCTGTTAGTGATAAATGAAGTCAGAAAATCATCCTCCTTGAATGGATGAATTCCTGTTTTTTAAAACCCTGCGATCGCATTTTGCCTCGAAAAAGTGGCTGTATACGCAGTGTTGGCGGATTGAGCTACTTGATAAACCAAGAATGTCTTTCCAGGACTAGATAACATCCATCCATTCATGGCCTCCCTATACCGAGCTTTATAAGGCCCATAAACAAATACAGCTAATGGCTGAAGATGATGGCTGTAGTGTGGTGGAAATGTTAAAATTGTTATGTAATTATCTCAGCCAACGAAATAACATCGATTGTTATGTGACTAGAATGATTGTCGCCTAGGTTGGACATGGGTTTTCCTCTGATGGCCTCACATATTTTGTATTAACCGAACAATCACACAAGCAAACTGCTCGATACCCTTCCTATCCCCTACTCAAAATTTTATGTGGCAGAATCAAATTAAAAACAAAAATATGTAATTATTTCTATTCGTAATCATAATTCGTAAAATAATTATTCCTCCTTATTATTTTTATTATTATTATTAAATATAATTTTATATCAATGTTCCTTTGTATTAAGTTTAAATGTTTCCCTTTAATTATATTCGTACGAAATTTAACTTTATTTCCTATTTCCGATTCGCTTCATTTTCCTTTACTTCAGTCAAATTTAGTTTCTTTTATAACAATTCAAATCTGCCACGTAAAATTTACAGTGTAGGAACGTTGATCTGGTACACTTTGCCAATGTACTAGATTGGTGAATGGAATGGAATAAAATTGAGCGGATGGATTGATGTCGAAGTCAATTTGACGGATCCGGAGGAAGTCAATCGGAGTGTCCGTAAAAAGAGAATCGAATGAGTGGGTGGTAGTGTGGACGTGGTGGCTTCCTTTAAGTGGGGAAGAGGAAGGAGTGCGCGTTCAATCTCAACAAGTGAAAATTTCAAATCCGATTTTGTTACAAAGAAGGAGAAAATTTCACCAATTGAACTCGATCAACGCCAGGAACTAAAGAAACCCATCATTGGGAGTAGTGGTAGAAGAGGATAAGGTGGTGATTATCGTCCAATCATCCATTAACGTGTCGCGGATGCGCCGCATGAATCAGTTGAGATATTGTAATTTGCATAGGTTACCAAGGCAACAGCTCTCTGCTACTGGCGAACTCTCCTCTACGGATTGCAACTGTCGATCATCAGCGCCGATCTCAAATCAAAGGCTTGGACAACAGTGGCGATTATTGCCAGGTATTTAGGGGTGAGTTACATATAATTTTTTTTTTCTGTTTTAAAAACAACAAAAAATGTTAACTTGGGCGACAAGACAGCCATATTAAGCTGTCATACAATTGCAGCTTAAGAGATGTCGGTACTGATGAACTGAATACCTTAGTCAACAAAATCCTGAAAGAAAATATCGACCATAACAAGGTAGATTTTGATTTGTTTGTACTCGGTGAATATCTAAGAACTCGATTAGGAGACCATCTGAAAGAAAAGACAATATCATTTGAAGATGTAATTCAGATTGAGTATGTTGAACGCTATCCAGCACCAGAACCAAAGGATTGTTTGCTTCATGATGATTGGGTATCGGCGTTAGGTGACTGCACTGCGATGGAGAATGGCTGTAGCGCGTGGACGTTTTACTGTGCATGAATTAATTTTTCAATAAATGCAGGCGTTCTACATATTTTAGTTTTGCGTACTACGTTAAACTATACTTGAATATTTGAGGTGTTAAAAGCTAGTTCAATAACATGGATCTGCCTAATCCTCCGCAAGACAACAATTGTTAAGTTGACGGAGTTCGTGGGTCGCAATAGGCCCAAGTGCCAATCCAGCACTAAAGCCAAACAAGCGGGAAATCCAAAGTTCTACTTCTGATACGGAGGGCATTTACGACTCTTGCCGTTCAATCAAAATATAAGTTTGTTTTACTGTTATTGATCAGTTTATCAAAGTGTAAAATAATTTGCAATGCTAAGCTAAAGTAGACAATATTAAGTTGAATATCAATTTGATTTCGTAAGAATTAATTGTGTGCCCCAATAGACAGACATTGTTTGAGTTGGTTTTGTGGAAATTGCGGACGTAATAGTGGACGCCACACTCCTGTCTCAGCGCAAGGGAAATGATTTTACATTTAAAACCGTTCTTAAGTGGCTCTTACAACGACAGCTTAACTCCACTAAACCAACTGGGATTTCGGACTCAAAGTCTTGGCGTGACTTGAGTTGTGTCGCGAGTTGAGCTTGACCCCACCTGTATGCTGGCAGAAAATTTATGCATTTGACTGCGATGATTCTTCTGACACATTAAACCCAACGAACATATTTATCGTATTTTGAAAGTGAAGACTCTTGTGGTCTGTTTGCGCCGTGAAGCGTGCGCCGACGTTGGGACGTTCTTAGTCACCACAGTATAGGATAGTGGCATTGTTAATTCTCTACATCATATGGTAGCGTGGTGACGATTACTCTCGTAGTGCTAGACTTCACACCGAACTTCTATGGACTCAATTTTAAGAGTAACGTATAGGAAAACAAAGAAGTCTTAAGAAGAAAAGGATAAAACAAAAAGTGTTACTTGTTGTAAGTGTTAAGTGGATAGTCAGTAAGTGTTGTTTTATAAAAATAAATGAGTAGAAAAGCAACCGACTTCATTTAATGATTCAATCACGTGAATCACTGTTAGGTGTACTTTAGTTACAACTTAAGTCAGGAGTCAATTATTATTGTAAATTCAAAACGAAAATAAGTCCAAACGTATTCGCTGTGAGTTTTAAATTTTTTGTGTGGCAATTGTACATTTTTGAAAAGGTTTTAGTTTTTCATTATGTTTTGAACTATTTTATCTAATAACGGTGAGAATATGGGGTGGAGCTTCGAACTGAGAGACAATTATTAGCTGTGAATTGAGATTCGTGCCTTCAACCAACCGATAGGAAATCATTTGAGAAGTTGTTTTAAACAAACAAATTAAGTATCTGTTGTTAGTCCTGGATATTTTGATCTTCAATAAATATGAAACAAATAATTTAAAATATTGGAATCGGGTTTAAAGTTACAGTATTTAGTTGGTTTAGTTTAGTCAGTAACTGATATTAAATTGATCAGCAATTGAGTTATGAACTACTCCATTAAAAACATATTCGTTTTTAAAAATTTCATATAAGCATTCCTACAGTAATATAGTTTAATTTATTAGAAGCGTTTACAACCAATTTCACCAGGTAGTACGTCTCAAAAGAATTCCGATTAATATTGTTTTTAAGTTCGAGTTAAAATCCTAGAAATTGTGAATAAATTTTCCATGAAATTAAAAATTCTATGGTCCGATATGACTAAAATTTTTTTTTGTGTGCATGGAAAATAAACGGAACTGAAACGAACTTGGATAGTTTTTTTAATAATTCTGTTAATGTAATGTAAACTTAAATATACATATATTCACTATTAATTTAATCAAATGAATAAGGCTGAAATTGAATTGTGATAGAATGAAAATGATCAATGAAAATACTAAGCTGAACATGAATTGCTAAACTGTAAAAAAAATCGGTCTTTCCTTTTCTCTTGTCCGGACCGGGTATAGGATCCGCAACGATGGTTGGCTCCTTCGCTGATATGGACTAGCCATCGGGCGCGCTCCATCGTTTTGTCGCTTACCAGGGGCTCTTGCCGGGTAGAGTGGCCTTGCGCTTGCGTGCCTTTTTATGATATAAGGTTATGTGATTTCATTGCATAACTCTATAGCATAATTTGGTTACGTTTGTGTTTCTCATTTAAGGGAAAGAGTCATACGAGGTGCTTTTGTATGAGTTTTTCTCTCAAATGAGAAACGCATGGCTACGTCGACGTTTGGATCTTGATCCGGTTGGGAGGGAACGAGAGGGTACCACATCCATCTGGATGCCCTACTCTTATTTGTGGGCCATAAGAATCGTCGGGTAACGACGAAGTCCCCTTAAGCCCGTCTGTCTTCCCCAGGTCCAGTTTGTCCTTTTTAGTCTGCAATCTTCAACCCTTAGTTGGTTACCTCCTTTTTTCAACTTCGGACGAATTTGTTTTGTGACCCAGGAATTCGTGAATGCGAAATTCTTTTGTAGTGTATCGTTGTGCTGGAGGAAAGAACCCGTCCTACAGCACCACAACGCTAGCCTGCCAGCGCACTCACGCGTCCCCAGACAAGGCCGATCTCGGCGGATCTCACCATCCTCTTCCACCGAGCCTGCAGACCATCGCTGCAGTCCTTTACGGGCATTTACTTATACCTATCACTACAATCTGAAGAAGTGTGACATCGCCTTGCAGAAATTCTCTTCTGTTATCCGTCCACTTGGGTTAGCTGAACCTAGTGACTTCACGAAACACAAATACTGAAGATACCGTGCCACCTGAACCATTGGTGAGTCCAAGAATTGTGACTAAATGTCCTCTCCCTGCCGATCTCCCTCCAGTTGCAACTACTTTTGATGGGTTAGTTAGTGTCGAACATCCATATTATATGCGGCTCAAATTTCTTTTTTTCAATATGTTGGCAAGATTTTCATAAAACTCCCCAACATTTGGTTGGTTGAAACATCTTGCCCTTGATAGAGCAGTGTTTTCTAGCTTACGCAATGATAACGATAGTCTCATTTTCATGAAGCCGCGGAACCAACCTTTTGTAGCCTTTTATCGCTCAAACCACTTTTCGGGTGGTATTTTATTTGTAGCTGCAAATTGGAAAGCAAGTTCTTTCATCTGTATGGTAGTTAAACTATAGCACATCTTAGATGATCTTTTTAAATAAAAAACTAATTGCTGCTCTTGTTCATGAGGAAAAATTCTTCTGTTTCCAATACTATGATTATGGGTGAAAGTCGTTACAAGTTCTCTGGCTTTTTTTCACAATATCCGCTAAATACGATTTCGATGATTTAAACACTGATGCAACTGAAAGAATTAATTGTCCTTTTTTTAACACCTCTTTCACAGTAGACTCTACTACAATTCTTTTTTAGGGCGTATTATCTTCTTCTAGTGAATAGACAAATCCAACTTTAAGAGACAAGGAATACAAGAGTAATGAATCGGATAAGCACTGACGCATTGAATCGGATGGCTGTTTCAATGCGACGGTACCTGTATGATTCATCGCAAACCAAAGTCCAAATATGAGGGATAGATAAGATTATAACTTATCGTTTAGTGTATAGTTCAGAATATGTTACAACAAATACAATGATCACAATTTTAGCCCTAAGTACGATAGAAAATTAAAATTTATTTTGCAAAACACGAAGCTTTTTACACAAAGTAAGCACTTCAAGAGCATACGGAAAAGCAAACATGAATACTCGCTGCCGGGAGCTGTCATTATTGTGGATTTGCCCATGGTGATCAGTGCTGCCAACAAGAAAATGTGGTGAAAATTTGCGTTTGAAATTTTTCAGATATCAATGGTGTCCGTTTCATAACGCGACCGTTTCATTGCGTACTCCCCCTAAATAAGGAATGATGGAAACAAATTCATAAGAAGCCTAATTACATTAAGATACTGAGTGGCCTCATACAAAAACAAAGAAAATAAGTAAATTGATTACACCCGAAGCCCCTTGTTTGTGTTTGAGGGAGATGCGGAGCTCTCCTTCTGTTCATATCTATTTTACGACTTGGATATTCTATATTAGAGCATTTAATCACACCTTGAAGAATTAATAAGTCGAAAGCCATTACTTTCATTTGGTTACCAATTGTGCTACTGAGCACAAAATTTTTAATAATCAAATAGGGATTACTGCAACAAAATCTTCCTAAAGGCTTATTATGTCTCGTAGGTCTAAAATTTCTTCTCATAAAATTTATATCTTCACCCATTATTAAGCATCCATCATCGATTCCTGAAAATTTAAAACTACGATAGCACCCCTAAGACAATTGCTACGAATAAACCATGCCTTAAAAGCATAATTTCAAAATCATACGTATGAAGATGTACCACGTATAAAAAGCTTATTTAACACATTTTATTTGCTTGCTATTTCTCCTCTAAACAGTTATTATCAAATTAAAGATAATTAGACACCAACGATGGACAAGACCAGAAGAGTTTTGATCAATTCGATCGACGCGCTCAACAATAGTTGAACATAACGAACATCATAATTTCATCTTTTTCCCGGATTAGAAGCCCCTTTTCGGTAGTAAGCCATAATCGGAAAAGCACCTTTGAGCTGACTCCTCTACAAATTTGTGAATAATAGGCCAACATGTAGAAGCTAACTGCAACATTTAATTATTACTTCGACTATGATTGATGATCCTCATTATGGGACGCATTGTGTAGGCTCATGAGTGAGTGTTTTGTTCCCATTTGAGCCATTTGAGTGAAATATGGTAACGTCCGCGTTGTGAGAACTACAAGTATGATGATGTCGAGGTTTGGTACATTGTTAGGATGTAGGTAGAGACTTTCTTTCGTTTCGTCTTTCTTTTTCAATGTTTGACATCTTAAACACCTCATGATCATATTCAGCAAAACTCTATTAGGTGAATGACTGAAGGTTGTAAAGTCTTTCCTTCTATAGTTTTGAAATGGCTTTTGGTTTCTACAGGGCTTTGATACAGAAACACTATTCGTTAATATGACAGTTTATCCTATTCATCATTTTCGAAAAGTACAATTTTCACACGAGAATCAGTTTAAGTTGGCATTTGATGTTTAACATTCTTTACTATATTTAAAATGCTTATTAGTTAAATAGTTTGAGAATTCGAAGAAAATATGGGTTAAAGATTAATTTCCTTTTTTCTTACAGATTATATTAGACGGCCGTGAATTACAAAATTAATTGCATAATTTTCTAGAGGTGTTAAGTAATTTCTAGTAGATATAAACCCGCAATACAACATAAAATTTTTAATTTACATAATAAAATGAGGAATTCTAATGAGGAGATACGAATAAATGCCAAATGGAGTTAATTTTGCGAAATTCTCGTTAAGGCTTAGCTATTTGATGCCGAACAGAGTCTTAGGAGTTGCATAAATGTCAACCATTGAACTCACGTCTACTCAGAAGAACTCAAACTATGTCCCTATAATGTACTTTAGTCATCTTGGGTTTATATAAAATTTAGTCTATTATTCCTGAATTAAATTTTCGAAAATTCATCCCTTGATACGTTACATTTTCATGTGCTTTAAAAACGTTGCATACTCATATTTTACTTTCCCTCGACATCCTCCATCACGATTATATTTCATATCCCCTAAAGTCATAAGACCATCCGTTTTCTGCCATATTAATATGCAAGCAAATATCACTGGTAAAATGGTAAATCCGACTCGGCGGAGTCATCATAGAGTTCTGCGTGGGTGGATAGGAAATTCCCTGATTCTCAATGTGGAAATCGCAGTGGTAATACTTTCATGTGTAAAGGCCCCCACAGGCAACAAAATTCTTAGCCCACGCATTGCAATGAGTTTGTTCTTTGATCAGAAAACACTTTAATACAGTCAGCATCCTAGTAAATCACATATTGCGACTCATCTTGTGTCTAGAATATCCAGGAAAACCTCATTCGACACGATCATAGCAAACCTTCTTATTGGCATCTCCAATTGGAGAAGGTTGAAATAAAAAACGTCAACGTGGATTTTGCGTTAAATCGTTGTTAAAAAATAAAATATTTGGAATAGGACGTCGATCGTGCAGGATGATCGCATTCATACCAGAACTGATCATTGAGGGAATAATGTGGGTACATTTTCACTTATGAAACGAAGAATTCTCTTGGTCATCATCCAAAGTATTGAAATTCCACCCAATGTGAGGCGTATATGCAGCATCGCCTCCTTGGGACAATACTGAAATTATCTCTGGTGACAGATATTGCACCTTTCGGTTAGGGCGGAGATGAATTATCTGAATGAGAATGAAGACGCCATCTCAAGAATCATGCGTACGAAAATTAATCCATCGATATCTATAAAACTTCAGGAACCGCATCAGCTAACAAGCGTTAAAAAATATACAACGTTTCGAAAAAGCTCCAAGTTACCATTAATAAGCAATTGAATGGTTCCCCCAGCGCCAATCAACGTAATCAAAATCATCATCAATTCGCTCAGTCAGAACTGACTAAATCAACAATCGCTGGAAGACTGAAGATAGGATCGATCGATTGATAGGTTCCCGCTTCCCTGATGGACGATTTCATTTCACTTTATATTATTTTGATTTTTTTTTTCATTATCTCTCATCTGCACTTATCTTCGTATTATGATCGAAAACGTCATCAATCCAAGATTTCGTGATCGATCATAATTCCAGACATGAATATGTCAACGGTCTTTTGTCTTTCGCCGAACCCAGATAGGGTTTTACGGAAACTTTTCGAGCCAGAGACGGCGATGCAACGGTCTTTTAGATTTTGCCTGCTGGTTCTGGGAATTTCGAAAGGTTATCAAAATATCAATTTAATTAACCTTTGAATAAATTTTTAATTTTAGCCGAATCATGGCGACAACCTTGTCTCAGGAATCAATTAGTCAATAAAATTGGAATGCATGCAAACAAGAAGCAAAAGAAGACTTGGTGAAGTTTCGAAAGGAATACATATGTGGAAGAAAGGTGAATAACGGATCAAATGACACCGAAAAGAATACTTTTTACTGAGTGCCATTTTCCTTTCAAGGAGTACTTATGCAGAAGCTTGTCATATCCCAATTTAAAACTGGGACGAAGGTTTAATTTACAGAGTTTAATTCGTGGGCAGTTTGAGTTGCCTAAATTGAAAAGATTCATCATTTACGTATCATTGGATATTGCGACCGCAATGTGCAGAATGAAATGTGCTATACGCACAATAATTAACATCAGATGAATATTTCGGGAATTATTTAAATTATTGATTATTAAATACGAGTACAAGACGGGACCGAAAGCACAGAAGTGCTTATTTTGATTTTCTATTCTTTTCCTTGATATATTGATTGCTTAGGCAAATTTGTCAAAATTTAATTTAAACGTTTGACGATTTGCAAAAAATTAATTTATTTACTTCAACCACAATATTTGAATAATTTGAGGCTTGGCCCCGGAGAGAGATCTGACATTCTACACTATTGCGACCCTGATCGGAAGTTGACAAGTGTCAGATGACAGATATCTGTTAGGGAACCACCGTGATAATTTCCGACTTCGTTTCTCGTCGCTATTGTCTGCTGAATATTGTTTATTGTCGCGAATCGCAAGATTAGTGAAATTTCTATAATCCGCCAAAGAATTCGCGAAGTTCTGAGAAATATAAGTGAGCCGAAACTCCAGTCATTTTAAGGCGACAACAAGGAATTTATTCACGATTGGATGAGTACTCAGTTTATATGTAAGCTACGAGGTGAAACTTTATCTTTTCGACTCCTGATAACAGGCTCGGCAACTGTACAATAACCAGCTTTTCAAACGTTTCCAGTCCACCGGACGAAGTCCCTTCTCTACAAACCGTCAAGCCAACAAATCTTCTGCGACAGTTACATGTGAGTAGGCGAAGGATATAACCTCGTTGTTTGCTAATGGTCGGTGGAAGCAAGCAATTATTCTGTAGCTGATACTTGTGGCATTTTGCTACCATTGGCAAATTGGTGGATCATCGTGTCAAATCTTAAGAAATTGCATTCATACATACATTGGTATGCCATCATTTATTTTAGCTAGAATGTAGCCACAAGAAAAGTGTCACCAGATCGTACTCACACACAAACATACATAAGTACGTATAATGTTTTCACACTACTTGAAATATTTAAAAGGAAAAGAAAATGATTAGCCGTCAGTAGTCTTAATGCAAATTAGATAATTATAACCTATTTGCGATGCAAGTGGCTATTGAAACAACGATAAAGAAAAATATATGCTGCTAATTGTTTCCAGAACAGATTTGACCAACCGATCAGCTAAAATATTTGAAAGAAAGAGGAAAATAGATAGTGCTATAGTTTATCGGTTGGGAATAAAAGATGAATGTTTGTGAAACACAACTTAAGTTTCGATGAAGTAGGATAATACTGTTAAAGAATTAAAGGGTGTTCAATTAATTTTAGTTTTGTGTCTTAGAATGTTTTGAAAGTTGTTACGTTACACCAAGCGATTCCGGTTGGGGGCCTTGGGATTCCGGCTAACCCATGAAGATGGGGTAGAAAAGCGCCACATGCCAACCCTCGAACTGCCCCCAGAAACCAATTGGTGAGCTTAAGGCTCCCCGGAACGATCCGGACACTATAAGACACCGAGTTGTACCACACAAGCAGGGCCTGCCCTGACTGGCAAATAGCTGCCCCAGGCGCTAATGGCTCTTTCTTGGCTCGTTGAGCCACCTAACAACACCTCCACCAAAAACTAACTTGAACCGCTAATGGTTCTTTCTCGGCTCGTTGAGGCGCCTATTCCCTTCACAATCACCATCTATGCAAATCGGAATCTCCGGCGGGAAGGATTTTTGCTGCTCCTGATGAAATTTTTACCTTCCACCAACACTACAGACTCCACGCGCGAACGCACTGGCTGACAACACTATCGCATGCAAAAAAATCTAATTACAATTTAAATCCAAAGAGATGATTCAAGTTATAGCTCAAAATTATTTTTAATATTTTACCTCAAAGGGTAAAAAATACAAACTTACAATTTTCCTTAAGATTCCTACGTTAGGGGCCCTGTTGATGGTCAAAATCCTAACATCTTCCGATTCCTCCACTTCTTCCGCTTCTGCCCAATTAGCGCGCTTGCGACGGAACTCCAAAGCTGTTCGCTGTCCGATTCAATTTTCTTCGTTGCTTTCTCCTAGTACTCGCGCCTGTTGGTTACTGGTCGTGGTGGCTATGGTTCCAATTGTGATTCTCCAATTCGCAGCACGTTCGTCCTCCTCGTTGTTGAAATAATCCGTAAAAGAGACCGCTTCGACCGTCGTTGGCTATTTTATAAACTTGTCGCAATGGCTCTTTGACTTGAGTTGAAGAACCCAAGTTCAAGGCCACAACAACCACCACAGCTGCTTAACTTTACAACGTTGTCCTCGGACTCAAACCCAGTTTTCTTGGTGGCCATCTTTCTTTCGCGTAGCATCATCTGCATTATCAATAACAGCAATATTGAATTGTTTTGGTCGTGATGTCATTTATTATTTTGATACTTTGTGGTTACGTGCACGATCGTCATTCGGAATCCAGCAGTTAGTTCTTCATTTGGTTGTCCTCGCGGGGAAAATGTTGCAAATATTTAAAACCATTGCGAAATATTTTAAGATAAAGAAGGTATGCGTTAATAGTGGCGTATTTGGTTTCCCCTATCGGGTTTCAGTGGCCCTCTTCGTTGCCGCGAAGGGATATTTCGGCAAGGCGATAGACTGTGTGCCGGACGATAAGGATTTTGTAAGTACATTTTGTTGTGATTCATTGCTGCTTCTTGGAGTCGTAAGATAATTGATTTCAGAACCGAATTTTAATGCATCTAGCCAGTCAGATTCGAAATTCGCCATACATGAGGCTTCAATCTGGCAGATATGGACATCCATCTCGTGCCAGGCGCACTATTGAATTGCACAGATCTGCTGTTTTAAGTCGTAATCTAATGCAACCAAGATCTGCAATACGACACTCAAGCTCCACTCAAAATTAAACTGCTAGCAACAAGAACGATATGGAAGAAGAAGGATCTCTGTGTTTGATAGGCCAAGAACGACAAAGATGTATCGTACTGTTCCCTTGAAAACATTAGTGTTTGTGGGACGATTGTACTGATTGTTTAGCATCTAATCAGAACAATTGTCCCCTATCTAGGATTTATATTAACAACCAACTAAGAATTTATGAATAAAAGTGGTATTCATCGATTATAAGTTCGATTGGATTTTACGAAGGAATATTTCGGCATGGCGATAGACTGCGATATATACTGGTTTTCAAATTTAATGGTAGTATGGCGATACTGCTTGAATTTAATGTTGTTGGTTTGCTGTTTTAGTGTTATTTTGAGAACATTGAATCCGTTTAAGTAAAGAGACGACACATGAGGTTTTGCCGCGAAATATGTTTGTTTGTTCTTCCTTTTGTAGTTATTTTTTTTATTGTTGATGTTGCTGATTTCTTTCTTGATGTAAATTCACGCACATGACACTTTAAATTCCCATTCGTAGTAGTTTGATTTAACTGTCACGTTTGCCACCAAAAATTGGGTCACGTCGCGTCGTCTCCATTTTCATAATGTATTTATCTCTGTAAAAGTTTTAACAAGATGGAATTTCGGGGAATTTCCAATTCCAATAGCCTCAATTTTTTCTTATACTTAGCATAGAAATTAGCAATTTGTTGAAAGTTTACTGTGATTGCTTCTAAAATGCCGGTGGAGCTGAAGTTCGGGACATGTTTCTCATTTAGATTGTCGCAAAACAAATATGTTAGAACGTTTGCATCACACTTGATACCGTTGGAATGATGATTGTTTATAACACCTTAGCATTGAATCGTTCTTTGGGAGGTTGCGCTTCCCTAGCTCCAAATTTTCCTGCCAATCCTCGTCGTGTGAGCGAAGTTGAAATTCAGTGGCGAAGAATAGCTGCTTCCTTTTAACTTAATCTCTTACCTTACTTATCGCTAATAATTACATGGTTTATACTAACATTAACTCTACTTGATCTATCAATCCTTCTAACTAGTGCTTCAGCGCGTGGAGCGGTTTCTTGACAATATTCCGATTAAAATGTTGAAGTAAGGAATCCTTCCCTTCCAGGCGTGGTTCCGGGGTTATTTCTTCGTTTAATTTTATATTTCGTAACAAAGTATTGATTGAAAGATATCCATCAGGAATGAATGTATTTGGATCCAAGTGCAACCAAGTACTTACTATCGGTAACTAAAAACGTTTTTTTAATGTTTCTTGTATGTTTGTGCTAATTTTTGAGGTTTCATTGTTAATGGCTTGCATCGAACATTATTAATAATTTTCAACTATACATTAGAAACTTGAGACTAAGATTTAACAAGAGTATATGATTCCTTTCAAAATAAATTTAAGTTCAAGCTAATCATTGGCTTTAACTGAAAATTGAAGTGCAAGCAATGATAAAGGCACCCCAAAAAATAAATATAGTCGTGAGACAATTATTATTATTAAATAACATTAAAATAGGCTACCTCACTAAATATGCTCTAAAGTTATGTCTCATATATTGGCACCCAACCCGAAAAAAGGGATTCGAAGCTAGATTCTCCTGCATTAAACTAATACAAATTTTTTTAAAATACTTGAAATGAAGCTTCATTTTAAGTACTATTGATAAAAATGAAAAAAGAAATATTTCCCAATTGATTTAATTTAAAAACTATTGAAACTATTATCTCAAATATCAAATTAATTGATTCATTGATTATCCTGCTCGCAAAATATGTTTGGAAAATTATGTTTTCATGCGGTCACAAAAAATGTGTAACGAATCGTCATCATGATTATTATTATTTATCACCATCATATGATTTGCTTTTTAGCTTATCTTATACTACACATGAAAAAATTACTTTTTTTACATTAAATGTGAAAAAAAATATAAGAAAAATCATTTAACTTTATAGTGTACTCATATCATTTAACTCTTAATATTTACATAATGGTTAAAATATGATTTCTTACACTTTCAATGCAGCGTGAACAATAAAAGCTGAAAACGCAAGACGAGAAAATATAAAAAAAGTGTAGATAAAAACTCATTTTGTATATTATTAAAGTTAACAGATGAGGAATTAAAAGGAAAATGAAATTAAAGATGAGAACCCATAATTGTGAAACAAAAACGTTTTCGATGTTGTGAGCTATCATAACGAACGATGTATTTAAAAAAATTAGGTCATAGCCATATAAAACTGAAACTTACAGTCTGATATAATTGAAATTAAAATAAATTGCTCAACAAAAGCCAAATTTTTCCTTCTCATTAGATAGTCGTTCTTTTTCAGGAGGAAAAGAAGACGGGAGGTGAGCATGTCGCTGAGGGGGTAGGGTTTTAATAATCCGCGAGTGATCAGTTCGGTGGTTTGGCTTGGTACGAAGTGCTATAGCTTGGCTTTGTGTTTGGATTCGAGTCGTTTATTTTTCTGGCACCACGTCGGTGAATAACCGGGAACACGTTTCTCTCTTTTGGACTGGACATAAGGCCTAAAAGGGATAGAAATAGATTAACATAGAGTAGAATTGTTCTGATGTAAATCGTTTTGATGCGTTTAAATCGGGTATTGATTTTGTGGCTGAGAAAATCACTGTCGCACTTAGTCTGCTCACGAAAGACCTACGACCCGAATTCCGCTCAGAACTAGTTAGCCGGCCAGCAGCTATCTCACAGTAGACTAAGGGTGTCCGGACTTGTTGACCTATTGGATACAGTCCGTTGGCACATTCCAAGACATCAAGCCTTTAACCGATGACCGGTCGATTTAGATTTCCTTCGCCAAACTTTGGACGACTGAGATGGATGAAGAAAAATCATTGCAATATCTTTAAAAGAACAGCATCTTCAGTTGTGCCAATTTTTTAAAGCTTTTGATAAAAAAACGTTTCTAATATGATAAGCAACTCAAATCACCTTCACCGATATTTTACGAGTACTATTTATGGTGGTTCCTTTTTAAGCAACTTCCATACGGAAGAAGGCTATCATTTTCATGCATATATTTTTTATTTATCTTATAAGGGTTCTGTAAAAAAATTTTACAATACCCTATTAAAATCGGTACTTCTTCATCCCTCCGTCCATCAGTGCGTCACAGCAAGTTTTCTAAGGAACTGTAGAAGCTACAGCAATTAAATTTTGTGAACAGCTCAGAAGTTCCTGATTAATGAAAGATCCATATTAAAAAACAATTTCAAAGACATTTATGAGGGGGTCTCTCTATATAAGTATGTGAACCCTTAACAATTTTTTTTCACCAAAGATAGTCGAGAAGAGTATCAAATGAGTAGTCTTGATGATTATTATAAAAATTGAAATATAGATGACAGAGTAGGCTGAGAAAACGGAAGAACACGAAAAAATTGTGTCTCCAACCCCACCTCCCCTCGTGATTGCACATCTGTGAATCGAAAAATCTGAAAAATTCATGGCAGCTGCTCTTTATGAGTGCAATAGCGGTAAATACTAGATAATTTGAAATTCGCTGAGCTTTGTTAGTGATAATATGATTTATAAATTTTCCACTATGAAATTGCAAAGGTACCTTTCAATCATATGCCTATCAATAAGGCTAACCAACGGTCAAAATTTCAGAAGAATCTGTGGTACTTAACGAAGTTATCTTCTTCTCTGCTTCTTCGTAGCACTACATCCTATCTCGGGCCTTCGCTTCCTACAAAAAGAGCCTCGAACTGTCAAGACTCATTAACCGCGTCCTGCAATTTTGAAACCCGAGCAGCGATGAACTGTCTTCATCGCCCGAGTCATAACAGCATTTCCTGAGTTTCCCCACTGATCTCGGGACTTCAGTTATCCTAGCGAATAGCTTTTTGGGTATCCATACGATTCATGTGTTCAGCTTATCGTAGCTTCCGCACTCTTAGAATCGTTGAGACCTCCGGTTCGTCAAAAATTTGTCGCTCAAAGGCATTCAATATATTCGCGGATGATTAGGTTAAGGTCCATGTCTAACACCCATAGCATAACACATGTCTTATTACAATTTTGTATACTTGGAGCTTTGTTTTCCTGTGTATGTAGCTGGTCTTCAAGATCGTCAAGTTCCGCTTTTTAAAATTTTCAGTGCTACAACAACAACATGATAGGGTTGCACGGATTTGCATATAACTTTCAGGAAGTCTTAGAGTCTGAAATTTTAATAAAAATAAATCACATTCACAGAAGCAATAGCCATTTGAAAGGTCTCCGAGTACAACAAAAACAATGTACGGTTTTTCTACCATTCAGGCTTTGTATCGAACTAGACACTACACTTTCAGTTGGATCTTCTAATTTCCAGATAAAATGAATGATTAAAAACTTCTTTAAGATTTCATACAGTCAATGGTATTTAGTCATATTGAACCGAAATGGCAGCAGGTTAAAATGTTGTAACAATAATTTTTCTTTTAAGCGAGTATGTATTTGTTGTAAATGTCGTTGAAGGTTTTCTTGAGTTTATTCATTATTGATGTCTGCATATTGTACGTTGAGTGCAAAACCCTTCTGACATGAGTGTAGTTCTGCCTGCCCAACTTTTAGCTATTAAGACTCTCTGAGCATAATATGCCTCACGGTTCCATTTGGCAATTGATGCAAACATCTTTCCAATATCACTTCCAGGGAAAGTTCTCCAATTTCACTGAAGAGGTCACCGCACTACTTATACCATTTTTTGCAGGCAAACAATGAGAAGTTTAGACTAAGAAAATTCATTCTCGGTCAAGAGTGAGAGGTAAAAATCAGTTTCACCATTTTTTTGATAGAGTCATAGTCTCAGGCTAGGGACCAGATGCATAATAACCCGTTCTTATTGCTCTTCTAGAACTTTTACCAATCGCTGAAAGAGCATCATCTTTCCTCCCTGGCGACTGTTCCGTAATCATGCGATGCTTCAGCGTAGAGAGATATTCATTCGCTCAATAGGCACAACCCCATCAATCACGCGCTGCTGACATGGTGACTGTTCAGTATATGCGTGCGATTTGCAGCGCTCATAGTATTTGCATCTGTACCAACCACTGTAGGTGAAACTGCTTGCTGGGAGTGTTGCCTGATAGTTCCGATCCGTAGAGTAGTACAGACTGCACGGTGATCATTAAGAGTCACTGTCTTGATGAGGTGGATCTCCCTGTGTTGGCCATCAGCAGGGTAAGTATCGTTATACATTCTACTGCCTTATTATCAGTTATACTGATTTGCTCGAAAAAATGAAAATATTTTCAAAAATCTTAGAAAATAAAATCAGATTATATGCCAACATTATTATTGGGGGGTATGAAGGTGATTTTAGAGAAGGTAGATCGATAATAGGCCAATTTTATACAGGCAAGCAGGTACTTGAGAAATGCTGGGAGTTGAACATAGATGTATACAAAATACTCGATGACTTTAAGCAAGCACACGACAGTATTGATCATAACGCACTGTACTTAATAATCCTTTGCTTTGGTCTCCCAGCCAAATTAGTCCGTGTTAGTAAAATGCCAATGAAGTCAACAACCTCCCAAGGTTGCATCAATAACCAGCTCACTGATACCCTTGCCACGAATATCGGACTAAATAGGGGAGATGTTCTTTTCCCATTGCTGTTTAGTTTGGCAAATAACTAGAAATGCTGATGAAAGAGATGATATTTGCCGAAGAATACAGCTCGCAAATAAAAAAATGTTTTTCAGTTTTGATGATTTTGAAGACCAGCTGCATATACAGGAAAACAAGTGCACAAATCTTTGATAAGACCTGTGGTATACCCTGGGTGTGAAACATGGACCCAAACCCAAGCATCCACAAACATATCGAATGCCTTTAAGCTACGGGTCCCGTGGCGAATAATCAGAACGAAGCTAGACGGGGACCAATGGTGAATTGAATACAAACTATATGAATTATTCGACGAGCTGGAGGTCGTAATGATTGTAAGACTGTAGAAGCTGCAATAAGCTGGCCGTGTGAATCGTATGGACGAACATCAATTACCCAAAAAGCTATTCTTTGGGAGAACTGAAGGCCGGAGACCGTTGAGGAAATCGAAGATTAGATCTGGAATAAATCTTTGTACCAATTTTGGTGTAAATTGGAACTATAGTCAGAACAGAAATCATGAGTTTTCATCTGAAATAGCCTCTATTTCGTTTTTGCTGAACCAATTTGAATTATTAACACAACTAGTCGAAATATTTAATTTCTGAAAATTTTGCGAAAATCAAAGCAATTGTGACCTCCAGTCACAAATTTCATTATATTCTATATATATATATATATATATATATATATATATATATATATATATATATATATATATATATATATATATATATATATATATATATATATATATATATATATATATATATTTATATATATATACAAATAAAATGAACTCTCCAATCAACATCACGAAATTTACTTCAAAAGATCCTTCATAACAGTATCACTCGTAAACGTTTGTTCGATACCCATCACCACCGTTTCCAGTTAATTATGGCAAATAAATTTCGTGAAATATTCATGAAAACGGTGTCCTATAGTTGAATGAAAACTCGACTATGCATTTTCATGTTCATCTTTAAAGTTGTCACGAGTTATAGAAGAAAAGTATTATCTATTTAGGTCATGCTTTTCGTGAGCCTTTAGTATGATGGAAATCACTAGTTTTAAATTTCTGGGCATATAATGTATGATATTAATTGGAAAGTAACGAATCAATTTTCAAATGGTGATTAACTCTATTATTTTCAATCTTCTTCGTCGTAGCTTTACAGCCTCTCCCAGCCTTCACTTTCTGCAAATAACGTCTCCAACTGTCTCGGTTCACTGACTGCGTCCTCGAAACTAGATATCCGAGCTGCGAGGAACTGTCTTTGTTGAGCGAGTCAGTTTCTTTTCTTGAGAAGGAGTTTGTTTAGATGAAAGCTCATATATTACACCAACTTCTTCAAGTCACTGTAACTATTGCCGACATTCGTATTCATGCTTATTTATTTCCTCCGGAACTTGGGATATCGAAAAACTTTCCAATCCATCCAGCTTCCACCAATCACATACTTCCTTTGCTATCTCCAAATTTCTCCCCTCGATTTTGCGTTTATCTTCGACTATGTGTCTCGCTACTGCAGTTCTTGCTGTTTCTGTTGAAGCTTGTTTGATGATATGTTCCACTTCTTTGATATGCTCTTGCCACTTGATTTTTGCTAGTCGTTTCGTTTGCCCAATACCAATCTAGTCGAACTCTGGGCAAGTGATCTTTGTAGATACTTCCTTATTTGTCCTTATTCTTCTGGTCCTTCTCTAGGCTTCATTTTCAACCGGTTAAAGCTGCGTTGTTTCCCGTCTTTCTCATTATTAGTTCGAGCTTTTTTGAGATTGTTGTGAGGGTCAGAGCAATCATTCTTATCTGTTGGTCTAGCTCCTATTTGAAAAATGTTGTCAGAAAATTTTCTTGCTTATTTTTTCATATCCGTTGTTCAATTATTTTTCAGTTGTACCCATTTGTGATTGTTGTATCTATGATATAGTCTTTTTCTAATTGTAGTCGTTCGTATGCTGCCATTTTTTGCCCATATGTGCTCAGAATTGTTCTTTGCTTGGTTGTTTCTTTCTGATACATGTCAAATGTGGAAACAACCACGGAAAGAATAATACCGAGCACGTCAAACCATACATATGGCCATACAAAATGTCATATAGTACTGTCACCCACAAAACAATCTCGAAAAGGCTCGAACTAAGAAAAGATAGACGAGAAACAACGTGGCTTTCACCAGCAGAAAATACAGGCTAGAAGCAACTTTAAGGTCAACGAAGGACCAGAAGAAGAAGGACGAAAAAGGTTGTATCTACAAGATCACTAGCCCACAGTTTGACTAGATTGAAGTTGCGCAAACGAAACGACTAGCGAAAATTAGGTGATAAGAGCACATCAAAGAAGTGGAACATATCATCAAACGACGTTCAACAGAATCATCAAGAACTGCAGTAACGAGACACATAGTCGAAGAAAAACACAAAAGTGGGAAAATTTGGGGGTAGCACAGGAAATAGGAGATTGGAGGGAGCTGGATGAATGTGAAAGTTTGTCGATATCGCAAGTTCCGGTGGAAAAACGGATGAATATGAATGTCGGTAATAGTTACAGTGGTTTGATGAAGTTGGTGTAATATCTGAGTCATCATCTTAACAAAATGTTTTTCTGTTCATGGGAAAAAACCTTTATCTGTAAAATTTTTTATGCTTACCTTGTTTACTTATCGTTGGGGAAAAAACTATTGTAATTAAAAGCCGATGTAAAAATAATGAAACTTCAGAATATCACCAGTGATGGAGGAGAACAATTGTCCCCAAAATACTAATATCTGGCCAATAAAACGACCGAACAAATACCACCTATACACTCACGCTTCACCAATGAAATCATACAAGCAAGCACATACGCCCATTGTTATCAAAGCATATACTTGTCGTCCAACGGGTATACGCAAAGATCAATCCGCAATTCACTTCATACAAGCCATTACATTGTGAACGACGTACATGATAAGCTTCACTACGATCAAGCACATAAACTTTGGGGTGTGCTTCCAGCGAAGTAAAGCCGAAGAGAGAGAGACGGACAGAAGGTGAAACTCGCTCGATTTGCCCAATTTTGTTATAAAAATTTACAAACAAGACGGGGAGTATGAGTTTCCGTGGAATGGGAGCTCACATGCTGCATATTCGGCAAATTTCGGCGAAATATGCTCGTTTCGCGACTATATATAAACAAAAGCAGTCTTGTTCGAGTCTATAAGGGAGCGTGCTGCCACCCATTCTTTAATTTCAACGAGTCATTACGCGATTGGAGTTTTAGACGGAAGTGTTGTTTAAGTGTTCAACAAAATGGTGAAGGGTGAGGTGTTGGCTTGCACCGTGATCCTCAATCGGCCTTTTGGCGTTACACGCCGTGTGGCCACCCCGAACCATTAGCAGGTTAAGTTGATTCCCTCTACAGGCTGGCGCTCACCCTTGAAGCGCGACAAGTCAGGGTAGAAGTGAAAAGCGCTTCACTCAATATTGATATAGGCTTACAATAATTTAATATGTGAAATGTAATGTTTAAAAAAACTGAAGAGTAAAATGAAACAATCAATAAAATAAACGTTTGCCTTTGTTGATTTGGTTCAGATGGATAGAGTAGCAGGTAAATGTCGTAGAGCGAGATCTTCCCCGGGAGCCTTGATGGTGTATATAGGATACACATCAAATCGAGTTCCCAGTTCATGCCAGTATACATAGGGTTTACTGGTTTGCTTTACAACTTTAAACAGAAGAACAGTATCACAACATAAAAGAATGAACGCCATTTGCCATTTTTGCCTACCAAACTTTTACTACGTATTATTTCGATTTCCCGAACTTGTAGTGAGCTTAAAAGTAAAAAAGCAGCTTGTAGTATTTATTTGCTGTCTACGCGTTTCAAGAGTGGGTTACTCCCTTTTTTGGTACTTAGCTACTAGATCGTTGACAAACTACAACTATACTTAAATACTATAGGTTGTTAAGCTACAATTAAAGGGAAACAATATATTTCACAAAGAAATTAGCATGTCATTGGGTATTTAAATAAATCAGGGCCATACATATTTAGTTTTTTTATTCATCATACAACATTGTTCACCCAAAATAACAATGATACCACAAGAAAGTTAAGCATTCTGATTGCAAATTCGTTTTACAAAATCAAATCGCTCTTTAAGAAACTCAACATCCGCATCGTGGCACTCTGAAAAACCGATTAAGAAGCGAGAAAGACGCATTAAAAATGTCGAAAAAAGGCGAAATTTATAAAATCAATTGCAAAGATTGCAAAAAATATTATATCGGATGGATGAAGCGATTCAAAACAACACTTTTTCAAGAACACATTAACGAGGCATCAACACAATTAGATTAGCGGTGGCATTGCATATGGTGGAAGAGGGACACACTATATGATGCGATAATCTAGAACTGCTGAAATATATAAATCGACCCTAAACCCTCGACGCTTGGGAAAGCCAATACATACTGCGGCAAGATCCACCAACACGCATCAATACGGACGAGATAATTGTCCATCCAAACCAATTAAGGTATTTGCTGGGATGAAGGAAAAAACTAAGTATGTATAGCCCGAATTTATTTAAATACCTAATTATATGCTAATTTCATTGTTAAATGTATTGTTTCCCTTTAATTGTAGCTTAACAACCTATATTTAAGTCTAGTTGTAGTTTGTCAATGATCTAGTACTGAAGAAGGGTCGCTCTTGATGCACTTATACAGCAAATAAATACTATTTTAGTCGGAGAAGCTGCTTTTTATCCATTACAACATAACCAACCAACATTCAGATAAATTGAAATTTTCCAAATCCTACTCGTAATATATATACAGAGTAATTGATTTTATGGGAAAGATTTCATAATATCCAATTCTTTTATTTACTTTTTGGGGGTTTCATCAACAAAAGTAAGACTTAAACTACAGTTGTCATTTTTGCATTTTCTATTATACCTCTTATTATAGAAAAACATCGATGTTTGCGGTAGTTCCCACTTATTTCTTCGCATCCAACCCTATTAATTTTCCCTAAAAGGCTTTCAATCTTTCAAAAGAGCAACATACCTCATTCATGTGACAACAACTATGTAAGATATGAATTGGGTATACTTAACAACAAGGACACCAAATAATAAATTTTTGTGCAAACTGCACGTGTCATAATCCCAAAATAATGTGCATTCATCTCCTCAAGGGTCTCTTGACTTCGAAGGTTTCTTAAAATGTTTTCTCACCTTTTGAGTACAAAAATTTGCTTTGTTGCCGAGGGAAAAGGTTCTTGAGATTTGTTTGCTATTCTTACAAAGTATTTCAACAAGGGAACGTTCGGCAATTGGACTTTAAGGGATGATTTCTTGCAAGATTATTGTATTGAATATTTTCAGCCAATAATGTGAAAAAATTTATGCAAAAGTAATCAGAATGGTAGTATTTCATATTATAAAATATAACTCAAAAACAGTGGTAAAATATAGAGTAACATTAGATTTGAATGGATTTCAGTTTTTCGGATAGATTCCTTATATTTCCGTTTCGGAACTAGCAAATAACACGATTCGAGGAGTTTCGAAACCATGCCAAGTAATCCTTTGTACAAAACATCTTTAGTACTTAGCATCCATGATCCAAGATTAAGCCTATCACAAACCTCAACAATCGACATTATCCTATCAAGATAAAGACTTCTTATATCGTCAAATTAGTTTCATTCCTCAATTCCTACCCACATTTGTCAAAATATCACGGAATCCAACAAATGATCTCGAGGGACAAGTATTGAATAACCACAAATACTCAGACCTTATCTCGCCGATGATCGTGTAACAAAGGGCCTAGAATAAATCTAAAGTGTCCCAGATAATGCGCTACTAAATCGCTTCTTGACAATGGCAAAGCGGAGACCAAGACCAGTGAGACCGTTCAGAAAAACTTACGCAGCAATGACGCTTAGCTATGATTAAGTACCGCGGCATCCCAATCACGGTAACTACGCGACGATGTGTTGGCATCTTTGCATTCAGCAGCCTCACACCCGAAACAACACTCCAGCTCCAAACTCCAGCGGTAATCCGATTATGTGGCATTTTGTTGATCGGTAACATCCTCAGATTCGTGTAGGCCTGTCAACATTTTCAGCATATCTCATGTCACCTTGCCCGTAAGATCTCCGACAACAGATTGATGTCTAAATATTAATCAGAGTTAAGTTCTGAAGTTCCATCAAAACGCGAAAAGACCGGACAGCGGACAAGACGCGGCCGACTCGATGGCTACACGGTCCGCAGGCTGGCCGGGGATCATGAGATTCTGGGTTTCAGTTCCTGTTGTCCCAAGCATCTGAGGAATTTCCTCGTTTTGCCTTAAAGGCTTCAGATCATCAGTAGGAGATCATGCAGCAGTTCCGAACGAGAGGCTCTCGTCAAATAGGGTGGCTGCAAACTATAACGGACGACATGCAGGACAAAGGAACTTTAAATAAATTAATGAATGATAATTAAATTTGCTTTGGTGAATCCTTTAGCTTGCAATAATCTTATCAAAGCTGGGAGAGTTAGGACAATCTCCGGAAACCTTTAAATCGAGAAATAATTTTGGAGTGAATAATTTCAGTGCACCCTACACCGCCACATAACTGCCGTACATTGAGGAACATTGTTAACCCCCTGTCGATTTTGTGAGACATCATCTCCAAGTTTAACCTATTGATTTTCCTTGTTGTGTACTCGGAATTTCGCTCGTGAGTCGATTGATTGTTGATGAATGATTCTTCGATTATTTATCTTGGTCCCTACCGCTTTATACTCGTCATATTTTCCGCCAGTTGGTTCTTCAGTTGCGACGTTGATGATGGCACCAGTGCCGAAGGTTACAGGCTCTACCATCCTCGGCTACAACTACAAACCAGGCGCAGAGGCGAATGGCAGCCAGAAACTTTTCAAGAAATACACGGATCAATGTTTTGATGATGATTGAGCAACCTTTTGTGTTGTTACGCCGTTTATTCGTGTTGCTCTTATTGTTCGCTCTTCGATGACCCAGCCGCGGGTTTCTACTTGATATTTTCTTAATATTTCTCTAAAATCTTTACATTATTTGGTTTTTATTGATCATCTTCAAAATAAATAACATGTGTCAAAATATTCAAGAGGTGGAGGAGGAGGTGGCTGGATTTCTTCTCCTTTCGTTGCTTCTTTTGGCTTGATCGGAATGGACTGCTCAGATATCGACATGATCGTGAGTCTGGGAACATACTTGTAACCTTCGACCTGCAACTATGCGTTCACTGAAATTTCACAGAAATATGAATTGGAAATATTTCAAATAGTTGTTTGAATGCTGAATAACGAGAGAAATGAATTGTAGCAGCGCGTACGCGCAGCGTGATATGGGAGATCATTATGTTTAGCTGGCTCACATGATTTCGATGATAAAAAACTGAAGAATTCATTAATAATGTAACTTTTCAATTATAAATTGGGAAAAGTTTCAAGTATTTTCTTTATACGAGTACATACATATTAAGTATGTTACCAATGTAAAAAGATGCTCGTAGATGTATGTGCAATACACTAAACTCAATCAGCACAAAGTGGACACAGTTTCAAAATCGATTTTCGCTCTACCAAGAAAAAGTCAAGTTAATAGAATTCTGCCCCTTTTAGATGTCATTTGCACTCAATCTATTGGTAACACCATGAAATCCATAAAATCTCACAATCCAAAAATGTAGAAAAATTCACAAACATATCCACATACACAAAATAAAAATTTACAAAATCCAAGCACGTGGCATGTGTGGGGTGAGGAGTTAGTGCAATTTAGCACCTTAACTCCTTCATATCTATGAGCAATTCTGTACCCATATACTTTCCTAAGTCAGTTTCAGGCATTTTATGATTTAAAAAAAATAATTTTTTACAGTGTTATTTGGTGGATAGTTGGGAACCTTAATTTATCCTTGTTTTGTAAAGCCCGAAGGAATGCCAAGGTATTAATAGTATGGTTGTCCATTGTGTCAAAAAGCTTCAGTGTCTTGTAACGTACGTATTTTTCAACTGTCTCAATTCTTAGGTCCTTGTATATGTCAGTGGTTCTAATATGCCATGGAATTCTTAAGATTTTTCTAACAATTCTATTTTGGAAGGATTGGAGTGCTTTTTTTAGTCTTTGTCGTTTGGTAGAAGGCAGAACTACCATATAGTAGTGTCGGTCGTGTAATTTGTTTGTTCATATATGAGCAGTCTTTTGGTTTGATCGAGATGGTATAAAGAGGATAGAAGTCCAATGTAGTATCCTCGTTTGTTTTGTATGTTTTATTTCCATGTGAGCCTTTTGTCGAATGTAAGTCCAAGGTATTTAGCCGCAGGTATCCAGTCTATTGTTTCGTTGTCAACGATAAGTCTCTGTGGAGTTTGTAGTTTTTTCCTTGTGATGAACAGTGCCTGTGTTTTGTCAGAATTAATCTTAATTTCCCATTTAAGAAAGTATTCCATTAAAATATTTATTGATCGTTGCAAATTTGAAGTGATGACTATTGCTGGTCGTGCTGTAATAAATATGCAGGTATCGTCAGTGTAGAGTGATAGTTTTACTTTTGGAGGCAGAGTGGGAAGGTCTACAGTAAATATATTGCATAGGACCGGTGAGATGGGCAATCCCTGAGGAACTCCAGCATCAATTGGTCTCAAGCTTGAGAGTTGCTTGCCAATTCTGACACGGAGTGTTCTGCTTTCCAAGAAGGAGCCAATAATTTGAATGGGCTACAGTGATATATTGAATTGATGCATTTTGAAGATTAGTCCTACATGCCAGACTTTATCAAAGGCCTTAGCTATGTCAAACATAACTAGGCCTGTTGAATTCCTGCGACTTAAAACTGTTTTGATTTGTTGGACCACCCTAACTAGCTGGAGTTCAGTAGAGTATTTAGCTTCAAAGCCATTTTATTCTCCCGGTATAATATCTTTATCAAATACAACTTCATTGAGTCGATGCAGAATCACCCATTCCGCAATTTTTGACAGCAATGAGAGGAGACTTATGGGTCTACAGTTTTGTGGAAATTGCGAGTCCTTTTTAGGTGATGGAAAAATAATAATAACCGCTGATTTCCATATTTTGGGGTTCTTTCTCAAATGGAATATTCCATTAATATTGTCGGTAAGTATTTGTAAAATATTGTCCGGTAGCCAAAAAATCAGTGTGTTTTAATGGTGTCATGTCCAGGTGTTTTATGTTTATTGAGTGTCTGTATAATGTTCTTGATTTCGTCTGAGTCCGTTGGTTCAATCCTATCTTTATGTTGAATGCTGTCTATCAGTAGCATGTTGACAGAAGATTCAATTCTATGCTCAGTTTCAAAGTCCTCCTCGTCTGAAGACTTCTCACAAAATTCCATTTCTAGAGAATCTACAAATGCTTCAGCCTTACCCACATCGTAGAATTGCATCCTATTCGGACCATGAATAGATGGTACCACAATTTTACTGTTTTCTCGAAAGTATTTGGATATTTTGCAGAAGCTGTCACACCCGGGCTCGAGACTCTGCAGAAAGCTCTCCCATTTCTTGTTTTGGAATACCCTTATTTCATAACGGGTTTCATTTGTCATCCGAGTATCGTTTATGCGTAGCGTATTTTCACCTGTATACGTAGCTCTCCTCCTAACTTGATTCCTTCTCCGTATTAGTTGTTTGATGTTCTGAGGAGCTCATGGGTATTCGTTGTCTTTCTCGAAGTTATGACCGTATGATCCTGTTTTGCCTGTAATATTTTCTGAGCTACGTTTTCAATGACGTTGTCCACGTCGTCGGTCGTTTCAGGTGATTGAAAATTAATTGCATTGGCCAATGCGATTTTAAACACTTTCCAGCTTGTAGTTTTTCTACTGCATAGGAACATCAATGAAGCTGTTTTCTATGAGGAAGAGGACTAGTTTATGATCAAAAGACAGTTCGTCGAGGATATTTAACTGAACATTTTGTATGAAATCTCGCGAAAATCCAATGCCCAGTGCAAAGCTATCTCTTTATCCATAATGTGTTGATTCATTGGGGATATGTAGGTTGAAGTGGTTGGCTGTGATGAATGTATTGAGCTCGGCCCCAGCTTAATTGCTTCTCACAGCTCCCCGTAGGCAGTGGATGGCATTAAGATCTCCTGTGGTGAAGACAGGGGCTTCAAATGCAGCAAGTGCTCTGAGATCATTCAAGAATTTTATATTTCCTGGAGGATTGTAATCAGAAATTACAATGAACTCTAGAAATTCAGGTTACACCTTGATTGCTGTGGCCTCTAGTTTTTGAAGTGTGGATGTATTAATGAGATTATAACTTACGTTTCGTCTCACAAGAATGGCCGTTCCGCCTCCTCTACCCGTCATTTGTGTGCTTAATGTAGTCATAATTATAAATGATGTAATAAGGGATGCGAAATCGTCTTTCAGGCTTGAGAAAGGTTTCTTATATCATAACAATGTCGAATTTGTGATCAAATATAAATTGTTGCAGTTCACGAGTATGCTGAAGTAAGGAATTTGCATTCCAAGTCAGAATTGAAACGTGGCCCATGAAACTCGTTAGTGTTTAATGTTGATGAGACTTTGAGATGCAGCGAACATGGTTTGAATCATGTTTGTCATCATGTTTCAGAATTGTGTCTGTATTTTGACAAGCATTTGGCTCATACCGTGAGCTTGATTTTGTGCGTGTGGAAGTGCCTGTGTTGGAGTTGTTTATTTTTGTGCTGGTTGTGTGGGTTGGGAAGCAGCAATCTGCGCAAACGATCTTCTCACGTTCTTTGAATTCCTAGGACAACCCCCGTAGCTTGCTGGATGTTCTCCACCACAGTTAATACATTTTGGCTTCTTCTCAATTTTCTTTGGACAGCCCGAGAAACGGTGAAGTGCACCGCATTTAACGCATTGAGACTACGCATGACAGTTTCTAGAAGAATGTCCAAATAGTTGGCAATGGTGGAACATTCCCTGGCCCGGACGAGGACACTCTGCCTCAACGATGCACATAAGGTGGCAAACAGATTTAATATTATAAATGCTAGTTTCCGATTTTGGGACGAGAACCTTGACTACCCTGTTGCGACGGAACAAATACCGCCTTTGTATTAACGCTTCGATAATGAAGTGCTCTCGAGCCTGTATACTCGCGCTTCCCCAATGACATACGCCCATTGTCATCGCAGCATGTACTTGTCATCCAATGAGCAAGCAAAAAATAAATACGCAAAGATCTATCCGCAATTCGCTTCATACGAGCGATCACATTGTGAACGACGCACATACGAAGCTTCACTACGATCAAGCATATAAGCTGTGGGGTGTGCTTCTAGCGGAGTAAAGCTGTAGAGAGAGCCGAAAGGCGAAACAAAAGCTCTTCCTCGCTCAATTTCCCCAATTTCGCCAAATCACCGCAAAAATCTACCGAGAAAGCGAGATGGAGCGGGTAGGAAAAGCTTTTGTGGAACGAAAGCGAACGTGTTCGGCTACTCGGCAGTTTTAGGTGAATTAGAGCAAAAGCTTGTTTTGCGACCAAATATGAACACTTGGTGGAGTACTGACAAGTCAGTTAGTGTTCGAGTCTTTGAGGAAGCATGCTGCTACTCAACCAGTACAAGTATCCAACGTGCGACAAATTACGCGATTCATATTCACGCTTCCCAAAACTTGGTTCTGCAAAAAGTAAATTCAAATGATGAGGGATGAGGTGTTAGCTTGAGCCGTGAACCTCAACCGGCCTTTTGGCGTATGGCCAATAGCTTGTTTTCTCAGTTTCTTCTACAAGCTACCGCTCACTTTGGAAGCATAACAAGACCCGCTGATTTCAAGGATTCCAAGTCAAAGTGAAAGTGAAAAGCGCTCATTCGACGTTGGTAGTTATAAGTTTTCAATACAATAACATGTGAAAATGTAACTAGTCAATTTGGTCACATTGTAAATGTTTAAGAAAATAAACAATAAAATAATTTTTTTTTTTTTCTTTAAAAGCCGTCGGGCCTTGCTTAGTTGTGTGAGCAGACGCGTTTTGACTACTTTGAGTCATCTTCAGTGTCTAAAGGATGTGTTGAAGGGAGCGACTTTATATAGTCGTAGGATGGGTAGTTAGCAAATGGGTAGTTAGCGGATGGGTAATTAGCGGATGGGTAATTAGCGTATGGGTAATTAGCGGATGGGTAATTAGTGGATGAGTAATGAGGTCAGGAAGGAGATTACTCAATTATACCAGGTAAGGGGATATTATGTTTTTGTTTTTTTGCTTGTTGGCTGTCCGTTTGTTCTGTTTCATCTCGTTTCCGTTTTCGTCTAAGAGTGTGGTCTAGGACTGAGAAAATTGCGTCGGAATTGGTAACAAGTTGTTCGTTGATAATGTCACCGTCTGTCTTTCTATATTTATAAATTTCAAGCCTTTCTAGGATGTCAAGTCTCGGTCCTTTGTTTTGTTTGTGTAGCAATTTCATAGAGTTTGTCATAGCGTCAGGCTCATGTGCGTGGTTTTGTAGGTGCGTCGCATAATTGGAGTCTGCCTTGTTGTATAAGAAAGATCGTAGGTGTTCTTTGTATCTTGTCGTTAGTTTTCGTCTTGTCCTTCCTATATATACCATGTCGCATCCCTTGCATGTCAGTTTGTATTTGCCGCTGCCTTCGTATATATAAAATAATTCATCGAATTAATAGTTTGTTCACTCGCAACAACCCTAGAAAAACATTCTCGCATTTTGACATAGTAAACTTCAATTGGGTTGAAGCCCTGAGACTGTCTTCCTTGATCTCTTTGACTGAAAGGCCAGACGGACCTCTGATGATAACATTCACCTGTCTATCCTCCGGAAATATATAAGCGTGTTATTGTATTTCATTGTCAGCTAGTGCTTTTGTCAGTCGTCTGTGATCTGTAGGTGCTGTTGGTAGAATTTGTAAGCCAAGGTAGACCCTTTTTGCGTATGTGTTTGAGCTGTTTTGTGTTTTAATAGTAACAAATGTTTGGAACCATTTGAAGGGCTCTCGAAGAATGGTTGGTACTGGTTCAGGTTCTTTTGTTTGTGGTGCGGGTTATGTATTTGTAGTTTTCGGTAGTTTTGGTTTTGGTGTAATAGCTATGTCTGTAAATGTCGTAGCTGGTTTTGATGGTGGAAGAGCAGTTAGTTAGTCTTTTTTTGCAGCAAGTAGTTCGTTTTTGTTTTGCTGGTTGGCCAGCTCGGCATTCGTTTCGCAGGTGTTTCTTGTATTTGTGATAGCATTACAAACACTTGGTCTAATTTTAGAGTGATATTGTCGTGCTAGGCAACCAGCGAAGCAATTTTCTCATCTTTGTTCGTTACATCACGTCCGGCAACCACAGCGCCATCTATTAACATCCTCTCCGCCAAAAAGCAACTATCTATATACTATTATTTGATATCAGCCAAATAATTTTCAATTCAATTTATAATATAAAAACAAATTCAAAATTCGGAAAAAAGAAAATATGACTGAAACTGACCCAGGTCAGCGAAAGAATACAAAAGTACTCACCCAGAGTCCCCTGTATTCTTTTCCTTTAATATCTTCTATCTCTTTCTATCTTCTGCCTTACTCTATCTTGTATCTCTTTCTGTCCTCAGTCTCACTCTTTCTTCTATCTCTCCCTATCTTCCGTCTCTCTTTATCTTCTGTTTCTTTTGATCTCCTATAATCTATCTCCTTCTATCTTCTACTTCCTTCTCTTCGTATCCTCTATCTCTTTCTTCCCTAGCTGTCTCTTTCTTCTCCACATTTTCTCTTCTCTCTTCTAGCTACTATCCACTTCCAATTCACTCACTTAAACAATTCAACATTATCCAACATTCAAACATTTAAAATTAACTCGCAGGACATGTTGATTCATCAATTCCATTAAAACAAAATCCAAAAAGCAAAGTTCAGTTATTTGTTTTTAATAAGAGGAACTGTTTTCTGGGATTGAAGAACGAACCATTTTCTTCAAGTAAATTCAGTCTAAATATAATTATAGATAGAATTTTGTATTCTACCATGATGGGTATTTCCGTAGTTCGGTATAATGAAGGGAATGAACAATTATTTATCGATGGACATGATTATCATGTCATTTACAAAAATAAAAAATCGGGATATCGGTATAAAAGTTTTGCCAAACGAAATAATCACGATAGGACAGTCTCGAGTTGAGCAGTCGTTGAAGTAGCATGGATCGAGCAGCAAAAGATTTTCGGAGGATTTTTCGAAGGATTTTGATGAATATTGAAATTTGGAAGAAATTGGAATTTTCAGGAATTGCGAAATTTTGGAGGAACATTGGGGGAATTTCAGAGGAAAAATTTTGTTGGAAATTGTGGAAGGAGAAAAGTAGTTAAAGTGCCTGGGTGAGGCGCATAATGCAAGCACGAGTGGGAGAACAAGTGGAATCATAGGAGTGAAGAAAATGAGCTAAATTGGAACTGGAGAAATTGAAAGAAAAAACGAAAACAAAGAAAAGATTATTATTGAGGGTTTTTTAAATGTTATTATTTTTGTTTATAATGTAATTATGTTGTTTTTTAGTCTTTCAATTACTAGACAATAAGGGTTTCACTTTTTTAGTTCTTTTATTTCCCGCGACAGTATTCCAATTTCTGTCTTAGAATCTATGGGTATGTGGGGAAAGTAATGAATATAGGGAGCTCTCCACCGCTAAACCTAGCTTCACGCGGAAAGCAAGAAAAAGCTTACGGCGTTTTTGTGAGAAATTCGGGGGGACATAAAGTAGGAGTTTATTCTCGACTTGCTTGCTAGTTGCAAGATACAATTGCAAGTGCCGGAAGTCTCCAGAGAGATGAAGATGGACGAGGATGGAAGTTCCATAGACAAGGATGATGAGGCGGAGGTTATGGTAAAGTTGGAAGCCAGAGAGAGGCCAATAGGGTCTCCAACCCTGGAGCCTACTTGAAAGGTATCGAAGATCCTTGAAGTGAGCGAGTGGGATTTTCCCCAGCTCAAAAGGGTGGCGAAAATAGTTTCCAATAGTTTCTCGGGGACCATACTCAACCCCGGTAGAATCCGGGCCTTGAGGGAAATACAGGAAAATCGAAGCCCCATCTGCCAAGCGTGGCTGCTACCAAAAAAGAAAGACGCCTCTAATAGTGTACCCTAGGCTTGACTCGAAGACTTTCAGGAAAAACGTCAAATGGGCTTGCGCATGAAATTCTGAAAAGGAGCCAGAGTTCAATGTGACGGTGAAAAGCTCCTCACAATGTTCGCTCCACCCTAAAACGGCTGATGATCATACCAGACTTTTAAGCTTTCTGTAATGTGCTAAGGTTGCTTGCTACACCTACACCGTTCCAGGAGAGAGAAAATTGACTCTCCTCCTCAAAGGCGTGCATAGCTCGTACGACGAGAAAAATATCACGGCTGAGTTGAAGGAATATCTCGAAGAAGATATCCTTTCAGCAAGAAGGTTCTTCACTATAACCTCTAGGAGCGAAAAAAGGACGCTCTCATTCTTCTTAGTCCAATTCAAACCGGACTTTGAAGTGAAGAAAGCAATGGACATAAACTTCCTATTGTACCAGAAGATAGAATAGGAGCATCTGCAGAAAAATTGCACTTCCCAGTGCTTCAAATGCCAAAGATTTGGCCACGTCGCTTCTAACTGGGGACTTGAAGTTAGATGCGTGAAATGCAATAAGCAACATTAGTCCATTGAATGTCCGATCTCGAAGGACGAGAAAAAAGCAGAGATTTTCTGTGTCAACTGCAATGCTAAGGGGCACCCTGCGAGTTTTAGAGGTTGTCCAAAAGGAAAAGAAGTTGAAGAGAGGAGGAAGAATATCTAAAAGAAAAATGAGGAAAGGAGGGATTTCATTACCGCGTCTATAAAAAATACTATACGTGAAGGGATCTCGTACTCTAGCCTACAAGGTGCAAAAAATCAGCCTGCACCACCGTTTTTATGGCAACAAAAATAGCGACCCCAGCAGTCGCAAATGACCGAAATACGGTTTTGAGCACTGATTGCCAACAATTTTTCGGATGTGACTTGTTCACACTCATTCAAAAATTGGGCTCTTTTATCCCCCACCATAAAAAACTCACTAATCCTTGTGAGAAAAAAGCTACTTGAACGCCCATAGACCAGACCTCTTGTTTATGTCAGAAACAAGACTAAAAGAAAGACATAGAGTGCATCTGGGAAAATACAAAATCATCAAGCGTGATGATCCAGAGGGAAGTCTTGGAGTTGCTATGGCTCACAAAGATTACCTGAACGTCCAAAGGTATGTATTAAAGCAGAGATAATAAGCTCCATGCTGGGAGGGTGCACCTTTGCGTTCGTGGGGGTCTATATTCGACATGGATACTCGGTGAGGGAACTCATTGACGACTTGGAAATGCTTCCTCTGTGCAAAAGTATCGATTTTATGCTATGGGAGGTGATTTTAATGCAAAGCATTCCTCATGGGGAAATATCACATCTAATGGTTATGGAACAGTTACCTCTAACTGGGTTCAATTATATATAGATCTCATACTGATTGCCCTGAAAGAGCCTACCTTACACTGAAGCGGTGTCTGCCAATCTGGTAAATTTCTCCCACACTTAGAAAAATTTCGAGTGTTGAGTTCTTGACGTCGAGTCCGACCATCTGTTGGTTGAGCTGACATTGGGAGTGAAAAGGGGTATAAAACTTGAGGTTACAGTTCCTCAACTTTTCATTCCATACAAGCGAATCGATTGGGCAGCAGCAAGGGCCGACCTTGAAGTAATATTGAAGGAAATATCAATCAATAGATCGAAAAATCTTTCTATTTCTAAAGTCGATGAGGGAGTTGCCTGTATATATTCAACCCTGGATACGGTCACCTCAAAGATCTCCATAAAGAAATCCTCGAGAAAATACCTTCATCGAGATTTACCAGAAGACATCTTGGAGCTTCATTGTAGACGTATTCGGCTTAGAAAGCTACTCGCAAGAATCTACCACCGCGATTTGAATATCGTCAACTGAGAGTATGAACATATTTATCTAGTGATTACGTCTCTAAACCGAATTATCTCGAGGAGAACCACGACTTTGCTAACGAGCGATTTGGACAGGTCCTGGAAAGTATCAAACCAGTTCTCTGTATGTTTCCTCATAACAATAGGATACCTGGCAGAAAAGGGCTGCCCGGGGCTTATCACTTATTATGGATCCATGCTCATGGATGACAAAGCTATCGCTGACTCTATTACAAAATATTTTGCGAAAGTTCTTCAAGCAGAGAAAGCAAGTGAGGACTCTTCCATTACTTCGTTAGTGAGCAGCACCACAACGAAATTCGACAGGAACCATGAGCAATTGTTCTTGAAAAGGTTCGCTGTTTCAATTCCCTCGAACGCATCAACTGGCCATTGCCTGTTTGCCAGTCGTGAGAGACTCTCTTTGTTGGCACTGGAGCTAAATACCAACAAATCAGCAAACATTTTGAATAATCGCATTAACATATGCTACTTCCCTCAACAATAGAATTGCGCAAAAATATTTACAATACCCAAGAAGTCGGGCAGTACTGATGATGTTCGGAGAAAAAATTCTTCACACCGAGTGCAATGGGACACGACCAAAAAACCCTAGAACACTCTTTTATATCGTGTTGTTTAAGAATTGTCGTAAAATCGATTAGGTGTCTTGTTTCGGATTTGTATCCTTTAGGACTTGTGACTTTTTGAAGCTGAGCTCGTCGTCAGTGATGGCCGTCAAATCATGCTTAGATATTACTTCCATTCTATTTGAGGCACTGAACCACTAAATGCTATAAATCTAAGGGGCTAACACACCTTTCTGCCCAATTTTTCAAAACCCCATCATATGCGAGTTTTTGTCGCACGAGTTCTTGAAGAGCGCGGGTTCTCAAGAGCTGTTATTCATCAGCCGTCGTCTTTGCCGGCACTTTGTACTCTATATTTTCAAACTTTTTGCGTCACGTTGGAATGAAAGGTTTACACTTTTCAAGAACAACCAGTTGACTTCACCAAAATCATCTATATGAAGGAAGTCTAAGACCAAGCCACACGGAAAGCCGAGAAGACAGTCGACCCTTCGAAGCAATCTGTTTGCTTATCTCGACAAGACTCCAGCATGCTGGCAACGGAGGTTTTCTCGGCGAGTAGATTGATTCGATTTGAGTTCGAATAGTTTATTTCGGGCACCGCGTCGGTGAATATTCAGGAGCACGAGTGTATGGTTAAAGGTTTAGTGTTGTTTTTTTCGTCGAATTGAAAGGAAAAGGAAACGGAAGTAAAGTAAATTAATGTCGAGTCGGTGGAAGTTGTTCGACGCGTTTTAAATCTGCCATTTGAATTGGTAACTGATTTTTGTATTTCGCCTTAGTTATTCCTCTCCAAACTAGCTAGCCTGCCAGCAGCCACCTCGGAGTATACTAAGGGTGTCTGGACTTGTTGGCCTTATGATTACAGTCCCTTGGCACGTTTCCAGAGTTCACGTCTATAACCGATGAGAGGTCGGTTTAGATTTCCTTCGGGAAATCTCTCTCGAACAAGACGGACGAACGCGAATTAAAAATTATTACAATAGGCCACCAGTTCAATAGAGACTTGTAACTCAAACACTCTAAAAAATGTTGAACAGATATCAATGAAGTACCTGAAGAAAATTCCCGGGAGTCATTCAAAGATGAGTTATACTGAAGTCATTCTGTATGTTTATGAGCGATGTCTCAACATATTTCCAATCATTCAGCTTCTGCTAAACGAATCAATAAATTCAATTGAAATCGTTGACATTTATAAATATTACATCTGATTTATTTTAGCTTAGACAATTGCCCCCTTAAACAGGCCAAAGAGGATGCATGACGTCGCAGGGGGAACCAAGCATTTAGACCTCATTGCCAGTTTTTTATATGAATCGGATAGCTGATGATAGTTTCTACGATAACATCATGTACGTTGACTACTTTTATTCTGGGCCTTGCTCATTGACCATCCACTTTACTATAGTAACAAAGCGTAGAAGTTACTTAAGTAGTTTCGAAATCGCCAATTAATACAGATACTGCATGAGGCTTTAAGATTTGTTCAATCTTCTTCTTTCAATTATTGTATTAAGGTCGATTTGAATAGCTGTTATCACAATAAGATCATAGACATTATTTCATGAAGTAAAACTTAGATTTTATTTAAAAGTTTTCCCAACAGACCACTTGTTAAATTTGGCGTTCTTTTAGATTTCCCGTAGAAGTCATCGAAATAACCATGATCTACAGTCAACAGTACTATGATTGACCCATTCTTGTCGGCAATGCACAAGCGTTTATTTTGCCTAGGATATTGAGATGCATAAAGAGTACTTTTAAATTTCGTTCTGATTCTCCTTACAAATTAAGGTGTTTCTCATGTATCGAA
Organism: Odontomyia ornata; assembly: GCA_963969285.1. Lineage (NCBI taxonomy): Eukaryota > Metazoa > Arthropoda > Insecta > Diptera > Stratiomyidae > Odontomyia > Odontomyia ornata. The sequence goes on along the minus strand of OZ017740.1, from coordinate 1,475,265 downwards.
CTCCTTCCTAACAATCTACTCCCTTTAATTTGTTTTTCTCTGGAAGTATTGTTGAAGGACCAAGTTGGCTTAGGCATTTGACAAACATGCGTGTTAAAATTCATCCGTTTTTAGGGTTTTGTAAAATAATTTTACAAAACCCTACTAGTTTCGCGACCAGTCTGTCCGTCTGTCCGTCCGTCCGTCCGTCCGTGTGTCACAGCAGTTTTTCTCGGAAACTACTTAAGCTAGAAACATCAAATTTTGTGTGTCTGGTAAAGTGGTGATCTCTTCAAAGTTCAACTACAAAAAAATTTTATAAGGTATTTAAGGGGGGTCTCCCCATATAGGAGAGTGACCCCCCGAAAAAAAAATTTCATTGAAGGTAGCCGATATGGGTATCAAATGAAAGGTCTTGATAAGAACTTTCCAAAACTGTTCTTAGTTTGGCAAAAGTTGCTTCGAGGGGCGCACAGGGAGGGGAAATGTACGAAAAATTTGTGTCCCCCCCCCCCTCGCGATTGGACACCTGTGATCCGAAAAATCTGAAAAAAATCAGGGATGTAGGCCTTGGTGCGTACAACAACAACAAATACGTGAGAAGTCGCAATTCACTCAACTTTGTTAGTAATAGTATGATTTATCGATTTTATGTTTTCTTGAATAAAATCTTAACGCTACCCTTAAATTCAATGAAATTCAGTACGTAGATGTTTATTTATAAGATTGATCTATCCTGAAAGTTTCATAAAGATTGAATCATATTTAGCGAAGTTATAGCGGTTAGAATTTTCCTGTATTACTATGGAACAATATGCGCTGCATGTATTACTATGGCAACATATGGCTATGGAACAACATGCGCTTTTTACCGACTCAGACACTACAGTTTTGCTAGGATTTGCATGAAAATTTCAGGAATGATAGGTGTCATGTATATCTTTGAGAATCGTTTCAGCTAGTGGTATCAGTAATCGTAAAACAAGATAGTGGCTGTTTTAAATGCGAAGATTGAATAATTTTGAGTTATTTTTTCCCAACTTCAACGTTTAAGGTGCATGCTTTGAACACTTGATTCAATTCAATGAATGACAGAAGATGAGTACCTACAATTAATGCTCATAAGTGAAATAAGTCAAGGAGGTGGGAGAGAGCTCCTAGCAAAAGGGTTTTGTAACCATTCTAGGATTCGAAAAAAATTGGCCATGAATAGATGATTTCAGCACAGGAGAGTAGCCCCTGAAAAAAAAATTCATCAAACGTAGCCGGTATGAGTATGAAATGAAAGTTTTCATGGGAGCTTTTCAAAACAGTTGTTAAAGTGTCAGTTTTTGCTTTAGTGGGGGCACAGGGGGGAAATACATGAAAAATGTGTTTCCTCCGTCGCGGATGGACATCTGAAATAATTATCAAGGGAGATATTTATGAGTATAACAAAACCAAAAACCTCAGCAGTCGAAATTCGTTCAACTTTGTTTAAAATAGTATGATCTTCGCATTTCATATTTTCTCCTATAAAATCGTCTTTGACATGTTTCTTGATTTGATTCGATCTGGTGACTGCATTTTGTAAATTGAATACAAAACCCTTCTGACATGAGCGTAGGTCTGTTTACTCAACTTGTTTAACTTTATTGATCTACCTTGCTGATAAAATAATAATTTTTTTCGGCTCATTTTTAACTAACATCATTGTTACCTTTCGTCCTGAGGTAGCGTACGTTGAATATATACCGGACTTTACAGAATTTCCTGGCATATTATTGTAGAGTATTGGCTTGGATTTCGGGAAAAATCTTATCTTTGAACGCTTAAATGGACACCCAGAATATAATCTCAAGTATCCAGGCATACCATAGATTATAATATTGTCTTCATTAAGTATTTTCTTTGTTGGAGTGCAGTTATGGCGCTCGTATTAAAGAACCATAATTTGTTAAAGACGATTCCACTAATCTTTTTGGAAATATTGCATTATAAATTACCCTTTTGAGCTGAAAATACTTATAAGGCCGTCCCATTTCCTGATATATCAGAAATAAGTCAACGTTGGACCAAATAACCGCAAATAACTAGAACAAATTAGATTATTTGTTCATGCCCGTGCACAATTAGAACTAGTGTCACTTAGCCACAAAGAATAATCACACTTTACAATACCTAGGCATAACTACATATCTACGTGTTTGTTGGTCTCAATTGTTCGCTTTGTCATTTCTTCAAACATTCCGCTAAAATCCCACACTTGTCAGCATAAAGATACTTGGAAACAATCTAAATACACCCTCTTCTCGAGCCTCATCATAATACACCGGCAATTAGTGTGAAGAAAGAGGCGCATGTACAATAGCCAAACAAGAACCTCGTGCGCGGGCCACGACCACTTACGTTTTTTTCACACTTTTACCTTCTTCATATCTCCTAAGACATGTGAGTGGAAGTTTTCAGTTTTCTTATTTTCTTCTATTTACACCTATATGTTCCCCATATCTACGTACGTGTGCTGAGCACCTTTTGGGAAGATTATGAGAAAATGATGAAGTGTCAATATTTGCATTTTGTCAATAAAAACGGGCGGTAGACCCGATGCGATGTGATGCGGTCACATCTTAAAGTGAGTTAGACCAAATTAATTTGTCGGCGTTTTGTCAGAGACATCGAGGTCTTGGGCAGAAGGATGAGAACCATTTTTGTTGATATAGACACGACATAGTATTCTTTCTTGCCCAAGAAAATCTTTTAATTATTGCCTGGTGACACATTGAGACGAATAATATGTACATTGGCATTGTGTTGAACAGTTTGCGCAAATGGTCGCACACAAGGTGAAAATAAGCCTCTCACAATGGTGGAAATGAAATCAAATCCGCTAAGCCAATAGGCAAATACTGCTCTGTTTTTTTTTCGCGGTCTAAGTTCAATGAAATATATTTTAACACCAGCTCACTGAAGTTATTAGACAAGTCAAATACTAAGATTCAAAATTTGAAGATCACTTGCCCCTAGCTAAGAAATGCTTATTTTTAAAAAAAGTCAAATTGATTTTTCATTTAGTTTCAATTACCCTCTTAATTTAGAATGCACTATGCAATGTTGTGGGAATACGGAAGAATCAGTTACGTGAAAGATAAACCTGAAACTTGTACAGTTTGAAATACAGCCTCTCAATCCAATCATCTTAATTGAATGACAACACTGGCGGCGGAAACTAACAACACATAAGCTATGGAATTGAATGAAAATTGGTGAGATCAAAGTCATCTGCTTAACACATATAAATATACTCCCTGTTCTAGTGTTCAAACCACTCCAAGCGTATGCGCCTAAGGTGCATCCGTGATGACTGTTCCAAGCCAGTGTAAAGGGGGAGGGAAGGGTGGAAGTAAAGCATTCTTGCAGTTGTAAGGGTGTGAAAGCCGAACTGGCGTACCGGAGGAACGGAAATATTGAAGTCCCAAGTGTACCCACATATGGAAGGACCGAAGGAGTAGGTGGCTGGAAGGGAGAACTGGAACTGAGCGAAAGGAGTAGGAATCTAGTAGCGAAGGGAAGCGGGAACCTGGAGGCGAGGTGGCTGATCGGAGAAGTGGAACTGGGCGAATGGCGTAGCCTAGTAGGAAGGGGAAGCAATGTACCTTGAAGCATGTTGAGTGGAGGTGCAAGATGACCGAAGGGAGAATTTGAATCGAACGAAAGGAGCCAAAGCCTCGTAGCGAGGGGAAGCGGAGACCTGAAGGCAAAGTGGCTGATGAGAGAAGTGGAACTGGACGAATGACATAGCCTAGGGAGCGATGTACCTTGAGGCATGTTGAGTGGTGGTGCATAATAGCTGAAGGAAGAAGTTGAACCGAGCGAAAGGAGTCATAGCCTAGTAGTGAGGAGAAGCGGAGACCTGGAGGTGAGGTGGCTGAAGGGAGAAATAAAGCTGAGCGAACGGCGCAACCTTAGTAGGGAGGTAAAGTGAAGGACCTGGAGGCATGAAGTTGTTTGACTGTGCTTGCAGTCAGTGGCTCGTGTTGCATAAGGAGCAGAATTAAAGAGAGGATCGAGAACTATAGTCCACGACTACTTTACTCGGCTCTAAACTAAAAGATGCTTGTCAGTTGAAATGCGGTTGTCAAAAGCGCAGGGAGGTTTGCTCAGAAACTAGTTGTCTTTGAGGAAGACCGCCCCCACGCACTCGAGGCGAGGCAAACTACTTCAGTATCGGAGCCACATAGGCAGTGTCAATCAGGCCAAGTGTCACGAAAAGCTAAGCAGAGCTTTGATCTGTGCCACGAGCTAGGGGGAGCCCATGACAGGTTACTGTTGGCCTACACGGTTGAGGAGCCTATCTTTGGCTGAAACGTGGAGACTGTGGTTTGAATAGGGTAGAAAGCAGTTTTGAGTACACACCAATTGTGTTGCGGTTTACCCCAAAGCGGGGCGTTGATTGGCACTTTGAGCCAATCCGCGTCAACTGGTTGCCGTGAGGTAAGGTCTATTCATGAAAGATACCTACGTAAACCACGTTCATTTCTATTCCAATGTTCAAACAAAGAAGACTAGCATATTGATCAAGCAAAGTCCTGACCTTTAGTCAAACCATCGTAACGCAGAACCTGGATTTATCTTTAAATTCCTTAAAAACAGTTTGTCCTCCGAAATACTATTAGTTTCACTATAGAAAAACAAGTTAAAGGAAGTAAATTACTTAATAATAACTTTCGGAATATCAGTTTGTCTAAAAAATGATGTGAAGGAGATAGAGTCGTAAAAAGTGTGGTAGAGAAGAAACGTATTAGAAAAAAACGCTTCAATTGGTACTTGAATAGCAACACCGAGGAGTTCACGGTTCAATTTCTACTAGATGGCCGTATTATTTCGTGTTTTAAAGATTTCTTTTTATTGTACTATTCTTTAACAAATTATGGGCTACAATTTAATAGTTTCAAAGAAGTATATTGGTGACTAATATTTTGGAGAGAAAACTTTGGAAAAAATTGGGTGCCAGAAAACATTTAAATAATCATAGTTTAGTTACACAGCTAACTGATTCGAGACCATGAAATTTAGAGTTCAGACTTAAAACAAGATTTTATTATACTAGTTTAATTTATTGAGTATTATAAATAAGGAAAAATAAGAATGTGGAGATTGAACGCATTCGCGTGAATAAGAAATTATGTGACTTACTCCCATAATATGATTTTTGATCTCTCAATCATGTTCTTTATTTTACTTGCTTAAAGTGGCAACTTCAGCAAAATTCGCAATTCAATTTTATAATGATGGTTTTTATCATTGTTACATTCTTATACTTAGCCTGGTGAGCTCCTTTTTGCCATTTCAATGTTTTAACAGTACCTATATCTCGTTGGGACTCATGAACTATTATATTCTTGTTGAACTTTCTTGATATATCATCATTGTTCTAGTAACGTTAAAAATCTACCATTATTTACTAAAAGTATTGACATGTCAAAAAATAAAAATTAATAAGTTGGGTAGACAGACCTACGCTCATGTCAAAAGGGTTTTGTATCCAACTTCTCAGAAATGCAGTCATCAGCAACGAATAAAGTCAAGAAATATGTGAAAGAGATGTGCACGTTTAAAAGATAATCCATTGTTTTTCTATTTTCAACGGTCGCCATTTTGTTGCAAACTAACAAAAATTACTCAAATCATAATTTCCCAAAAATATTAATGTTATTGAGCTCATTTGAAAATTTCAAGAAGATCAAATCAAAACTGCAGTGACAGATTTGGTGGAAAGTCCATAAAATACCAAAATCATATGTTAGTGTTATTGTAATTGGAGGCATTTATAATGGCTATAACCTCCGTGTATGTCATTCAATTTTCATTAAACTTACAATGTTCGATTTTGTTCAGTTTAAAGGTACCGATACAATTTCATTTGGCAAAAAATTGATTGAATCTCGACTTCTAAGGTATTTTTTATTGTTGTTCTCATAAACACTTACCTCCATAATTTTTAGGGTTTTGTAAAATAATTTTACAAAACCCTACTAAAATCGCGTCCTGTCTGTCCGTCTGTCTGTCCGTCCGTCCGTCCGTCCGTGTGTTACAGCAGTTTTTCTCGGAAACTACTTAAGCTAGAAACATCAAATTTTGTATGTAGGTGTAAAGTGGTGTTCTCTTCAAAGTTCAACGACAAAAAAATTTTATAAGGTATTTAAGGGGGTCTCCCCATACAGGGGAGTCACCCTCCGAAAAAAAAATTTCATTGAAGGTAGCCGATGTGGGTATCAAATGAAAGGTCTTGATAAGAACTTTTCAAAACAGGTCTTAGTTTGGCAAAGTTTGCTTCGAGGGGCGCACAGGGAGGGGAAATACACGAAAAATTTGTGTCCCCCCCCCCTCGCGATTGGACACCTGTGATCCGAAAAATCTGAAAAAAATCAAAGATGTAGGCCTTGGTGAGTACAACAATAACAAATACGTGAGAAGTCGCAATACACTCAACTTTGTTAGTGATAGTATGATTTATCGATTTTATGTTTTCTTAAATAAAATCTTAACGGCACCCTTAAATTCTATATACACACAGATGACTATTTATAAGATTGATTTATCCTGAAAGTTTCATAAAGATTGCATCATATTTAGCGAAGTTATAGCGGTTTGAATTTTCCTGTATTACTATGGAACAATATGCGCTGCATTTATTACTATGGCAACATATGGCTATGGAACAACATGCGCTTTTTACCGACTCAGACACTACAGTTTTGCTAAGATTTGCATGAAAATTTCAGGAATGATATGTGTCATGTAGATCTTTGAGAATCGGTTCAGTGAGTTGTATCAGTAATCTTAAAACAAAATAGTGGCTGTTTTAAATGTGAAGATTGGATAATTTTTAGTTATTTTTTCCCAACTTCAACGATTAAGGTGCATGGTTTGAACACTTGATTCAATTTAATGAATGACTGAAGATGAGTACCTACAATTAATAATCATAAGTGAAACAAGTCAAGGAGGCGGGAGAGAGCCCCTAGCAAAAGGGCTTTGTAACCATTCTAGGATTCGAGCAAATTGTGTTTCTTCCCTCGCGAATGGACATCTGAAATAATTATCAAGGGAGATATTTATGAGTATAACAATAACAAAAACCTCAGAAGGCGAAATTCGTTCAACTTTGTTAATACTAGTATGATCTTCGTATATCATTTTTTCTCCAATAAAGTCGTCTTTGACATGTATCTTGATTTGATTCGATCTGGTGACTGCATTTTGTAAATTGAATACAAAACCCTTTTGGTATGAGCGTAGGTCTGTTTACCCAACTTGTTTTTCATATTTTTCGGATCACAGGTGTCCAATCGCGAGGGGAGGGATACAATTTTTTCGTGTGTTTCCTCTCCCTTTGCGCCCCTCGAAGCAGAAATTTTCTATCACTCCCCTATATGGGGAGACCCCCCTTAAATACCTTATAAATTTTTTTGTAGTTGAACTGTGAAGAGAACACCACTTTACACCTACATACAAAATTTGATGTTTCTAGCTTAAGTAGTTTCCTCGATCAAAATCACTAACTTTTTAGATCAGATACTTAAATGGAATGCGGCTAATTCCTAGTAATTAATTTAAATGGAATGAGGTTAATGGTGTGTCAATCACCGCATGTATGACCTGTGGTCATTTGACCCTTAATTCGGAACATGTAATAGTTCTCACTGAAAACTCTAGTAATGCTATTGATAGAAGAAAATCTTTCAAAGCTAACACTTAGCGCAAAATCTTTCAAAGCTACGACTTAGTGCCAGACTGACTCGTTGATCATATCTTAATGTGAGTAAAAATTTATCCATAATTCACGGATCAGCAAAAATATTAACATCAACAATTATGAACGTACGTAGGAAAATTACAGAGAATAAAATTACTTTCCAATGCATGAAAAACTAAGAATTAAATTAGAAAGTGTGAAGTAAATAGCTGATTGATGTAGAAAGTAATTTGAGGTTATGTTCATAAAATTTTATTTAAGCGCGCATGAAATAAATCCCCGTTGGTAGCACCAACCGGAATGGCGAATTTCTCGTAGGAGCCCTTATTTTCAAAAAGCAAATAGTAATTTGATTGACCGCAACTTTGAATGTTAAACACTGTATAAGAAAAACTCTCTGTTTTACAAATACTCCCAATGTAAGCCATATAATCTTCAACACTTAAGTTGCTCCTAAAATAACAAATTTTGCTTATTTTCTGGGGCTGCCATTTTGAGCGTATAGTTTTGAACTATTTTAATGGAAATCTCGTTTTAATCGGAGTTTAACTCCAAACAGAAAGAAAATATTCAACTCTTTTTTTGAAAATGGCAGCTAAATATATTAAGTCAAGTACAGTGGAAATCGCTTATAACGTCCTCCAACGGACCAACTCTTTTTCGCCTGTATAACCGATAGACTTTCTATCCATTATTTCTAAATCATTTAACAAAAATGAAAAATTAAATAAACAACTATAATAGATATATACATATATATGTTTTAAGATGCATTAAAAAGATATATGTAAAAACCAAGTAACATAATATTTCACAAACATATTTTTATATTTTTGGAAATAATCTATAATTGTTTTCTGTGTTTTTCTTGAATGTTGCAGAAGTTGTAATTTGTTTCCAATAAAAATATATTGCCTTTTGTTGTTGTTCATCATGAAATAAATGTCGACAGCGTCTCTAAGGCGGCACAAGCATCGCTCAAGCTAGATACAACGTGGACCTCGGAGTTTTCATCTGCCTCATCTGGATCAGATTCGACCATTGGATTCTCTAAAAGGACAAAAGTATACATAATATTTATGCAATCAAATGAAAACAAAACTTAGACATTCATACCTATTGCCACCGCATTAACTACGATTTCTTCATCTGTTACATTGGTAGATGTGTAGACTTCATTATTGACACCCTCAAACTTATTAAATGTATTGTCTGGACTTCCCAGATCGAGCTTCTCAGCCCATTCGGCTAGGGTTTCACTTCTTTCTGTGCCCTTCAATGGTGACTTGTCTCTTTTTCTTTTTTAATCTTAATTCATTGTCCCATTTTGTTAACCAAGCTGTAAATAATTCTCTCGTCATCCATGCATTCTTGTTACTTTTGTAGTCCACTGGTAAAATTTTCACATATAAGAAGCACCTAGGCTTTGCGTATTTACCAACCACTAAAAGTTTCCTTTTACTGTGCCGCTCATATTGGCTGCAACCATGACTGATAAGATAATTTTCCACCACTGCACTTTTCTCCTTTAAATTGCATCGTTCGATCTGGTGTTAATTTAAAAAGTAGTCCTGTCTCATCTGCATTAAAGATTTCATCATTTTCGTACCCTTTTAGGATTTCGGGAATACAGTTTCTATCCACATGTCTGTCACGTCTGTGGGAATACTTTCAGACTCACCGCAAATTTTCCGAAACACCATGTTATGTCTTTTCCTAAATTGCTGTATCCATGCTGTCGAAATCGTAGCATCCTTCCCCATCATATGAGCAAACGCATTCGCTTTGCTCTGTAGAATTGGCCCGTTTATTGGGATATTGTTCGTCCATTGTTGCGTAAACCACGTTAAAAGTGTTTCTTCAATGTCCGCATGCTTACTGCCTCTAGCTCTTTTATTGCTTGAACATCCCTCATTAAATGAGTTTTCTATCGCCTCTCGATTTTTTGTATGGAAGTTATAGTGGAGTTACTTACCCCTAGGTCTTTGACGAGTTTCGCGTTTGAGTCTCCTGCCTCCAAACGCCAGAGGATGTGAGCTTTTTCCTCCATCGAGAACACTACGATGTGCCATACTTCACAACACTTTAGCAAAATAATGACGACAAAACACGCAAAGCATATGCACAACTGGAGCTTGCCCTTTGCTCCAAGACTGGAGCAAAAACGGAAAACGAAAAACGGGCAATGACTAGCAGCGGGAACATCAAAACATTCGATAATTCCAAGAAAATTCTAATAATGGCACGTGGCTGCTTTTGTATCCGATAAAATTCAATATGGGAGCCACAAAATATGGACGTTGTAAGCGATATTTCGTTGTAAACGATACTGCTGTAACCGATATATTTTTACAGTATCAGGTCAGTAGGTGCAAACAACCATCTAGAAAGAGACGTTATAAGCGATATGCCTTTGTATCCGATGCCTTAGTAAACGATTTCCACTGTATTTTGTTTATCTGATATCCACTGGCTAATTCTCTTTCTTCTTGAAAAGACGTCAGGCCTTGCTTCTTTCTGTGAGCAGACACATTCGACTCCATTGAGTCATCTTCAGTGTCTAAAGGATTTGTTAAGAAACTGAAGATGACTCAAAGGAAATTGAAGCGAAGCAAAAGAAAACAGGCATTGTTGCATTGTTAGGCTAAGGTACAATTCAGCACTATCGATTCAGGTTAAAATACAGCTGAGATTTTAAATATCTTACCAAAGGATTAGATGTCCTGCTTGAAAACTTTTTTATTCATACTCAAGTATAATTATCAAACGAAAGAGTTGATTGGAATTAAAATAACACCTTCATCTTTGTCACTGTTATGGTAGGAGTCCATTTGTAGGAAACCATAAGTGATTGTAACAGGCCCGGAAAAAAATTGAAAAGAGATTTTATTATTTTTACTACAGTAAATAGTTTGCAAATTCCAAGACTTCAAGATCAAGGTAATATTGAGGGATATTTATTTGCAATGAATAAAATCTATTCAGTTATCAGTTTTTCCTATTTTCGTACACAAATAATGAATGATATATGTGTAGTCTTTGCTAAAATTACGCAAAGATATGACACTCGAAATGAGAAACCACAGTCCCCAATTTCAATAGAGCATTGCCATGCAGCTTGGTTCTAGTTTAAATTGGTATCTCAATACCAACCCTTCAAGGAATATTATCATCCACTATTTGCTAATAGTATCTGAGGGGCAGTCCAATTATATTTATTAAAGAAGAATAAGCTTCAATTGACTTAAAATGCTAATATTTCGTGGGTACTTAAGCCAAAGCAATCGAAATAATATGCTACCTTATTTTAAGCAAAGCTTTTGCAGTATTTTAAGAGACTCTAAGTGTTCCTAGTCAAGTCTTTTGATAGGGTGCTGAAAGAATATTACTTATTTATCAATTTAAATTTTTTTACGAAATCTCTAGTTGTTTTTGTAGCGCAACAATCTCTTTTGGAACATCACTTAGAGATAGTTGGAGCATCTTATTACCTCAATCATTTAAGTAATCGAGAAGATGATACGATCAGTAATACGCTTAACAGTGCGCCCGTCCAGCTGTAACACATTCTGATTTTAAGCCAGTACAGCTCAAAGCCCGTCCTAAGAATCACTCATAAAAAATCTTGTTAACACCAACGGAATTTGTACCAAGAACCTTTGGATTATACGGCAAGCATCCTAACCACCATATCATGTGGCTGCCAAATAACCAGTATGGACCTCAACTTAAGTTATTTGAATATAAGATTTCAAATTTTCAAATCGATTTCTCAATATCTAAGAAAAAGTTACTAAAATTGCTTTTGAGATCTAGCATAAATTCAGACTTATCTGAGAGAAGCGGTGAAAACATTTAAGCTCACAGTATGGAACTCCCAACAGCATTTTCCTACAAAAACATCTGCTCAGCATATTGGACTAGAACTATTAAACACGTTACTTCAGGCAAGGTCGTATTTATTAAAAAAATATGTAACGTTTCTAGAAGGCAATCGTTGCAACAAAAAGGATACTAGGACATCAATAGAAGATTCGAGCCACGGACCTTTGGCTTACTCGGCTAGCACTCTAACCATTACAACACGCTCACAGGAAATTACTAAACGGACTTCAAATTAAGGCATTTGAATCGAAGCTTGTAATTTTTGACTTCAATTGTGAATGTACTAACCACATGGCAAAAACTTCACAGAGTAGATTTGAATCCGATTCCTCCATACAGAAGGTAATATTACTGAAAACACTACTACCATTCTAAATACTGAGAGAAAACTGCTATTGAAATCTATTGGAAAATCAGATTTAACCCTGATTTTGAAAGAGAGAAGTGATGGATATTTAAGCTCACAGTGTGAGACTCTCACAAGAATATGTACCCTGCTTATTTGACTGGAACTTGAGGGAAGACCTCAATTATCAGAAAAAATATGTTGAGGTATCTTGAAGCCACTCGTTGCAGCGAGCAGAGTACCTGAAAAGGAATGAGAAATTAATCGGAGAGTCCCATGCATACCAAAAGGACATAATACATTTTATTACTTCATTAGATGCAGTCACATTGTCTTCATCAGCAAGAGTGTCAACATAATTTGATCTTTCATGCATGCTTGAAGATAAAAATGTCAGATGGGCGTTTAGCCTCCTCATGGTGTTCTCATACGCTAAGTGCCATCAAGCACTTTTCATATCTACCTCTATTTACACTTTATTAGAGCTTTACTTGCATTTATATGTGCCTTTTCTTGCCCTAAACTCCGCATCACAATTGTATACTTGTTGGCGGTTTTCAGGTTGCTGAGTAAAAAGTGATTTTTATGACACTGTTTCCGCTATGTAGCCTTTTTCCTTTACTAAATAGGGTTTCCATCGAACCAGACACTAAACTTTTGAGTGTGTTTTCCTCAAATATATAATGTAACAATAAGACATTTAAGATTCGGGTATTTTAGCAATATTGCAACAAAATGTTAGCCGGTTGAAATCGAGTAACACTGGTTTTTCTTTTACAGCAAAAATATTATTTTTGTGTATGTTATTAAAGCTTTTCTTGAATTAAATCATTCTACAAGGTGCGTTCCAAAACAAACGAGACTGCTATAAAATAGAAACGACAGGAGCTTTGTTCTGAGAACACTCCGTGATCCAAAAGCTTTTCGAAAGAGTGTTTCAGGTCTTTGACCGGAATCTCCGTCAGGATGTGGGTACATGCCTTTAGGATGCCCTTTACGGAGGCAAAGCGATTTCCTTTCATGACCAAATGCAATTTTCTGAATAGGTAGAAGCCACAGGGAACCGTATCAGGCAAATAAGGTGAGTGATTGATGGTTAAAATGCGATTTTTAGTCAAAAAATCAGTCACAAGAGTGGAATCATATGACAAAAGTCTCGTTTATTTTGGGAAAAACGTACACAGACCTTTCGTAAGCTCAAACGATCGGTTAAAATGCGATAAATCGATTTTTTGGAGATATTGAATTCCGATTCCATGAATTTCAACGATGATGATGATTCACGCACAAGTTCGATGGAGTTTTCGGTGATCACTGATTTTGGGCAGCCCGTATGTTCATCGTCATTTATGTCCTCATGACCATCTCTGGAACGTGTAAACCACTCATGAACTCTGGCACGAGATAATAAAAAATTCAAGTGTTTCGGTAAGCGTTTTACCAATTTTAAAACAAAATATGATATTAGTTTTTTGTTCGAAACTCGTATTTGTACCCATGACACAAACATACTGTCACTTTAGACGCAATAACTTTGCTTCCACTGAACTGAATGTCACCAAAATTTCACTCGAAGTCAAGGAGGGATGTAACTTTCTAACGCACTATCTCATTTAAAGACGGCTCCATCAAAAGAAATTTTATGTTAAAAGTCTCGTTTATTTTGAAACACACCTTGTATATGTCTGCATATCGCAGGTTAAGTCCAAATCCCTTCTGAGATGAGCGTAGTTCGGTCCACCCAACTTCTTTTAAATTGCAATACGTGTTATATTGAACTAGTTAGCTATCTCTCTTGCGCCGTGCCATTTAAAAAATGCGTTGACACTAACAGAAAGGTAATTTTTACTTTACTCTTTCAAAAAATGTATCAATAAATATTAAAAACGCACTTCAATGATTTTTAAAATTAAGATATCCCATTTTTATTTAATATGCGTGATCGATTTAACCTAAATTGACTATCATTAATAACTCATATTTCTGCAAAGCCGAAAGTTCTAGCAAAACTATATCAATGTACAATTTCTAGCTTCCCGTACTGTCTCCAATTTCACCTTTGCAGAAGATGACTAGCTATCTTGTCAACTCCAGATGGATGACACCTTCCTTACCATCAACACTCGAGAGTCTCATAGCTTATCTTATCTATCACTTTGTATGAACTGATAACGAAATTCTCCTGAATACAGGAATATATCAAACAGTTACCTCAATACTGATGACGTGTAAGCAAAACAGTTGAAGAATACATACCAAACTTCAAAGCTATTTTGCCGACAACGTACTAAAAATTTTTCAAAGGTTGCCTGTCGCCGTTGTGTCTTGATCTCGATCACCAACCAAAGAGAAAGGCGGTGCATAAAGAAAATACCAATAGTTACGAATGGATTCTAATATTTTACAATAGTTTTGTTTAAACTTTGATAATCCACTTTATTAGCTGAACTGTTTACGAATTGCTTCAGCTCATATAATGTCGACCGTCAAAGAGGTCTGGGTAGTGAAGGAAATGGATCTAATCACTTTTATGAGTGGAGATCTTTAGCTGAGGGATCAGGAGAATGTTAACAGTTTTTTGTTGTTGATGAAATGTTGGATGATATTCTCTGGAGAAATTTTGGTAACTGCATACATGGAAGGGGTAAATTTGACAAAAATATTCAAAACAATGAATAAATAAAATCAACAATTGTCAGACTTGCTCATATTTAAGTCCATCAAACCGATCTTCCTCAGGGAATAGAATATTAAGGAAAACATTGCAGCCACATGGAAAATTATCTGCAATTATTAAACAAAATGCTTACCATGCATGCATCACAATGGCATGCCGCCCAGTGATTTATGAATGCGCAATAAATCTCACAGTGTAAATATTAACTGAAAACAAAGCGCTTTCTCAAAGAACTTCTTGTTCACATGAGCCACGGTCCTTTCCTCAAGCCTGAATGTTTGCACTTTGGGGGACATTTGTCTAGGCGCCTCTTCTGAGGAATTCATCTAGATTTTATGAAGACAATTATTTACAGACATTCCACAGAGATATGTGTTATTTATTTCGTAAATAAAAATGAATTTCTCGCGGATAGCTTCGATAAGTGATGCTAAAAGTAGGATTATTCAGCTGATTACTCGGAAAAAGAAATTCAAGGAATTCCTTTAAAATTTTTAAATATTTGGAGAGAAAAAGAGGATGATCAGAACTACTGAATTCGTTACGGAAATCAATCTGAAATATATGTCTAGAACACCAAAAGTTGTATTGGTGAGAAAATTAGTAGAAATATTACCCTTAAACAACGCTCAGCTTTCTTGAAAATCTTCGACGCTACATACAACATGAAAATGACGGTCGGTATAATTTCCTAGAAAATTTTTCAGAGAAATTGACATCATTTGTAACTACGAGTATCATGGATGGATTTTTCAAGTTTTTCTATTTCTTCACCAGATTGCTCGCTTTTCTCACATTTATATTCGTAAATAGCTGTAAAATGTAACATTACTTCGGACAAGAAACGTTCTAATCTAGTGACGGCTACTTTTGAATCTCTTTCAACAGGAAGTCACATAGTTGTACATTTTCTGTTGAGCCGCGCAATATTCACGTTACAGTCAATATTTGACAAAATCATTTTTAATCTGAACTAATCTTTTGTTTCCCACCAACGTCTTCCTACTTTACAACGATGTAACAATTTCGAAAAATCTGGGGTTTTTTCTCAATAAGAGAAAATCCCAATTCCACCGGCAACGTATAAAGTAAGTGAATACTATTTGTCCAACCAACCAATACTGGAAACTCCTTCCTGCGACAAAGTGATTTTTTTTCTTTCAAAACAATGTTTTCACTTATGACTCGTAACAGGAACAAATAACTCATTCGTGTGTCTTTTCTCAATGATTTCTTCCCAGTGTGAATTCACACAAAATCTCACACTGCCCACCTCCAGGTCACTTATAGCGCATAACGTGTGTATGGACATTTTGTCATGTGTGGAAATTTCGTAGGCGGAAGGAAGTGGTCAAGCCACGTTTACTTACAATGTCAATATGTATATTTACATAATTTATAACATTTGTATATCAGCATGTTTTCGGCGTATGTTTCCCGAGAATGCTTGCTGTTTATTCATTCCTGGCTATCATCGTGTGTAAAAAAGATAAATCACCTGACAAACGAAACGGTCTAGATGCAATTTACAACCTTATTATTTGCCACGTACACACAAGACAATTAATTTAACAATTAGCGGCATAATCGCGATTGCCATTGCTGCTTGGTTAAATGCGGTAAAATGTCTTTAAACAAATCACCTCCAACTGCGCGATTAAGTGAACATTTCCCTCAGTTTTTAATCCTCTGCTATGCGTTCGCCACTTTCAGTGGCAATGAATTAATAAATTTTAAAATGAACAGTATTACCATATAGGAAAGCTTTCACATAGCATGAACATTTTTACGTCTAATTAATACGAGTAATTTCAATAATTTTATTATAAAGATATGAGTAAATTATGAAAGAATGAAGAAGTAAAAAATTGAAGTCGGATTGCGTTGAACTTAATGAAACCACTCCTTATTAAGATAATTTCCGTAACGTTAGACAAATATTGTATATAGTGTAACTTAAATGAATAACAATAACTTAAAGTGATTTGATCCCATTCGCTGCTTAGCAATTTCACAAAGTCTAGCCCCGAGTACCAAAAACTTGTTAAGAACATCAAAATGTAATACTGAAAGGAAAATTAAAATTATAAAATGAAACAACTTAAGTAGGCATGCATTATGATCCTGCCAGAAGGATTATATATCCAATCTATAGGAAGGAAGTCATATCTTAAGCCATTCAGGATTATACTCGATAAATAGTTTATTAGCATATTTAAAGTAAATTAAATGTTTAAATTGCACATAAAGAATACATATTTGATAATGTTCTACCTAAGGCAAAAACTAGTATGTTTTCGGATTACTGACATCACTGCTTGAACCAATATTTAAGAGATGTGCCATGTAAATGTATATGTACTCGTACTGTATTTGAAGAGAATAAATTAGTTGCAATCAGAACTTGGACTTGTTTGTTCGTGTCACGCTAAACATAACATTGGCGACGAGGATGGGATGGAAAAAATAATTATTTTACCAGTGCAATGTGTTGAAAGTGAAATAAACGGTTTCCGACGAACCCAGAACAATTTAATACGTTTATGGGAGCCTTTCAATCACTAATACAGGGATTGACGATTGAAAACACCTCGAGTCGACGAGACAACAGCACGACGAAAATCAATCCAGCATACGAATTGCATAGCATCATAAGGGGATTTAATGGCGGAAAATTCGGCACCCACATACAAGCCGCCACGTTTATAGATTATTTTGAGGCACAATGTCGAATGTGGGGCCTTGATAATTCAACAAATAGTGCCTACGTTGCCGTGAAACGTGAGCTATTTTTGTCGTGTCTTAAGCCAGAAACTTTTCACGAGCTGAAAGTTGCCTTTGCGGACGCTAGTGCAGAATTTGAGAAGCAGACGTATGACGCCATAAGGGAAAATTTTTTTCGTCTATTCCAAATACGTAGAACACGATTTAAGGCTTTGACGAATTTCAGGAAAGCATTCGACGCTCCAATCAGACTTTTGAGTCGTACGCAAATCAGCTTAAAGAATTAAGCCGAGATTTTGGCTACAACGGCAACATGCTTAATCAAAAATTGCGTGATCGCTTTGCAACGGGATTGCATCATAAACGTCTCGAAATAGAATTAAAACAACGTTGGCCAGGCCTTAAATCAAAAAACAGTGAAGGTTTAGATGTGGAAGTAACATTTACCGAAGTGTTCGCTGTGGCTCAAGCATGAGAGGCAGCAGAAAAAGACTATGAAATGCGTTCAAGACTCGGCAAACCGTGAAATAGTGAGAAAACTTCAAAGTGACCCTGCCGACGGTACGGTAAGCCAAAAATGCATTTACAGAGCCACGTAGAAAATAACATTTGCGAATAATGCGGTATCAGAGGACATTTTGGATCGTGCTGCATCAAACACAGTCGAGCACATTTAAACTAAACAAGTGCACACACACATGCCAATACAAACGAAAGCGAGAACAATACAACTAGTAAAAGCAACAAAAAGTATACGGGAAACTGAAACAGCTACCAGAAGAGAATAGTTTTTAAAATGAGCGAGACACACAGCTCCGACGACGAAACGGAATCTGACTCAATATTCCACGTTATAAGGGCAAAAGAATAAACGTTATTATCAACAACATTAAATGTACGATAGATTGGGATCCAGGGGCAGCACACCCGATTATAAGCACAGCTTTGGGGAGGAGGATCGGATCAACACCACTATCAGAAGCCCCCACACTGACAGCGTACGGAAACTTCTTATTGAGATCTATTGGTAAAATGTTTGTGACCGTAAAACTGCAAAATCCAACAGCTATGTTACTCTCCCGACAGTTATATTGGACAACGCAGAACCTTTGCTGTTTGGTTTACCATGGAGTGAAGCATTCGGCATGCAATTTCCATTTCCATGTACTCGCTGAAGGGATCCAAGCATCAAAAGAAATACAACAACGATAACCTTGATCGAGAATTATCCAAAATAATTCAGGAAAATAAAATCTTTTTTGAGAGCTCACTTTGTAAGATTAAAAATTATCAAATTAAAATTCATTTAAAACCTAACGCGAAGCCTACACATGTACTGGCGCGTCTAATAAAATTTGGTTTACAAAACGACAAACTTATAGAAAAAGGGGTGATTTCACACGTGAATCCTTACAATACACCGCTAGAGTGGGCAACACCCACAGTAAATATCATAAACCAAGATGGTACAATTAGAATTCGCGGTGATTTTTGAACAACACTTAATCCCGCGCTAGTAACATCCAGTCCCATTTTTTGATCAGCTGACACACAAATTATTTCGAGGAGAAACGTATACAACGATTGACTTAAAGGATGTATATCTGCAATTTGAAATACACCCCGACTCAAGGGAATTCGTAGTTATTTCAACTCACAGAGGCTATTACCAGTACAACCGCCGTCCTTTTGGTAACGCGAATGCCCCCGCTTGTTTTCAAAGGTATTTGGAAAAATTATTAGAAGTGATACCCAACGTTGCGGTATATTTTGACGATATCCACAGGCATTTGGTAAACATAAAAGAGGTTTTACGACGACTACGTGCAGCAGGCTTTCGAGTAAAACTGAGCATGTGCGCGTTTATGCAACCCTCAATCGAATATTTGGGACATACAATCAGTAAAGAAGGTTTACGACCGTCATAATCCAATTTGACAGCGATTGCAAATGCTTCAACACCAACCAACGTAAAGGAGCTCAGATATTTTTTAAGTTTAATAAATTTTTATGAACGATTTATACCTAACCTGTACGGTACGTGTGCAAATCTTCATTCATTAACAGGAATACGACAACATTGGTGGTGAGGTCCTGCGGGATTACAGAGCTAATATTACCGTGCCGTATGACCTTAACCGGCAACTATACGTAGAATGTGACGCATCTAAAAAAGAAGCAGGGGCTGACTTATTTCATAAAACTAGTGTGCAAAGCGAGGAGCCTATTGCCTTTGCTTCTGGCAAACTTAGTAACGCCGAGCAAAAATATTCTGTGGTCCATCGCGAAACCTTTGCAAAATTTTTCGCAGTAAGAAAATTTGACCAATTTTCACAAGGTACTACGTTCACGCTAATCACAGACCATTCTAACCTGGGAGGGAAGACTAATCATACCTGACAAACTTCCACTCATCGGACATCCGGGAATAGTTGATATGGGTGCAAAAGCCCGTTTTCATGTCTGGTGGCCACTAATAAATGCCGACGTCGACGCATTTGTGAAAAAATGTCGGCCATGCCTGGAACTTCCGACCATGGCAACGAATCCATGTGGACTTTGCAGGACCATACGAGGATCAGCAGTGGCTTATTGTAATTGATGCGCTTTCAAAATGGGTCAATATCCGACCTTTCAAACAAACAAGAGCTGAACATCTATGCGATACGCTAGATGATATTTTTACCAAGTTTGGATTAACGCAAATCATTGTACCGGATAATGGGCCACAGTTTATATCCGAAAGTTTCAACATTTTTGTAAATCACCGTCTCAGGGCCAATGAGCTTGCTGACCGTTTTGTTTAGACTTTTAAAACAAGAACAAGAGCCAGTAAAAATGAAAACAACACAACGCAGCAGCGTCTTCGTGAGTTTCTGTCTACATAAAGGAATACTCCACATGCTGCAACAGGTAAAGCTCCAGCTGAGATGATGTTTTGCAGACGACTGAAGGGTATTTTCGATAACTTAAAACCCAACAAGAGACAAGAACTGCAGTTCAAGAGCCTAAGACAAGAGATTGAGTCAGGTAAAAAGATATGCGGATTCCAGCTAGGGCAACAAGCTTATTACAAGACAAAACTTGAAAAAAATGGCAGCCAGCAAAAGTTACGGAGAGAACACATCGGTACCCCTATCGTTTACTAACTCCCGACGGTGTGGAGAGAAGGTGACACTGCGACCACATGCGTGAACGTAATGAAGATGAAGACGTAGATAAAAACGACATTCTTCCAGACTTGAAGATCTCACCAAATATACCAATAATCATTGAAATACAGAGCCCATTACGACCAGTACTCCGACATCTCAAGTCGGATCTCAAGAGACTGTAATGGAAAATATGGAACCACCCTCAGATCCGAAACAGACGAAGCAACTGTATTCGCAGAGAGCCAGACCGTTTCAGAAGCAGTGCTTACCAATGAAAATTTGTTACATACTTAATTTTTTTCTTAATATTAATAATTGAATTCATTCAGCTTGAATATTTAGTACTTTCAAAATTTTTTGAATTACATTTGATTTCTTATTTCGCTATTTGCTTTGAATGAATATTGGTAATTTAACATAATTGAATCTGTTGCGCCTTATGATGCGGCGGGAGGAATGTCAGGCAAATATATATGTACTCGTATTATATTTGAAGAGAATAAATTGGTCACAATCAGAGCTCGGACTAGTTTGGTCGTTTCACGCTTAACATAACAATATGGACCCCTTCTAAAATTTTTGTGATAATTTCACCAAACTGAACTACCTGATTCGATACAAAAGCATACAATTTGGTATCATTGCTGCTGCAATATAAGGCTCTTGCTTTATCAAATTTTACTGGATTGTTTTGCACTTTACAGGGTAGAACAAGTTTTTAAACCTCAATGTCTAAATCATTGGTATCATGTGCACCAATACAATTTTATTCAAGAAAATATAAAATTGATGAGTCCTACTATTCTTGATGAAATTTGGAGAACTTCAATTTCTCGGGTGTAGTCCACGTGGTATATTGGTTGTAGCACTAAGGCCGTAAGCCGAAGGTCTCTGGTTCGAGTTTCCTTGGCGTCAACGAAATTTAGCTCGAGTGATTCTTCGGACGAACTATAAACCCATTCAGTTATGATATGTGCTGGTTTAAAATCAGAACGTATCGCAGCTGGGTGGACGGACCCATGTCCCAAGTGTTATAATGATCACATCACCTTGTGGAGTGCCGATACATTCGATCATGACAATGAGATACTCAAATTATCTCTAAGCGAAGGCCCGAAAGGGGTTGTAGTGCTACGAAAAGAAAAAGAAAGAATTTCTCAGGTATTTGTTTGAGCTTGCCTATATGATTTTTTTTAAATTTTTCTGTTCACAGGTGTTAGTGTTTGATCGTGAGATGGAAGTCAATACAATTTTTCATGTCCTTTTTGCTCCCTTGAGCACCCGAATACTAAATGATACCATCAATTTTATTTGGTACCCCATTTGATTGGAATTGGAGGAAAAAATTGAAGGATAAAACTTGCAAACTTTTGGGTATTGTGTTTGTAGTCAACACAATACTCAAAAAATTCATACATAAGACCACTAATTCTAATCTTTTTGCAGAATTTGATGATTCTAACTACTTTATTTCCTGAGAAAACGTGGTCTAAAAAGACCATTACAAAATGTTTTATATAAAACTCTAAAAAAGAATATGGAATCTATGTTGGTGCAAGGATGTCTTTAAATTAGAACTTTTTTCATCTAGAACGAGAAAGAAATAACACCTCTAACTTGCTTCATCAACCACGTCCTCTAATTTAGATATCCTAACAACGATAAGCTATCTTCCTAAACATAGTTGGACCAGGGTTTCACCAGTTTCTCAACAAATGCATATTTGAATACCTCGGTGTCTACCCTTCAGTTACCTCAACAAATACATTTTTTTACATAGTCGATGCCTATTCAGCTTCCACAGGCATAATAGTTAGTCGTTGGTTGATAATCACACTTGATATAAGGATACGGTAGCTTCATTACTTGAAGAAAAATGATCGACCAATGCTATTGTTTGGCATTGGTGGATCATTGTCTCTGGATTCAGCAAGCAAAACCGAATCGCTGTTTCCACGAGACATTAAAACACTCCCATCAGAAGCTAACACTGTCAATCAGCCTCTGATTATATAGTTGTAGTGGTGGCAGTAA
The DNA here is from genome assembly GCA_963969285.1 of Odontomyia ornata. Taxonomy (NCBI): domain Eukaryota; kingdom Metazoa; phylum Arthropoda; class Insecta; order Diptera; family Stratiomyidae; genus Odontomyia; species Odontomyia ornata. The sequence continues at coordinate 1,452,727 of OZ017740.1, read as the reverse complement.
AAAGGCCTTTTATGTAAGTATAGTAACATGCAACTACTGCTAATTATATGCGACCTGGAAATTTTCCATTCTAAGTTTTTATTAGCTGCACCAAGCTAAAATAGCCGTTTGCAAGCAATACTCGTCTTCTGAGCCACTATGTTGAAAGCTAAGAAGGCCCGGGAGATAAATAAGCTATTGTCCCATTTAAAAAACTGGCAGCATTATAAGCCTCACTTGAAACTTGTAGTTTTTGTTTCTTTTGCTGTAGTACGACGCCCCTTTTGGGCCAATGCTTAGAGATTGCAGTGTCTCATTATCTCGATCACATAGATACTCAAGAAAGTGAAATTTTTGGTGCCATGCATGGCCGTGTATTTATCTGATTTTAAACCAATACATATCAAAAGTGAGTGGGCTCATAGTCTGTCCAAAGAATCACTCAAAATAAATTATAGTAGTTTATGGATGCTATATAGTCCGTAAAAGACATACAGCTGTGGACTGTTACTTCAGCCAGCTAGGACACTGAGTTCCACTAGAATGACAAGGCTACGCGTAAGGATGCGTGAGAGTGCTGACAGCTCACGGGGTAGATCCTAATCCCTAGCAACAATTTTCACCAGCAAAAAATTTCAAAACGTCTTGCAGCTGGGTAAACGGACACATGGTCAAAACGTGATACAGACCATATCACCCTCTCAAGTGCTGACACATTCGACCTTGATAATGAAGTGCGCTAACTATTTCGCAGCTAAGGTCCAAAAGGGACTGTAGTGCTAAAATAAAAAAAACACAGACAATGCCTCATATTTCTCTGTTTCTAGGAAAACACACAAAATAAATATTCTAATTAATAATTAGCTTTCAATTTAATAAGATCCAATCGGATCACTCATTAGAAAATTATCTCCGTGTGCGTGGCGCTTTCGGGCCCCCATGGAACGCGTCCTCAGGTAATATGTAGAGGGTGCCCTAACCAGCTAGCCCGCGGGTACATGGGACATAAAAACAACTCGTGGACCAAAACTGACAAAGTCGATGCGCTGCCAACGCTCCACTTAGTATTTACTTGTCATGGAACCAGGACAACAGACTCAGATTGGATTGGATAAATGGCATTAACTATCGTTTTGTATAAACAACTATTCTTTTAGAACTTGGGATGTGAGATCATTAAACAGACATGGTGCACTGCGACAACTTCTGCATGAAATAAAGAAATATAAAATCAACATCCTCGCAATACAAGAAACAAGATGGCATGGAGAAGACATTTTTGACATGTAAACGCACATCATGTCTAATTCCGCAGTACAAGGAAGCCATGAGTTTGGAGCACATTTAAACTAATTATCACAAACTTCAAGCCTATTGACGAAAGAAGAGAAAATCCAGACTTTCCTGTTGAAGGGCCTGGAATGTGGAGAGAATACAGTTGATTCGCTTGAAATATTACACGAACTAGCACCAGCTGTCAAATTCATTACTGTTTTCTGACAAGGAGATCAACTATCGAAGGCATAAAGTTACCAATTTATTTGGTACAAACTCAAATGATAGCAGTCCAGGTGCTCTCCTACAGTTCAGTTATTTGAACTTTAGAGTTATGCGGTGGGACGTCAACAACAAAAAAAATGAGGTCAATCAGTGTTGCAGGTGCGAAAAACTTGGCCATTTGGCTATCAATTGCACCATGCACTGCAGGTGCGTTAAATCTACAGATGTTCATTCCCCCAGTGAGTGTAAATTGGCTCAAATTGATCCAAAAAAAATTAAACTGGTTAAGCTGCGTTGTATTTGGCTATTCATCATCGTAGCGGGGATACTCCCAATATCAAATTGCAAAAGTTAAATACTCCTCAAAAAAAACATAATCGTACTACAGTGTAATATCTTCTAGCTCCGTAAAATCTGGGGTGCCATTTGCGCTTGCTGATAGAGGTCCAGCAGGCAACAATGTAAATAAAGTAAGTGATATAAGTGGCAATAATGAGATTCTTTTCAAAATTTGCCAACAGCTAAAATCTTTTTTATAAAGAATTAATAAGCAAGATAAAAAAATCGGGTTCGTATTTCAACGTTTAGGTCAACATGCTTCAAAATAGTTTGTCATCCAGTCACATTCCCATGGATAGGCTTCGTCTCATCTCAATCAACGTCAACTACATTGTTTCCTTCTTTGAAATACTTGAATTGAACAGGCTGCATCATTATTATCATTATGGCCTGAATGCCCGGCATACAAAATAACTGAACGCCAAGGATAGTCCAAGAGGACCAAATTGAATACAGGAGCAATCTCTAAGGGTTGGAACTCCCATATTGGCCTGGGACAAATTTATATTTATTACATAACAATGAAAACTGCAGGTGCCAATAGTGACCATAACGCAACAAGCCGGAGCGTATAAACTAGCCTATTGAGCTACATCTGTGGCCAGATGTTTCATAGAATAGCCCAGTTAAGGAGCAGAATATTGTAGAGGGAAGATAGTGTGTACATTTACGAGCATCGAATCAGGACAAAAAATCACGGAGTGAAAAATACGATGCAAAAAGACTGTTCTCAAGTTATACGGTTCAAATATTCATCTTAATTTGTAAAGCTATTTATTAAATATAACCCAAGTTCCATAAAAAAATACCATCTATAAATTTAGTCATCATCATCATCTAAGCTGGGCTTTGGCCTGCAGGATTAATCTGCTCCAATCATTACGGTTCTTTGACCTTACTTGCCAACTATTCTCTCCTCGCAAGGATCTGCAGTGAGCTTATAACCTATCATCCCGCTGGACGTCTACCTTGTGCTCTATCCGTTACTGTTCTTTTGGGTAGCCGGTTTTCTTCCATTCTTTCTACATGATCAACCCATTGCAAACGTAAGTTTACACAAGAGGAAACATGTGGATTATCAAATAGTTCATACAACTCATCGTTGTAATGTAGTCTCTACTCTGTTTCTTGTTTGATTGGGCCGTAGATTTTCCGGATTTCCACTTTCATATAACAGCACAGTTTTGACTAGTGTTTTGTGTTTTGTAACTGCGGAGCTTACCTTGCCTGTGCACAAATCTGGACATTAAATTGGGAAGTACGGAGTAATATGCTTTACCTACGGCGTTTATGTGGCGTCCAATCTCGTCCTTGTTGACACCACTTCTATCCATGTTGACTCAAAGGTATACAAAGTTATCCACACTTTCATGATTGTAGTTGCATACGATCGGGTTTTGTTGAACTGGAGGTTTCTGAACCATGAATTTAATTCTTGTTTCATTAACTCATAGGTAAATTAACTTTACTTCAGATTTTAGACTGAGAAACGTCTTTCTGGCATCTAAGATTGAACGTGCCATAGTATTGATGTCATTTACATATGCTACCAATTATGTGGACTTGAATATTAGCGTACCCGTGTTTTCAGCTGATGACTTCCTCATGACATGTTCCAGTGCAATATTAAAGAGCATTGAGGCAAGTCTTTCCCGTTATTTTAAGCTTGATTCCATTATAAAGCTATCTATTAGCTCACCGTTTACCTTGACCTGATATTCTGCGTTTAGCATTGTGACTTTGACCATGCGGATTAGTTTTGCTGGGACGTAAAAGTCAAGCATTATGTTGTACATCGTATTTCTGTCGACGCTCTCTTATGCTTGCTAGAAGCCATAAAAAAGGGTTGGTGCTCATCAATGTTATATTCTCTGTAGTTTTCGAGCACTTGCTTCACTGAGAATATTTGGTCTATTGTAGACAGTCCACTTCAAAAATCTCCCTGACACTGCTGCTGATACTTCTTCTCTGATTGGTTGTGACACCGGGACCTCTTGCTCCTTCTCTGAATGTTCACAGCTTCAGTTGTTGTTGGGGACTCAATGAATAGCTTCTGGAAATATTGCAGCAATCTGTTATTAATTTCGCCTGGGTTACCTATGATTCCTCCTTGTGCGTCTTTGCAAAGATTTGTTTTTGGAATGGAGTCATCACTTAGTTATTTGATAGAGGCATACGCCAATCTGACTTCATGTGGGGTCTTGTTTTCGTTTATTTGTTGATTACAAATATAATAAAAACTGAAAGAAATATAGTAAGAACTGAAAACTAGACCGGAGCATGGGCAGCAAAACATTTTTAAGCATAGGAGTTAGACTATCACTATGTTCTCCTGACCACTATATAGGTTTACAAGAAAAAGTGATGCAAATCTGCGTATCTTAGTTGAAACTTCCACATCCGACAGAGAGGAGGGATAAATGGTGACTTTCATCTACAGGCCTAGCTTTGAACTCTGTTTGAGAATTCTTTCAAAACTTTCCCAAGATCAATTGTATTGAATAAGGAGAAGAATTAGACTCTCTTGTGGACAGAGAAACATAATTATTACATTTTAAAAAAGAAATACGGATATTAAATTAATTAGGGACGTTAATTAGAAAAAAAAATATTTATTTTGATTTTTTCTGTGTTTTCTCATTGATTATACCAGTAATCAGCAATGAAAATTTTCCAGCAGCATTTACTCTAACATTTCTTCGAATGCTCTTCTTTGGAGACTCACATGAATGATGCCCACAGTAATTGAATACGTCCTCTGCCTCGTCTCCCGGAAATTATGGTTTGTAATTAATTAGCATCAATGACCAGATTTCAAAATATCTGCTTCATCCAAACTATTTTTTCATGATTCTTTCCCTCGCCAAAAATATTTTTTTAACCTTCTAATAGAACTCCCGTGACTTAGAAAAAAATAAGATAAGAATAAAAAAATGATCATTGAATTTGCACGCGCGCCTTTAAAATCGTTTTTAAATTTTCAGTGGTGTTGAATAACAATTTAAAAAATTCTGAGGAAGTTTCTAATTCAAATATATTAGGAATATACTGAGTTTAGCGTTGGCTCAAAAAACCATTACTATTAAAAAAATTTCTCTTGGTAACTCTTATTCTCTTCTTGTCAATGGCTCACCTACTTGGCAAAAATTTAATCTGCGCTTAATACATGTTTGGGTAAGTTGCATGCATTGCACAGTAATTGGTTACCAAACTACACTGGTGCAGCGAGAAGCTCATAAATTTTGGTTGCCTAATTTAACCTACCAGCTTATCCACAGGCAGCAATAATTATTGCACTAAACGTCGCCCAATAAGGTGGAACTTAATTAAATTATGCAGCAATTGAGTAGTCTGACATTGATTCACCGGCACTCAACTTCCATAAACGTGTGAACTAAGCGTTAAATACCATTTGAATGTGTTGTAAGAATAATATCAGCTCTTTATTGTTCTGACAACTACATCAGGATGATTTCAGATAATGCCACAATTGAACATGAGTGGTGTAAAATGGCTACAACCTTCGAGGGTTGTTTCTTTAAGCCAACATGACCCGAATGGTGTTCTTACACAACAGCTCCAAGAGAAATAAATCCTGCTGCCGACAGATGTGCATTTCAATTAAGTGCTGAGCCAGTTTTAAAGAGTTTTCCGGTTATCAGCACTTTTCCAGTCGTTTAATCCGACATTTGAATAGTTGTGAAACCATCGCGGCTAGTAGTAACAAATTTTAAAACGAATGGGCGTGACAATGATTCAAAGCCAAAAGCAAATGTGAATCATCATTGGAAGGCATTTGACGTGAAATTCTTTTAGGAATTTTGCACCCCTTGTTGCGATAATGATAGCTATGAAAATGATTTGATGAGCATACAGAAGGGTTGCTACTTGCAAGGGTGAAATAGATCGTGGTAATTACCGATAACGATTTATGTTCAGTAGGTTGGAAATGAAGACGATTTCAATGCTTCTAGCGTCCTTGACGGTAACTTTGAAAGTTCTGAAATTCTAAAAATAATGCCGAAAATTCAAATGAACAAGATTTGGATTGTTCAATATAAACCCCATGGCTGCGCACATGCAGAAGCTTCTTTTCAATATTCATTAATTGCTAATTTATTTGGCTTCTAGATTGAGTAAATGTTTTAAAAGTGGTCCATTAGAAAATCAAAAATCAAATAATTAACATATCTAAGAAGTTAATGAAACCACGCATTTTTCAATCTATTTAATTAGCGGGCAGTTTTATTCATCTAATCTGGAAATAAGCTCATTGATAAAACATAAAGTGTAAAATTTACACGGTGGCCGCCTGTAATCCTATCAAATTGTACCCAAAACTGACCACATCAAGATAGTAGCTCCATTGAAACGCCATAACTTATGCTGAAAAACAGATTAAATATAATCAACGCGATGTTAATTGAAAGCTTCTTCATCGGATTAAAATAATGCAAAAAATCATAATGGAATCCTCTTGTGTTCTTTGATTAATCTCATTATTTATGAAGGTCGTTATTTATTTTTCTACATGTCCACCGTGACTGTTTAACATCGTTATCCAATTTCCAGTCAAACTATTAAATCTTGTTCCGATTCGACATATTCTTATCACAGGTGCAATCTTATAACCTATGGCCGGGGGACATTGGTGGCTACGAAAAAAATTGTTTCTTTGTTTTGTGTGATCAGTGATTGAATTAAAATTTTGCATAACTAATCTGGAAGTATCAGTCGCGCAAATTCGGCAAGAAAACGAAATTCCAAAAATATCTGCCTGTTTCTCTGTCCCACTCGCGAACATTTTTCAATAAATTTGCATTTAGTTGACATGCAACTAATTTGTATACTAATCGATAAGGCAGATTGGAAGTTGATTCATCTGGTTGTGTGTGTGTATTTTTCTGGAGCGTTACCAGATACTTATGTGTACTCAGATGTTGGCCAGTGCAGTGAGATAAGACTGAAAATCCAACCTAGTTAATCTTAACTTATTATTAGAAGTTGAAATGGAGTTCGGATTTTTTTTCGGTGGGCCTTTTTAAGTTCAAACATCTACAAAATTGCAAATCTGCGACTTGGTAAGTAATAGTAAAGTATGGACTCTACTTTTTCACAAATAAACTTCTAAGGACATATGTAAATGCAATTTAACTTTGCACGCAAGAAAGTACCATCTTTCAATTAAGCTTGAAACTTGTTGATTAAATCCAAGGGCAAGCAAGATGACTAGCAAAAATCCAATCAAGTGCCAGCACATAAAATATAAGTTGCTAATCAAATTAAATTAAATTTAGCGTCGGTAGATCTTCTTTTACATTGTGTTCAAAGATTACAGTTGACGAAGAGACTTCAATGCCTATCACCGAAGTTGTGGAGCTGTTGAAGCAACTGTGCTGGGACTAAATTAAATCGCTGTGAGCTGTGAGCTGTGGGAAGCAACTGTGCTGGGACTAAATTAAATCGATTCATCACAGATAATCCATTAAGCCTGCATATCCCCAACGAACCAACACATTACGGCTACCGAAATAGTTACCCTCTCGATATTGGTATATCACGTACCTTTGAGCACGATGTACCCATCGAAGTCCTCAACGAACTTTCAGCCGATCACAAACCGGTGCTCTTCTTAATAGGAGGAATATACACAAACGAACCCCTACAAGTAAAGAAGAAAACTGATTAGCAAGCTTTCCAAGTCGAACTGGCTAAAGAAACCATTATTCAAACACCTGAAACAGCCATCGCCACTGAAAAAATGATAAAAGAAATCACAGACAGAATAACAAACCCCTATGAACTCCCCAATGACATCAAAAACTTAAAAAGGAATAGGAATAGAGTTCGAGGAAGGAATAGGAACACAGGTGATCCTAGATAACGCCAGGAAGCAAATCAAATTACGAACAAAATTTGTGATCAGATATCGAAATTCCGCAATGAACAATGGGAGAGCTTCTTGCAAAATCTGGAGCCTGGGAGAGACGCTTTCTGAAGGGGTTCCAAATACTTTCGTATTGAAAACAAGCTTATAATACCACCATTTCACGGCCCTTACGTTATCAAATTCGACAGTTCTGGTATGGCGGAGGCCTTCGCAGATACTCTAGAACAACAGTTCTGTGAAAATTCATCTGATGAGGAGGACCTTGACGAAGATGAAGATCACGTCAATCGGTTGACCAACAGGCTCATGAGGTCAGACATTACAGACTCCGACCTTATACAAAGAACCTGTCTTCAAGAGGTTAAAGACATCATAAAAGTACTGAACAGAAGAAAATCACTGGGATTTAATTTAGTATCAAATACTATGGTAAAATGGCTCCCGGATAATATTCTCGATGCAATAATAGCGACTATAACCGCAATTTCCCGCTTGCGAAAATACCCCAAAATATGGAAATCGGCAATTGCTATTGTTCTTCCAAAACCTGGTAAAAACCTCATGTTTCCACAAAACTGGCCACCTATTAGCCTATTATCCTCTCTGTCAAATTTAGTAGAGCGGGTGCTACTAAACCGACTAACTGAGGTTGTTACCGAAAAAGAAATAGTTCCAAAAGAACAATTTGGCTTCAAGCCAGTACACTCCATAAAACTTCAGCTGACGAAGGTGGTCCAACACTTTAGAATAGGGCAAATCAATGAATTTGTTTATGTTTGACATACTAAAGCCTTCGATAAAGTCTGGCATACAGGACTTACTTACAAAGTGCATGAATCCCAGATGCTACTGCAGCTCATCCAAATCATTGGCTCCTTTCTCAAAGGCAGATAATTTCGTGTCAAAATTGACAACCGCCTCGCAACCATGCGGGAAATTCAAGCTGGAGTCCCACAGGGGTTGCCTATCTCCCCCATACTATACAATATCTTTACTGCAGACATACCTTGGCTGCTTTTGAATGTCCACAAGCCCCTATATGCCGACGATACCTGTATTTTATACTCATCCAGACAAGCAAGAGTCATCACCACAAAACTGCAACTCTCCATAGACATAGTTTTGAAGTATTTTTGCAAGTGGAAGATCAAGTTGAACACAGACAAGACCCAGGCATTATTTTTAACTAAAAAAAGACAATAACAACCCAAAACTCTGACTGTTGAAGACGAAAATATTGCGTGGTCAAGAACAGCCAAATACCTAGGATTGACATTCGACAACAAACTCTCCTCGACCGACCACATACGTAACAAATGAGGAAATTGCTACAGTGTGCTATCCCAACCTTATCCACTCCTTAAACTCACTCAACATCAAGAACCGTCTGCTGATCTACAAACAAATAATACTAAACTATCCGCGCCAGCTTTAAAAAAATATAATTTATTACAAACAAGAATGAAACGATATAATCTCGTTAATCACGGTGAGCAAATAATTGCTCACAGATAGAAGGGAGCAAGACATGCTACTTCAGGATGTCAGTAAAAGCCTTTTGGATGCCCTCTACGGACGCTAAGCGTTTTCCTTTCATGGCCAATTGCAATTTCCCGAATAGACAAAGGTCACAGGAAGCCATATCATGTTCATGGTCATTTATGTATATCCTGACGACCATCTCTCAAACCTGTAAACCACTCATGAACTCTGGTACGAGATCGACAATCATCGCCATAAACTTTTTTCATCAATTCAAATATTTCGGTAAACGTTGTACTGATTTCAAAAGAAAATTTGATATTAGCTCTTTGTTCGAAACTCATTTTTGTACCAATGACACAAACGTACTGTCACTTTAGACGCAATAACTTCGCTTCCACTGAACCACATGTCACCAAACTTTTACTGGAAGGGATGTAACTTTCCAACCAAGTATCTCATTTACAGATGGCGCCACCAAAATATTTATGACATTTATTTATTTTGGAAAGCACCTTGTATTTATTTGCATTAAAAATAATGCAAATACATATACAAGGGTCATTTGAAAAGTTTCCGGCGTTACCGGCAAAAAGTCATAGTACATTCAAGTTCTCTTGCCAACCAATAGATGGCCTTTACATATATATGCCTTAAAAATTTCAAGCCATTCAAATCAGTACAAAACTCATGGTACCCTTCCAAAGTTGACATGTGGCGTTTGTTATAACAATGGATAAAATCGAGTGTCGTGCGGGGATAAAGAACCTCTATTTGGAAGGGAAAAAAACTCGGGAATTTTCGACGATGAACGTTCTGGACGTCCAAAACCTGTTTCAACGGGAGATATCGTCAGTTAAGTGCACACAACCGAGATGAAAGATCGCCGGTTAACACTTAAGAAAATTTCTGAGGCTTGTGGGATATCAACTGAATGGGTGTATAAGATTTTACATGAAGATTCAGGCATGAGAAAATTATCCGCGCGATGGGTGCCGCGTTTGTTGACGATCGACCAAAAGTGCGTACGGATGGACACGTTGCGTGAGACTCTTCAGATGTTCCAAAGAAATTCTACCGAGTTTATGCACCGATTAATTCCTGTTGACGATAACTGGATCCATTACCACACTCCGTAGACTAAACAACAGTCAATGCCGTGGATTATGGTGGCGGAACCAGCTCCAAAGAAGATCTGATGGTGACAGTCTTTTGGGATAGCCACGGAGTAATTACGGTTGATTACCTTCAAAAAGGTAAAACCATTAAAGGACGCTATAACGCTGCGTTGCTGGACCGATTAAAGAAAGAAATCAAGAAAAGGTGACCACACTTGGCAAGGAAAAAAGTGTTGTTTCATCAAGACAACGCGCGAGTCCAGACATACATGGTCACAATGGCAAAATTTGGGTAAATTGAAGTTCGAATTGCTTCAGCACTCACCCTCCTCACCAGACTTAGCTCCAAGTGACTTTTTTGTTCTCCAACTTGAAAAATTTCTGGTTGGGAAAAAATATGGATCAAGTACCAAGGTTGAAGAGGCAGTAAACCTGTATTTTTTATGGTTTACCGAAAGAATTTTTTTCGTGGTGGCCTGAAAGGTTGGAAAATGCGTTTGACCAAATGTATTGACTTGTGTGAAGACTATGTCAAGAATTAAATTCGTGTTTGGCTTGAACTATGTTTTTTTTTTAAAGGCCGGTAGAAATTCGATTTGAAAGAAATAATTTTAATTTTTTTCGCTTTCAGAAAGTTCAAAAAATATTTTCAGTGTAACCAATTCTTTTGGTAAAATTTGTCAAAAAATATTTTCAGTATAACCAATCATTTTGGTTAAAAAGTAAGATAACTTAAAAAGGAAGATAATTAGTACTTAAAAAGTGAGATAATTAACTGTGTCACGTAAAAAATATTTACAGGCGGCATTCAAGAACATCACGCTTATATCAAATTTTCTAGAATGCTGTCAAAACCTTCATTGGGTTGGTTCATGGAAGATGATGAAAGATGTTGTTCAAAAACTTTCTTCTTCATAGCACTACAGCCTCTCTCGGGCCTTCGGCTCCTGTAAAAAGCATTTGCCACTGCCTCAATCCATTGATCGCGTCCTCCGATTTCGAAATCCAAACAGCAACGAACTGCCATCATCGACCAAGTCAGACCAGCGCTTCCTCAGATTCCCCACTGCTTTCCGGCCTTCAGGTCTCCCAACGAATACTTTTGTGGGTGTCCGTTGCTCGTCCATACGATTCACGTGGCAAAAGCTTCCGTAGTCTTATGATCTTTGAGACCTCCGGTTCGTCAATAATTTCACACAGCTCATGGTTGTGCTGAATTTCCCATCGGTCCCTATCTAGCAACGCTTCGATTATTCGCCTCAGGACCCGTCAATATATTTACGGTTGCTTGGGTTAGGGTTCAAGTTTCATATCGATAACATAACACAGGTCTTATTACAGATTTGTACACTTGGAGCTTTGTTTTCTTGTGTATGCATCTGGTCTTTAAAATTGTCAACACTGAATAAAAATATTTTATTTGCGAGCTGTACTCTTCGGCCCATTTTGTCTCTTTCATTATTGGTTCCCGTTATTTTTGCACCTAAATACATAAATTTGCCCATATTTTCTTTACAGTACAGGCCAAATGTGATATTTTGTGTATTTGAGATATTTTTCCTCGACTGCGTCATGAGCTTTATTTTATTTTCATTGATTTGTAGACCTACTAGTTTGGCTTCGCTGTCGAGTTTCAGGAAGAGTTCCTTGGCAGTTGTTAATGATCGTGAGAAAATGCTGATGTTATCCGCTCAACCTGCATAGTAATGTACCTCGTGTATCAACAGATAGCTTCCTTATGACTTACTTCAGAACCAAATATAATAGCAATGGGGCTAGCCCATCTCCCTGCTTTAGTCCGATATTTGTGTCAAAGTCATCGATTAGTTTGGTAATTGATGCGACAGACTAATTTGGCTGGGATACCAAAGCAAAGCATTATTTGGTACAGCACGTTACGATCAATACTGCTTGCCTGCTTAAAGTCAAGGAAAATTTGGTTTACGTCTATGATGAGCTCACAGTATTTCTCAACTACCTGCTTGGCAATGAAAAATTGGTCTCCCGTCGATCTACCTGCTTCAAGGCCACCTTGAACTTTGTAAACAGCTTTATGAGCACTGCTGCCACCATATTTGATGAGCTCCACTGGAATCTCATCGATGCCCAGCGCTTTATTATTCTTTTGGGCTTTGATGATGGAACAAACTTCATCCAGAATTGTTGAGGCCAATAGAAGCTCTCTGGAATCATCTACAGGCTCCGGTGTTCTGGGGCTGTGCAGAAGATTGAGGAGGTTCTTGAAGTCTGATGCCCATCTTTCCATAATCTTGGTTTCATCAGCGCTGATATTGCCGATGTCATGACGACAGAGCGTGGTTTTGGGCTGATAAACTTTTTCAGGATTTTCTTGCTTTGTTTGCTTATCGTATGTTGTTGCTCACTATACTTACATCGATGCTTCTCAATTCGTCTTCATGGTATTTTTATTTCTTAATTCTCATAATCTTGTTCGCTACTCTTCTGAGGTTGTCATAGTACTCTCTCTTTGTCCTGGTTGTCCGGATTCTTTTTGTCTAACGCATTCTGGCACTTATCATTGAATCAATCGTTTCCCTTGCACCAGGCTTGATGCCTGATTGTGGTGCTATGGTCTTACTAGCTGCTCCTACTGCCACCCATAGCTCGTTGCTTGTTTTCAGTGATTTATCTGATAAGATGGGAACCAGCAAGTTGTTGAGGGTTTCCATGAACTTTTGGCCACAGACGCCATTAGGAGCCTTTAGATGTCGAATTTTTGCAGTGGACTGGTCTTTGCCGAATATGCCTTTGATATACGACATCGATAGGTTAATTTAACCCCAAAGAACTTTCCTTGAAACTCGAGAGTGAAGCAAAACTAGTAAGGTTACAAATCTTCATCATCTTCTTCTTAGCACTACAGCCCCTCTCGGACTTTCGCTTCCTACAAATAGCGCCTCCAACTGCCTCGGTCCAGCAACCGCGTCCTCCGATTTCAAAATCCGAGCAGCGATGAACTGTCTTCGTCGACTGAGTCAGACCAGCGTCTCCTCGGTTTCCCCACTGGTCTCTAGCCTTTAGTTCTCCTAACGTATACCTTTTTGGGTATCCGTTGTTCTACCATACGGAGGTTACAAATCAATGAGAATTAAACAAAGCTAATGACACAGTCAAGCAAAAATACTTCCAACACCCAAAATGTCACACTTGGCAAATACAGTATCGAAAATGTGGGCCGATTTTTATATTTGGAAGCCAAAATAACGAGAATCGGTAAAGAAAGACATTAAGTGCGCCAAAAGAATACAGCTCACAAATAAAATATTATATTCGGAATGGACGATTTTGAAAACCAGCCACATACACAGGAAAACAAGGCTCTATGTATACAAATCTGTGGTAAGAACTTTGTTATGGTATGGGTGTGAAGCATGGACCCTTGTCCAAGCATCCACAATTATATTGAATGCCTTCGAAGGATGGGTCCTGAGGCAAATAAGCGAAGCGAGGCTGGACGGCGACCAATGGCGAATTCGGTACAACCATGAGCTGTACGAAATTTTTGACGAGCCGTTGGTCTCAATGAAGTAAGACTGCGGAAGCTGCAATGCGCTTGCCACATGAGTCGTATGGGTGAATAATAGATACCAAAAAAAGCTCTTCGTTGGGAGACCTGACGACCGGAGACCAGTGGGGAAATCGAGGAAATGCTGGTCTAACTCGGTTGACGAAGACAGTTCATTGCTGCTCGGGTTTCGGAGTTGAAGGATGTGGTCAATGGAACAAAATATTTGGGGGCGAATGTTGCAAGAAGCGAAGGCCTAAGCGGGGCTGAAAAGCTACGTAGAAGAAGAAGAAGTTTAATTTGATCAAATAATCATCTGAATTAAAGTTGACTACTTGAAATGTACGAGTGTCAAATTTGCTCGAGCACCAACATTGTTGGATCAAAATATGGTCGATCTTGTTTGTGTGTTGCCATCTGATGATACCAAGGTAATTTTATATATGCTTCGATGTAGAAAGCAAGTCGAACGATACATGCAAAGTCAATTTGCACTGGCTGTTGTCATTCGCTTCATTGTGGAAGCTATATCCTCCAGTCGTTCCCCGATGAGATATCTCATTGCCATCCTTAGCGTTGGAATTACTCAGAACTATTTTTGGGTTAGTTGGAGGCAATGAATCAAGAATCAACTAGTATTTCAAGATTATTGAAGAACGTTTCTTTCGTTTCTTCGTCTTTTTCTTCGGTGGGGCGTGTACATTTGTCTGCCAGATTTAGAAGATTTTCGCTTTTATATGGATCATACACAACCGTTCATTAACTACCTTAAAATCAATAAGGTGTGGTTCAAACTAGGTATCCACAATAAAGGCCACTCTGTATCTTCTTTCACCAGTAGACTTCCCACTCCAGTAGACTTCCCATTTCCGAATATAGTGCGCGATCTCATGTCTTAAATATAATTTTCAGCCCAGGTCATTTCCTAGATTGCCAGTATTCTTAATTTATATTGAGTGACCTGTTGTCAGTGGTCTTTCACAGTGCCATATTCGGTTTTCTATTTGCGAGGTTGTTACCGTTAGTTCAATCCATTCCAAGGCCCTTCTGCAGATTTCGAAGCATTGGAGGGTTTTCTGGGGATAGAGAGCTAGTCCGTCGCCCAACCTCCATTCCGGTGGCATGGTTATTACTTCGATTTCGCTATCAGGCACGGAAGACTTGCCCGAAAAAGGAGTGTAAATAGACTTTAGTCGTAGGGCAGTAGATGTATTTACAGTTATTGGCATTTCACGACATTTAGTGTCCCATCATTGGGGAAGACCAGCTGCATGCCTAGGAAAACAAAGCTCCAATTATACAAATCTGTGATAAGACCTTATGCTGTGAGTGCAAAACATGTTGGATCAGCTGTTGCCTATTTTTTAGGCCTGAGATCTCTAATTAGGACCACATATTTTCGATGGGGTCAAACTAGGGGATTTGCTAGGCTAATCACTCCACACTTTAGAAAAATACCCATAAATCGCCTCATAAGTTTTCAAAGCAGTATCCGCCTTAGTTCCATCTTACATCAAAATCAGTTCCTTTCCATTCCTGAATTGTTGGTCATAAGTAAGGCACTACACAAAAACAGGGAGAAGATTTTCCCTGTAATATTCTCCACTAACTCATTCTACAAGCTACCATGATTTTTAAATCAAATTTCACTTACTTTCATTTCATGCAACCAAATCTGAATTATTAACTTTTATGTTCAAACGTCATTAAACTGTACAGGAGTTAACATCTAAAGTAATTACGGGTTTGCATATTTTACTTGTAATTGGGCGTCCTACAAATACTTTTCGAACTTTTATGCCTGTTTTTGCTTACCCTTAAATAAAAGTGATTATTTTCGGATCATTGTTTAAATGCCTGCTTTCACTCAGATGGAAATTAGTAGCTATAAGGAAAGTGGGTGTCAAATTTTTGAAGGTAGTTTATTGTCGATAAATTTATTCGTGCTGACTTTTCAAGTCGAATGACAGAAATTTTTGCACCATCCTGTATTTTTGCTTCACTGTCGAGTTTCAGGAAAATTTTTTTGGGCGTGATAAAATGTTGATGTCGTCCGCATAGGCAACCATTTGGCTCGACATGTATACCAACGTACTCTTGTATCGACAAGTAGCTTTATTATGACGTAGGCATTCTAGAGCCGAAATGAATAACAATGGGGCCAGCCGATCTACCTACTTTAGTCCGATATTTATGTCAAAAGCATCGGTGGGTTGATTACAGGTGCGTGTTTTGGAGGCTAATTTGGCTTGGATACCAAAGCAAAGCATTAATTGGTACAGAACTTCACGATCAATACTGCTGTATGCTTGCTTAAAGTCAAAGAATAATCTGGTTTACGTCTATGTCGCATTTCTCAAATACCTGCTTGACCGTGAACAATTGGTCTCTCGACAATCAACCTGCTTTGAAGTCACCTTGATACTCTCCAATAACAATGTAGGGGTATGATCTGATTTGATTTTCTAAGAGCCTTAAAAATATTTTGTATATCGTACAAAGTAGCAATATGCCTCTATAGTTTTCGCACTGTAGCTTGTCACCTTTTTGTGGACAGGGAAAATAATTGATTAGTTTTACTCATGCGGTATATGTTCTTGTTGCCAAATGTGCTGGATGACTTTACGGATGGCTTTCTGAACATTGCTGCCACCATATTTAATGAGCTCCATTGGAATATCATCGATACCCGACGCTTTGTTGTTATTTTGGGTTTCGATAGAGGCACAAACTTCATCCAGAATTCGTGGCGCAAATGGAAGCTCTCCGCAGACATCCATAGGCTCCGATATTCTGGACCTATTTGGAGGATTAAGGAGGTTCTTGAAATACGGTGGCCATTTTTCTTCAATCCTTTTTTCATCAGCGATAATATTGCCGATGCAAAAAACACGGCAGAGCGTGGTCTTGGGCTGAAAACCCAATCTTGTGTTGTTGCTCGCTAGACTTTCATCGATACTTCTCAATTGGTGGTCAAAGTATTTTCGTTCCTTAATTCTGATTATTTTATGCGCTACTCTACTGAAATTTTCATAGCTTTCTCTCTTCGTCCTGGTTTTCCTACCTACGTATAGCTTGTACACCTGATTCTTTTTGTCTGACGCTTTCTGATACTCATCATTGAACCAGTAATCTCTTTCGCTCCGGGCTTGACGTCCGATCGTCTGTTCTCCTACGGTCTTAATTGTCGCTTTCACTTTTACCCATAGCTTGTTGCTTGTTTTCAGTGATGTATCTGAAAAGATGGGAGCTAGTTGGTTGTCGAGGGTCTCCGAGAAATTATTTGCTACAGACGCCGTTTGGAGCCTTCCGATGTCGAATTTCTGTAGCGGCTGATCTTTGCCAAATATGCCTTTGACATACGACATAGTTGGAATTGGCTCCTCGGTATGTAGGGACGTCAAGTACGCTCGTGACCCAACGTTGTTGAAACAGATCAATTTGATTTTGTGTGTTGCCATCCGGCAATACCTAGGTTAAAATAAAAATCACCAATTTTGTTTAAAGGAGGAGTTTAAAACACTGTCATGTAATTCGCCATTTTTTAACCAATAAAAAAAGTTGTTGACTAAAAAATTTTAGCCGCTGAAATTCCTTCAAACAATAGCCATTATAAGGCCACAAATTTCTGAAAAAGAACATTTCATTTTGAACCGGCTAGTTGAAATATGATCTCATATGGCCAACAAAATATCAACATCATTAAATCCTTTCGACGATTACTTAGATTTAAAGTTTGATATAAATCAAATAGAAATTGTGATTATTATGGTTCTGCCCACTTTTGAACTTTGACCAGTTGGCATGTCAAATTTTGAAACCTATCTGAAAAATTTTGTTTTGCTGTCTGAACGATTTAAACGAAACAAAAAATCATTAGAAGTGATAGAACGGTTTGGTGGCTACTACAATAACATATTTTCGCGCGTTTTTACAATTTTGAATAGCCGCCATTTTGAATCAGCTGGCCAAATTTCGAGATTTTTTGCGGGTTACATTATACCATTCAGTATACCATATGTCATGCAAATTGAAGTTATACACTGGTCAGAAGAGACTTTCACCTATAACGGCTGCCATTTTGTTCCTCACTTACCTATCTGGGAGGCCTGGTTACTAAACTGGGTCGAGATACACCTCATTTCAAATAGGCGTAAATCGAAGCAAGTGTCAGCTCCATAAGAAGAAACGTTAAGGAAAGTTGGAAAACCGATTCCAAGTTTTTTTTCAAAATCTTGCCAAAAACTGATTATTAACTGTTTTCCTCATGCAATTTGGCAACGCTGATAGCTCTCACTCATAACATCCTTTCATATTGCAAAAACCTTCACCAGTCGATCCACTGTTTTATTTATAACTTTGATGAAAGCATTTGTGGAATTCGATAGGACTCAACGGGCCGCTAAATAAAGTTAAGGAAAAATTCATTTAATGGCCAACTCTATTGAGTTCTCGCCACCTACCTTATGTAAATGAGATGTTGCAGCTCGAACTTAAGCTTTGTCTCCGAATAACAGAAGAGACCTTAGTCGAATATTTATGGGAATCAGGTAAGCTCTTCGTATTCGAGCGGCTATTTCTTGGTCTGATGACCTTATGCTTGTGCAGTGGAGGAACAATAAACGGTAGTCCTTGGAGCTCAGTAGTCACCTTAACATTTTAACGACATTCCATGCAAGCCCGATTTGCCATTACAGATAATGCTTCCCGAAGCAGCCGCAATGCAATCAACCATCCAATTCAACACATGGAGTTCCTGTAATAAATTCTGTGATAGGTTGCCTATGATAACCTCCTACTTCTCTTGTTAAGAATTAACGTGCGTTTAACTAGTTAAAGTATCAGTGTGGCCAACTGTGGAAATTAATGATGAACTCAATTTCTAAGTATAATTTTAATTCGACGATAATAATTAGAACAGCCTTCAAGTTTACGATACACATTTTTCCAGGGAAATAATTAATAGTTAAAAGACATTACCGATTTCACTATTCTAAAAATGCTTGCAGCCAAGATAAATAGTCTTTGATGACAGTTTTTAAATCGGCAACACTGAGATAATTATAAGAAATAGTTTGCATGTACTTTTCTTATAAACTTCACTGGATTCTATTTTCTGTCGGCTGTTTTTAACGGTCAGAAAATTTTATCTGCTCACAAGACAAAATCCCTACGAAATCCATCAAAATACGGAAAGACTCATCTCCAGGTCACGAGAATAGTCTTGAAGGCAGGACACTGTGTTGCTAATAATTTCATTTGACTCTGATGCAGAAAGAAACAATTTTCACAGCTCATTGCAAAGAATGAAGAAATCTAAGAACAAGAAACAGCAGATTGCAGCAGTCATAAAAAAGAATCTATCAAGCGCCATCTCATGTGTAACCACCGACGGAGTCACTTGAGAATTATTGAAGATATACTTAGCGTTGAATTAATCTGTACTTGATCACATTATCTTTTTTTTTGGTTTCTGCAATCTGCGTATTTTATACCGAGAAGCAACTCACAGGTCGCACGGTGCTACGTCTCAGGTGAGTTAATATTTATAAAGACATCAAGTTGGTAGATGGATGATATTTGGTAGCTTCACTTGGAATTTTCTTACGAGTTTGAAGGTTTAAGCTGCTATTCCGCTTGACCAAGACATTAAGACTTCTAATGTACTCAATTGCAATAGGATCAGATTATGAGGAAGGTACGTGGTTTCCAGGTGGTATAAATAAAGGCAGTGAAGGATTTAAATATTTCAAGCTAAGACAGTGATATGAATGTGTTAACTAGCTCCTAATTAATACGCATGATGGGCTAAAATATAATCTCTCGGTTTCGCGAATAATGAGTAATCAACCGGAACAATTGATAAAAAATTAGATCAAACAGTTTTTTCACGATATGTACTATAACGCGAATATAAATATTATGTATGTCATTAATTTTTAAAACTTCAATCAAAAATTCATAATTTTTGTTGTTAAAAGTTTATTTATTGTTTTTCACATTTTTGGTGCCATGCTTACAATTACGATGCTTCATCGTTAGATATCATCATTGGATTTCTATACTGTGTGGATGCATCGTTATGAAAAACAAGAAAAGGTGGTTTACTGGAAACGCAAGATGGGGTAGCCAGATGGCTTCGACCATCTAACGAATGAAACAAAATGGCATTCAATGGGAGAAAAAAAAGGAAACAGCACGTTTCAAAAACTTGTGAAATCAATGCAAGCCCAAATCGAAAAATCATTGAAGAAAAGAAAGTGAGCGAAATTCTGAAGCAAGAAAACGGCAAGTTGAAGAACGGAATCGCTTCATCAAATGCAATTATGAAGCATAAAAGTTGGCCGATCAAGAACAAACCTAAGCAAAGTAGTGCAAAACAGCGCAAATTCAACAAATAAAGTAAACTATACCTAGGAATTTCCACCAATCAATGTATTTAGATGAATCAGCCTAGTACGAAGTCAATGATTCCAGTATAAAATGAATAAATAAAGGAAAATTGTCAATTAAAATTAAGTCTGACTCTCCACGCAAGGGAAGTACTGGTTACACGGTACTCCTTGACGTTAGCATTTTTTGGGGACTGTCGCTCCAATCTATCCGAATAATCGGAGATGTCCGTAAGACTCCTCCACCTACGACGACTTGACAACGATATCTGAACTGCGAATGAGATATTGGATTGGAACTAACGTTTTGGGCTGGTTGATGTTAGATGGCACTCACGCGTGAAGAGCTCCAATCTAAACATCATATCGTCTCCATCCCGGTAAAATCTTGACAGGTCTCGCAATACATTCGAAGTTCACACCGTTATTTTGGTCATGTAGGCTCCGTTAAGGCGAACTCCCGGTAAGTGCTGGCCTGGCTCTGAGTACTTGTCCCCATAAGGGCTGGTTCAAAACTCCCTCCCTATTCTGCGAAAATGAGCATGGGACCAAAAACGCTACTAAACACACGAACGGAGATAGCGACATCAACAGATATGGCATCTCTGGGCTCGTCAAAAACAACAACAACGACTAAGGCATGAAAGACTTTAATAGACTTGCAGATTCAAAGAACGAAGACAAACGGACGACTGAACGCACTCCAGACTGCGCTATAAGAGAGAAACGGGTGATGAACTGACCCAAAGTCAAAAAACAAATCGCAGCAGAAAAAGAAAAGAGTGAGATAACCAACGAAGTCTTGTTGTGCAAAGTTGCTGATATCACCGAAAATATAACTAAAGCACTGTTTATAGAAAAAAAGCAGAAAACCTCTCTCCAAGGAGAAAGTTTGGAAATAGAATAGCGTTGAGCACTGTTAGGAAGAACGGTTGTTCCGAAAGGCAGGAAGCATTCTGGAGAAAATTAAAATTAAATTAAACATTAGCGAAGGTGTAAGGAACCGGCTCCTTGAGCTAAAAACCATCAAGCATTGCTACCAAAAATGCCCAGAAAGAAAATAAAGTTCTCATGGATGGCCAGCAAAAAGTAGTACCTGATACGAAGCAGAAGAAAATAAGCTCGTGAAACCCAAGAATGGCCGATTATACGCAGATGTGTAGCGGGGAGGTGTCGAGCCCGAAAACACCAATGCTGCCATTAAAATAGCGAAACGAACCCAATCTGGCCATATACTGATCAAATTTAGAGCACAGGCCAATGATAAAGAAGCATCCTGTGATGCAGTCAAGAAGGTTCTCGGAAAAAGAGAAACTGCAACCTCGCCTAAGCTGATGGCAATGATCAAAATCTGGGAACAATGTCTTGTTTGACTACATCATGGATCCTGTATCAGAATACAGGCCACTTAAAGGGAGCTCTTTAGCATAAATAGGGCTGAAGTTAGACTTACACCAAAAAACAATAGAAGATCAGCATCGGGAATGATGCCGAACAACTCCTGAGTAAGCGGGAAAAAGGGATAGGGTGGATCATCTGCGAAGTATAGCGAAGATCAGTACCTC
Organism: Odontomyia ornata; assembly: GCA_963969285.1. NCBI lineage: Eukaryota > Metazoa > Arthropoda > Insecta > Diptera > Stratiomyidae > Odontomyia > Odontomyia ornata. Next base: position 1,430,936 of record OZ017740.1, on the reverse strand, counting down.
TGCACTGCTGTCAGTGCCTTGGTTATGGTCATATCTTACAGGAGTGCTACAAATTCAGTGACATGAAAAATAAAAAAAAAGAATGCACGAAGGAGACGCACTGCAACCTTTGTAAGGATGCTGATTTATAAATGGATTTCACGAAGCTCTTACAATCAGGAAAATGGTTTTCCCGGAAGTGCTAGCCAAGGCAGAATCAGAACTTCAATGACCCGTATCCTGCAGATAAACCTAAACCATAATACAACTGAGCAAAATCTTTTTTTTTTGGTTTAGCATTAACCTTTGTTTAGAGATATTTATTAGAGTATCATTATCTTGATCGAATGTTTCGGCACTCGGGAAGGTGATATGGTCAGTATCACGCTTTGGCCATGTGGCCGTCCACCTAGCTGTGATACGTTCTGATTTTAAATCAGCATGCATCATAACTGAACGGGCTTATAGCCTGTCTGAAGAATCACTCGGAACAAATCTCGTTGTCGAGCTAGGGACCTTCAACTTACAGGGTGGGTGATCTAACCAATACATCACATGGACCATGCCCAAAATCTGCTTGAGCAGTTTCCGGGGGACATAAAAGCTGACATTTTGCTGGTGAGTGAACAAACCATGAATAGAGTTCGACATCTTAGTATCCTGAAAAAACTAGTACTGCAGCCGTCTGAGCTCGGAACAATGCCAATTTCCTAGTGGAGAGCTATTGATGGAGGGAAGGTTTTGTGTTGGTCCGGTGTTCAGCGAGTACATTCGTTAGTGTGTACCTAACGCCAAATGAATCTATATCATATTTCCAAATCGAGCTTAATGTTTTGGAGGATGCTGTATCGAATACAGAATGTGACCTGCTTGTTGGGGGAGAAAACAACACTAAAGCAATCGAGTGAGGCATGCCTCAAACTGATCCGTGGGGAAAATGAGTCCTAGAAGGACTGGCAGGGACAGAACTTGTTGTGCTAACAACCGGCGATATGCCAACTTTCTACCGTTTGGGCTGTGAAGGAAACATTCCCAATATGGCATTTGCATCAAAGTCCGCATTACCAAGGGTACGCAATTGGAGAGTATTAGAGAACCACTCAGCCAGTTATCATCAGTAAATTCTGTTTGAGATCCGTGATATTGTCTCCCAACTTTCAAGTTCTCGATCTTTAACGACTGGGTGGAAAATCAGGAGGATGGACATCGAGAGGTTTGTCAAGGTGCTCACGGTAAATGTGCCATTGCTGAAAGATTCGCAGGGGACCGAAGAGATAGTAGCTCAAAATATGGCGAACTCAACAGTGGTTATCATTATGTCTACTTGCACCGTTTCTAGGCTTTGGCAGAGACCTCGGTACGGCAAACCTCCATTGCACTGGTGGTCCACTGATATCGGTAAAAATGATACCGCCTATCATGCATGCTAGACATGGAAAATTGCAAGAGAAACTTATCAAAGAAAGACTCACTGACACGATTCATACTGCTGGGGACCTACCTCCTCGGCAATACGGCTTTAGAGCGGAACGCTCTACCGTTGATGCAAATGCAGAGGTAGTAAGTGTAGTCCGAAAGGTGGAGACACATAGCCGTACCAAGCGCTGGATCGTTCTTTTGGTGACTATTGATGTTCGAAACGCCTTCCTCTCCGTTAGATGTAAAAATATTCTGGATACCCTGAAGAAACCTATTCAAGTACCAAACTATTTCGCGTGGCTTTTGACAAACTATCTGAATCGTCAAAAGATGAAAGTTACATCGAGTGTTGCTCAAAGATCTATACACCCGGGGCAACTGAGGCTAAAGATGCCAGATTGGCTGTGCGGATAGTGTTGTGGTGCTAATTGCAAAGCAGACCTTCAAATGGGTACTACTTTGACTAGGTATGCTGATGCGCCAGGTAAGAAACTAGATAACTGCTTGCGAGTTCTGTCTAGCACAGAATAAAACCAAAGTATTCATCGTGACAAAGAAGAGAATGCCCACAGTAAGGATGGTCAGTATTGTCAAATTACTGATTGAGTTGAAACCATCCTCAAAAAGGCTGAAGTTGCTTATCGAATCGAAAATGAATTTCTCAGAGCAAATCAGCCCCACGGTTGATAAATTTACCTTACGTACATTGGCTTTGAGTCAACTTATGGCCAACGAAGAGGCACTCAACCCATCAAGAAGGCTACTTTTGATGATGTCTGTAGAGTCGGTACTACTGTGCGGAGCAGAAATATGGAGCGACACTTTCAGCAACGAGCTTTACGGAAAACGCTTGGCAAAGGTACAGAGAAGAAGAGCACTAAGGATTGCATCTTCATATCCGATAGCTTGATTTGGTCATGTTATTAATTGCCGGCGTGATACTTATCACTCTCCTTGCTAGAGAGTACAGTATTTTCTACTTTTGGTGAAACGAAGATACGAGGGAGTCAGTTTTCCATGAGGAAAGACAATGCTCAGCCAATGATTGGCAGTTGGCCTGGATGAGCAGCATAAAAATAAGATGGACTGCATGCTTCATCTCTAATCTGAGACCATGGCGCAATCGAACGCGCGGTGAGACCGACCGTGTTTTCAATTTTACATGCTCAAGATTGGTAAGTCTTGGTACGTCTTGCATAGGATGGAATACGATGCTTTCCACATATTTTTTTTATGCAAAAGATGGAGAAAACTCCACCGGAATCAATACAGGAGAGCTCTTCCCAGATAGTCTAATTAGGGAGATGCCTACATCGATTGATAGATGAAACCATGTGGCAAATTATGCTCGGGAAGTCCTTAGAGGTAAAAATAACTCACGGTTGGTTTGGAGGATCACTATTCTGGCAATACCTCTCCCTCGCTCCTACTAGAGGAGGAATTCTCCAACTTTAAGATTCTCCACGGCGTAGCAAAATAAAGCATAGCCCAAAGTAATGTGTCAAACGATTCCAGGCTATGTTTTCGGGTCGACAGGGGAGGTGGAGGAGGCTCCACACTCAGGGCATAAATTGCCTTCACCTCCTAACCACAAACAACAGTAAAATATGGCTGATTTTGAAACGTCGAAAGTGGCGCTAGAAAGAGTTAGTTTTCTCATCCCTACACTGAAATCAGAGAAAAATCTGACCTTTCTACTGAAAAATCTGAGCTGAAAGGAGAATCCAGATAATCTTCTTAAAATTTTGAAAGAAAATAAAGGTTTCGAACTTCTCAAAAAATATCTAAAATCTGAATTCTTTTTTTGACTCTACTTTATTTGTTTTCTCTTGCATATGCGCATATTGACCACTACATACAGCCCTCTTCAGTGGAGTGACTTCCTACCTTACTTAGCTTAATTTATATGTGAGTACTCTTAATATTTATATGGTAACCGGAATGTTTTGAAAGTTATATCATGCCATAAAATACTTTATCACAGGACAGTTTAATCTAATAGCTTAGAACTATTATTTACTAAATATTCATTTAATTTCAAGTGTTCAGGAATCCTCCTTAATCGTAAATTTTCTATTGTATCTCATTTTTGCCATTTGGCTACTTTCTTGATAATCTTCACATCATAGTACATTCACATAGTATTCACACCTTCCATTTGCCCTGTGTTACACATTTTTTGAATTTTCCCAAAGGCCGGTCAGCTATGTACCGGTCGCTATGCTGAAACGCGTCGTCCAAAATAGGACCCTCAGGATTGCGAAAAGCACTGTTTTCAATTCGGACTTGTTCTGATTGTACATCATGAATGTAAGTAGGCCGCTAACAGGAAGATATAATATCTTCTGAATTTGAAGACAGGGGTTCAACATTTCTGATTTAAATGCTCTGTTGCAAGGTTTGTTGAAATTATAAAATTAGACCAGAGACTCAGTTATCTTGATATCAAGATCCCGTAACTTACGGGATGTAAAAAAAATTTTTGTAGTTGCATGAATTTATTCTTACGGGCCATAAAAATAAATTCATTTGTAATGTCGCACCTCTTCATGCATATAATGCGTTGAAAGCACCTTCGCGTAACATTTAAATTTTTGTTCTTTATTAAAATTAATATACTTCGATTTCTAATTTGCATAATAATATTGTTGCCCATTTTCCAGCTGTGCTAACCTTGCTTTTTCACACAGCATTTAATTTTTCATTATCATTTGATATCAGGAACAATTGCCATAGAAAAATAAACTTATTACAGCAAGCCTCAAATATTGGCCGGTCCCAGCTCTAATACACGCCTATAGCACTTATTTGTGCATGCAACAAGATATTTTGATCTCAAATTCAACGTATTTCAATTTCTCATTTAAAATAATTATATTTCAAATTCAACGTCACATATCTTTGCAAACCCTCTAGTTCTGTTTGTTGATCCGCCTGTTCTTCCGTGTGTCACTGCAAGTTTTCTCAGAAACTGCAATAACTTGAACCATAAAATTTTCTGACAAGTTAAACGTGAAGACTTTTTTAAAGTATACATTAAAAAAAAATTACATAAGGGATTCAAGAGTCTCCCCATGAAAAGCCTTAAAAAATGTTTGTATCAAAGAAGCCAGTAAGATCTTGGAGAAAACATTTCAAAAATTCTTTAAGTGTTTTCTTTTTGCTTCAAGAGGCTTAGGAGGAGGAGAAATATACAAAAAATTCCCCCTCTCCTCGCAATACAATATTTTTGATCCATAAATTCTAAAAAAAAATCGTGGAAGCAGAGATACGTCAGAAGTCGATATTTGATCTTATTTGCTAATAATAAAACATTTTATGAATTTTAACTTTTATTTTACATTTTTACATACACTATTAACTTAGGTATTAACGAGAATTTATCTTTAAATTTGTTAAATCTTATAGAGCATATCATCTGCTGGTATACACCCTATGTTTCCCCTTCGCTAGGCATTTGTAATGTAAGACCTTTCTGGAGTTGTCCAATCAGGTTGAGCTCTAAGTAGAAGTTCAACTATCACTTCTCCTGGCTTTATTTAGTGAGCAAAAATATTTTTGCAACTTCCCTGGATTGAAATACGCAGTAGAGGTTGAAGGAGGAGTTTTCCAAAGGGAAGGTGGAGCGTAAAAATTTGTTGATGCCTAGTAAATTAGCAAGAAAATATGAACCTATAATGACTGGTCCGTAATAAAGTGGATTATGTAGCTTAATCTGGAAGAGGGATGAGATACGCTGTAGAGGTTGAAGGGTTGGTTTTGGCAACTTACTTGTTGCTTATATCGCCAGTAATAAATTAGCAATAAAATATGTCCCCATCGAAAATGGCTCTATCTGCGTTGGCTCTTGGGATACGGCGGTGGCTGATGTAGCTTAAGTCTTAAGCCACATTACCCGATTTTTCAGGGGAAGCGGGGGAGCAATAAAATTTATTGTTGCGTAATGAATTAGCAATAAAATATGGAAATATAATGAAAGCTCCCTAATAAAGTGGATGATGTAGCTAAAGAGGCATTTTATCATGGTTATATGCAAGTCGCCATATATTGAATTGGAATCGTTGCATTTGGTGAAAGTCAAAAGATGAACGGAGGGAACAGAATTCAAGTGTATTGAACTTCATCAGTTTACCTCTATATGGCAGTAGATAATCGGAAAAAAGTGTTACGGGATCGGGACCAAGCTTTTGGTGGCGGTGGAGTGAGGGATTAGCAAAAGTTAGCGGCGGAAGTTTGCGTCTGATATAGAAGAAAGAACTAAAGTTTGCTTTTGAATCGACGAATAAAAATTGGGTGCTAGCAAAGCTGTGAATTAAAATGAAATTCAATTTGCTTCACATTGTGAAACTGGTGTTGAGAGAAAGAAATAACGAACTAACAGTGGTTACTTTTTTTGCAAGAATTGAAAGGAATGAAGTGAAAAAAAAATAAGAAAAAATTAATGCTGGTTTAAAATTCGAGTAAAAACTTCTCCTACTTCTTCATAGCACTACAGCCCCTTTTGAGCCTTCGTTTCCTGCAAATAGCGCATCCAACTGTCTTCGTCCGTTGACCGCATCCTCCAATCTTGGAATTCGAGCAGGGATAAACTGTCTTCGTCAACCGAGTCAGACCAGCGTTCCCTTGGTTTCCCCACTGGTCGCCGACCTTCAGTTCTCCCAACAAATACCTTTCTGGGTACCCGTTGTTCGTCCATAAGGTTCATGTGTCCAGCATGTTCCAGCTTTCGGAGTCTTACAATCAGTGAGAACTCCAGCTCATCATAAATTTCATGGTTGTATCGAATCCGCCATTGGTCCCCGTCTAGCTTCGTTCCAATATATTTGCAGATGCTTGGGTTAGGGTCCATTTTTAACGCCCATAGCATAGCACAGTTCTAATCACAGATTTGCGTACTTGGAGCTTTGTTTTTCTGTGTATGCAGCTAGTCTTCATGATCGTCAAAACAGAATCAAATATTTATTTGCAATCTGTATTCTTCGGTGTGTTTGGTCTCTTTCATTACTGGCTCTCGTTATTTTTGCGCCTAAATACACAAATTCTCCCACAATTTCCACACGGCATTCAACAAGTGTGATATTTTGTGTATGTGAGGTATTTTTTCTCGTCTCTGTCATGAGCTTTGTTTTATTTTCATTGATTTATAGCCTTACTAGTTTTGCTTTGCTATCAAGTTTCAGGAAGAGTCATTTGGCAGTTGTTAATGAAATTGACAAAATGTTGACGCCGCCTGCATAGGCTACTATTTGGCTTGACTTGTATAGTGATGTACATCGTGTGTCGACAGGTAGCTTCCTTGTGACGTACTTCAGAGCCAAATTGAATAGCGATGGGGCCAGCCTATCTCCCTGTTATAGTCCGATATTTGTGTCAAAGGCATCGGTGAGTTGGTTTTTGAAGTAGACTTGGAGGGTCATCGACGTTATTGTCAATTTAGTAAGACGGACTAATTTGGCTGGGATGCCAAAGCAAAGCATTATTTGGTACAATACGTTACGATCAATACTATCATATCCTTGCTTAAAATCAACGAAATTTGGCGTACATCTATGTTGAACTCCTTGCATTTTTCAAGTACCTGCTTGACTGTGAACAATTGGTCTATTGTCGATCTACCTGCTCTAAAAACACTTTGATACTCCCCAAAAATTCTGTTGGCATATGACCCAATTTTATTTTCTAATATCTTTGAAAACATGTTGTACGCCGTACAAAGTATGTTTGATATGCCTCTATAATTTTCGCACTGTAGCTTGTCACCTTTTTTGTGGATACGGAACATTATTGTTTGGCTCCACTTTTTTGGCATATGCTTTTCTTTTCAAAAGTGTTGAATGACTTTGTGAAAAGCTTTATGAAAACTGCTGCCACCATATTTGATGAAATCTACTGGAATTTCATCAATGCTCGGCGCTTTATTATTCTTTTGGGCTTTGATGATGGAACACAATTTATCCAGAGTTGGTGAAGCCAATAGAAGCTCTACGCAGACATCTATAGGCTCCGATGTTCTGGAGCTGTGTGAAGGATTAAGGGGGGCCTGGAAATATGATGACCATCTTTCCTTAATCTGGGTTTCATAAGCGATGATATTGCCGATGTCATCACGACAGAGCGTGGTTTTGGGCTGATAACCACGTTTCGGGTTTTCACTACTTTGTATGCTCGTCTGATGTTGTTGCTCGTTAAACTTACATCTATACTTCTCAATTGACCATCATAGTATTTTCTTTTCTTAGTTCTAATTATCGTTTTCGCTTCTCTTCTGAGATTTTTATAGTGTTCTCTCATTGCCTTGATGTCCAAACGCCTGTTCTGCCACGGTCTTAATAACTGCTTTCACTTCCATCCAGAGCTCGTTGCTTGCCTATAGCAATGCGTCTGATAAGATGGGAGCCAGCTGGTTGTCGAGAGTCTTCGTGAAATTTTTGGCCACAGACGGCGTTTGAAGCATTTCGATGTCAAATTTTTGTAGCGGGCTGATCTTCGCTGAATATGACTTTAACATACGACATCGGTCTGTTAATTTGATCAAATAATGATCTGAGTCAGAATTGGCTCCTCGGTGTGTACGGACGTCAAGTATGCTCGAGGCCCATCTTTGTTGGATCAGAACATGGTCGATCTGGTTTTGTGTGTTGCCATCTGGTGATACCCAGGTCATTTTATGAATGCGTCAATGTGGGAAGTCGAACGTATAATTGGATTTCTGCTGCATGCAAAATCAATCAGGCGCTGGCCGTTGTCATTTGTTTCATCATGGAGGCTATAACTTCCAGTCATTCCCCGACGAGATAGCTCATTGCCAAACTTGGCGTTTAAACCACCCAGAACTATTTTTGTGTCGTTTGTAGGCAATCAGTTGACTAGTCTTTCCAGGTAATTGTAGAACGTTTTCTTCGTTTCTTTGTCCTTTTCTTAGGTCTGGGCGTGAACATTAATCAGCCAGATTTTGAAGAATTTCACTTTTATACGTATCGCACACAACTGTTCATTAACTGCTTTAAAATCAATAATCTGTGATTTGAACTCCCTAACCACAATGGCCATTCTAAATTCTCGTTTTCCAGTAGACTTTTCATTTTTGAATATTGTGTGCAATCTCATGTCTGGAATATCGTTTCCAGTCCAGTTCGTTTCCTGGATTGCCAGTATTTTTAATTTATATTGTCTGGCCTGTTGCGAACGGTTCTTAACAGCGCCAGGATAATTGAGTGATCTGACAATCCAGGATTTGATGCCATGGTCCTTTTTTCGTTTGCGAGTTCGTTGCCGTGAGTCCGGGCTTGTATGCCACGTGAAAAACCATTCGAAACTAATCTGATTGTTACCAACGGGACTTGAATCAAGGACATTTGGCTTACGCAATGAGTACTCTAATCACTATATGAATACATCACGCGGATTATCTATCATTGATAACTTATATTTCCATTCAAATCCCAAGTGTAAGCTGACAAGAATTTTTAAATATTTTGCCTTTGTATATTACGGTTATACATTTTTCATCAGCAGGTTGTCTTACCCATAAATTTGATTAAATTCTAGTACATTTTTCCCTGAAACTGAATTTTTAAAATTCTTGGTGCCAAATTCATAAAAAGAATAATGGAGTCTACTGATTGACGCAAGCAACTTTACAAGCAATGCCTAAAGATTTTATTTTTTTCTTTATCTCAAACAATGGTCCCATGAAGTACATCAACTCCTGAAAATTCGAAAACTTAATTTCCAAAAGTTAGAAGACTTTTATAATATCAAAAATGTCCCATTTGGAACAGAATATCTGTAGTACCACTAATCTCACACAATGTGGCACTTAAATGGACTTCAATGCTCTTCTCCTTCGAATATTGGTTCCCATTAAACTGACATTGTTTGCGACAATCCAATAACGAGTTGGATTTAAAAATCACTTAAAATTGTTTACTCTTGGCCCATAAAGTTGCAAAGTAATATAAACGCATTTGTTCGCACCCGCAGCCATCGAGCCTTCTTGTTCTCGTCGAGATTTCGCTTTTCTCCCCAACCCAAACTGAAGATCCTCCACATGCAGCCAATTCCACTCGCTACAGGTCATAGTGGTTGGAGCTCGTTTTAAGCGGTCCATAAATTGCGCCGATAGTGGTCATAGAGTCGCAGGATAGATCTTCAATTATTGTAATTACATCCGATTCTGTGGTGTTAAAAACGACGTAATTTCGACTTTATTGAAGTGGCCTCGGCGTTCCTTTTTGTTCACTTTCCAATATTTAACTCGCCGACTTTATGAGCTCCTTGGTTATGAACTAGTAGAAGCCATTAAAGAAGTCCGAAGGTGCTGGTCGGGGCTTCCTGAAAATGCACCTCGGGTATTCTAAGCTCAAGCAATAGTCAAGTAGTTATTGAGATTCTACTGGGCTTATTAATAAGGCGAATTGATGAGTATCCTCATCTGTAGGTGGTAAGCATTATTTAAATGAAGAGCGTGTAGGTCGAGAGACATGTTCAAGATTTCAATGGCACTTCGAGTGTAATTATCATTAAATCATAAACAAGGAAATAAGTGTGTTTCAGCTGGGAATGTGATTTCTCGCCCGTGTGTACATTGGAACATAATTATATTGCGGTAGGTAAGCGCAAGCGCAAGTTAATAAAATTCGTTATGGAGCGAGGCAGGCGTAAATGTTGGTAGTAAAGAAAGTGGTGTTATCACTTCGAGCGACATTAACGGCCATCAGCATCAATATTATATTTTTCCGCTTTAATGAATATTTGCGAGCAGAAATGTGATGCATTCTTCAAAGGTACCTGAAATCAAACCTGCTTTTCGCCTCAGGGCTGATAAATATTTAATAAAATTTAAATTTTACAAATCGATTAATTATGAAACAATATTTTATTTCAGTCTAATCTCCGCAGCGCTACATAAACGACGCTTTTAATTTGCTCAAACATGTGTCTTCCCTTTTTGGTATGACAATTTAATGCCAAACAAAGGAGCATACATGATAATTGTATCCATATTTTTCAGGGCCAGCCGACGGACTCGTTTTATTTCAGCTGTTAACAATTTTCATATTACTGACGTCTTTAACGTCTTTTCATTCAACGAAGAACACATAAAGTCCATTACGCCCAACCACCGCCGCCTCCCGTTTTGTGTGTGCGGTCGCCATGATCTTTTCAACATAATAAACTCTGCCTATTAATATTTAAAATAAATTTATTTAAGTTTTTTTCTACATTTTCGTCGCGCAACGCTGCTTAAAAATTTATTTGTTAAATCATATAACTTTCGAAAATTTATTAATGTGTGTCATCGCGCATGGCAGACCTCATTTGACTCACAAATGGACCTGAATTAATTCTCATGTCTTTTCTTATCTGTTTGTTTAAATTATCTTCACACTTTTGACCATTCCGAGGTGTCAACCGAGTGCGGAAATCCCAATTGAGACAAAAAAGAAATACTCTATAATCTCCTCAAGACAAAAATTTTCGTTCGTTTTTACATGGCTCATAAGTTACAAAAGTATCAGCTGTAAAATGGAAATGATTTGGAGACGAAACAAGTAAAAAGCAACAGGAAATGGAGGAATGATGAAGACCATGGTGATAGCTCATATGCATTGTGATGACTTTTCTTGTTTAGATAAAATGAAGATGTTGGAGGTCGTCCAGTGAATAACCTATGAAAGTAACACAATGCGGTAAGATCGGACAGTATATTGTCTACGGATTACACTTAAAGTGCCCACTGAAATTTTGTTCTTGCGGCTAGCCATTAAGCGACATTTTGTCTAGCCAAATGGCAGTTTCGAGTGATGCACTACTTCGAATTTAATCTTTGAAAATTCCACTAGAGTTTTGGCGTGAGGAAAACTTAATTTTTTATTTGATCAAATCAGCTTACGCTATTTGCACTTCTATCCGGACAAAGTAGTAATTATAAAATTATTATTCCAGGAATAACTACATTTCTTGGAATAATAATATTATTTATATCTTTGAAAAATTTCAGCAGTACTTTGCTCCATGGAAAACAAAACATTACCCTTTTAAACCGACTCCTAAAAGAGGAAAGGTTATCAGTTTCATACGCATCTACATACGTATATTTTCTTGACGTTTCTGCTGAAATTGCGAACTGTCTTTCGTCCGTCCGGGTGTCACAGCACGTTTTCTAGTAAACGTTATAAGCTAGAATCATGAAATTTTGTAAGGAGACCAATGGTGCCCTCTTAAAATTTTCAGTGCAAAAAAAATTTTTAAACGTTTTCATGGAGGGTCTTCGTGTATAGAGGCTGACCCAAAAAACAATTTTTGTTTGTCAATGTTAGCTAATCTGGATATCAGATGAAACACCTTGATGAGAACTTTTCAAAAGAGGTCTTAATTAAGCAGCATTTGCATGGAGTGCAGGGCGAAAGGAAATGTACGAAAAGGTTGTGTCCCTCCCCAATGCGAGGGGACATCGTTGGGTGAAAAAATCGATAAGCAACCATGGAAGTAGGGACATTCTACATCTAGCCTTCATTGCGTTTAGACTTGTTTTTAATCGCTCCTGTCAATAATTTTAAAAATTAAATAATTTTTCACTAAACTTAGGAAGTTAATTTTTTAGTTGAAGACCATCACTGTCGAATTATTCGAACATTTATCGAAAAGCTCACATTTCTTTCCAGAAGAAGTATCGAAAGGCAGAAATACATTCAAGGGAATTCCCGGCTTATGAACATTCCGGACGGGTTCTTTCCCCCAGCACAAGGACCCACAACAAAAGAATTTCGCATCCACGAATTTCTAGAGTCAAATAAATGCCGGCCGAAGTCGAAAAGGAGGTAATCAACCAAGGGTCGGATATTGCTGACGCAAAGGACAAACTGGACATGGGGAAGACAGACGGACCTAGGAGGACTTCGTCGTTACCGACGATTCTTATGGCCCACAAATAAGAGTGGGGCATCCAGGTGGAGGTGGCGCCCCCTCGCACCCTCCCAACCACTTCAAGACCCATACGTAGACGTGGCCATATATTTTCCATTTGAGTGAAAAACTCAAACAAACATAATTTGCTTGAATTTCCCCATCAAATGAGAAATATAGAGGTGGCCAATTTATGTTATAGAATTATGTGATGGAATCACATAACTCTATACCATAAAAGGGCACGCGAGCGGAAGGCCACTCTACGCGGCAAGAGCCCCTGTTAACAACAACGGAAGAGCGCGCCCGATGGCTAGCCCATGTTATAGGAGGAACCTGCCATCGTTGCGGATCCTATACCCGGTCAGGCAAATCGAAATAGAAAGACTGAATGGTATAGGGTTTACAATTCATTTTATTTATTTTTTTAAACTTGCAGAACTTGAAAATTTATGTAATGAATGATGAATAAATGCAAGTTACTTTAACATGTTCTATATTAGAGCTTGTGTGTGTAGGAGTTGCGTAAATTTATTTACAATTCGCATGCGATATTATTAAATAAATAATATATCTTTAAAAATGAACTTGAAAATCTTGTATATTTTTTCCTCATATTTATCTCTTTTTCCCCTTAAAGATATGTCATATATATTTGACACCGAAAACATCCCCATCGATTCGGAAATGAATGCTTAGCAGAGCCAGGGGAAAATTGAAGGACTTTGAGGAGAGCTATTTGCAGAATGAATAGTATATTTCGTTATTTGTTAACGTAAACTTCGGACTGATCGTAATAGTACTAATGCGAGCCAGATTTTCCAAAAATTGAGGTATTAAATATTTCCAAGTTGACGCAGTTGTGTTTTTTTGTCGAGGATGCGATCGAGACGGGAATGAGAGCTCGATAGGAGAACACCACCAAGTTGTAGCAAAAAAGACAGCGACGTAAGCGCTGACTCTCGACTGCAAAACAACTTGATCTGTTTCGCAATCCACCGTCTATTCAACGACTGTCAACCCACGTTTCGATTCGCCAGCCTCTACTGCCGCATTCGAGAAATAACCTTGAAATTTGCTCGGCCCGCAATATCGATGAGATTAATTCCACTCTTTTCACGTTTAGGTTAAATGAATCTGCGGTGTTCCCGATCAAGCGAAGTATGTGATGCAATTAAACACTCGCACGATTAATGTTGATTAGATCTCACATGAACTCTTCTGACAGCCCATGTTGCGGAAAAATTCCAATCACAAATCACACACTTTTTTGCAAATTACTCCAACAACTTACATGAAGTTTTCGGAACAAGAGCTAACGTGATTTTTAGCCGTGAGCCGATATTTCGACTGGCACGGAAATTAATTCAAACGTGACAAAACTTATCGAATTAACAAAGGGTAAACTTCCCACCAAGTATTAACTAAGACGCAATGTTAATAAACTCATACGGCACCGATCCAAATGGTTCTCGAATTAACCAAGAGTATCCTCGAACAAAATTTTGCCAATTTGCCCGTGATTCTTCACGTTCTCCCGTGGACTGCCTCATCCGTCCAAATCTTTTCTTTATCTTTCGTGTACCGCTAAATTGCAACAGCTGCTCGCTCAGCCAGGTTCGCTTACACTCCGTGATGTAATACACCGTTGGGCTGTACTATCATTATCAGCGTTCCTATCCTCGAAATTTTATGTGGCAGATTTAAAATTTTCAAAAACAAAATTTAACTGAAGTAAAGCAAAATGTAGGGAATTTTAAATAGTAATAAAAGTTCAATCTCATGACAAATCTAATTAAAGGGAAACATTTAAATTTAATATAAAGGAAAATTGATATAAAACCACATTTAATAATGATAATACGAGAGAAAATTATAATACAAATTACGATTATGAATGTAACTAATTAAATATTTTTCTAAATTAGCCATTAAAACTTTGAAGAGGAGATAGGAAGGTTTTCGAGCAATTTGCTTGTTTGATTGCTCGATTACTACAACAGGTTCCGTACTTTACATACCAAAAGTGAAAGAAACCAGACATTTTTATTGAAGGGTCTCGACTGCGGAGAGAATACAGTCAATCTTCTTCGGGTGCTTCGAGAAGTCGCACCAGAAATAGAATTTATTACAGTTAAAGACTTTGCACCAAGGAGATCGATTGTCGAGCGTAAAAAGTTGCCATTTTACTTAGTCCAGATTTCGAGCAAAAATAAGGTACTTGAGTTTTCGAGTGATGAGGTGAGAACGCCTCCAGAAAATAAGGTCAACCAGAGCTATAGGCACCAAACCTTCGATCATTTGGCGCCATGAAATATGGATGTGTAAAGTGCACAAATTTCCATGTTCCCGGCGAGTGCAAATTGGCTCAGACGGAGCCAAAAGAGAAATTATATTCTGTGAACTCCAGCATTATATTGAGGCTACCCCCAGTATCAAGATGTGAAAGTAAAATTTACTACGAAACAAACTCAAATACACCACAGTGTGAAACATACCAACTTCATCAAGCCTGGGGTGTGATTTGCACTTGCTGCTGGAGGACCAGTACTCAATGTAAATAAAATAAATAATGTAAGTGGCAATAATGAGCTGCTTCTTAAAATTTATCTTTCTCGGAGAGAGTCGATTAACCGGATTCTAAAATTAATTTTGTTTAACGTTTATGGCTCTGAAACGCCTCAAAATAACTTGCCATCCAGTCACATTCCCACGGATAGGATTTGTCTCGTCTTGATTAACGTTAGTTCCATTGTGAGTCTATATCGACGTGACTGTCTCCTTGAATTCATTGCTAAGCAAAAGCCTGACATCATCCTTCTCACTGAAAGCCACCTCAATTCATGGCACTCGATGACATTCAAGGATTTTGAATACATAGGAAACAATCGGGTAAACGGCGATGGGGGAGGTGGCACCGGGATATTGGTGAGAAGATCCTATTGTTTCCAAAACATTGATAAAGTCGAATTCGAAAGCTTTGAATCTTTGCAAGTATCCGTTATCAAAATTTCACTGCCAAGTGGAGATATCTCTGCCTATGCAACTGGACGAAATGTATCAAGTTCAAGGAGGAGGTCAATTCTTTGTTTGAATACACGAATTGAATAGACTGCATAGTTATTATATCCTTGCTGGTGACCTGAATGTCAAGCATAAATCATGACTGAACGCCACCAATAATTCCAAAGATATATTCCTGAAATCGTGGATAACATAGAACCTAATTGAATACAGGTAAAATTTATATGGTTCGGAGCTCAAAACGTACCCTAGGAGACAGTCATATTTGGACATCTGCATTGCTGACGTAAGACTTGAATTTAAATTTGATAGCCCTCAACGGAAAATGCAGATGCTTCATTGCGATAGCGATCATGATGGAAATTAATTATCAAAGGGATGATTTCTTCGCCATTCCAGTTCAACATGAAAATTATCGCTTGAATTTCAAAACAACAGACTGTGGAAAGTTTCAAAAGAAGTTTAATCAGAAGCACCAGAAGCAATTTCCCCCTTCTGATGATAGTAGCTCTTACTCAATGGTTTCTAATGACAGGAATCTAACCAACGATGAACAGATCTCTATTTGTCAAAGTTAGAGAAGCTGACGTTGGAAACGATTGAGAAAGTAGTTCCCAAGATAAAACATCGAAACGATATGGAAGGACATGAAACACCAACCATGGCTAGGATGAAAAGATTGAAAAGCCTTGTTCTCACATGTGTCAACAATATTTATCGGCGATGTTCGAGCTACAGCCATCCCTCGTTGGCTTTGTTGGAATTACATCCCAAGAATGTCTGGAACTTAATCGGTTCATACTTCAGGAGTGAGGTCAGCAATCAATGGATGGAAAAACTGAAGGGTATTTACTCATAGAATCTAAATGTCGTTTTCACGAAAGTGAAAAGTTTTTTCCGCAAGAAATCTCGAGTGAAGGTATCGAATATTGAAGTCACTAGTTGTGAGATAAATCTTCTCGATAGGGCTGGTATCGAAATTGAAAGTACGATTCCGGATAGAAATGGAAACAGTATTATATGTGAGGGATTGCACAAACTTGTCCTGATTCGAACACATTTTGAATTGTTTCATCTACCAAACACTGAGAGAGGGAACGAAATATTTTTAAAGGTCATTGAAGCAAAAGTTTCCGATTTCCAATCAAGCCTGAACGGCAAATCAATTTTGCATTTCAACGCCCACATTGACCTCCAACGTCATACTTGGCATGAATTTCATCGATTATTTTGTCAGCTTTGAAGACTTATGTTTCATATTTTGCAGGATAAACAATGAGAAATTATGTGGTGTTGGCGGTATTCGAAATATAGCTCTCCGAATTTTTGGCTGAGGCTACTCTTAGGAATTATTGCATATTGTTCAACAACATGTTGAGCAATTCATATTTCTCAAATAAGTGGAAAAAGGCTAAGGTATTTCCTATCTTGAAGCAAGGAAAAGAACGCACAAGTCTTAAAAGCTATCACCTGTCTAACATTAGCAAGGTGGTTGAAGTGATACTAAACTAAGCATACAACGCCCACATTGAGAAATATGAGTTGATGCTGAATTTCCAATTTGGTTTTCGTGCCAGGCATTCAACCATACATGCGATAACGAAAGTAACCTCAAAAGTCTGTTGGAAACTAAATGACAGAGAATGTGTTGGAGCGTGTCTGATTAATATGGAGAACGCCTTCGACGCGGTGTGATTAGATGGACTTGTTTGTAAACTCCTTCAGGATAGGTTCTCCAGACACCTTGTCGCGATGATTTGCAATATGTTATACCGAAAATCATTTGTTGTAACTGAAAGAAATCTGACGGCAATGGGCGACTTCAACGTCTTGAATGGTCTAAAGCAGGGAATAGTTACTGCGCCTCTGCTTGCCTAAATATTCATTCGCAAGCTATTGAATGGCTTTGATTTTAACGTCTCGCCTACGAAATCACTGGAAGCGTTTGCTGATGATTTGGTCATCAATACAGTAGACCGAAAAGCTACAATATTTCAGAACAATGGTCAAAAACTGTTCAATAATGTGCAGCTGTACACTGACAATTGGAAAATGAAATTCAATGCACAGAAGTGCGAAATTATTTTGTTTCGGACAAGGCTGCAGGGGGTCTTTCAAGACCTGAAACCTAATTGGAAGGATTCCCACATCATGGCTGGCGAGGGTAGTTAAGAATGGGTTCCACATAAATTCTGTGTTCGATACCTCGGCGTTTATCTCGATTAGTATATTACTATACTGAGCACGTCAAAATCATGCTCTGTAAGGCACAAAAAGGAGTCATGGCCCTTCGAAGACGCTTCCATTCCATTCAAAGTTATTTGTTCCAAGATCCTGGTTAAAACAGTTTGTATGGTTGTCAGATCTGGTACAACCAGAAAATTTCAGCGTCCCATTTTGGTTTTATAGGCAAAAATGTAAAATTTATAAAATGTACTATTATTAACAAAGTTGATCGAATTTATACTTCTAAGGTGTTTGTTTCACTTTTACTACTAAAGTCTCACCTCTGTGGTTTTTTTCAAATGATTTTACAAAACCCTAAAAAGCGAAGCATTTGCGAATGTCGCCATGATTATCTTAGAACGGTTGTGCGAATAGGAGCACATCGTTAGTAGCGTGGCAAAATAATTTGTGCTTTGTCTTAAACAGAAAACGATGAAGTATGAAGTGATTTTTAAGCATTCATGTGTATGCCTAGAGAAACTTTATTTATGAAGTGCTCATCGCGTGAACGTCAAACTCTGGGATTCTACAGGTATTTACACCATGATAGCTGAAATTTTATACGAATTTATTCACACTTATGATATAAAAGGTGGTCCAACCAAACCGCACGATGTTCATTGCAAATAAAATAAAAAGTTTTCAGAGAATTATGTTAATATTTGTAACTATAATAGTAGGATCTATGACGATGGTCCATATTTGCAATGACTCTGAGACGTAATTGAGGTGCAATGTCATTAATGTGCTGGATTATCTCATCCTTCACCTCTTGAATCGTTCTTGGCTTATTGACGTACACTTTTTCTTCTAAGTATCCCTAGAGAAAGAAGTCCAACGGTGTTAAATCACAGGATCATCACGGCCAATTAATATCGCCAAAACGTGAGATAATACGGCCATTGAATTTCTCGCGCAAAAGAGCCATTGTTTCGTTGGCTGTGTGGTAAGTAGCACCATCCTGTTGGAACCACATATCGTGCAGGTCTATAACCTTAAATTCTGGCCACAAGAAGTCCGTTATCATCTCGCAATAGCAAACACCATTCACGGTAACTGCTTGGCCGACCTCATTTTCGAAGAAGTACGGCCCGATGACGCCACCAGCCCATGAACCGCATCAAACAGTCACTCTTTGTGAATGCATCGGCTTTTCAACAATCACTCGTGAATTCTCATTTGCTCAAATGGGGCAATTCTGCTTGTTAACGAATCCATTGAGGTGAAAGTGTGCCTCGTCGCTGAAGATGATTTTCTTTGTAAAGTCACCATTCCCTTCTGTCTGTTCAACCAACTATTCGGCGTATTTCTGACGCTTGAAATGGTCAGTAGGCTTCAGCTCTTGAGTCAATCGAACCTTGTGAGCGTGTAGAGTCAAATCTTTATTCAAAGTTCGTATCAGTGATGTTCGTCAGATGTTCAATTGTTGGGCACGATGACGAGTCGAGGTTGACGGCTCCTCTGCCACACTATCACAAACAACAGCAATATTTTCCGCGAAACGAACTGAGCGACCATGCACAAGTGGTTTTAGATTTTCTACAGATACGGGTCGCTGAAATTTGTTCACAATTCTCCCAATTGTGGACACACTAGCTCGATTATGCTGACCAAAAAAATCACGGAGTGTTCGAAACGCATTTTGATTTGAACGCCCATTTTCGCAAAAGGCTTCAGCAACTTTAACGCGCTGTTCATTTATGTACCTCTCCTTGATTGAATATGTCAAACACAGAAACAAAGAAATGTCAAATTAAGTTGTGCGCAAAACTTGACCTTAAGGTGTGACTCACAATTAACATCGTACGTTATGGTTGGACCAAACTTTATTTTATGCCTTAATACTCGCATACTAGTATTTAAACGCGAATCTTCACTACCCCCAACAAAGAGCGCTCGTCGAAGCAGTTGGTAAGTATCCTTTTTCTTTGGTTGAGATTAATAATATTAATCTCAATAATTTTATGTTGCCTAGACTTTCTATAGTAACTCCAACACAACCGTTTTTTTTCAGTGTAGAATTTACTATTTTTGAATATACAATATATTGCACAACTTTAATTGTTTTTTGTAGTTAAAACAAAAGATTCGTCTTTCCATTAGCCCTCCGAACAGGTATCAGCCCCGTCATGCTGGCTAACCTCTCCATTTATGAGCTAGCCATCGAGTAAGCTCTCCCTCTTTTCTTTGTTGCAGGGGCTTTCGCCGGGATGCTTGGCCTTCCACACACGATATGGGCCAAGGCATCATATTTTTGGATTTTCGATCCAGTTGGGAGGGGTGCGCGAGAGCACTGCCACCACCTGGATGCCCCACTCTTATTTGTGGGCCGTGACCGTCCTCGGCAAGGACGAAGTCACCTTGCATCTCGGTCAAAAGGTTCGACCTTTCGACTCTGGTCATTCTTTAATTCATGAGAGCGAATATATTTTGTAGTGGTCCCTTGTGCTGTGGAAAAAGAACCCGCCTCACGACACCGCAAAGGTAGCTTGCCAGTGCACTTACGCGTCCCCAGACAAGACCATTTCCAGCGTCGCATTAATCCCACTCACTGAGGCAGCATACCACCGCTGTGGACCATTACGGACAGATTAACATCCACTGTAAACACCATAGCATACTCAACTAGTACCCACACCTTTCATTTACCCTGTGTTGCACACTTTTTGAATTTTCTCAGGGGCACGTCAGCTGATCCGGGGCATGAGAGCTGATCCCTTGTTTGGCGCGCTCAAGAAACAAAGCAAAATGCAAATAAAATTTCCGACGCACGTGTTCTTTTACGCATTTCAGAACATGGGAGTGCTGCCACATCCTAATAAAAAACTAAAAGATTGCATGGAACGAATTTGTTTTTCTGCAAAGTTATTGATTTTTAGAGATATGGTAATCCTGAAATCTCTCATCGAAGCATATGTTTATATTCGCGCTAATCCTCGCATCAGCATTTACCTACCTACCTGCTACCGAAGATTTATGGCTCGCTGTTCGGCTTGTGTTCGAATTTTTCCGGAGGGTTGATGGAGTGTGGTTACTAGTTGAGTATACTATGGTAAACACTACACCCCGCATTCTGGGTTGTATTCTTCTGCCACCCTTCGCCAGACATAAGCTTGTGGTATATTGTACTGCTCAACGCGAGCACTGCACATCTCGGGCTATTTTTAATTGATACACGCCTTATTCATGCAAAATATTGAATTTTACGCGCACCTCTGGATTAAGTTCTGCTTTTTTAGCCATGTTTAACGCGATAAATGTCACTTTTAAGGAAACTAGTAGGAATAATTGCTTACAACATGTGCATTTTCGCTGCGACCGCTGACAACACAGTAAAATGTCACACCTGGGTATCATGAATACTTGTTTTTGTCATATTTCTGTTTATACATGCCCCCGATACAATTATGAAACCATAAATTGTCTATCAGAGCAGTAATTTTTAAAATTGTTATTAAAAGTAGGGATAACTAATACTTTTGCAGTAGTATTTCATTATCTAAGCTGAAAACTGTAATTCATTTTAGATAGAACATTAAGAATGAAATCTTGCTGAAAATATTTTTCCATCATTTTTCCCTTAGTTGCTCTGAAGGCTTATTCATTTTTTTGCTTCAATATATTCAACTGGTTCATCATGCCTAGGATTAAGTGCAGAGGTTTTACGAATGGACGATTAGCTGAAATACTCAAAAATTATGAATTGCTTCTGGTTAAGTATTAAGAATTTATTCATTAAATTAAGTAAGATTGGAATCTTAAGATGTGATGTATGTACATTTTTTGAACCTTTTCCGCCTGCGTGTAGTTTTCAGTGATTGCTTCTACAATGTGCCAACTAAGATAAAAGCTGATTTACTTTTTGAAATGTGATAAAATGTCGCATTCGGAATTCGCGATAAACTGGCCCAAGCTTTTCGGAATAATTTATTCAGTTGCTGAATAGTATCTTTTTGTTTGGATCATCTAGAGAGGTCTGCAGCCGAAATGCCGATAACATTATAAAACCCACTTAGCCCGGACCTTCGACGTGGGCTTGCCAGAAACCTTTCCATTATAAATTCCCGATCGCCGCACATATTTCATTACACCGATACTCCACCGAAATAAAATTAGTAGTTCACAACACCCAAGGATACACAGATATTCGCGTTCGCAGCGTTTTTGTTGTGAAATTTTACATGAAATTCAAATTTGTAGTTAAATGAGTTTGGACAAGGTGTTCTCTGACACCTGAAAACATACCCCGGAATGGAATTTCGTCCTCTTGTTGCTCTCGTTCCTGTTGTGCTTCTTGTTCGATCGAATCGCCGCGCTGGCAAGGGATGCCAGGGGCCGTTTTAAGTGTACGCAGTATCGGATCAGCTCCTTTTCCTCCAGTGCCTACTCTTTCGTTTTGTTTTACTTAACGATATGGTCACCATATTTCCAGGTTACAGACAATTTTCTTGTGTTCTTGAATGAATTTAATGATGTTGATGCGGAGCAAACGAGTCAATGGCGAAGATGAAATTTGCATTTCGATAAGGTCTGACTGGCTGGCTGAGGCCGGAGCGGAGAAAAACCGAAACCGATCTGAAATTGAGAACTGGTTTATCTTTCAAACGATGCCTTTATATTCCTGCATACTTACATATATTTCGCCGTGTTTGTTTTTTCTTTATTCCCATAATGTGGTATCGCGTTGTCGTCTCTTATTTGCATTTATGGCCCACCATCAGCAATTGGATATGTGAATCTTTTGTGTGTTACTAGTGTGAAATGGCCGGTGAAATATGGAAATAATTAAAAGCCAAGACAACGATAAAATATATACAAAACAAGCGTGTTTTTAGTGCTTTTGATTTCGTTATAAAAGAATATTAATCGAAAAAGTTCTTGCGCTTGCCTTTTTTCTCGCTTTTGCTTGGATCGAGTTGTGGATTGAGTTGATGATGGAATTCCAAATCAGTTCTTGATTAGATATCAGTGAAAGTTATTCGCTAAATGATTCACACTTGCTGCAGGCGTTTTTCACTTTTATCGCAGACCGGAGCTCCGTCGACCTCTAGCATTTTAGTTGATGACAAAATTATTTAAATAATTCAGATCGTGTGAGAGATAACCTAATGAGTAGACGGAATAAAATAGTTAGACGACTTTTTGAAAAAGATGTTTTAATGAAAAAGTCATGTTACGGTGGAACTAATTTAAAATCTAAACTACTGTTCCATGAAGCGGAATGATTTGTTGATCAATGAATAAGAATATTTTATGGTTGAAAAATTTTTCAAATTGACCATTCACTAAGTCTAGAACTTATGAGGGCATGTGAATCAGAACTGAGTAATGTGCTTTGCGAATTCTATCTAAATTAGTAAAAGTTTTAATTAGGCTTTGATTGCAATGAATAAGTTGATTACTGTGGGTCACATACACTTACTAAAATATCTTGTATAAGAAAATTAGGTACTATTTATCTGATGTACCAATTGAGAGAGCAACAATTTTCAATCGTCGTCCGTCAAAAATGTGGAGAGAATAGTTGAATCTGGTATGATGACACACATTTCATTGGATTTGAGCAAGAATATCAAGAGGGCATAAATCTCATTTTCCTGGTTTCGAATAAATTTTATGTGATTAGATCGGGTTTGATGTAGAAAACGACCGACATGTTGATCAAAAGGTCAAAGTTATCTGTTAAAAGGCTCTGGTTAGACCAAGCTTGACATATGAATGTCAGATCTGGTACAATCAGAGCACTACTACTATGGAAATACAAATTCCTGAAAAGAAATGTTTTCGTGTGTGTACTTGCTTGCACAGAAAGCCTGAGGCGGATGGGGAACCCTATATAGCAAATCAAAGATTTTATCAAACTGCTAATTTTCTGGTAATTTGTTGGGATACAAAAAGACTCATTTTTTGATAAACAATTTTCCAACCCACATCCAGCGTAGAAATTGAGCATCCAAAGTAATCATCATTAATTGGGCAGCAGCCCAGGCCATAAACGTCTACCTTTTCGGTGCCTCTTGCATTTAGGTTTGCTCCAAGACAAACAAAATTATTCACACTTTCAATGTTGTAATGTCCTTCCTCGTTTGAGTTAATTTTAGTTTCATTAACTCGATAGTCTGTGTGGTCTAGTGGTTAGAGCATAAAAACATACGCCGAAGGTCCCAGGTTCAAATCTCGTTGGGGGCAACGTGATTTAGTTCAGGGGATTTTTCGGACAGACTGTGAGGGTTCACTCAGGGGTGATATGTTCTGATTTAATCAGATCATATCATAGCTGAGCAGGCACACGGGAGAATGGTACTGACCAAACCAACTTCCGAAAAATCAATACGGTCATGAAAATGAGATACTCTAACTATCTCTAAGTGAAAGCCCGAGAGGGGCTGTAGTGCTACAAAGAAGAAGAAGAACTCGAGGGCCAATTCGGTTTACTTCAGATTCTAGGGTCAAGAATACTTCTTTGGCATCTGAGATTGAACGTGCCTTAATATTGATGTCATCAGCATATGATACCAGCTGTATGGAATTGACATTCCTGTGCTAGAGATATCAGCTATTGTCTTCCTGATAACGTGTTCCAGTGCACTATTAAAGAGCATTAGGGGCAAGTTCTTCTTCTTTTTTAAGCGTCATTCCATTATGAAGCTGTTCGTTAGTTTACTGTTTGCCTTTACCTGGGCTCTGTGTTTAGCATCGTGACCTTGACCATGCATATAAGTTTTGTTGGGGCGCCAAAGTCATGCATTATTTTGTGTAGCGCGATTTACACCGATATTATATTCCCAGCACTTTTCGAGCACCTGCTTACCTGAGAATAGTTATTCTATTGAACACTGTCCACTACGAAAGCCTAATACTTTCATAGTACGGCTTTGAATTTCTTTCTATGACCTTGGAGAGGACTTTATAAGGCACACACAGTAGAGTGCTGCCTCTTTTATTTTCATGCCTTAACTTGTCTCCTTTTTTATGTACAGAACATATTATATATTATATTTTAATAATTTCATACGGCTTGTACGTTCGAGATTTCTTGAGGGAAGTCTAAACCGACCTCTCATCGGTTCTAGACGTGAAGTCTGGGAACGTACCAACGGACTGTAACCATCAGGCCAACAAGTCCGGACACTCTTAGTCTACTCCGAGGTGGCTGCTTAGCTAGCTTGTTCGGAGAGGAGTTTCGGTCGAAGGTGCGTCGAACGACTTACAATGACTCTACTTTAAATTAAGCAATTTCGTTCCGCGGCAAAGGCGCACTCGCCAATATTAGTAGCGCTGTGCCCGAAATACACTACTTGAATGCAAAACCGAAAAAATCTACCCTAATGAAAACACGCAAAACCTAACTATGGCACCGCGTACTACCCGCAACGCAAAACCGACCCTTCGCGGATTACTGGAACCCTACCCTCTCGGTGGCATACTCATCCTCCGCTGGCATTATCCTGCTAGAAGAGAACGGGTTTGCTGGAAAGGAAAGACGTGAGTAGCAGTTGAGCATTTATATTTTTATTACATAACAACAAACGAACTATATATTCCAATATTTCTGAGTGTAGTTTCTTTATGCCTTGATTTTCTATTTGAAGCTGCTTTTCTTTAAATTCTATGGTTTTGTGTTTGGGGATTAATTTCAAAGAATGTAAAAAGTAAAAAACACAATTACTTGTTTTAAGAATGAACAATTACTTATGGTCGATCTAACCAAAGTTGATAAAAGGGGTTACTGTGCCTGTGCTATAAAGCATTTTTAAATTTATCATCTTTGGTTAGTACTGATTATTACTAGTGATAGCATGTCTTATTATTATCATTTGTATCATTAGTTATTATTTATTATTATGATATCTATTATGTCTTATTTATTATTTATTAACATGGTAAGTATTATTTCTTATTATTATTTGTTATTTATTGTCATAGCTAGTATTATTTCTCATTATTATTGGTATTTTTTGTTAGTTAGTAATACGGTTTGTATTATTTCTTATTATTATTTGTTATTTTTTAGGGTTTTGTAAAATAATTTTACAAAACCCTTCTAAAATCGCGTCCTGTCTGTCCGTCTGTCTGTCCGTCCGTCCGTCCGTCCGTCCGTCCGTGTGTCACAGCAGTTTTTCTCGGAAACTACTTAAGCTAGAAGCATCAAATTTTGTATGTAGGTGTAAAAAGGTGATCTCTTCAAAGTTCAGTTACTAAAAATTTTTATAAGGCATTTAAGGGGGGTCTCCCCATACAGGGGAGTGACCCCCCGAAAAAAAAATTTCATTGAAGGTAGCCGATATGGGTATCAAATGAAAGGTCTTGATGAGAACTTTTCAAAACAGGTCTTGGTTTGGCAAAGTTTGCTTCAAGGGGCGCACAGGGAGGGGAAATACACGAAAAATTTGTGTCCCCCCCCCTCGCGATTGGACACCTGTGATCCGAAAAATCTGAAAAAAATCAAGAATGTAGGTCTTGGTGAGTACAATAACAACAAATACGTGAGAAGTCGCAATTCACTCAACTTTGTTAGTAATAGTATGATTTATCGATTTTATGTTTTCTTGAATAAAATCTTAACGGTACCCTTAAATTCAATGAAATTCAGTACGTAGATGTTTATTTATAAGATTGATCTATCCTGAAAGTTTCATAAAGATTGAATCATATTTAGCGAAGTTATAGCGATTTGAATTTTCCTGTATTACTATGGAACAATATGCGCTGCATATATTACTATGGCAACATATGGCTATGGAACAACATGCGCTTTTTACCGACTCAGACACTACAGTTTTGCTAGGATTTGCATGAAAATTTCAGGAATGATAGGTGTCATGAATAACTTTGAGAATCAGTTCAGCTAGTGGTATCAGTAATCGTAAAACAAAATAGTGGCTGTTTTAAATGCGAAGATTGAATAATTTTGAGTTATTTTTTCCCAACTTCAACGTTTAAGGTGCATGCTTTGAACACTTGGTTCAATTTAATGAATGACTGAAGCTGAGTACCTACAATTAATACTCATAAGTGAAACAAGTCAAGGAGGCGGGAGAGAGCTTCTAACAAAAGGGCTTTGTAACAACTATAGGATTCGAAAAAATTGGCTATTAATCGATGATAACAGTACAGGAGAGTGGCCCCTGAAAAAAATTCATCAAACGTAGCCGATATGAGTATGAAATGAAAGTTTTCATGGGAGCTTTTCAAAACAGTTGTTAAACTGTCAGTTTTTGCTTCAGTGGGGGCACAGGGGGGAAATACATGAAAAATGTGTTTCCCCCCTCGCGAATAGACATCTGAAATAATTATCAAGGGAGATATTTATGAGTATAACAATAACAAAAACCTCAGAAGTCGAAATTCGTTCAACTTTGTTAATAATAGTATGATCTTCGAATTTCATAGTTTCTCAAATAAAATCGTCATTGACATGCTTCTTGACTCTTTTCAATCTGGTGACTGCATTTTGAAAATTGAATACAAAACCCTTCTGACATGAGCGTAGGTCTGTTTACCGAACTTGTTTATCTCTATTTTATAGATCGACACTTAATTGTTTTAGCTGGAAATGCGTAATCCATATAAGCTGTTTATATTTAATTGCTTAATGCTTTCAATACTCAAAAATTGATCCATCTTCGTAATTGAAGTTAATTTTCACTTGATATTCTTCATTAAATTGTTGTTTTAAAAATATTGACAATTTCCCATCTTTTCTTCCAAGCACAAATATTAAGAATATACAAATACTAAGAGCATAATATTATTTAAAACTGAATATACCGTCATAGAAATAATACCTTTAACTAATATCATCTTTAGATAATAATTAATCGTAATCTTATATATTGTACTATAATCTGATTTTCATGATTTGTAAGTTTTCTTTTGCTTCCAATATCAATGTTGGAAATTAAATATATAAAGTCTCTATGAGGATCTCGTCAGACGAGCATATACTTGTTTCATTTTAGTCTCAAAGTATGAGGGGTTAGTTACTACTTTTGGAGAAAAAAATATGGAGTTATTTCCTCTGGAGTTTTCGATCAACTTTATCAGCCTCTGACAAATATAGGCATGAAACATTAATCCCAATCACTCTTAACAGACTCGTCAATTTTGATTGATACGTTTTAAATGTATAACGTAATAACACTATATATTAAAAACGAATGGGAATAAATCTGCCATTTTTCCATTGACCAATAGTTTCCTCAACAAAAACTAAATAATCACTCTTGCAATCGGGTGATTTTCTCGAATTCTCAAGATAAAAAGGAACCTTTTCTAATAATACTTTTCCGCTAAGGAAATAATAAATGCAGGTCCATTAATTATTCACGTCGCGTCCGTTTTGACGAGTATAGATTTCCGTTTCGGCTATTACTGTTTAAGCGTTGTTTTTGATCTGCAAAAGGTTGACCACCGCCTTGAAGCAGAAATTCAGGATTCAAAATTTTTTCGGCGCATGCAGCTAGAGTTAGATTTTCAGATTTCGCATCAATTGCAGAAGATCACTACACTGCATTTTGTTGAACCTCATTTGCAGTGATTAATTGCCAGATCTTGAGCTCCACCACCTGCGATGAATTTCCAATAAGAAAATAATCATAACCTTGAATTCGTTAGCGCAAGGTGCCCTGAACGTCTGGATATATACTTGCTCGCACAAATTACTCCCTCCCTGTAAACGATTTTGCTGTCCTTTTTGTTCAATTGGTAGTCGTCAAGAAATCTATTGTACAGTAACAAGATGGCGGCACAATAACTATGTTATCGTCACGAAATCACAGAAACGAGTCGTTAAATGTTTGGTGTCAACTTTTACGAATTTTCGTGTCGTCCGATGCGATAACGTTCCGATATCTTTCCATCATGAATGCAAAATTGCTGCATGCACATGCTATGTATGCAACCGAACGAACGTCGGACTCCTGCACGAATTCCACTGTTCTGCTTAGCGCGGCTTAACACACTTGCATCTGCCTAAAAGCAAGCTTACAGCTATAGCTTAAGGTTGACTGCAATCGAAACTGCTTTTCGCTGAATAAACGCGGTCACGAGCCAAATGGGATTTTATGGAGACGTGATCGACCACTGACAAAATTCTCAGTGTTTTTGACTTCTCGCACTGCACGCGTAACTAACGCCAAGCGTTTGGCCTCTTCGCTCGCTTGACTTTTGCCCGAATGAACAAAGAAACTAAACAATTGCAAAATGAAAAAAAAAAACTGAACACGTGACGCATTTTTATCGAACTTTCTTGTATGTTTCATGCCTTGAGAAAACACGCAAAAAATTTTGTCCTCGAAAATTTTCCTCTGCTCCTTTTTTTCAACGTACGCAAAGCTGGCGTAGCGCTTCTTCAGGTTACTATTTCCATAACTCTAAAGCCTTTTGGCGTTAGTTCAAAATTATACAAAATTAATTTCACTTTTCGCCTTCTTCGAATCTTCTCTTAACTTTCTTTCACCAAAGTTTTTTCGACAAAGTCGCGGTTCAGTGGCAGCAATTCAAGTTTAAATTCGCTCACCACCTGTCAACATCAGTGACGTAGGGTATAGGGATCGGCTGGTCGGCGTCAGGGGCGAAGGGTGTAGGGATCTGCTGGTCGCGTCAGTAGCATAGAGCGTAGGGATCTGCTGGTCACGTCATTGGCGTAGGGATCTGCTGGTCGCATCACAATATTTTCGCCAGTCTTCTGGTAACTGCTCCTCTGTCCATATTCTGCATTTAGTTGATGACGAAAGTTTCTTATATGGGGACCTCCCTCTGAAAAAGTTCTGCTGGTATTCTATATATTCCTGGAGCCTTATTTTTTCTGAGGTCACGAACGCGCATCAAAAATGACAAAACCAAGAAGACATTCCGACTGAATCATAAAAAATTATGTAATAATTTTAATTAATTTGGATTGGATATTGGTTTTTTTTTCATTTAATGATTCTGATCCATGATATATCAATTCAGAGATTTATTTGGGCCATGGCATTTTGGTATTTTTATTGTTTGGAATTTGCGATATATTCTTGGAAATCTTATAACGATTGGTATTGAATAAAGTTCCCTTGACTTTGACTTTAGCATATAATGTATGTCATCCATAATCAGGACTTTGGAACCTACTTCAAAAATTTCTGTAACTATCGGAAAATTAAATATATATGGTTCCTTGATCATTTTGAAATTCATATATGTATGTTTGCATTGGTTATAATGGACGACAAAAAAGGTGCACTGTATGGACTCATTAAAAAAATTTTATTTGGAATCCGATATCAAAGTCAATAAGCGAGAAACACTTTTATTAGAGAGTTTTTGTGAGCAACTGCCAATCAATGATAAAGGTTATCATATTATAAGTCGAAAAATCAATGCTATCAATTTTCTGCCCAAATAGACACTCTATGGTAAAGCTGTTTTTCAACTTCTTGACTTTTCTTCCAAGGTACACTTACCAGAATTGCTGCTAATACCTGCTAATACTTCAAAAGTTTTGCTGTCAAAGTTGAAGAGAGCAATTCACTTTAATCTAGTGCTACTGGTTCTAGGGTAAATAAAGCTATAATTTATAGTCTAGCGAACAGACATCTACGACCCTTATTCAATTTGCTTCGGGTCCTTGCCTATCTTGTTCTTAGTGATATGTGTTTGGTCATAATTAGTTTGCAAGTGCAATTCTTGTAATCGTAATTCTACTCAAAACAGATAAAACTGGCGTTTATCGATAAGCTAAGGAAATGAAATGCAAATTTCCATTGAAAATCTACTCAAGAATAATTTAACCTCCTTCAGCAGCCCAGCATAAGTAAGTATTGGAGGTTCAAAAACTGCCTTCTCATAGCTATATTCCTCCGATACGTAATTTTTTGTTCGTCAGCTACAAAAATGAGAACATTATAACGCCCTGAATTAGTTTCAACAAGACGGAGCTGCATCACATCCTATAAATGACTTGCTAACGTCACTGCACAAGTTACTCCCTGAAAAGGGGTTTCGTGACAAGTTGGCGAAGAATGGCCACCATGAAGCTCCAGTTTAACTCCACAAAACTTTCTCTTATGGAGTTGAATTAAAAGCATTATCTACGATGGCGAACCTTGAAATTTGACAGATTTGAAAAGGAATATTGTAGAAAAAAGCAAATTGGCTTCTCGATAACTTTTTAGAGAAGCCTTCGACAATGCACGCGAAGGGTTTCACACGTGCCGCCAACAGAAAGCCTGTGGTTTGAACAATTTTGGTTCTTAAAACGTGAAATTTCTTTTATTGATAACAATATATAGTAATTAGAAACTGTTTTAAGATATTTTGTTATCACCTGAAAGATGTGTTCCAATTATTTGTCGGGGCCATCTGTGAATGAGATAGTGCGTTGGAAAGTTACATCCCTCCCTGACTTCCAGTAAAAGTCTGGTGACATTCGGTTAAGTGGAAGCGAAGTTCAAAAATGACAGTATGTTTGTGTCATCGGTACAAAAATGAGTTTCGAACAAAGAGCTAGCATCAAATTTTGTTTTAAAATCGGTAAAACGTTTCCCGAAACATTTGAACTGATGAAAAAAGTTTATGGCAATGATTGCCTATCTCGTGCCAGTGTTCATGAGTGGTTTACACATTTCAGAGATGGTCGTGAGGATATAAATGACGATGAACATACGGGCAGCCCGAAATCAGTGATCACCGGAAACCCCATCGAAATTGTGCGTGAATTTATCAAAAATGAGCCGAAATCATCGTTGAAATTCATGGAATCGGAGTAGAATATCTCCCAAACATCGATTTTTTGCATTTCAACCGATCATTTGGGCTTACGAAAGGTTTGTGCACGTTTTGTTCTGCACAAGTTAACTGATGACCAAAAATTTCTCAGAATTCAACATTCGAAAGATATCATGAAAGAGGCGAGAAAAGACGAGAACTTCCTTTACAACATTGTAACTGGTGATGAAACGTGATCTTTCCAATATGATCCCGAAACCAAGCGTCAAAGTGCCGAGTGGAAGGCCGCAGACGAGCCACCACCCAAAAAATCGCGATTAGCGAAGTCAAAAATCAAGTCGATGCTCATTTGTTTTAACGATTCCAAGGGAATTGTCCACAAGGAGTTCGTGCCAACGGGCCAAACCGTCAATGCAATTTTCTATCTTCGCGTTTTGATGCGTTTATTGCATCGCATTCGTCGAATTCGGGAAATCCTAGGAAGTGAAATCTCTTAAAATAGTAATTTTTGTTTTTGTTTAGAAAAAGAAATGAAAAAAGAAACAATAAAAAACATAGAACATAATTTTCTTGAGATTTAAAATGTTATCAGAAGCTAAGTGTTCTAATTGAGCTTAACTAGCGAACGAGAGAGAAATACTTAAGAAGAGATTGAATTTGTTTTTTGCATGTGAGGGCGATTATCTCGGAATTTAAGGTCTTTAATTTTAAAGTAATTTATTTCATTTTTTATTCGATTTTTTGTGAGTAATATACACTATTGAAAGTTTAAATAACCCAGTCTTTCCTTTCCAGCTAAACCGTTCATTTTCAGCAGGATAATGTCGGCGAGAGTTGAGTATATGCCGCCGAGTAGGGTTCCAGTTATCCGCGAATGGTCGGTATCGCGTTGCAGTCGGTACGCGGTGCCATTGTTTGTGTTTGCGTTTTTATTAGAGTAGTTTTTTCCGGTTTTGCATTCGAGTAGTGTATTTCGGGCACCGCGTCGGTTATACATATTTGGGAGCGCGTATTGTTTCAGCTTTTGTTTTTGTTCTTCTTCTCTGGAATGAAGTACGTGATTTAGAGCAGAGTCGATCTAAGTGGTTTGATGCGTTTTAAATTGGGCATTTGAACTGGTGGCTGAGTTTTTGTGTTTCGGACTTAGTCTGCTCGCGTAACAACACCTCGGAGTAGGCTAAGAGTGTCCTGACTTGTCGACCAGATGGGTACAGTCCGTTATCATATTCCATGACTTCACGTCAAGAACCGATGAGAGGTCGGTTTAGATTTACTTCGGGAAACCTCGAACGCTTGAGACGTGTTTAAAATCATCACATATTACAATACCTTATTTTTGGATGTAATCTTTCCATTACAATAGAAAAAATTTGGTTTAGGCATGTATTCGTCAACTTTATAAGCTCATTCACCTCGTCGCGTCAGCAGAATCAATTTTAGATTTTATATCTTCAAATAAGATAATTTTTAGTTTTTGAATGAAAATTGTAAGGAATAAATTGCGTACATCGAACGACACAAGTTTCAGGTTGCTAGCTTTGGCAACCAGCATTAACAAAATTTAAATTCATTCTCCTGCAAAATTCTGAATACTCGAAATGAACAGTGTTTTTCTCCAATATTTCAGTTTGCTTTTACATTTGAATTGAGCAATGCCCTTGAATAGTTTTTTTAGCATTTAGCTTTTCATTATAATTATATTTTTAACTCTTTCCGTTTTGGCGGTCAGTGTCACTAACCACGTATTAAGATTTCTTTTTTGTTGATTCAGTACCACCTATCGGATATTTGCTGACTTATTGCATTTCTATTCATCTCAGATGACAGAAATTCAGTTCTTAATATCTCTCTATAGTACAAAGTTCGTCAGAATGGAGATTAGAATATAACATGCACTAATTTGTTTGTTTCATTGTGAAAGAAAATCGTAAAACAGCAGGTAAAGAAGTTATTTTAACATTAGGGTTGGTTTGTTTGATAATATATTTCGACCGCTAAACAATCATAATAGAATTTTCTCCGGTTTGTATGTTTGTGACGTTTTATCGTGTAAATGTAAGGTGGTTATCGTTGCTCACCACAGTGACGATCGTAGCTGTTGTTAGTTCTGCTTGTCCATAAGGATGTTTTAGTCTTTATTTTACATTTTAAAGTATGTCTCGCAAACTTTAGGACGAAGATATTCTAAATTAGTTGTTGACGGAGATACCCTCGGATGATGAAAGTTGCTGTGACGAAAAGTCCGATCACGAGCCAGGAGATGACCAACCTATTGACATGTTCTTAGGTGACACAATAGAAGAAGATCAAAAAATGGATTCTCTCGGCTTTGATGCCGATGATAATTTGCCTTTATCTAGTTTTCCTTTTGCCTCAGTAAATTTAGAAGTTCCACTAGCTCCGGCCAGTACTCTAGGTTCCACCAGCCATGCAATTAACGTCCCAAAGTGGAAAAAAACTACAAAACAGACTTGCCGAGTGAATTCACAGAAGCTGTTGGAACACCAGAACACATAAATTCATTAGGAGATATGAGTCCTTTGCAACTTTTCCGCATGATTTGGTCCAGTGACTTGCAAGAAATATTAAGCATTCAGACCAACCTATATGCTACATAATCTGAAAAAGCTTACACTGCCATTACGATTGAAGAATTGAATGTGTTGTTGGCATTGAATCTGGTGATGGGGATAAAAAAGCTACTGAGCTATAAGGATTATTGGTCTTCTAGTCCAGACTTACATAATTCCTATGTATCAAGATTTATGGCATTCAATAGGTTTACCTGGATTTTGAATAACTTACATCTGAATGGTAATAGCCTTGCACCTGATAAAAAAGACGGAAACTATGACAAGTTATATAAAATTCGACCCTTGCCATCGTCTGAGCATATTGCCATAGATAAGAGCATGCTCAAATTCAAAGGCCGAAATTATTTGAAACAGTACATGCCTAAAAACCCACAAAACGTGGTTACAAAGTCTGGGTGAAGTGTGCTGAATCAGGTTATTGCCTAGATTTTGATATTTATACGGGCAAACAAAGAGATAAAGTTGAAAATGATCTCAGTGGAAGGGTTGTGAAGAATTTTTGTGAGCACATGAAAGGTAAAAACTATAAAGTTTATTTCGACAACTATTTCAATAGTTACTCTTTGCAAGTAACACTCAAAAAGAATAAAGTGTGGGCATGTGGGACGGTCAACTCAGCAAGAAAGCTATTACTCAAGCTAAAAGACTATAAAGATTTACAGCGGGGGCAATATGATTTCCATATCAGTGAGAGCAAAATTAGTTTGCTAACGTAGAAAGACAAAAGACCTGTTTTTATTTTGTCGAATTCTCTAGATCCCAAAGACGTGGGAACAGTCATAAGAAGGGAACCGATTGAAGAAAAAGTTGAAGATCCCTGTCCGAACTCCATCAAAGAATACAACAATCACATGAAATATGTTGACAAGTTTGACCAGCTCAAAGGAAGCTATGCAATAGACAGAAAATCACACAAGTGGTTGCATCGTATTTTCTTCCATTTCCTGGATTGCTCGGTTACGAATGGTTTTCTAATTTACAAGGAACTACAATTTACTTTTCGACCAGATCTCTGCGCATTCACCTCAAAATAATTTTGCCGCTCAGTATATCAAGGACTTCTAGCTCCAGCATTTGTGAAACTACGGAGTCAGAACCATTTTGCAGTAACCGCGGCTCGCCAACAGCATCTCCTAAGCTAGTGGTTATAAAAAAACACATACCAACAGTTCCAAGGGAGATCCGCCTTGAAAGTAACCGCCATCAACCAGAACGATCCTCTTCAAAAAGGTGCTGTAATGCAGCACTGAAAAAGTTCCAGTACGTGCTATTTGGCAATGAAGCACTTGTGAAGTTCCGCTTTGCTTGCGTAAAGGAAAGACCAGCTTTCAAGAATTCCACGAAAAATAGATTCACTAAGTTGGTTTTGTGTTTTACTGAATAATTGGGGTGATGGGTGAATAATAAAAAATTAAAATTTATCTCAGCTATCTACAGTCATAGTGGTCATCGTTACTAACCACCATTTTTGTCGAAAGCCTTTTACAAAAAAATATCTATTTATATTTTTCAAGTCTACTAATCACCAATAATTCTGGAATGAACGAAAATGAATTGTTTTTTTATCTAGGTAAAAGCGTCACTGAAAAAGTTAACTACCTTGTTTTGCTTAGCAAATAAATAATTGACTAATATTAGCCGACAAAATTTTTACTTTTTTTCCACAAAAATATACTTAAGCCATTGAATACACAAAACTACCTAATATAATTCACTAAAGAGTAGAAGCAAGGTTGTACGTCTATTTATTGCTATTGAACATTTACCTAGTGAAGTGAAAACTTACCTAGCGAGGTGAAAACTAATTAAGGAGAAATTTTCATAAATAAACTGTGGATCGGCACTATGCAGTACATTCCGCAAAAAAAGTTCTATGTGAAGAACGGAGTGTATTATTCTTTTTAACCGAAGTTCATCATGGGCTTACTTTCATATTTATATTTGCTAAAATTATTAATACAAACAAACCTGACGCTCGATATTTCCATCCACGATTATGCGGCAAATTTGTTTTTCGTAAATATTTTCAATATAAGTCAAAACAAAACAGGCATTATAATTTCACCGAAAATCGGCAAACAAGGATTTGCTTAAATCTTTTTCACAACAGTACTGCAACATTAAATTTTGCAATGCACAGTAGGAGACTAATGAAATCTTACTTGTAGGACCTAGCGTTACCATCAGATAATCATTACAACGGGCAATAAATCTTCTCCAGATTAACTTAGAGGTGTCCTTCATAATAAGTGCGGAAATGTTTACTCTCCCAAGATATACCAATTAAAGTATCTCATTGGTTTCACAAAAAGGGGTTTGAATTTTTTTTCTCAGCTGACAACGAAATACACGAAAAAGGATAACAATGTCACTAATCGAATTTAGGATTTAGCCGACCAAGAGTCTTATTAACGAAACACCATTCCAAGCCTGACGAAAAAAGTATCACTTTCCTCATCGGCATCCATCAAAATACAGGATGACACTAAGAAGGATATTAACGCAGCACGACACTTAGTAATGTGACAGCTTCTGCATTTCTTAAGAGTGCATTCTATTGTTACGGGAACAACCGTAGAGGCCAGTCGTTTCGTTGTCTATTCAATATTTTGACATAATACTGTAATGTCAAGATATCCTTGAATTCCCTGAAGATTACCAACCACGATATGCGATCATTCTTAGTTAGTTCTTTTTCTTTTCTTTAATTTTTTGCATATTTCGACACCCTGCTTCGGAATGGGTATATTAACAGCAAATACGTGCACGCGATTGTAGGTCTTGCCGACCTACAGCAGGGTCTGCGCTGCTGTAGGTAAGGAAGTTGTAGAAATTGAGCGGTTGCAATGTTGGTGTGACAATCCTAGATTCCTGGTATTCGATGTAGGAACCAAACGATGCCTTTTATGTTGGTTCTATTTCATTGACTTTGTGGGCGTTCGCCAGTCAAACTCAAAGAGCATCAAATAATTTCAATGAGGATGGTTCTGCAGGACATTGTTGCTAACTACTCTTACTTCACATGCGTAAAGTGATTGCCAAGAATTGTGGACAGAGCCATCGCTTGCAGATTGAATTGCATTTGGTATGCGTAATCAAATGATTTCATTTAAAATAAATCAATTATTAAAAAAATATTTAAATTTCCCACGTCATTCCAAATGTTAACACCTAAGCCACTTTGTTTGAAATTGAATGAATTGGATGCCATTCACTCCAACTCTTATCAAACCAAATTTACATAAAACTGTTTCTCGCGTAAATTGCTCAAAAGGTGTTAAACTCTCGTAAGTATCTAAGATACTTATCGCAGCTAAAATCAATCGGAATGGATTTTCAATGAACAGAAAACGTGTTTCGCGGATTAGAGTCACACATTCATGGCAAGAATAATGGTTTTCAGTTGCAGACGCTTTAATGCAAAGCACCTTATAAATTTTATCTGAGACAGTACATTAAAATATCAAAATAAATATCTAACGGTTCCGGGGATTATCCATATTGAAAATGAACTCATAAACTTACAGCGAACTCTATAATTTTTTTGGTGGGTATTTTGATTGCAAAGTTCGCTAAATCGATTCCTGCTACTAACGAAACAGCAAAATATAAATGTTGAACAGATAGAACAGTAAAGATGATAAAAAATGGTTTGGGTTGGCAATAAATTTTCCGGTGGTTGAATAGACGGCAAAACGCAGTGAATTACGATAGGCATTGAAATCAATTTGACACATTCGCAATATGTTATAATTCTATAGAATCCGGATGATAATGATGATGGTGATCATCATCAACACTATCATCATCGATTCATCCCACATCCGCCAAGTGGAGATTGCAAGTGTCATAAATAAAACACTCCTCAAAATGAAAACTGTTTGGAATATTGACTACAAATTGACGCTAACTGTTTTAAATATTGACAACTGTACATGTAGAATGTTTTGATGAACCTAGTATAGGAAGGATAGTTGTTTTGATCTTTTAAGTCAATGTCAGTAGCGAAGTATAGGGCCATTGGGCAAATTTCCTGCGAAATAAATATAACTTTAAAAATCAACTTTATTAAAATTATAATTAATTGCAAAGCTATCTTTAGAATACCCCATAAAATGCCATAGGAACATGGAAATCTCTCATAGCCGGACACTCAAGGTGTCAGTGCTACAATACCAGTACACCCTTTGTACGAGTATACAGGCATGAACTGGGAGCTTGACATGATGTGTATCCTATATACACATCAAGGCTCTTGGGGAGAAATTTCACTGTATGAGACTTACCTGCAACTATTTTCCATTTTAAACTAAATCAACAAAGATTTAGGGTTTTTAAGTGAATCACTTTGATTTGATTGTTTCATTTTAGTATACGTTGAATCGTATTTACATTTATACTACAAACACGGCCATTAACAGCATTTTTATATTTTATTGCAATGTCGCTCGTTGATCCATGATTAATAATGAATGAAGCGGCGGAAGTTGTTGCGCTTCCCGTGTGAACGTTAGCCTGTAGAGGGAACCAGGAAGACGAGATTGTGGATCTTAGTGGCCATACGGTGTGGAACGCCAAAAGGCTAGTTGAGGCTCACGGCTCAAGCCAGTACCTCACCCCTCACCACTCAGTTAATCTCCTCTCTGAAGCTTTCACCTGGCTTTCTCGCGAGCTGCTGTCTTTTCATTCTTATTCTTTTTTCTGCGCCATCCTCCTCTCTGGAGCTTTTACCTAGCTGACCCGTACTTGATTGTGTGATACATGCCGCTGCTCATGCGAATTAATGTAAAGCGGAAAGCTACTCATACTTCTTAGTATTGATAGCATTGGCTGGTGACGATATGAAGCGGCACGTTTGTGCGTTCACAACACGAGTCTTTTTGTCTGGCTATGAGAGGTATACTGAAGATACATGAACACACGTACAATAAAAAAAGCATTTCAATAAAAATTACCTCGTATTAATGGCTATTGGTATACGGAAAAATCAACTTATATTCACGCGTACGCTTATCATATTTTTTGGGATTGTAGTAGTATTATATAAAATATGAATAATGAAGTCTAGTTGGAATAAAAATTTTGATTGATTTTTGATTGGTGGCGCTTACTTACTGCCTGAGGATGCGTGAATGCGCTGGCAGGCTAGCATTGCAGTGTCGTGGGGTGGGTTCTTTTCCCCAACACAAGGGCCCACTAAAAAAAAATTTCGCATCCAGGAATCAGGAGATAATACGACTCGGTCCGATGGTGTCAAGGCCAAGGTAACCTACTAAAGAATAAGATTGCCAAAGCAAACAACAAACTGGGCCTGGCGAAAACGGACGAGACTTAAGAATATTTCGTCTTTACCGACGCCCCGAAATAAGAGTGGGGCATCTAGGGAGAAACGGTGCCCCATACACCTCCCATCGGGATCAAGAGGGAAAAACTCATGCAAACATAATTCGCATGAACTTTTCCCTCAAATCAAAAAAAATCAACGTTTCAGATTTATTTTATAGTCTTATACGATGGAATCACATATACTATAGCATAAATAAGCACGCAAGCAGAAGGCCACTCTACCCTGTGAGAGCACCGGCAAAGCAACAATAAGGGATGAGCTCACCCGACGGCTAGCTAATGAGTAGAGGGGCCAGCTAACGTGGCAGGTCCTATAAGCTGTCAAGGTTTCAGCATGAAAAGAAAGACCGAAATTTTAAAGTTAATAAATCGACATTATTATTTCTTTCTTTTCGTTATTTTTTTTTTCTTCTGCATTTGTTTACTTGATTTTTTTTTACATCGCGAGCGACAGAATGTATGATTCGAAATAAATTTCATACAAAACTAAACATAAAGAATAATATTAACTAATAATAATCAGGAATAAAATAATTTCTATAAGGTTATCCATTTTACGCTTGGGAAAGTTAAGCTTAAGAAAACACATGAAATATTCAGATTGAAACAACATTTTTAATTTAATATAAAGACTAAACTTTGCCATTAAACACAACATCATTCACATGTCCTCCATAGAACCTCTTACAAGCCTCAATCCTTTTGAGGTAATTTTCAATGACTTTTCGGCACATTTCCGGCAATATCTCGCCCATAATTTGACGAATATTAATTTTCGATTGCTCAAGATTTTGAAGATTGTTCGCGTAAACACGATTTTTTGCATTGCCCCATAAAAAGAAATCCAAAGGTGTTAGGTCGCAGGATCTTGCGGGCCAATTGACATCACTCAATCTCGAAATTACGCGTCCTGGAAATTTCTCTTGTATAAGTGCTCGATTAGCCTGTGTTGTGTGGCTTGTGGCTCCGTCCTGTTGGAACCACATGCTCTCCAGATCATAATCTTCAATTTCCCTCCAAAAATAATCGGTTAATATTTGCCCATAGCGGACAGAATTGACTGTAATGGCTCTTCCTTGATCGTTTGAAAAAAATACGGGTCAATAACACCACCAGACCATAATGCACACCAAACAGTCACTTTTTCCGGATGCAAAGGCCTTTCTGTGATCATCTGAGGATTTTGAGAGCCCCATATGCGGCAATTCTGATTATTTACGTAACCACTGAGTGAAAAATGAGCCTCATCACTACAGAAAATTTTGTTCGAAAAATCGTTATCAATGGCTTGTTGTTCAATCACCCAATTCGCATACATTCTGCGTTGTGTATGGTGAGGCTTAAGTTCTTGAGTGAGTTGGATTTTGTACGGAAGGAGATGCAAATCCAAATGCAAAATCCGCCACAATTAGCCGTAAGACAAGCCCAAATGTTGAGCACGTCGAGGATCGACAAATTTGGGTCTTCCTCCACACTCAGCAGAACGAATGTTGCGATGATGCACAGGCCTTGCAAAATCAATAACCGACCCAGTCTCTTCAAATTTTCTCACTGTGTTCGAAATTGTTTGCTGTGTAGGTCGATTATGTCGACCGTAATCGGCTCGTAAAGCCCTAAATGTTGATACAGCAGAATCACCATTTTTCTAATAAAATTTAATAATTTGAACGCGTTTTTGGACTGCTAAACGATCCATATTTCTAAATGGTAAGCCTTCAACTAAAAAAATACGCTTAGGATGACATTTAATTCTGACAGATGTCAAATGGCAGGGTTATGCTTTCCTACCCCGAAATGGATAAATCTGTACATTATGGTTAAAAGGAATTCATTGACCTTAAACTGAAATAAATAAGATAACATTAAAATAAACTCTTTCATCTACGGTTCGTTTCCATTCTTAAAATTGTTATAAAATTATTCAAATGAATGTATATAATTTAAGTAATCATAAGAATATGTATATTTTTAAATTATTTTCAAAATAATATTCTAGAATCTTTGCATTTTTTTAAATATTATTGTCTTTCAAACAGCAATAGATCCACATATAA
Source organism: Odontomyia ornata (assembly GCA_963969285.1). Classification (NCBI taxonomy): domain Eukaryota; kingdom Metazoa; phylum Arthropoda; class Insecta; order Diptera; family Stratiomyidae; genus Odontomyia; species Odontomyia ornata. The sequence continues at coordinate 1,389,676 of OZ017740.1, read as the reverse complement.
TTTAGAATATATGATAATAAACCATTCAAGCATCCATCAAACCCTTAAACTTCCAATTTTTCTGTCTACCAAAATTTTAATAATTCAAATATTTCATTTTGGTAGTTACATTAATGGGTGGTCCAACCATAATGCACGATGTTACTTGTGAGTCACACGTTAACGTCAAGTTTTTCGCTCAACTTAATTTGGCATTTCTTTGCTTCACTGTTTGACAGATTCAACCATGGAGAGGTACTACAAACAATTGAGCAGTGCGTTAATGTTGTTGAAGCCTTTTATAAAAATGGGCATCCAAATCAAAATGCATTTCATGCACTTCGTTGTTTTTTTGGTCAGCATAATCGACCAAATGTGTCCACAGTCGGGAGGATTGTGCGCAAATTTCAGCAAACCGTATCAGTAGGAAATGTGAAATTACCTCTGCATGCTTGCCAAGTTCGTTCTGCGGAACCATTGCTGTTGTTCTCGATAGTGTGGCAAAAGAGCCGTCAACACCGACTCCTTGTCGTGCCCAACAATTGAACATCTCACGAACATCACTGCTGCGAATTTTGAATAAAGATTTGAATTTACACGCTCACAAGGTTCAATTGACTCAAGAGCTGAGTCTACTGACCATTTCAAGCGTCGGCAATACGCCGAATGGTTGGTTGAACAGACAGAAGGGAATGGTGACTTTACTAAGAAAATCATTTTCACGGACGAGTCAAACTTTCACCTTAGTGGATTCGTTAACAAGCAGAATTACCGCATTTGGGCAAATGAGAATCCAAGAGTGATTGTTGAAAAGCCGATGCATCTACAAGCAATGACTTTATGATGCAGTTTATGGGCCGCTGTCGTCACCGGGCCGTACTTCTTCGAAAATGAGGACGGCAAAGCAGTGACCGTGCATGGTGTTTGCTATTGCGAGATGATAACGGACTTCTTATGGCCGAAAGTTGAGGTTATGGACCTAGACGATATGTGGTTCCAACAGCATGATGGTACTTGGCTCCTTGCGCGAAAAATTCAATGGCCGTGTTATCTCACGTTGTTACGATGTTAGTTGGCCGCCATAATCATGTGATTTGACACCATTAGACTTCTTTTTCTGGAGATATTTAAAAGAAAGCCAAAAGAAAAAGCCAAGAATAATTCAAGAGCTAAATGAGGAGATAATTCATGACTTTAACGACATTGAACCTCAATTATGTCTCAGTGTCATTGAAAATATATACCATCGGATAGAAGTATGCCACCTAAGATGTGGCGACCATTTGGGCAACATTTTGTTTTACACATAATTGTCATGGATCCTTATAATAAAAAATATTAATATAATTTTCTGAAAACATTTTGTTTTATTTACAATTAAATCGTGGGTTATAGTTGGATCACTCTTTATATTAGTTTTCGGTGATCATCTTTGTTTAGCAGCTTGTAAACTTAAATTCGATTAAAAATATCAAAAGGGTACGTACCCAAATTCTTCAACAACGCTCGTTTTTGGGGTGGGTAAGGCAAAACAGAAATTTAAACATATCGTTTATTTTTCGTGATTAACATTTGTTGTTGATATAAATAAATTCACTTTGAAAAACATGAAAAAAAACGACATTAATCATCGAACAACCCAATAATTAACTGTTTTTATGCTTTAACACACCACGAGAAATAGATAATACTTCTGAAGTGAGATGGATGCCATTTATTATTCTAGTGGCTTTATGCATGTTTAAAATAAATTCTCTAAAATATTCACAGAAATTTCACTTTCAGATTTCTATGTATATTTAAAAAAAAATTGGAGTAATCAAACACATTCACTGCCTGATTGTGCTGATAGGATTGCTACCGCTCAGACTGAAATTTGCTGTAGTGGCGGTGGTTGTCGCTCTACTTCTATAATGCATTTAAAATAGGTCCGCAAAAAGCGCGACTGTTTGTATTTATCTCCGTCACCACTGCCGCTGAGTATGCATTTAAAAATCAGCAATAAATGCCACAGCAAAATATATGAAAGTCATGAAATATTGGCAACCCTTGAACGCGCGTTTAACCACCCGTGGTGACTATCTATCAAAGCTTTCCATTTATGCGACAAGCAGATTACAATCCCGCAGACACCCTGTTACTAATTTTGCTCAAGATTCAGAATACTAGATTGCACATAAATTTCAACTAATAATGAAACAAAACTTTGTCATAAATAAATCACCGCTAAACTTTACTTTGAGTCCATTCAGCCGATTGATAGCCCAAGCATTAAAAGGGGTAACAAAAATTCGCTTGAGCTGCCGTAGCGCATGAGCTAAAAACGGAAAAGAAATTTAATGTAAAAGCCCAAATCGCTGAAATTCGATTTAATTTGCTTTAATATTCAGAACTACACTGGCAAATTGGAAATTTTCTTTTTTCACTAGCACAAAATTCCTCACTTCCTACTAGCATTCATCAAGGACTTAAAAATCAGTACGGAAGACCCACACGCGTTTGGAAGGAATCACTAAGTTCAGGAAAGTTTTCGACTGAAATGTTATTTCGTGAAGTCTGAAAGTATCTATCGCGGCAAAGACCTTATAATTATTTTAATTCGAATATCATGTCCACGTGATCAAAGTGAATTCAACAGTTGACGATAAATGAACGCACTACTGAATTAGAAAACAAAAAAAATACCGAAGTGAAAACCAGCACAAAGCACGAGCTCGACTGTGGCAATGATGCGGCGAACAAAACCGGACTTCTTGTGTCGCAACGGTGGTTTCTTGGTGAGCCCTCTCATGCCGTCAACTCTTGTTTACCTTGCGGGATAACGCAATTCATGTGGGTAAATTGCGTTGCAAAGGGGTTGCCGTGATCAAATTCAATTTAAATAGTTTGTCTTCTTTTTAAATTTACAATTAAAATTGGATCAAGTACTATATTGCTTTTCGAGCAGTTTGCCCAGGTGACTGCTCGATTACCACAAACTGAAGCACTTAAATATGCTACTTTTTTCAGTCAATTATTTTATTGTATTTAATTTCCGAAAGCCAATTCGTTTCTTTTTTTTAAAGCCGTCGGGCCTTGTCTTGTTAAGTCGCTTTTCAAACATTTTGTAAGCATTTTGAAGTGTTTTTAATTCTCGAGCATATTACATGCTTTCGGCCTGACTCAGTCGACGAAGAAAGTTCACCGCTAGGATTTCGAATTTGGAGGACGCAGTCAATGGACCAAGACAGTCGGAGGCGCTATTTGAAGGATACGATGGCCCGAGAGGGGCTGTAGTGCTACGAAGAAGAAGATGGCATACTTTGGGTGAATGCACTTTTATTTGTGTTACTTGTTTTTAGAAGGCATCATCGATAAAACGAGAATTAATATAATACTGTACCATGAATTTGACATTTTATAGCACAATTTAAGCTATTGTTATTGTCAAGCTTGAACTTGAACCCCCCTTCAGATTATAAGGCCCAAGTCCTCAGATCTGACCCACGGAAGACTTCATGTATGTCGTCCTTCAAATTGAAAAGATGCCAAACTTACTTACACTTCAAGCATTTCTAAGCTTAATCACAAACCTTTTATAACGTGTTATGAAAATTTAATGCTTAAAATGCTCTGCAATAAAACACTTAAACGTTTATATTCAATTTCAAGCAATTTCAAATACATATCGGATATTTAGGCTGAAAATACACGTTTAAAGTGATTTGAAATAAAGCAGTACATTGAAACAAAATACTGAGGCTCGGAGTGTATACAATTCCGTTACATCTTATCTAATCGCTCCTTCGTCATTCCTATGTTGTAATAGGTACGAGTATATATGGTTGATTTCATAGAACTTGTTACTAGAATGGAGTTACCATCCTATGCTTAGACAAAATGTTCCTTTTACAATTTTAAGAACAGCACTGAGAAATGGCATGCTTTCAAATCAGTAAAATAAACAAAACAATGTAGATTGCTCTAAAAACTTAAGATTATCAGGATGTTGCTTTATTTTTTTGATTGCTGGTAAACGAAAGATTTTTTCTTTTTCTTTTGCTACTCAAAAACTTATTGTCCCCAATATTCACAGTACTGTAGCTTGGTTGTCACAGAAGTGGTTTTAATGGCTTTCTTTGCTGCCACACTTTTCTAAATTAATTAAATCTATAAAACTAATCTCCACTCTGTAATACGTGATCAGTATATCAACGAATGCCCAAATATTATATGAAGAAATCTTACGATTTGGATGACTTCCAACCAAAATTGCATAATGTCAACAACCAGCTTTACTTGCAAAGTTTCCACTTACACCCAGATTCCTCTATGTCCAGTACCAAAATCTACACCAGTATACAAATGATTAACATTTTAAACGAAATATGCGAAATCAGTTCTGCAGTCATCGAAAAAATGTTGAAGTGCGGAGGCGCTAATAAATTTGCATTTGTACAATAAATTTCTGAATAGAATGCTCAACGATCATCTATTATATCGCATATATGTGAGCACTTGGCACTAAACCAATTTATATAAAATAAGGTCTTTTGAAATATTCATTTTTATGGCGAATCATTTCATTAAAATATCATGAATTTTGGTCATAAATTTACATAAACATGGAAAAGGAATTTTTTAACATGTAAGACCAATTGACTTTGATTTAATTAAATTGATAAGCTAAAAGTAGCGATCGGGTTAAATGTTTATCAACTTCATCGGTTAGAAGCATTTTAGTCAGAGAATTTCTTCGTTCGATTTGGATTTTATTTTTAGTTTTGTTTCTGTGATTAGATAAGATTCTAGTTTTCTGGTTTTTTTGTTTTTTTGGAAGTCGTCTCTTTGTCTGCTTGTTTTCAAGGTTTTGATTTCATTTCTGCATAATGCGCTTGTTTTCCAAAAGACTGGGTCGAACACTTTCATTTTCTAGAATTTTTGTTGTGACAAGCTAAAACCACAACGAAAAGTGACTAGATCTTGCGAAACAATCTCATAATTTGAAATATTTAACATTCTCATTGTACTCGTATATCTGATCATAGAGAATTCAGAACGTTGTGAATGGACGTTGATAAGAAGGCATTATTTTTATTGAATAAAAATTGAGTTCTCCTCACACCAAGAGTTAACAAAAAGTTATTTAAATAAAATTAATGCCAAGCACTTAATTACCTACTAATTGAAGATTAATAATATTCCAGAATGTAAATAAAGCACATTCTTGATTCTTGCTATTAAAACGACCTCGCAATCAAGACAAATCCAATCGAGCGGAAAAATTCCTCGCCCACACTCTGAAATCCCAGAAAAACTACAAAGAGACCGTTCGGTCGTTGGAATGAAATTAAAAGCCCCAAATCCACATTACTTCCTGGGGGCCACCCATCAATAAACGTTGATATGTTCGCTCAACCGAATACCAAAAGACTCAGACTCTTCAATCAAAACATGAATTCCGGGATCATAATTAATTAGGAGCAAAAAAATCAACCGATAATGAATGAATTGAAAACGCTCGACCAACCAACCAGCCCCCCATCCATCCATCCGCGCCGATACCATGCAAATCAACAAAAGGAGACCCTCCGTCACCTGTGCACAATTTCCACGACTTTTATCTCGGAAAAAATTAACATATAAGATGGATATTTTGCAATTTATATTTCTGTACCGCCAGAAGAGAGAGAGACATCGATCCGCGACCATAGATTGCTTCCATCACCATCATCATCGTCGTCATCGCCAGCATCATGATCCACATCATCAATGCTGTTGTTATTTGTTTGTTATCTTTTCCGTTGCATGCATACAAGATCGTTGCGATGCGGCCGAGACAACCAGACCCTACGTAAGGAGGCGATCAAGAACCCGAAACGTCTTTGAGAATGTCCCATATGTAAAGTTTGTCAAGTGATCAGTGAATCGTGTAAGCATTTCGACAGTTGGATCGTTTGCTAATTGATCTTGACATGTGACAAATCTTTCACTGAGGATCGTCGTGTGTTTTTCTCAATACGCTTTCAGCATCTCTTGCTCGATCGCCTCGTCCTGCATTCGGAATAATTATTATCACCAGTTGAAACATTGAGTCGCAATGAAGATTGTATGTATCGCGAAGATACGCAGATAAGATCGATGCAAGTTTTGCTGCAGTTTAGGCTAGTTAAGTGCACTCTTATACTCGTATAAATAGACATCTTGCAAGAACCTTGTAGATAACTTTCATGACTTCAGGTTCGTAGATCTTTCATTTGAATCAAACATTGTATCGAATTGATTGTATCTTAAGCTTGATAATGTCAGGATAAGTGGGCAACCAATTTATAAATAGGAAACTTACCACAGCTGGTCTTTAGCAAGTGCGGTCTTCTTCACTGTAACTAACTCTACCGGCCTAGCGTTTCATACCGGATTTGGAGGACTTAAATGCTTATCAAGTTTTCAGGAGGAGTCGATTCGCTGAAGGAACTGCTATCCAGGTGGTAGAAGATTACTTCAAAAACCATTAAATAAACAAAAATCGTTTACTTATTCCATCGGAACCTTGAAAATAAGATATTTGCGCGTAAAAAGCTCCTTAAAACAAATTCACAGAATCCTACCAAGAACGCGACCTGCCAGTCTGTCTTTCCGACTATTGTGCCTCACAGCGGTTTTTTTTTCGGCGTTACCGAAGCCACAATCATGAAATTAATTAATTATAATTAAGTTAAAAATGAGAATTTCTCTAAAGTTTTCGTATGACAAGTTGAGTAGACAGAAGTATGCTTCTGTCGAAAGAGTTTTGAACTCAACGTATTATATCCAGACAACAATACCGAATAAAATCCAGAAATTTTCTTTTAGCACTACAACCTGTTTCGAGCCGTCGCTTAGAGACATTTAGAGTATCTTATTATCTTGATCATATGTATATCGGCGCTCTAGAAGGTGTACCACGCTTTGGTCACCCAACTGCGACACATTCTAATTTGAAAGCAGTTCGTTTCATAACTGAACGGGCTTTATATATATATATATATATATATATATATATATATATATATATATATATATATATATATATATATATATATATATAAATATATCGGGTGTACAACTTAATAGCCGGAAATTTGATGCTTTATTGTGGAAAAATCTTACAATATATTTTATTCAAAGTATTGTCCATCAGAAGCTACAACATTTCCCCATCTTTCAGGAAATTCATGAATTCCATCCCAAAAAAAAAATTGAGCCGGATTAGCGGCCAAAAACGAATCTATCCAATTTTGCATGCCTTGCTCTTCAGTGAAGCGTATTCCAGTGAGGGCGTTTTGCATCGAGCGAAATAACTGAAAGTTGGACGGAGCAAGGTCCGGACTATAAGGCGGGTGGGCCAAAACTTCCCATCTACTATTTTCCAAACAGTTTTTCACGGGTCTTGCAACATGCGGCCGAGCGTTGTCATGATGAAAAATTATAGCCTCGTGTCTGGTCGCATATTTCGGGCGTTTTTCGATGATGGCACGCTTCAAACGTATTAATTGTGTTTCTTTACAAGTCACCTGTGATTGTCTGGTCCGATTTCAACAACTCATAATATAATGGCCCCTTCTGATCCCACCAAATACACAGCATAACCTTGGCGCCATGGATATTTGGCTTCACCGTTGATTTGGCTGGTTGGCCGGGGTTCACGTATGACTTTTTGCGCTTGGGATTGTCATAATGGATCCATTTTTTATCCTCAGTCAGGATCCAATTCAAAAATGATTTTTTATAGCGCTCAATTAGCATTTCAGAAATGCGTCTCCAATTCTTCGTCTTCAAACTTTTTTGGCTGTCCTGGGTGTCATTTGTCTTTGATGTCAAAATCGGCACTTTTAAAGCGTTGAAACCATTCAAAACACTTCTACAAGCAAACGATGACTTTCCGCAGCAGTTTTCTTTGCAAAAAACATGACCCAACAGAGCCTCCCGCAAATGCTGTCTTTTTCTCCAATTTTCGAAGTTATTCTTCGATGTAAATGCTGCAATTCAAAACATATTCTGAGAAGCTTTCATTTAAATCTTTCATTTTATAAGCAGCATGACTGACTTGTGGGGCTTTCAGTCCCCCATCGGATGCGTTCGCAGGTGGTGAATAGAGAGTACCCTGACCGGAAATAAAATACCACACGTAGACTATTACTTGTCGCGGAACCAGGACAATAGCCTCGGATAAAAAAACTGAAGGTCAACGGCTGTAACACACATATGGACGCGGAACGCATGGATGGAAGGAAAGGTTGCGCACTCAAGTTGGTTTCGTAAGTCAGTAAAAAAATTTAGATTTTTTAGGAATCAATTTTTGACGCATATCTTCGTTTATAGAACCAGTACGATGATTTGGTGGAGGGGGAACAGTCATTCATAATGTATGTTAAGCGTGTTGAAGTTATGACACTCTCAACCTCGCACAATAAAGTCTGTATCTGCTGTACATCAGGCACCGCACGTCCGATAGTAGCTTTGAGAGCGATTTTTACAGAGCTTACTAGCCGCTCCCAAAAACCCCTACCAGGGAGCTCGCTCTACGAGGAATTGCCACGATATGTTTTTGAAGCTAAGATAATCCTTCAGCACCTGCGATGAAATAAATACTGCAAAATGAGCCAGTTTCAATGAGGATTGCGTTTAAATGTTTACGTGCTGTCGATATGATAAGATGAGGAACACCACGCCTAGGAATGAAGCATCGCAAACCGAGCATACAGCTTTTAGTGGACACATCAGGAAGAAGCTCGAGATGAACAGCCCTGATAACAGAGCAGGTCAACAGCTTTATACACATTTTGCGAGTAGATTCAGCTTCATGATTAGACTTGACGTAATTTGGACCGGCGAAATCAATTTCCGTTGTCTCGAAAGGTCTGGTTGCATTCAATCTACTGCATGGCAACGGCGCAAAGTACTGTGAGGCAGGCTTACCTGTCAAACGTTTACATATAACACATCGCCCTATGATTCCTTTTATTAATTGTTGAGCCTTTGGAACCCAAAATCGATGTCTAAGATGTGTTAAAACCAAGTTAACTCTTCTATAGAGTACACGTTGATGAATATTTTGAACTATTAAGTGCGTTATATATGATGACTTTGGTAAAATTATCGGGAGAACGTAATTTATTTCATCTGGTAACATCTGCAGTCTAGTCGCAACTCAAAGAAACCCGTGAGTTTTTAATACAAGATTCAAATTACGTAGTTTTGATGAAGTAGGAACGTTGAGACCGTTTTGACAAGCGATGATTTCATCTAAATAATGTTGCAATTGGACTAAATGGATCCAATACAACTCAGCTGGTTTTCATTCAGCACCAGAGAGATAACCACGATTGTGATCAGAAGTTTTTCGCAACAAGGCGATAAAGCGCAGAATATACGCACTTATGCGTAATATTTTTCTGCAAAAATTGTATTTATCGCATAGTAGCAAAGGTTCAGATAAAACCGCCTTTTCTATACCTGATTCTTTCACATTAATAAGCCACAACTGTAGAAGCTTCAGTAAACACTGTCCGCTAGGCCAAATTTCTGATTGTTGTAGTAACCATGAAGGTCCATCTACCCACATAGTGCTCTCAAGCCAAGCCTTTTCCGTTAGTCTTCATGGATTACTTTCCCCTGGACAATGCTTCCAGAAATTAGCCTTTAATTTAGGCTTAATTTCTCGCACATGATTTGCTACATAGGGTTTCCATGGAGAAGTACCTTCGTATATCCAAGCGAATCAATTTTCGAATCAGACTAGAAGTAAGCTTCGTTTCTTGTGAAGTCTTACTGCAATTAATGCTGCAACTGCGACATTATTTGGGAACTAACATTGCCTTAATTGGAACTAACTAGTTCCAATTAAGGTAATGTTAGTTCCCTTTCTCTATCTTCTTTTAAGGGAGCAACTCTATTTTTGGAACAAATTAGTTTAACATCAACCCTACCTTCTTGAATCGTTCGGATATAATCAAAAGCTCTATATGCCTTTAAGCTTGCATCGGCAAAAACATGAAGTTCTTTTTTCATAGTATTATCCCCTTCTGGAGTAACATGTCTTGGAAATACTAGAAAGGTATATTCTTATCGTAATCGTTCTAAACCTTTAAAGACTCTTCAGGTAGTTTCTTATCCCAATCCGGTTTAAGCGTCCGAATATCTTGAAAAAGAATCCTTAACGCGATGACAAACGGTCCCAGCAGCCCCAATGGATTGAAGATTCTAGACAACAGCGGCAATAAATTCCGTTTTATTCCAATTGGGGGATGCAACAGGAATCTTTGTACGGACTCGAGGTCTACTGCAATCTTATCGGCACAAATAAATCAATTTATGCCAAACACCCTTTGAATTATAGTCTGGCTTGATAAATTTGCGAATGATTCCCTGATGCGCTTATCATTACAGTTCCATTTTCTTAAGTTCACGAAAGCTTCTTTCATGATATCAATAGCCTCTTGACTTATTCATTTTACACTTGAAAGACTGTCATGGCTAAACACGAGGTCGTCCATGTAGGAAGAGTTTTTCAAAATATCATATGACTCAATATTTCGATTCGTACTTGCTCAGATACTTCAGAATAGTAGCCGACAATAAGAACGGACTACATGTAATGCCAAATGTAACTCTCGTCACCCTGTACTCCTGGTATGGCGGCAAGTCCTCCGTACAGTAAAGAGTATCAGCAAACCAAACGAAAAGATGTGCATCGCGGTCGCACTCAGTTAATTCAATTTGTAGAAAAGCTTTCTCGATATCCGCCACCACCGCATATCTGCCGATTTCGAAGTAAAGAAGAATCTTTAATAAATCGTGAAGCGAGTTTGGTCCAGCAGATAAATGATCGTAGAGCGATAGTACGCCATTGCTTTTTTGCAGGGGCGTCAAAAACGATGCGAAGCTTCGTTTTGTCTTTATCCTCTGGATATACTGGTCTTTGTGGCACATAATAAAGACGTTCACCCGACGCTACGTAAGTGTCTAGCTTTTCAGCAAATCCGGCTGTTAACAGCTCCCTCATAGCGATGTCATATTTTAGCAGCTTACTAGGTTCTCTGGATAATTTTCTTGTCAAAGCCGAATTTTGCTGCAGAGCTATGCAGTGATTGTCCTCCAGTACTAAATTGGGATCTCGCCATAACAAGGAAGCCATATATGTATGATTTCGTTTCATAATATTAGGCTCTACGGTTCGATGATGGAACCGTTATTGTCTATGCCAATTGTTTCCAATTATTATCTATGCCAATTGTTTCCAATTTCCAAAAGGTCTCAATGGTTTCTTTGCTCATTAGCGAAAGAGCTTATATGCATTCAACTGAAGCAACACAAAGAGCAGAGGGCCCCATAATAGTTCATCCAAATAAGGTGTCCACGGCCGTTGAATTTTCATCGATTCTTTTATGGGCTCAAGTCATAAACTTCCAATATGCGTTTACTGATTCCATCTTCTACTACATGTCTTGGGACACATGGGTCAGCTAACGCAAACTCAATAAATTTTATGCATATTTCAGGTGGTTTCACAACGTCTTAGCATATTTTTGTCCCCTCAATAGCTTTAAAATAGACAAAATAACCACCACATTGGCTTTTAAGATACATACCGACTCGATTAAAGGTATCCTATTAAAAAATGAGGATAATCAGATGATAAATAAAAAATCCCCGTTGGCAGCACCAGCCGGAAAGGTAAATTTCTCGTATGTAGCATAAAGCTTCGAAAAAAAATTTGGCTTGCCTACTACTCAACTTCTTTCTGCGATTTTCGTAGTACCATATGGGTATTTATTAACATAAAAAAAATCAGGCCACGTTCGTTCTTAGAGACCTTTTATCGGGGCGCAAATATTTTGCTAATTAAATTGAGTTGCATACGTATGGATTACATATTGAAAATCGGCGGATCATAAATTGTTGTAAACATATAAATACCGGTTTCGCCCTTCTCGCATTTGCTGTTTACACAGTTCACAGTGGTAACCACACAAAGGCTTAAATAGCTCGAATAGTTAATTTCAAAAGATTTCCATGAAAGTTTAATCAGCACTTGCGTTGCCATTAATATATACATTTTCAATTTTTTTCTGAACTATGAGGGCCGTCATTTCAATTTTTATTGAAATCGGCTGCTAAAAATATTAAGCTGTAAATTTTCGACTTTTTCATTTGTCATTCGATTTGCATAATTAAATTAAATTAACTTGCGTTAATAACTTATAATTTCAAGTTTCAACGGAATCTGTTGAGAATCTTGGCTGCTACAGAAATAAAAAAAATTGTATGCCACCCCCCTGTATGGGGAGACCCCCCTTAAAATACCTTAAAATATTTTCTTGCACTGCAAATTTCAAGAGGCACCACTTTTGACCTACGTAGAAAATTTCCTCATTCTAGCTCATGTGGTTTGCGAGAAAACTTGTTTTGACGCACGAACAAACGGACGGACAGACAGACAAGTCGCGATTTTATAATTTTTTAGGGTATTGTTAAAAAGATTTTACAATATCTTAAAAATGGTCTGGTTTATAAATTCTATCAAGTAAAGTCATTTAAAACGTTATCATGAAAAATATTCATTATTTCGGTTGGCACTAAAATAGCGAATTGCGCTTGCCTTCTGACCTTTGGGGGCCGCCATTTTGAATGCATGCATTTTATTTTGGATTATTTTAAATCTTTGTATGCTAGGAACTCATCAATCAATGTACTATCTCGTTCAAATAGAAGTTTCACTCTAGACAGGGCAAAATAATTCAATTTTTAAAGAAAATGGCAGCTAAAAATATTAGGCTTTAAATTTTCGACTTTTTTATTTTTCATTCAATTTGAATAATTTCAACATAGTACAGAGATCCATAATCTCAAGTTTCATCAAAATCCGCTGGAAAATGTGACCGCTAGAGGACCACAAAAACCTGAAAAAAACGCATATTTAAACGGCCGCCATTTTGAAATTTGCTCATGCATGATCACCAAAATATCAAAGACTGTAGGCCTAAATAATGTCTATCTTGAAACCGAATTTTGTATATGTCGGATTAAAATTGCGACTTTAAAAAGCCTTTGAAATTTTGCCCTTTAACTGGCCGCCATTTTGTTTTTTGCAACCTGACCTCCAATTTTTTCACGTAATTCTTTAGATACTTATAATTTCTATCAAGTTATCAAATTTCATGAAAATCTGTTGAAAGCTTTGACCACTATTACAACAACAAAATTTTGCACGTTTTTCGACCTTTGAGCGGCCGCCATTTTGTTTCTGCCGTACCGACTTTGGATTTTTTATTGTGAGATTCATCACATACAGCAATGAACCTTTGTACCAAATTTCATCCAAATCGGAGCTATACTTTGGTCAGAACAGAAATCACGATTTTTCGTCTAAAATGGCCGCCATTTTGTTTTTGCCCGGCCGATATAGCTGGTTCACGAATTTAACCGAGATAATTACCCAATACACCTTTCCTGAAAATTTGGTGAAAATCGAAGCAAAATTGCGACCTCTATCGTGGTCACAAATTTCGTTATATCCCATATATATATATATATATATATATATATATATATATATATATATATATATATATATATATATATATATATATATGATGCTCTCCGCAATAGGTAAATTTCTCTCGAGAAATTTACCTAAAAAACGGAAATCTAACCCTTGTTATTTTTAGCTGCCTTTTCTAATAAAAATCGAATATATATCTGTTCTATCCAAAATTAAACAGCGATTAGAGCGAAATTTGGTACAGTGGTTGCAGAGACCTTCATATGGATATCTGTGAAAATAATCCAAAATCAAACACACAAATTCAAAACAGTGGTCTATAAGGCTCAGAAAGTAAATAAAGTTCATTATTTTAGTGGCAATGAAAGTATTGCTTAAATTCTAATAGAAATAGCTTACATTAGAAGCTTTTATAAGCCAAAAAAAATTCTTTAAACAATGGTATGCTTTCAAAGTTGTGACCATTATAGTTATTGTCAATTAATTTGTTTATTTTATATCCGCCGATGAATTCTCTTTTTTCTTGAAAAGCCGTCGAGCCTTGCTTTGTTGGGTAAGCAGACGCGTTTCGGCTTCTTTGAGTTATCTTCAGGGAATGAAGGAAGCACATCCCACACCTATATAAAGTAATTCCCTTCCACACATCCTTTTGACACTAAAGATGACTCAAAGAAGTCGAAACGCATCTGTTCACACAACAAATCAAGACCCGACGGCTTGTCAAGAAAAAAATTAATGTTATTATTTACTTATAGAAATTTACGATGCTTATGAAGTATCTGTCTTTCTGGCTGATGGTGCTGATGGAAATTTTTCACCTTATTTCAGTTTTATCCCGAACATTTCAAAGTCATTCGTGTCCACTATCGGAGTTGATCCAAAACAGATCAAATCTCCCCCATCGAATAAATTGATAGACAGACTCAATTTAGAGTTTATATAAATTGCATACAACAAGAGAAAAGCTGTTCACCATACAAACAATCATTCAATGAGCTTAGATGGGGTTTACTACGAATATAATTCATGGGTACAAAATCTAATTGAGTTTGCATGAAATTAAAGTTGGAAGTGTATTATCCTACTTGACATGGTTGTATCAAATTCAAAAACCCATGAGCTGATACCGGATGAGAATATGAGCGCATCTCGAAAATATCTTCCAATTAAATAAATTTTTTAAGTGAGGGTCCCAAAAAATGCAAATTTAAATTTTTCAATTTTATCCCAAATTGGAAAAAGCAACTTACCAACATCATTTTCTCTTCGAGTTTCTCTTTCAGGGTCTTTCTCTATTGGCTAATCTCTTTTATTTGAACATGCTCTCTTATTTGAATTGGGTTTAAATCAACACTCTCCTCCGCTACATCCGGCATTACCCTATTGTTTATCCTTAGCCCACTACGGTTTAATCTGTCAATTAATGTGTTTCTTCTTCCAATTCTCTCCTCCATGATCTCAAGGTTTTCAAAATTCTCGGCTGGAACAAGGACTCTTTAGAACTCCGAAAATATCTACATCTACTAGCTGAGTGCTGTTGTGATAACTGTTTTCAACTAACGTTCCCAAGTGCATCCATTAGTTGTAACTATTTGATTAAAAGCTCAGTCCTGTTTAACCGACTTCCAAAAGAAAGAGGTTATCCATTCATCGCGTATATTTTTTTTTTGCTTTTTTAGGGTTTTGTAAAATAATTTTACAAAACCCTACTAGTTTCGCGACCAGTCTGTCCGTCTGTCCGTCCGTCCGTCCGTGTGTCACAGCAGTTTTTCTCAGAAACTACTTAAGCTAGAAACATCAAATTTTGTATGTAGGTGTAAAGTGGTGATCTCTGCAAAGTTCAACTACAAAAAAATTTTATAAGGTATTTAAGGGGGGTCTCCCCATATAGGAGAGTGACCCCCCGAAAAAAAAATTTCATTGAAGGTAGCCGATATGGGTATCAAATGAAAGGTCTTGATAAGAACTTTCCAAAACTGTTCTTAGTTTGGCAAAATTTGCTTCGAGGGGCGCACAGGGAGGGGAAATACATGAAAAATTTGTGTCCCCCCCCCTCGCGATTGGACACCTGTGATCCGAAAAATCTGAAAAAAATCAGGGATGTAGGCCTTGGTGCGTACAATAACAACAAATACGTGAGAAGTTGCAATTCGCTCAACTTTGTTAGTAATAGTATGATTTATCGATTTTATGTTTTCTTGAATAAAATCTTGACGGTACCCTTAAATTCAATGAAATTCAGTGCGTAGGTGTCTATTTATAAGATTGATCTATCCTGAAAGTTTCATAAAGATTGAATCATATTTAGCGAAGTTATAGCGGTTAGAATTTTCCTGTATTACTATGGAACAATATGCGCTGCATTTATTACTATGGCAACATATGGCTATGGAACAACATGCGCTTTTTACCGACTCAGACACTACAGTTTTGCTAGGATTTGCATGAAAATTTCAGGAATGATAGGTGTCATGTATATCCTTGAGAATCGTTTCAGCTAGTAGTATCAGTAATCGTAAAACAAGATAGTGGCTGTTTTAAATGCGAAGATTGAATAATTTTGAGTTATTTTTTCCCAGCTTCAACGTTTGAGATGCATGCTTTGAACACTAGATTCAATTTAATGAATGACTGAAGATGAGTACCTACAATTAATGCTCATAAGTGAAATAAGTCAAGGAGGTGGGAGAGAGCTCCTAGCAAAAGGGTTTTGTAACCATTCTAGGATTCGAAAAAATTGGCCATGAATAGATGATTTCAGCACAGGAGAGTAGCCCCTGAAAAAAAATTCATCAAACGTAGCCGGTATGAGTATGAAATGAAAGTTTTCATGGGAGCTTTTCAAAACAGTTGTTAAAGTGTCAGTTCTTGCTTTAGTGGGGGCACAGGGGGGAAATACATGAAAAATGTGTTTCCTCCGTCGCGGATGGACATCTGAAATAATTATCAAGGGAGATATTTATGAGTATAACAAAACCAAAAACCTCAGCAGTCGAAATTCGTTCAACTTTGTTTAAAATGGTATGATCTTCGCATTTCATATTTTCTCCAATAAAATCGTCTTTGACATGTTTCTTGATTTGATTCGATCTGGTGACTGCATTTTGTAAATTGAATACAAAACCCTTCTGACATGAGCGTAGGTCTGTTTACCCAACTTGTTTTTTGTATGTTCACGCATAACTTTTAAACGGAGATAGATAGAAGAGTCCTGCTTTTGGCAAATGATACGTCTTTCTTCCAGTTAGGTCCCGTTTAAAGGATAAGAAATTCAAGGAACGGTAAAGGACTTTTACCGTTAAAACTAAAAAAATTCCGACTTTCACCCGGATTTTTCAGCATAACTGATCGACGCGCGTAAGGATTTGATTGCAGAGGTTTCAAATGAAGGACAACATATTGATCTAAAATGTATCGGAACAGAATTGAAATCCCTCTAAAGACTTTGTAGATATTAACAGTTAAATATGATACATTGATGTCGAGAAATTGAATTTAAATGATATTTCGTACGAAAAGTGCCAATTAGTTGGCACTCTGCAAGGATTTGTTAGAGATACCGAGTCCTTTGGTGAGAGATGATAAAAATCATTAGTATCCTTAATTTTCTACATAAACGGTATATTTTAGTCCATCATTTCTACCGGAAATAACCAATAAATTAATTCTAAATGTGGAATAAATACAATTCAACAATAGTTAAAGGGAACATTTCAGGATGTTTTTCTCTTCCGCATTCATTCTGTGCTTACCAATGAGCTTGGTATAAGATCCTTCTTACATCTTACGTTATATATAGGATTATAAAATTCCCCGAAGAAATAATAAGGATTGAATGGTTGAAAATTATAGAGGTGACTCACTTTCCAGTTAATATGATATGTATGTTACAACATATGCCCAGAAATCTAAAATTAATGATTTCCATACTAAAAACCGGCGAGAACCGCAACCTAAAAAGAGATACAATTCCTGATATAATTGATCGTAACTGTACAGATAAAGATGAAAATGCACAGCCGAGTTTTCATTGAACTATATGGTATGATTTTCTTGTAACTTTCATGAAAATTAGGTGCCATAATTAACTGAAAACTAAGGCGATGGGTATCGAATAAACGTGAACGAATGATGCGGTTAAGAAGGATATTTTTAAGTAAATTTCATGAGATTGATTGCGGAGTGAACCTTATGTTTACATATACAAATACAGACATATGTATACATATATATATATATATATATATATATATATATATATATATATATATATATATATATATATATATATATGTGTATAGATATATATTTATATTCTGACCTGACACTTCAGTGTCAGGTCAGAATATAAAAATGGCGGCTAGGCAAAGTTCAAAATTCGAAAATTTCTCAAAGCTACAATTCAAATTGGATTACTATGAAACTAAAATCAAGGTAGACGTTGATGAGATCATGGATTATATGTACTAGAGTTAAATTCGATTCCCATGAACGCTGCAGATTTTAGCCGTAGTGGCTTTTGCATTGCAGTAAAAAATTATATTTTAATATAAGAGAACATGATGCAATATACTCAAGAGACTTAGTTTTGAATGGTTTGAAATGAAAAACTTTGCCACTAAAAAGGGTGAAATAAAAAACTTATAGAAAAAAAAGAAAACCGACTTCGGAATGCCCTAAAAAGGATGAAATAAATTTTATGGAAGCGGTGCCAAATGAATTTCCCCATTTCAACATAAATACTTCCAACATGTGCACCATCACAAAAAAATCGGGGAAAAAATGATATGGCACCGCTTCCATAAAATTTATTTCATCCTTTTTAGGGCATTTCGGAGTCGGTTTTATTTTTTTTCTAAAAGTTTTTTTTTCAGTTGACCATTTTGTGGATCGAACTATGATTTCTCATCAACATCTGAAGTTTGATATTCAAATCTCACAAATGATCTCTGGAGCAACGCGTATAAACGACATTATTCTAGGATTCTCCCACACTTTTTAGCACTCATACGTGTGTTCATCTGCTTATGTTACTCTCTCGCTCAATGCTAGACTTTTGGAAGCGCTCACAAATTTCATTTCCAAGCTCCACAATGTTATCATCTTTTGAATTAATTTCTTCGTTTAGCTACCCTTTCTTGGCACTACCCGAGTCAAAAAGTCTAAATATTATTAGAGCAATACATTTTGCAAGGCCTAAATGTAGCCTGTTTGCAGTAGATATATTTGGCCGAAACTAGGCCTGATATTGGCTCAAGTTAGGTCCAATTTACAATCAAATTGAAAATTGTTCGGGCTTTGATTTATTGTGCTTCCTGCTTGAAACTAGTATAAAATCCAAGCACATCATTACCATTTCCTTTTCAAACGATTTTTGTTTCGGTATAAAAATTCAAAATAACATTCTAAATACTACTTATCGGGTTGACAAATAGAAAGAAGCTTGTATATTTTGCTCAATTGTAGGCGCTTGAACAAGTTCATTGCTAAATAACGGTATAATCTTTTATATACCGATGGAAATTGGGAATACAAAAAAAAACACCCAATTAAAAATTAATGCAAATTAAGGTGTTTGCACTTTCATCTAATGATTCAAAGCTTAACTTTAATCATAATTTACATACCGCACGCCCATCTAAATCATCTAATTTTGTTTTCCTGCAAATGTTAACTCGAATGAAATTCTTCAAACTTCGGTACAGCCTAAATGCAGTTTAAAAAAATTATGAAGCTACTTCCATTTTAACAGGTTTGTTTTATATATTCGCGGAGCTTTTTCGATCGGGGATGGCTGTCTATCTATAAGCATCCACATTGTCACCATAGAACGTTCAGCATCTTTAGTGAACCAACATGTTTTCTACAGAGGAATTACCAATATTGCAAAAAGTGTTGGTGCTGTAACCATTCCAAGCCGATCCATGATCGAGAGCCCGAGGAAAGTACGCTCCAAAATATTCTCCTTAATTTTTTTCGCAGTGGGAACCTTATGTGACCTGTGTAATTGCATGATGTCTTAAATGGTTTCTTTTGAAACAATTGAGCTGTTCAGTACATTTTTATTTTCAGGAAAGTGTTCCATTTCCTATCTTAAATTTTCCTACTTTCATTCAAGTGTCGATTGCATTATGATATGATTAACTACGCAGCATTGTGTATTGTTATAATAATGTTTTCAACTGCAAAATTGTCGAAATCTCCTTCCAAACCGAAGAAGGCTACTAGAATGCTTTCATATTCTTTTTCTCTTTTGCAGCACTTTAGCCTCTCTCGGATCTTCGCTTCCTGCAACAAGCGCCTCAAAGTGCCTCAGCCCATTGAACATGTTCTCCAATTTCGAAATCCCACCGCTGTACATTGTCATCGTCGACCGAGTCAAACCAGCGTTTCCTCGGTTTCCCCACTGCCATCCGCCCTTCAGTTCTCCCAACGAATACCTATTTGGGTATCCGTTATTTGCCCATACGATTCACCTGGCCCATTGTAGCTTCCGCAGTTTTACAATCGCTAAGACCTCCGGCTCGTCAAAAATTTCATACACATCTCTCAAGGGCGTTCAATATGTTTACGAATGCTTGGGACAATACCAACGTAAGTGTAACAAGCCTTCCAGTAGAAATTTACATTTATAGTAATCAGCCTACTTTTGGCCAGCTGGCGTGAGCTGTCAGCCTACTTCGGCAGAATGCAAATGTTAGTACGGTGTAATATATTCGATGTTTTACATGAAAAAGGTACAAATCACATTCCTTGCATGCTAAAAATTCACCTTGCAGTACCCACTGTAGACGTACGCCATTTAGAACAACCAAATGAAACACACGTTTACCTCCTTTCACAGACAGCTAGCTTGAGGAAGTAAACAAACTCCCATTCTTTTAACTTTGAACATCAACAAAGCATGATCAGATGAATGAAATGAAACGAAATTCTCTTCAGAAGGAGCGCTACGATCTTCTCCGTGGACCATCCAGATTTCACAACTGGAATCCGTCTCGAAACCGTACAAAACCTCGGATTTTTGTCGGCACTTCCAGATTTCTCCATATAACTTCATATGAACTAGCAAGCAAAGTCAGTCATGTATATGGTAGTAGGGCCTTTTGGTACATGGCTAGTTAAACTGTAGTAAGGCTTTGGTTAGGGCCCATGTTTCACACCCATAGCAAAGCACAGGTCTTATCACAGATTTGTATACTCGGGGCCATTTCATTTCGTTTATACGCAAACTGATTGTAAGCTTCCGTGATCGGTTTTCTTATGAGCAGCTATAGCTGTTCTGTAGGTCTTTAACCAAGCGATGATACGTAATCCAATTTATTACGTTTATTATCGGTTCATTATATTTTGCGGTCTATGTTACCAGCATGGTTAGAAAAATATCAAAAGAAAGCAGTAACCAATTACTTTTAACTATTTCGACTTCGCCTTGCTCCATATTTTCGGAAAACAATAACAATATGTTCTCCGGATAATCTTGAAAACGTGATTATTCATTACATTTCGCAATTCATAAGTCTCACCCAAAACTTAAACTTTCCCTTACAAACATCATAAATACGCCAACGCGAAACATGTTTTTTTGAAACAGCATCCGAAATAAATGTACGTACATTATCTGACTTATTTTTAGCGCCGCATTTACCGCCATCACATCTCCTCGCATCTCATTATTTCCGGTTATACTTTCTCATCACTTTTAAGAAGGTACAAGTCATGAATATTAAATAGCACGTACCCAACTCGAAAAAAACAATCAAATCAGATTTTAATGTAAGTAAAACACAAGTTTCGGTAAGATTCCCCTTGCCACGACACAATTTACGAACCAACCTAACAATGACAAGATTCAAAGAGATTTGAACCCAACAACAAAGATAAGGCGAAACCTGAAGGCAAATGAAGCATATGAAAAGTATGGTTTGTTTAAGAACTCCCGTTAATTGCCTAATGTACTCGTTAACCTCTGCTGGGCGAAGAAGTACTGATAACCAAAGTGATACCGTAGTCAACGAAGAAGGCTACTCTGGGTACTCTCCAAAAACTAAAGAGGGATATAAGTCCCGTGTTTTTTCGCTGACCTCAAAACACAGAACAGAACCGAACTCAAACTCGTTTTTGTGCAAAAATAATTCACTCAATCTTTGCAGGAATAAAAGGGTTAATAATTGAATAACTGCAGATTCAGACCGTGCAAACGATAATGACATCTTCCCACGATCTGAAAGTTTACCAACTGCGGCGTAACATTTGGAAAACATGAAAAACCATAAAATGCAGCAAACAACAAATTAGTTACCATCTCACCTTGATGGACCACTCATTCACCCACAGACAATAAATTTCTGCCCAATATCCGAGGACACTGAAGAAAGGTGGGCTCGACCTGATGAGGTGTGATGGAATGTGCTCGTGCTAGGAAAGCAGTCGAAAGGTTTGATTCGCTGTTTAATATTGTGTGGTTTGAATGACAATTACTAATGCTTTGAGATGGATTTTGAAGGTATTAGGCTAAAAGCAATTGTTATAGATTTCATTGCTATTTTCTTTTAATGATTTTGAGTTTAACTTGACGTGCTTTCAACAAAATACTTCCGCCGGATCTGGTTAACTAGATTTTGGATTTTAACCAGGTCAAACCTTTCCCGGCTCAGCGAGTTGATAGTACGTGTAAGGGCTAATTTAGAAAAACAAAAGAAAACCTTAAACTTTATTTCACTCTTTTTAGTGCGTTTAAGATGTACCCTTAGTTTGAAAGGCAGGAAACTATATGTACTCGTATATGTAAACACCAAACAAAAGCATCTAGGAAAAAAAAAATGATTAAATTTGTTTTATATGAAAGTGTAATTTATGTGAAAGTGCAATTGAATTTTAATAAATATATAAATTTCGATATGGTACTGTTAATGTCCTTGATATGCCTTATTGAATAGCCATAAAATTTTCAAATAACTAACATAAATGTGTTACCTGTAAGGTGTATGCAGATAATTGAAATTCCCCCGTATAATAAGCAATGGGGTGGATAAGGTAACGCTAAATAATTGTCCTTTCCCATTTTAGGTAAATTTCTCGAGAGAAATTTACCTATTGCGGAGAGCATCATATATATATATATATATATATATATATATATATATATATATATATATATATATATATATATATATATATATATATATATATATATATGTATGTGTATGTGATGAATCTCACAATAAAAAATCCAAAGTCGGTACGGCAGAAACAAAATGGCGGCCGCTCAAAGGTCGAAAAACGTGCAGTATTTTGTTGTTGTAATAGTGGTCAAAGCTTTCAACAGATTTTCATGAAATTCGGTAGTTTAATAGAAATTATAAGTATCTAAAGAATATCGTAAAAAAACTGGAGGTCAGGTTGCAAAAAACAAAATGGCGGCCAGTTGAAGGTCGAAACTTCAAAGGCTTTTAAAAGTCGCAATTTTGATCCGACATATATGAAACTTGGTTTCGAGATAAACATTACTTACACCTACAGTCTTTGATATTTTGGTGACCGTGCATGTGCAAATTTCAAAATGGCGGCCGTTTAAATATGCGTTTTTTTCATGTTTTTGTGGCCCTCTAGCGGTCACATTTTCCAACGGATTTTGATGAAACTTGAGATTATGAATCCCTGTACTATGTTCTTGTATTTTGCAGGAAATTATTAAAATTGAATGAAAAATAAAATAGTCGAAAATTTAAAGCCTAATATTTTTAGCTGCCATTTTCTTTAAAAATTGAATTATTTTGCCCTGTCTAGAGTGAAACTCCTATTTGAACGAGATAGTACATTGATTGATGAGGTCCTAGCATACAAAGATTTAAAATAATCCAAAATCCAGTGCATGCATTCAAAATGGCGGCCCCCGAAGGTCTGAAGGCAAGCGCAATTCGCTATTTTAGTGCCAACTGAAATAATGAATATTTTTCATTGAAACGTTTTAAATGACTTTACTTGAAAGAACTTATAAACCAGATCATTTTTAAGATATTGTATAATATTTTTAACAATACCCTAAAAAATTATAAAATCGCGACTTGTCTGTCTGTCCGTCCCTCCGCCCGTTTGTTCGTGCGTCATAACAAGTTTTCTCGCAAACCACATGAGCTAGAATGAGGAAATTTTCTACGTAGGTCAAAAGTGGTGCCTCTTGAAATTTGCAGTGCAAGAAAATATTTTAAGGTATTTAAGGGGGGTCTCCCCATACAGGCGGATGGCATACAATTTTTTTTATTTCTGTAGCCCTCTAGCAACCAAGATTCTCAACAGATTCCGTTGAAACTTGAAATTATAAGTTATTGAGGCAAGTTAATTTAATTTGATTAAGCAAATCGAATGACAA
Source organism: Odontomyia ornata (assembly GCA_963969285.1). Lineage (NCBI taxonomy): Eukaryota > Metazoa > Arthropoda > Insecta > Diptera > Stratiomyidae > Odontomyia > Odontomyia ornata. The sequence goes on along the minus strand of OZ017740.1, from coordinate 1,365,803 downwards.
ATAAAACAGTCGAAAATTTACAGCTTAATATTTTTAGCAGCCGATTTCAATAAAAATCGAAATGACGGCCCTCACAGTTCAGAAAAAAGTTGAAATGTATATATTAATGGCAATGCAAGTGCTGATTAAACTTTTATGGAAATCTTTTGAAATTAACTATTCGAGCTATTTAAGCCTTTGTGTGGTTATCACTGTGAACTGTGTAAACAGCAGATGCGAGAAGGGCGAAACCGGTATTTATATATTTACAACAAAATGTAATCCATACGCATGCAACTCAATTTAATTAGCAAAATATTTGCGCCCCGATAAAAGGTTTCTAAAAACGAACGTGGCCAGATTTTTTTTACGTTAATAAATACCCATGTGGTACTACCAAAATTGCAGAAAGAAGTTTAGTAGTAGGTAAGCCAAATTCTTTTTCGAAACTTTACGCTACATACGAGAAATTTACCTTTCCGGCTGGTGCTGTCAACGGGGATTTTTTCGTTTGAAATGGGATCTGCACAAAACTTAACCTAAAATAAATCCAATATTTTGGCAAAAAGTAACGGATAGTTTCATGTGAAACTCAAAAAACGCTATTTCTTGCAAATTTTTCTTTATTAAAGTCAATATATTCAAAATTCATTAATAAATTACCATTAAAAACTGATATATTATACCACAATGTGTTACCTTTCACATGCAACTTCAATAACAAGAACCTTTCAGTAAAGCAGAAATCAGAGCCGGAGTCCAAAATTTGAACTTAATCTAACGGGTTTCGTCCTTTACTGCTACGTGATTTATAGTAAATTAAATTTAGAGGAGACCCAATAACAAGGAAGCTCAATAGTTTAGTGAAAACAGATTCCTTTTACCTATTTGCATTCAAAAGTTTTGTGTGAACATACGAGGACTGTCCACAAAGTAACAACGTTTTGAAATAAGAATAAAAAAAGTGGAAAACAAAAATATTTATCTTATATGAATTTCGGAGGTAAACCCTAAGCCTATTTTTCTTCACAATCACAATTCAAAATAAGACATTTATGATGAAGTAGTACAAGCTTTTCAATACCCTCTCTGTAGAAGTCTGCCGCCTGCTAGTTCAACTACTGGTTTACACCGGGATGCAGCGTCAGTCTCAAAGTTAAGACGTAGCAGGCCACGTCTTCATCGATGGCAACAGGTGGTAGTCGCTCGGCACCAAATCCGGGCTATACGGCGCATCTACTCTGGACTACCTTCATACATAAAAGCAAGACGAGTGGGAAAATGACCCAGAAACTTTTGCAACGCATCAAATGGAAAAATGCAAAAACTATTTCCTATATAAAACGTCCAAAGAAAAACTTCTTTGCTTTCATTTAAACGGCTGCTATTTTGTTATAGTATTGCATTTGTCATTCAATGAAGAAAACCTCAAAGATACTTGAGTTATTTATCACTCTTGAAATTTTCAAGAAATGTGGTACGAAAAGTGAGCATTATCGTTGTAATATATGAAAGTGATATGCCTCTGTATGTTTTGCACGGCAGCTTTTTTGTAGATAGGGAATATAATTGATTGGTTCCATTCGTTCGATATAAGTTCTAGTTGCCAAATATGCTGAATGACTTTGTGGATGGCTTTCTAAACACGACTACCGCCTTATTCAATGAGATTCACCAGAATCTTATTGATGCCCGGCACTTTATTATTCATTTGAGCTTTAATGATGAAACAAAGTTCCTTCAGAGTTGGTGGAGCCACTCGAAGCTTTCTGAGAATATTAAGGCCTCAAGTACCCAAAGTAGATTCTTAATTTCGTGAACAACAAAACACCCTGCGGTCCAGATAGCGTACCAAATATGGTTTTTAAAATGCAGCAACCTGATTTTCAAATCAGTCACGGTCGCATACAACAACTGCGTTAATAAGGACTATACTTCCAAATGGCATAGAAATCCAATACCCTGACTTCCATTCGACATTGCGATGGAGATATGCACAACTTACTGCCAATAAACCTCCTGCCCAATCTTAGTAAAATACTTGAGAGAGTAATTCTGTTTCAGTTTGGGCTTTGAATCATGTAGATCTACCGAGCAAGCAATAATACAACTATCACCAATTTGTGCAGAACATATGCACTAGATAGAGGTTCCCAAACTTTTTCCCTCGTAGACCCCTTGTCATGTTTTTCAATTTTAGATAGACGCTTTGCTATTCACTTTGAAAGATTTAAATTCCTAACAGTAGTGAAGTATCTTTAGTGTGTAAAAGTAAAAAAAACACATTTTTACACATTTATTAATTAAATTTAAATCAAAATATAGATTACTATACCTGAAAAAAAACTAATCGAAAAATAAATTCATTTAATGTAGAGATGAACTTGATGGCTCAATAGTAAATTATCAATATTTGGCATTAATTTAATTAAGTTTAATCTCAAATCTCCTCGGTTAGTGATGTCGAGTTTTTTTTTTGTTATGGGACTTTCCATTTCTCTAGGTATGAAGACAGAAAAGCAATTGAAAACTTTATCGCAGTATTCTACATACAGGTATAATACGAGATAAGTAGCAGGTATGTTTGTTAGAAGCCAGAATTGTTGATATCCGTTTCTAAGCTGTTCCTTAAGTTCTTCGTTAGTGCTTATTCCAATCAATTCCTGTTATAATGTAACATCATTCTCTTCGATGTCAGCAAAAAGATTGATAATCCATTGCGGTATTACAAGCGTCAAAATGTCCTCGAATCTAGTTTCAAAATCTGAATAGACGGCACTCAAATTTGTACATAGATTAAAACATCGTCTTCCTGACAGATTACCTGGGATAAATCGGAGAACCGGGAAAATTCGTAACGTCCAATATTTTGCTGCATCAGTCAAATTCTGGCAAGAAACGCTGAAATGAGTGACTTTGTTTTTATCAAATTTAAACGGTCACCTTGCAACTGCAAGTTCACCATATTAAATTTAGCAAGCAAATCTGTCAAAAAAGCAACGTTAGTTTTTCCTTTGAATTAATTTCCTTTCGAATTTCCATCTTTACTGTCGAAAAACTCTAAAACAGTTTCAAATAGTGTAAAAAATCTTGACAGGCATAAGCCTTTCGACAGGCAGCGTACATTAGTGTGAACAACTAATTGGTGGTAGTTCTCGTCATTTCCTTCACACAACTGCGCAAATAACTGCGTATTCAACGCCTTGTTTCGGATTCGGTTTACTGTAAATGACGAATCGGAGAGACTCATGCAATCACATACAAATTTTTAGCAACTAAATGTTGTCTATGGAGTATATTGCTAATACTTCGGGTCTATTTTCTTTTAAAAAACACGATGAGGCCCAACCATGGCAGGTGCTCCATCTGTAGCTGCCGAGATAATATTTGATATAGGAGTTGCTTTTTCCAAGAAGTAACCCTTCAAAACATGAAATATTGATTCGCCTTTAGTATCGGTTGTCAAAGTTCTCGCAAATAGCAATTCTTTGTATATATTTTGATCCATAATAAAACGAACATATACTAATAATAATGCTTCATTGTCGTATATTTCGTATTGTTGTTTATTTTCGTTAAAAATTAGGTATAGGTTAGGTATATGTTATGTTTATTATATTAGGTTAGAGATAAGGTTAAAGGCTTAGGTTAGGAACATTGTTATATAATTTTTTAAGTATGTATAAGATAAAGTTTATGATTAAATTTTATTAGAATTAATTTAAAACATATTAGGTCTAGGATCAAAGTTTACTGTTCTGTTAAGATTATAAATAATTTTAGGATAGTGTTGGTTGGTTTTTTTTCTCCTTTTTCCAATTGATTTTAAAATATGCAATAATTTTAATTAATTGAATTTGCTAGAGTTTTTTTTTGAAAAAATATGTTTAATGATAACGTATAAATTTAGAGAGGCATTTGGGCCATTAAGTTTTTTTGTATGTTTATTGTTTGGAATTTGCTTTATATTCTTTGAAAATTTATACCGATTAGTATTGAATAAAGCGCTTTTGACTTTGACTTTATGCTTCATTATCAGGTAAAGTTGACTCGTCCAGCTGTAAAGAGAAATGAGTCGTTTGTAAATAATTATACAAGAAGCTTTCAACATCTTCAACGGCTGGTAAAATTAACCGTTCTCCGATAGTATGCGGTTTTCCGGGTTTCGCTTTAAGCAACGAGATATTGTAAGACGCTTACAAACCAATAATAATAAAAAATTTTAATTTATAAAGCCATTGTTTGAAAAATTGAGGAGAACATATTGTCGCGTGTTTTCGGTTCGCGGCCAATAATTTTAATGTTCCGGGAAAGTGAAAACGCAATGTCTTTTAATTTAAGTTAAAAGAGTTTATTTAATTAAATAAAATGCACAATAATCAGTTAACACTTTCACTAATTTTAATTTTCACTATTACGAAAAATCTAACACTTGTCCATAAATTTCTTATCGCAATTGTCTTCTAAATCACTTCACTATTACGAAAATCACTCTTCTACTACTCGAATAATATCGCTTCCCACACAAAATCGCAGTTCTTATCGCGGTCGAATGAATGATGATTCCCCCCATTCATTCAGCTCGCCTTTATATAGGGTCTCTACCTATTCACCCATTTCTCGTACGTTGGCGAATGTTCTACCGAGAGGTACCTGGTAGATTCGAGCAAATTAATGAATGGAGCGACGTCACTTGCAGATGTTGATCATGCTTGTTGGGTTCTCGTGGTTTCGAGTGCATTCGTGTTCTTCATTGTTGTGAAAACAATTGCGACAGTAGCTCGCAGAATTATTTGTACATGTAACAATATGTAATTGGGCATTATTTGGATATTGAACTACTAATAACTCAAATCTTTCCCATTTGGATATTGAACTACTAATAACTCAAATCTTTCCCATCCTATTAACAAGTACGAAACTACGAGTAATATATTATTAAAATAATGTAGTACTTACTTTTCTCCAGAACTCTCAAACAAAATGATATTGATTCACTGTAATTTAATTTAACTACCACTTTAGGTTATTATAAAATAAGGTTACTTTTCTTGTCGGGAACCACCAGGGCGGTTCACTGTATGCATATACATAAGACAACGAGCGAATATCCACACTTGATAATGCTACGAAGTTAAACCATTCATTAATATAGTATTAGAAGACTCACAACCATGTGGAGAAAATGCATGATGCGTAAAATGCCCCGAGATTCATAGGCCGCGCGAAAATAGCCATGCATCGCATCGACTCATAAATTTTGTGTATTACAGTTTAACCCCTGTAATTCACACATCTTATTCTCAGGCCTCATTCAAATTGCTCGAATTGTTTGGATTAACGAACGGATTGTAATTTTTTTTTAATGTCAAAATCATATCAATTATACAGTTTGTTACGATTTATAGCCCTTGACTCCCATTTTCATTTCTTGGATCCCCAATTTTTTCCCGCCCACGTAGAACACTTGCAGGTCTTCATCGACCTCTGACCACTTTGGGAATCACTGCACTAGATCTACTAAATGGACTTGGCTCAGTTTTGGTCGAGAAATTTAAGTTTAAACTGATTTCTTCCAATTGATCAATTGATTTATCTCGCATTCTCTTTACTTTCCTCTCAAATAGGGTTTATTTTTCTTTACCACTGCAGCCCCTTTCGGGCCTTCTCTTAGAGGTATTTTGTTAGAATATAGCATAATCTTGCTCGAACGTATGGGCACTCGGGAAGGTGCTATAGTCAGTACCATACTTTGGTCGTGTGTCAATCCATCCAGCTGCGATAAGCTCTGATTTGAAACCAGTGTGGTAATTGAGCAGTCACACCAGCAAACTGCTCGAAACACATCCGAAATTTTAATTGCAAATTTGGAAAAAAATTCATTACTTCCATTATAAAATATTTTTGTTATTATTGCTATTAAATGTGAATTCTATATCATTTTCCTTTATTTTAAATTTAAACGTTTCCTTTTAGTTACATTCTTCATGATATTTAACTTTTACAATTATTTAAAATCTTTTTCATTTTTCTATAATTCTGTTAATTTTTTAAAAATTCGAATCTTTAAATTGAAATTCCGCACATGGAGTCATTGATTTAGTGCATCCCATCCGGGTATTGCATTGCCGAATGCAATCTAACTCGGCTGAGCGAGCAGCTGGATTCGGTTTACCATTGCGACACAGGGAAATGAAAGGAGATTTGGAGGGATTAGGGGGAGTCTGTTATTCACCTTCACGGCGTTCACGTCGCGATGCCCAATCGAAAATATTTCTTTGAATAAAATTCGTTGCGTGGCCGGAAAGCCATCGGAATATATGGGATCAATAAGTCTGGTTGACGTGCCGTGTGTGCGTGTGTATCGTTGCCCTTAAAAAAGCATCAACCCGTAACCCGCCATTGAATATATTTTCGGCAATTATCATTGGAGAGGTGTGAAATGCTCCCTACGTTTGTTTACTAGTGGGTGCGTTTTACATGCATTCTAAGCTATAACTGAATAAACATGCAAATCATATGTTTGATTAAGTAAATTGTCTGGGCGGGAGCTTGCTGTGGGTAATATACGATTCCAATAACAATATCGTTTCGAAAGTGATGTAGTATGTCGGACGAGTTTTAATCTAATCAGCCTTCCCATTTATAAATTTCTATTATAACTATAAATAAACATAACGCAATTTTTTACGCTTTTCACTCGACGCCATGAGACGCATTTAGAGGAGTAGATTTATCAGTTACGGGTGACACTTGATTTAACAAACCGAGCAGATCTGTTTGAGAAGAGGACGGAAGATGTGTGCCAATTTTGTTCCGGTTTAAGTTATAATGTTTGATTTACAATACCTTTAAAGTAGCCTGCGAAGACTAATTTTCATGTCTAAAGCTAATCTCATCTCCGAGGAAATAAAGATTCTATTTGAACTCCTTATCAACAGAAAGAATTTGCAAAATAACTGAAAATTTGCCAGAATTATGCCTGAATTCGATATGTGTGTGCCCATTTCGTTCCGGTTTAAGTAACAGTGTTTGATTTATAATATCTTAAACGTACCCTGCAAAGACTAATTTTCATGTTTAAAGCTAATCTCATCTCCGAGGAAATAAAGATTCTATTTGAACCCATCATCAACAGAAAGAATTTGCGAGATAACTGAAAAGTTGCCAGATTCATGCGAGGAGAGGTGTGAAATGTTCCCTACGTTCATTTACTCTTGAGTGCGTTTTTCATGCATTCTAAGTTATAACTGAATAAGCATGCAAATTATTGGTTAGATTAAGTAAATTGTCTAGGCGATAGCTTGCTGGAGGGTAACACATGATTCCAACAACAATATCATTCTTGAAAGTGATGTAGTGTGTAGGACCAGTTTTAATCTAATCAATTTGTCCATTTATTAATTTCTAATATAATAATAAATACAAATAGCGAATTCATGTTTACTAGCCCCACCAACATCGTCAACGAGCACTCGAGAGGATGCCAGTTAGTACACGTTTTAAATTGTATATTTGATTATTTTTTAAAATTTGATTAAATTTTATATTTGATTAATTTTTATATTGGATTATATTTTATATTTGATTATTTTTATATCGGATTAAATTTTATACTTGATTATTTTCTATATTGGATTAAATTTTATATTTGATTGGTTTTTATATTGGATTAAATTTTATATTTGATTAAATTTTTTAATTGATTATTTTTTCATATTTGATTAAACTTTATATTTGATTTTTTGTATTCGATTAAATTCTATATTTGATTATTTCATTATTAAAAATCATATCAAACTAAATTCCCAAAGCATCAATAGTTGCTAAATTATTATGGTCACCCAATAACTTAGCTGAAAATGTATTGCACACACTTAATGACATTCATGAAATTTTAGTCCATTTAGACAAAAAAAGGGGAGCAAATACACCACACTTTTGACTGTTAGGTTCTTGTATGTATAAATGTTTTTATTAGGCATGTGATACGATTTCTCTACGCTTGATATATCTGAAATTATAAGAAAAACTGAAAGTAAAGCAAGAAATAAAGTAATGTGTAGGTAGATAAAAACAAACTCGGTCTTTCCCTTCGCTCAAACCTGGCCGAGTATAGGACCCACAACGATGGCAGGCTCCTCCACTGAAATGGGCTAGCCATCGGGCGCGCTCTTCCCTTCTTTTGTTTTACTAGGTAGAGTCGCCTTCCGCTTACGTGCCTTTTATGGCATAGAGTTATATGATTCCATCGGATAATGCTATAACATAAATTGGCTACGTTTGTATTCCTCATTTGATGGAAAAAGTCATGCAAATTATGTTTGTATGAATGTTCACTCAAATGGGAAATACATGGTCAAGTCTACGTTTGGATCTTGATCCGATTGGGAGGGTGCAAGGGGGCAGCGTTTCTTCTTGGATGCCCCACTCTTATTTCGGGACCATAAGTATCGTTGTAGTCCGCGTGGCTTAGTAGTCAGAGCACTAAGCCCATAAGCCGAAGGTCTCTGGTTCGAGTTTCATTGGCGTCAACGAGATTTAGTTCAAGTGATTCTTCGGACGGACTTTAAGCCTGTTCAGTTATGATACGCGCTGGTTTAAAATCAGAACGTATCGCAGCTGGGTGGACGAACACACGGCCACAGCGTGATAATGATCATATCACCTTATGGAGTGCCGATACATTCGATCATGACAATGAGATACTCTAACTTTCTCTCAGCGAAGGCCCGAAAGGCCCGAAAAACAGAAAAAAGTATCATTGTTAACGACGAAGCCTCCGCAAGTCCGTCCGTTTTTGCAAGGCCCTATTTTGTCCTCTGAACTAGCGTAAACCGAATGTCCCCGGCTCGAATCCCTTTCGTGACGAAGAGATTTGTTTCGAGTGATTCTTTGGACGGACATAGCAAAGCATGATACTGACCTTTTCGATTTCCGGAGTACTAGTGCATTCGATCAAGATAATGAGATACTTAAACTATCTCTAAGCGAAGGCCCAAAAGGTACCATACTGTTGAAGAAAAAATTCCAAAAGTGGACTGAACAAATATTGTTTAAATCTTCATTTACATGTTAATTCGGAAAATGGTGAACATTTGCTGAGTTGTAGGATAAAATGTGTAGCCATGTACCAAATGCTAAATCTTTTTGTCAATAATTTTGTTTATTTGATATCCACAGGCCAACTCTCTTTTTTTCTTAAAAAGCCGTCGGGCCTTGCTTTGCTGTGTAAGCAGGCGTGTTTCGACTCCTTTGAGTCATCTTCAGTGTGTTAAATCTTTATTTAAGTTAAGAATAGAAAAAGTGCAGGCTTAAGTTAAATTTGAATCAGGGTAAGGTTTATGCATTAAAATGACATTGAATAGCTAGTCTCTCTTTTTTGTTAAGTGCCACTTCGGTATATGAAAGATCCCATTAAGAGCCTTAGTGAATTTCTTCTATACCAAAAATTTCCAGATCAACCACTTTTGATCGACCTATTAAATTGGCGTCGGTAGCGAAATACTCTCGAAGAAGAACTGCTACAATAGTAAGTTACTGGAAAACATATTTGAGACTAAAAAAAAATTTTTTTAAAAACTCTTTCAAAAATGTTTACTTATCAGAACTTTATAAAAACATGTCGGGTAGATAGAACCACGCTGGTATCAGAAGGGTTTTGTACTTAACATGCGATGTGCAGACAAACGATTATAGAATGATTTAATTCAAGAAATACTTTAATGACATTTGCAAGAAATACGAGTATATGTTTGCTTTGAAAATCTGGTTTGATGGAAAGCCCATGTAGTAACCGCATTTGGTTGTTGTAGTCGGCCAAATTTCAAATGGCAATAACTTCTGTACATTTCATAAATATTACATTACTTAATACTACCACTCGCCTAAATTTCATGAATTACCCCTTCTTTTGCCTCTCTCGATACTGATAAAGTAATTTTAAGACCTGTTTTCAAAAGGTCTCATTTAAACGTTTTATATGATACCCTACTTGACTACCTCTGACAAACATTTTTTTTTTTTTTTCAAAAATCACTCCTCTATTTAGGGGGGCCCTCTTAAAACTCTCTAAAAAAAGTTCATCCCAAAACTTTCTAGAAGTCATAACTTCGGACCTTTCCACAAAGTTTCATGCTTGTAGCTTTTATAGTTTCGGAGAAAAACTGCTGTGACATACAGACGGAGAGACGGACACAGGTCCCGATTTTAATAGGGTTTCGTATTTTAGTACAAAACCCGAAAAAAAATCAATTCGAGTTTAACCAGAACCAATTGAAGTAGCAGGCTTGTCCTCCTGTCAGAAGAGCTTTGTAAAATAATTACTATAATTTTTTTTTATATGTAGCTACTTAATATTTGTCTGAAAATTATCAAACAAGAAAAATGTTACATATGTATATTGTTTCGACGTGTGTACTACATAAAGTCTCATGAGAACATCATACTTTAGATACACACGAGTGATGGCGACCACCATGCTCAGAGGTGAGAGAATTATTCGGATTTTTAGGTAAGTTTCTCGAGAGAAGTTTACCTATTGTGGAGAGCATCATATATATATATATATATATATATATATATATATATATATATATATATATATAGATATATATGTACACACTTGCCAGAAAAAGTATCCGTACATGCAAGATACCAAAGTTATCGTTGTAATAAAATTTGAATGCTTTCTTTTATAATATCAAAAAAAAGTATCCGTACAGAACAAATCGGGGAATTCCCCGTGTTATGCGAAGACATATGCAGACGCATTTTAATGTTTTTAGGTCCGATAATAGTTCTACTTTAAGTTGCGATAGGTTTAAAGGTGTGTGCGGTTTTTTTTTAATTTTTTGTGCACTAGAATACATGATGACGACCAAAACTAGCGAAATCAGTGCTGAGGAAAGGAAGATTATGCTGAAACTTAAGACTGAACGGAAAACTTACCTCGAAAATGGTCTATGAGTACGCAGAGCTGACTCCTCTGTTCAGTACGTGGTGAAAACATTTACTACAACTGGTTCGATTATGTCAAAGCCTCGTTGTGGTCCACCGTCCATACTAACTGAACGCGAAAAAGGAAACGTTTTGCAGGCAGTTAAAAAGAATTCTCGAGTAACTGCTTCCTAAATTGTTACAAATATAAAAGACTTTTGGCAAGGTTCACCATGAAGATACCATACGAAAAATGCTAAAGAGAGATGGATATCACTCATGCATAGCACGTAAGAAGCCATACATTTCTGAAGTGAACAGGAAGAAACGTGTGAACATGCAAAAAAATTTATAAACATTCCACTAGAGTTTTGGGAGCAGGTTCTATTCTTTGAAGAAACCAAATTTTGCATATTTGGCATTAAAGGAAGAAAGTTAGTGTGGCGAAAGACCGGTACTGCCTTCGCAAAAGAAAATCTCGTATCAACTGTGAAACACGGTGGAGGGGTGTGATATGTAATGTGGCGGCAGAAGGAGTTGGCCAACTTGTGTTTACAGAATCAACCATGGATCAATACGGTTACCTTCATATTTTGAAGGCAAATTTGAAGCAAAGCGTTCAGCAGTTGAGGCTTGGAGACGATTTCTGGTTCTAGCAAGATAGTGATCCCAAGCACTGAGCACATAATGTGAAGCTTTGGTTGCTCTACAACACAAAACGTCAACTGTGTACGCCACCCAAATCCCCCAACCTTAATCCCATTGCGCATTTGTGGAACTTGTTGGAGCGCAGGATCCGTCAGCACAGGATAACCTCGAAGAGAATGCTGAAAAACGTTGCCGTCGATGAATGGGGCAAAATTACCAGGCAGGACACAGCCAAATTGGTTGACTCCATGTCAAATCACCTGTAGCAGGTCCTTAAGAGAAAACGTTATCCGATAAGTTATTAAGCTCTGATATGTAATAAAATATTTGAATTTTTCAAATTAATATTGTCATGTACGGATACTTTTTCTGGTTCGTTTAAGTAAGGCTTTTTTGCTTTTATTTTGTAAAATCTAATACCACAAGAAAAATTTATAGAAAAGATAGTTTCATTAATGCATAAAGTTTTTCGCTTAAATATTTATATGTAGCAGCTTTCTTTAGCATGAATTTCCTAATATGTTGCTTTCTTGTGATGTTGTACGGATACTTTTTCTGGAAAGTATACATATATATATATAAATATATATATATATATATATATATATATATATATATATATATATATATATATATATATATATATATGGGATATAACGAAATTTGTGACCACGCTAGAGGCTGCAATTTTGCTCCAATTTTCATTAAATTTACAGGAAAGGTGTATTGGGTAAATATCTCGGTTAAGTTCGTGAGCCACAGCTATATCTACCGGGCAAAAATAAAATGGCGGCCATTTTAGACGAAAAATCGTGATTTCTGTTCTCACCAAATTATAGCTCCGATTTGGTTGAAATTTGGTATAAAGGTTCACTGATGTATATGATGAATTTCACAATAAAAAATCCAAAGTTGGTACGGCAGAAACAAAATGGCGGCCACTCAAAGGTCGAAAAACGTGCAAAATTTTGTTGTTGTAAAAGTGGGCAAAGCTTTCAACAGATGTTCATGAAATTCGGCAGTTAGATAGAAATTACAAATATCTAAAGAATCTCTTAAAAAAACTGGAGGTCAGGTCACAAAAACGAAATGGCGGCCAGTTGAAGCTCAAATCTTCATAGGCTTCTAAAAGTTGCAATTTTGATCTGACATATATGAAACTTGGTTTCAAGATATTATCAATTATTAAAATTGAATGAAAAATAAAAAAGTCGAAAATTTAAAACCCAATATTTTTAGCTGCCATTTTCACTAAAAATTGAATTTCACTGAAAATTGAATTATTAAAATTGAATGAAAAATAAAAAAGTCGAAAATTTAAAACCCAATATTTTTAGCTGCCATTTTCACTAAAAATTGAATTATTTTGCCCTGTCTAGAGTGAAACTTCGATTTGAACGAGATTTGGCACATTGATTGATGAGGTCCTAGCCCACAAAGATTTAAAATAGTCCAAAATCAAATGCATGCATTCAAAATGGCGGCCCCCGAAGGTCAGGAGGCAAGCGCAATTCGCTATTTTAGTAGCACCTGAAATAATGATTTTTTTTCACGGAACCGTTTTAAATGACTTATCTTGAAAGTATTTATAAATCAGACTTTTTTTTTAAATATTGTAAAATGTTTTTAACAATGCCCTAAAAACTTATAAAATCACGACTTGTCTGTCTGTTTGTGCGTCACAAGTTTTCTCGCAAACCACATAAGCTAGAATGAGGAAATTTCCTACGTAGATCAAAAGTGGTGCCTCTTGAAGTTTGCAGTGCAAGAAAATATTTTAAATGTTTAGGGGGGTCACCCCATACAAGGGGGGGGTGATATAAACATTTTTTTTATTTCTGTAGCCCTCTAGCAGCCAAGTTTCTCAACAGATTCCGAAAAAGCTTGAAATTATAAGTTATTAACGCAAGTTAATTTAATTTAATTATGCAAATCGGATGACAAATAAACAATTCGAAAATTTGCAGCTCAATATTTTTAGCAGCCGTTTTCAATAAAAATTCAAAATGACGGCCCCTGATGGTTCAGAAAAGAATCGAAAATGTATATATTAATGGCAATGCAAGTGCTGATTAAGCTTTTATGGAAATCGTTTGAAATTAACTTTTTGAGCTATTTAAGCCAAAAAGTTATCATCTTTGTATGTAGCCACAGTGATATGTATAAACAGCAAATGTGAGAAGGGCGAAACCAGTATAAGTATGTTTATACCAATTTATTACCCGCGGATTTTCAATATGTGATCCATACGTGTGCAACTCAATTTAATTAGCAAAATATTTGCGCCTGTATGAAGGGTCTCCAAATGAGAACGGTGGCAGATTCTTTTTGTTAATAAATACCCATGTAATGCCACAAAAATTGCAGTAAGAAGTCCAGTAGTAGGCAAGCCAAATTCTTTTTCGAAACCTTACGCTACATACGAGAAATTTACCTTTCCGGCTGGTGCTGCCAACGGGGATTTTTTTTACTTATGCAAACTAAATATGCCATGTATAACTTAGCTGTTTAGGGCACGATTTTTATAAAATTTTCAGAAAACGTGCATTTGAGATTAGGCAATCTTGGCAAATTTAAGAGTTACCTTTAGATTTTATTGACGAAAATGTAAAAATCATAAAACGTACTATTATTAACAATTTTGATAAAATTTGAGTTTTGAGGAATTTGTTGACCTTGCACTGATCCATGATTTTGTTCAGATTTTGCTTCTCAAAGATGTTCAATTGCGACGGGGAGGACAAAAGCTTTTCATACATTTCCCCTCACCCTGACCCCGCGATGCAAATGCTGGTTGGTTAAGACCTGTTTTGAAAAGTTCTATCAAGACCTTTCATTTGATACCCATATTGGCTACATTTGGCAAAAAAATGTTAAAGGTCGCCCCTATAAAACTTTATCTAAATTTTTTCATACTAAAAGCTTTAAGACCACTTTTGACATACGCGCAAAATATCATTCTAACTTAAATGGGTTGCGAAGAAATACTATATGCCGTGACACACGAACCAACGGACAAACAAGTCTCGATTTTAGTAGAGTATTGTAACCCTAAAAACTATGCGCTTATATGCACATTCACTAGTTGCTCCTTACTGCAATTAAAACATGTTTCATCAAACGATCAAAGGTGAATTTCAGACCATCAAAAAGCACAACGTTGATGACTATCAAAATGATACCCAACATGTCAGATAACAAACAACATTCGCTGAGGTGAGATGAAGATTTGTGTTGACGACGTTGTCGGCAGCAGTAGTGGAGACGCCATGCTCACTTTCAAGCCAGCCTGTTGATTTGAATTTTCTACCGCATTTCAGGTTGCGTGAAAACCGACAAAGATCGTAATGGCGTTCGCATTATCGTTAGGTGTGTCATACGTGCCACAGATTTTATCAAAACAATTCATATAGGAGCAAATGGCATGATTTTGATGAGCTGTAAAAATCTTTTGGCTTTTCTTTCGTAATTCAGGTTAACGAGAGACCCACTGCAACCAATGTACGAGTATAGTTTCGGATGAAACCACAAACTCACCTTACATACACGTTAAAACATCCTAATCTTTGGAACCATCTTTATTCGGAACTTAATTGTTGCTCTATATTATTGCGCGACCTTACAGGTTATTAGCATAATCTGGAGATTGGATTAGCAAATTCATGATTGTTTTCAACGACGTCAACATGAAGCGAGGTGATAGGTAATGTATGATTAATTTAAGTTTGTAACCACATATTAGCCTTGCAGACAAGCTGACTCCTAGTGTTGTCATCTAACGTTTTCTTTCATCTTCAAGGCTAAAATCTAAATGAACTGGTTTTTAAATATAATGAATATTCGGTAATAGTAATCACAACAGGTGAAAGTACGAAATTATTCAAACATCATCAATTGACCGGCTTGAGGCTGGACCAAAATGATTCACTTTGCAGTCATGCATAGTAAATACAAACTGTGAATGAGTATTTCAATTTCATTGAACATTTGACTGAGTCATATGCATGTCAGGGAAATCTTACGGAGTATCTTAGTGACGCAGATCTTGCAATGAACAAGAAAACTGACCAACTCAAGACGTTCTGCTGAAGAATATGATGAATCCAATTGCTTTCACTCAGAGAGAGTCTGAGAAAGGTAAAATCACATTGTCCATATGTTTGAAACGAGTGTAATTGCGCGTGTCCTACTACTTACGTCTGTTGCTTCTATCCGGTATTTATCTTTATTTCAATCAAAATACGAAAGCATTACTAATACTTGGCCCATATCATGTGTTAATCTTTACAATCAATGCTTTAACTTGTGATATTGTTGGCCAAATTTCTTACTTAAGTAAGTCCTTCGATCTTCGAAAAATACAGAAAAATCCTGCAGCCAAAATAAAATAGTTGATACCTCCCTTGCATTAAAATCTGTGAGAAAGAATAGTTAAAGTATATAGTTCTTATCTGAATGATTGCTTAGCAAATGTTAACTTACATAAAAGCTCCTCAGGCTTCTATTTAAAATTAGGAAGAATAATTGGGACACTCGCGGAGTACAAGCTTACCGTTTTCCTCCTTTCAATCGTTAATTTGTGACACCAAAACATCCCATTGCACAATGCCATCAAATAAAAAACGTTCATACCACCTTTGCATATCTCACATTCCCAAATGAACCAGACAAAGTGAAAAAAGATACAAGAAGTGTTTTTAATTTACGGCTGTCAGATATTATATAAAATGTCAGAAATGTATGGGCGAATTATGAGTTTAAGGCTCCTGATGGTGCTTCTGCAGCCATGGATTAGCTACTTTAGCAACCAATTTTAGTGAATATGATCAGCATAAACAGTATGGTGCCATCATTCGTTTTTATCATGCACCTTCATATGCATACGCATACTCGTATGTGAATGAAATCTATAGTTAGCGATCAGATAAGATTCGGACTCCCTTTGTCATCGGAATACTCGCGAATAACATTCAGTTGCCCTAAACGAAAAGATTTAATGTTAAAATAAAGGATAAATGAGATCCTAATGAAGGAGCATATTTTTGATGTATGTAATTTCAAGCATGGCTTGATTTATGATTATGCGAATTTAAAGTCGGGGTGGAATCCGATGATATCGCGCAGTTTGCTTGGCGAATCGAAATTTATATTTATCGTGATTTGGAGCCCGCTGTGATATTTAATTGTGTAATTTCCTTCCTTTAATGTATTTTGACAATAAATTTGTGAAATGTTTTGTTGGCTCTTAAATAAGATTTTAATAATAGGATGTTCGGTGGAGCTTCGCTTGGAATTATGGAAACTGTTGCGAAACTGTGTATGACGGGTGTACCTTTCTTCCTTACAATTCGGTAAACATTAAATAAATAACAAACGAAAGTATTTTCCGACAATCTATTAATCACGAACATGCGGAAAAGCTTATGAAATATATCTGACGCCATTTTCAATCAACTTACACCTGACACATTGAGCACTCGCGTTATAAATCTTTTCAGCTACTACCAACATTTCAACGGGTGTATTTATATGATAAATCCTATCCCGTAGCTGGATTGCAACCAACCATATTCGGTCATATATGAATGTGGTCTATAATAGAGGCAACCAACAAAGCTGGACTACAGATAACCGACAGCAACGGTGCCGTACGCGTACGAGTCTCCATTTGGCTTTCACTTCCAACCAATATGCACTAGGCTGGCGGGAAGGCTTGTTGACATCAAATCAAATTACGTAAGAGAAGTGTTAACTAATTGATTTGAACATGCATCAAGTTACACTTTGGTACACTTGAGCTAAGTCGTGGTGGCAGCAGTACCACTAATATGTATCGAATCAACTTCTTGCAAAATAGACAAGACACTTCCAGACGTCGGTCGGCGTCTTTTGGTCGACAACTGCAAATTATTATCCTGATTATGTAGCATTCTTGTCTTCAGGTTGATTTTCAGTTATTCATGTTAGAGCTATCTGCTTGTTAGGAAAGCTATAGACTGTCCTTTTAAATGTCTTTCGATTCACTCAGTAGTAGTAAAAATAGTTTGCTAGTTTTTAGAGTGGTACCCTGAAATCATCTTAGCAAGGTAATTGAAGTGCTTTAAAAGTGATAACATAAAATAATACTGACCGAATTTTCGGTATAACTGCTATGAGCAAAACGTTTAAATAAAGTAGCAAACTTGAAATTCATACAGTACGGTCCACATCAGCCGCTCGAATTCCGGTGCGATCGAGATAAGGAAATACAAGTACTCTATATTTAGGAGAAGGCTCGACAGGAGCTGTATTGCTAAAACAAACAAAACATGATAAAAATCCTTAAAAGTACTGCGGTTCCATGTTGTAAAAATATATTTATTAGAGAAAAATCATATGGCTGACCATGCGGTTCTAAAGGGTGGTCGAACCAAAATGCACGATGTTAATTGTAAATGAAACAAATAGTTTCCGAGAATTATGTTAATATTTTTTATTATATTAAAAGGATGTATGACAATTATGCGTAAAACAAAATATCACTCAAATGCTCGCCACGGCGACGGTGGCACACTTCTATCCGATGTTTCATATTTTCAATGAATCTTAGACATAATTGAGTTTCAATGTCGTTAATGTACTTGGCTTATTGACATGCACTTTTTTTAAATACCCCAAGAGATCCAAGTCCAACGGTGCTACATCACATGATCGTGGCGGCCAATTAACATCGCCACAACGTGAGATAACACGGCCATTGAATTTCTCAAATGTGGCAATTCATTTCTACAAATGCGGCAATTCTGCTTGTTGACGAATCCACTGAGGTGAAAGTGCGCCTCGTCGCTGAAGATGATTTTCTTTGTAAAGTCACCATTCCCTTCTGTCTATTCAGCCAACCATTTGTCGTACTGCCGACGCTTGAAATGGTCAGTAGGCTTCAGCTCTTGAGTCAATTGAAACTTGTAAGCGTGTAAATTCAAATCTTTATTCAAAATTCACATCAGTGATGTTCGTGAGATGTTCAATTGTTGGGCACGACAACCAGTCTACGTTGACGGCTCTTCTGCCACACTATCACGAACAACAGCAATGTTTTTCGCAGAACGAGCTAGGTGAGCATGGACAGGTGATTTCAAATTTTCTACAGACCCGTTTTGCTGAAATTTGCGCACAATTCTCCCGATTGTGGACACCTTCGGCCGATTATGCTGACCAAATTTTTTTTTGGCCCAATATAGACCAGCGTTTCTAACAAAAGAGACTAGCGCTTGCTAAAACTGTGGTTTCGTCAAAGATGACGGACACCCATCCTCGAGGCATTTTAGACTGTTTTTCCCTTCGATATATGTATATCATTTCTCAACACTTGCTCGAAGGGGATAGGCCCAATAATTTTGCATCGTCATCATTTATGGCATACCTCCAATTCAGACCATTGCCTGCAGTATTAGTTGCTTCCAATCATCGCCACGCTGCAACCTTATTCGTCCATTGAAAATTCCAAGCAAGTTTCTTCGGCTTACCAACTGGGCTTTTACCCTGCGCTGTATTCTTCAAAGTTCGTCTTGGGAGCCTAAGCTCTTCTATTCTCTACACATGTCCTGCCCATTATAGTTTGCGTAGTTTTACGCGTGTGAATACAGAAGATCCGAAGACGTCTAGGTTCACGAGACAAAGAAAAGTAGGAACGACTACTATGATGAAAAATACAAGGAAGCGATTAAAAAAAGGAACCAGGTGCACAAAAAATGCATGTACGTCCAACTTGGGCCAAAGTAGAAGAATATAAAACTTTTCAACGACAATCTAAACAAATATGACGAAGAAAGAAACAATTGATCATCAATATCGAGATACAACAGATCAACGAAAACCTGACCCTGCATGAAGTCAGATCGGCTGCCTCTATTAAACAACTAAGAAATACCTTTAATCCACAAACAAATCTTTGCGAAAATGCACAGGGAACAATCATAGGCAACCCATTTGAAATTAAAAACAGATGGCTGCAATGTTTCCAGAACCTATTCACAGCATCCCCAATAATGACTGAAGCTGTGAACATTCCAGAGGAAGAGCAAGAGCTCCCTGTCTGACCACCAACCAGAGATGAAATACAGGCAGCAATACGTGACCTTAGAAAAAGCAAGCCTCCTGGAACAGTAAGAATACCAGCAGAACTGCTCCAGAGTGGGAGTATCCATCTAAGTAACCTTTTGCGTCGATATGCAGAATATGGTCAGAGGAGTATTTACCAGAGAATTATTGGAAAGGTATAATATAAACTGTACACAAAAAGGGAGAAAAGGTAAGGTGTGAATATTATAGAGGCATCGTTTTTATATTGGCTGTTGTCACAGAAACCCCTTGCACTTTTTTCATGCGGTCCTTAAAATACCACCCAAGCCAAGGTTATAAAGGTTAAAATAAAAATGGTTAAGTAAAAATAAACGAAAACGAAATGGGAAAAAAGCCAGCCGTTGCGGTACCAACACCGGTTTCATGGGCCCAGCAATCCGAGTTGCTGTATGTGACGATAATTATTGAATGCAAGACGTCGTTTATAAATTCACGGAAAATAACATAGCATGCAGTTCAAGGGGACATTTGTAGTTGATAATAAACCTTAAACTTCCTTCGCAACATCAATCCAGATAAAGTGCAAATTTTGAATACTAAGCGGTCACTGGAATTCAAGGTTTACCAAGTCGAATCAGGACCTTTTTCGTGAACGTTGACAAATGACAAAAAAAAGCCGCACTTCTTAAAAGTAGACTTTAATAAATGGAAGAATAGTGACTCGGACTTGGAGCAAGAAGGCGGAAATATGGATTTATTTAATAAGCTAATAAGCTAGTAGATATGGGACTTGATAAGGATGATGAACCATCGTTTGATGATCTCGATGATGAAGAGAAAGATTCCGACGGTAGAAATATACCAAATTTAACGGATGGCTCAGGTGATAGTAATAAGTATAATCCAACACCAGCCGAGACACCCGGAGCAACAAAGATGGAAAATAATTAAATTAAAGAATATAAAACTAAGAAAGAAACAATTTTAACATTGAAAAAATGGAAAGAAATGTAGTAAGCATAAAAACGATCATTCAATTCAAAGCATTCATTCTTCATATACTTGACTATATCTTACGGGAAATCTACGACGAAAAAAATACGAGCCAATTGATTGAAATCCATCCTAAGCGTTTGCTTTTCTTTCATCCTTTCTACGATGATTTGATTATTGTAAATATTTCACAACACCGGCAGAATAACCAGTCCGCAGTTTATTTGGTTAACTCTGTAAAGATTATTCAATCAAAATTCGCAATATAAATGGAAAAAGAAATCTTACATTTCAGATTACGATGAAGATGATTGGAAGGGAGTAAAAGAACTTTTTTAAATATTCCCCAGATGGTTTGGCCGCGAAACCGAATCTAAATCACGAAAAGAAAATAACTTTCAAAAAATCGCCTGAATCAAAACAAAAGCACAATACTGGCAGAGTGTCAGTCACATTGGCATTTACACCTGATGGGCGAATGTACTAGATGAAGGGAAATTTGGATTTCAATTGCCCATTAAACACCAGTTGGGGGATCGCTGATGCAAGCTGCAACGCAATTGAACGTTGAATCGCCCTGAAGGAAAATGAACGGCCTAACAGTTGAAACCAAGCCGATGAAAAAACAGGAAACAAAGAATTTTTTCGGGGGACAAGGATCGACAACGGAGGATCGAGTGCGACGAGCAACAAGAAATTTTTCCTGGGATTCATCGAAGGGAGAAAATTACAACAGCAACCGAGGGGCGTGCTTTACCACAGCGACGACGAAACAATTAACGACAGAGACAGAGAAGATTGCTAGTAGAAGTTTAACAAGAAGTGCGCTAGAAGGAGAACTTTGCAATGCAAACTACTTCGGGGGCCCCCAAATAGGAACAGTCGACCAAAGAAAAATATTGTTTCGGAAGTAAACGTCAGTTTCGGATTATCGCCTCATTTCCTTAATTTCCTACTTTCCAAAGTTACTTGAATGACTGGTTCATAATCGACTCTCAAACTCATTAGCTCCTATTATTGCTCCAGACAAGCATGGCTTTCTCAAAGGAAACTCTACTACCTCTAATTTAATGGACTTCACAAAGAGTATTGCAAGAGCTTTGGATAACCAACTGCAAGTTGATGTGATCTTCATAGATTTCTCCAAGGCGTTTGACACTGTGAATCTTTGTCTTTGTCGTAAGCTTGAAGCTCTTGGCATCTCGGGTGCTCTTCTATCTTGGACGTTACCTTATCTACCGTGTCGTCCCTATCAAGTAAGTACCTGTGGTACTACGTCTAGTCCTTTTTATCCTTCATCTGGTGTTCTACAGGGTTCAATTCTTGGGCCTCTTCTCTTTCTGTTGCTCATAAATGATCTCTCCTTTGTAATTAATTCCTCTTGTCTCTTGATGTTGATGACTTCAAAGTATTTCGAGCAGTCAAATCTTATTTAGACTGTCAGCTCCTCCAAACTGATCTAAATGCTCTAAATAAATATGTGTTTGAAACTATTTATATCTTAACATTACTAAATATCATAAAATGACTTTTTTCTCAAGGACTCTCCTATTAATTTTAATAATTTATTAAATGATACTTTACTCTCTGAAGTGTTCAGTCATAAAGACCTTGGAGTAACTTTTGATCCAAAACTCAAATTTGATGCACATATTTTAAATGTGATTACTAAGGCATCTAGAGTTTCCAGGTTTATCTTTAGGCATGTACATGAATTTAATAGCATCTCTTATGTATCCGCCTATTTGTTAGTCTTATTCGCTCTTTGCTGAAATACTGTTCGGTTATCTGATCCCCCCGATAGATGAGACATAGGAATTCTCGTGCCTTCTTCTCGTGAAAGCAAAGGCTATTCTATTGAGCTGTTTTCCAAAATCGAAAAGCAATGGATCTATATTCCTTTTGAACTTCCTGCAGCAGTTTATTTTGAAGACTTACACAGCTATTTAAATGACATAGAAAGTATACATAACGAAACTACAAGTATAATCTAAATATGCCTCGCGTGCGGCAAATCCGCTTTAAAAAAACTTATCTCATAAAGCAGACACTAATCAATTAATTAAAAATTAATTATAAAATATTCCCAATCTACACTAATCGATTCCGTTTAACTTTAATCCAACTTGCTAATCATGCGCTACTTCAAAATTATCTCATCTTAAAAGCGATATCTCAATTATAGGGGATCAATGCTTAATTGCTGTTGAAGTCTTTCTTCTGAATGACTTGGAAGATCTCTTGAGCCACACCACAAGACTACGAGTATAGTGGCGAAATTTTTATGGAGAAAAAACATCCTATTCAACACTTGGATTGACTTTTATGAAGTATTCACGGTATGCGATCCAAAAAGCCGCCACTTGATACTAAATCTACCCGAAATGGACAGGTCATCAAGAATTTGGACACGTAAAGATCGCGCACATGCGGAATGTGTGAAAAGGTGGTCCCGATACGTTTACACCTGTCTGGTATTATGACGATGGTATCTGGGTAACATTTTGATAACCGAAAACTATAGAAAACACTTCTTCAGTGTTCACTTCCAATCAATACCTAAATACCTATGCTGGACACAGTCAAAAGGACGTTGTATTCCCCAAAAATGTGAACATGATGTGATCATGGTTTCATCTTAACCAAACACATTGTTATCGCCTCGCCGCGATCGAGATCAAAATCGTCATCTCACTGAAGCATGCATAATGACCATGCCATCTTGCATGAGTCAGGACTTAATCGTTTATTGATCAGTCCGACATTAATAGACCGTTGATCTGCACTTTACACTGCTCTTAAACAAAAATCAAGGAGTAGTCTCTATAAAGAACGCGGGTTCTTAAAATGTTAACTATTGTCGCTACACAAAATAATAACAAAGATCTTTTCTTGGAGATTCTTCACTAAACGCTTCTCCTCGCCGTGGTCCGAGTCAGAGCCGTCGTCGTCGGCCCAAGTCCAAGACCAAGCACAACAGCCATGTTGAACCTATTTTTCATCTGTTAATATATTGTTGTTATTATTATTAGTTTTGTATCGAACTGACATGGCAACAATATCATTGTATCGACACAGGTACGGCTAAAGATGATGGTGGTCAATCGGTTCCTTTTTAGTCATCGATTTACTGTACGAAATCACATAAATGAACCATTAATGATGGTCGATAGATCAATCGATGGAACAAGATGTTTTTTTCGGCCAGTTTACGAGTATAGTCGCCTCGCAATCATTCGAAACTATCTGAGAGAAAAATTAAGTATGCTAGATACTATATGGTTGTCTGCCGATGCTGCGAACCACTCAGATACACTCTGGTTCTGGACTTTTGTGTTGTGCCGAAAGTGTGTACTTGAAATTATATTAAAGAAAATATAATGATTTCGACGTTTTTTTTTTCAATGACTTTTATTTTCTTCTTCTGCATGACCAACGGACAAACCATAACTCAAATCACTGCGATCATGTCAGTAGATACAATCGTTTACCATATATAATGTTAATAGAAGTCAAGTTTATTATCGAAAAATTAGAGGATCAATTAGCGGAATATTATGGAAAAATATTGGGCAATTGGATAATTTTTTTGTTGTTGTTATGATATGAGTGATTACCAATAGGCTGGGATGTTGAATTAGGGGTTAACTGGGTTTAAATCGAGTGTGTCCCTCACCACGTGATAAGATGCATAGACAGAAAACCTTATTACGAGTGTAAGTTTTCTCGGACACATTCGGTTGTTCAAGTTTTAAGCATGCTGACAGTTTTTTTTCAATTCAGATGTGGCGATTTTTTGATAAAAACGAAAAGACTTCCCTGTGATTGCAGAGCATGGCTCTTTTGTCTGCCAAAAAGTTTTAAAAGTCTGTAATGTGAGCAATGGGGCTGGTTCCCTTAATAGAAAGATTCGAAAGACCATTACGTTGGTAAACCCTTTGAATTTATTAAAGAAACCTAACTCGGCTCTATTTGTTTTGTCTGCATCGCATCTGAAAAATTTGTGGTTAAGGTTATCCGCTTCATTGCAGTATCTGCACATTTCTGAATCTACTCGTTTTGCTTAAACAGTTTCAAGTTGTAACCCTTGTTGACCAGGATTCTATTAATGGACTTGATTGCAGGCCTGCTTATCGTCAGAGTGTGGAGCCATGGTTTGTCGCCTCTCAAGTAGTGAGTTCCTTTCCAGATACAATCTGTGAGTCCTAGTCCTTTGCCTAGGCAAAAATTCTTCCAGTCATGTTCCATGATGTCATCATGCTCCAAGTGGGTGTGTTACAAATGGCCTCTCTTGGCCCTTTCTTGAGTATAATAATTAACTTCTGCAATCGCCTTTATTCCTTTATGCCGGGTATTCATAGAAAATTGAATTTGATGTTCAGTTTGGTGTTGGTGACCGCCAAATGCCAAAGATTAGATTTTTACGATTTTTGTTGTTTTGTAATGTTCAGCATTGTGAACCTGAAATCTGAGCAAATTCAACACGGTGGTCGAGATTACAGCAGAATCTTTCAGGGCTGCCAAAATGGCGTGCAATTCAACATTGAGTGCAGAAATGTGCTCATTGAGACCAAAATTAGAAGCCTTGTGAGGTTGATGTGGCTACCACCAATACCGGCAATATTCTTTACTCCGTCGGTAACAAAGATGAGCTTAGACGTACTCCTTAATTTCTACACATAACAGATGAATTTGTCATTTAGCTCAGTGCTATTGAGATTGTTGGGTGTATTGCACATCGGATTTCCAACCTTTAGAAATACCGTAAAGTTGTGGATAGTCTCATATCTGTGAACATAGGAATAATTCCGTCAAAGGAGGCCCTCAATTTCTAGTCTATGTAGGCATAGCTGTAGGCTTTATTCGTTAAGACCAACCAACTCAGTGTCTGAGAAATTGTTTAAAAGTGTCTGAGAAATTGTTTAAAAAGGTTTTGCTTAGCTCTCTTGCTGGGAGCAATTCGGCTCTATCTTTGGTCATGAGCTCTTACAAAATTTCAAATGCCTGACCATTGGTGGAGCTATGTGGGAGTTCAAGATAGAGCTTTAGGACATTTGCTTTGACGGGTCAATTTTGTTGAAAAAATAGTTTGGAGCATTTTAAAGATGGTAATTCCGTATTTAAATGCCCCTATTAAAGCTTTATAAGATTTAAGGCGGTAGTTGGTTTGAAATTGTTCATGCGGATCAAATTTTGTTGGTTCCGTTTGCTGATGATTTCATCACTGCATTATTAAAAGGATTCTGTCCTATTTATTTTCCTTTCTGGGTAAAAAATACTGTTTTTTCATGCAACTTGACTTCCATTCATACAAAGGGAACATTTAGGGTATTTGTGTCTGGAAAAAATTATCGCTTGTGCTTTAGCAGGGTTTACTTTCAAACTCAGTGAGCCATAAACTCTGCTGAAGTTATTTAACTTACTTTGTAGTGCATCCACGGTGTCAAGGAGCTTCTTTCATTCTGCTGACATGAGGAAATTGTCAGCATATTGCAGAACAGTTGTTTTATCGTTTGCTAGGAGAGTAGAACAATTGTATAAACGTTAAACAGGAGGGGCTTAAAACGTCAACCTGTGGTAGACCATTGTTTACAGTGACCTTTTCATTATTTAACAACAGGGTTCTTCGACTCAAAAGTTCAATAACCCAGTTGATATATGAGTGCTCATGTTGACGTTGACTAAAGTGTGCTTAAGCGAATTTACATCCACGTGTTCGTATGCATTAGTCATGTCAAGAACGATAGCCAATTTAAACTTGAACCCTTGTCTTTTTCCAGTCTGACCGCCAGTGTGTTAAGGCAGGCTAAAGTTCACTTATTTTTTCTATATGCAAAGAAATTTGGGGGCAAGACGTTGCTTTCCTCAATAAAACGATTGAGCTTAATTTTTATCAGTTTACTTATCACTTTAATTGGTACACTGATTAACAAGATTGGTCTGTAGCTTCTGAGATGCGTGGGATCCTTGTTGGGTTTTAGTATTAGGGGGATTCTAATTTTCCTGCAATGCATTCCGGGACTTTACGATGGCTTTATTACAAGCCTCAAGAAGGCATTGAAGGGGACTTGAAGCAAGAATTTTTAGCATGTTTTAATCCTGGTACCTTAGGCTTCCATTGCTGGTTGAAGATCTGACGTACCTCCTCAACTTTAAATAGATGATCTGGATTAAAGGCGGTAACAGCTTCCTTGGTGATGCTAGTGCAAGGGTGTTGCTACTTCTAATGTCCTGATGGAATCGTAAGCTTAGCTCTTCGTCCATTTGTCACTCGGGTTTTTGCTCTTGCGACTTTGGATGTTGTTGATGAAGGTCCAGAAAGATTTGGTGTTACCATCGTCACAAGCGCTGAGTACAGCTTTTCCCAGCCTTTCTATTTGGCCTATCTAACCACCATTTTCCAGCATACCTTGCTTCATTTAAGGCTGACCAGTTCTCCAGGCTCTTCAATAGCTTGAACTTGTTTAAAGCCACATTTTTTTCTGCTCCTGTTCTTCATAAGTTCTTTCCACCAGCATTACTTGCTTCTATATTTAATTTTTTTGCATTGATGATCTTTTCAAAATGTTTATTGGAGGAGCCAGTCACGTTATCATTACCAACTCTGTCCCTGTCTCGACATGGCCGCCAAGTGCTCAAGTCCATTTTAATAGTAGTCTTAATGGGGCAATTCACACTGTTGCACAGGTTGTCTTTGGCTTTGCAACAGCTATGTTGCTCAAAAGATACGTTTCACATGGTAACATTCGGCAAGAACTGAATCCATTTGCCATCGACCGTGATTCTTTTGAAAGTGTAGATTCCGGCGTTGCTGAACCCAAATTTTGCCTTTGGAGTTAGAGAGACTATCACCCCAATAAGTGTATCCCAATAAGTGTATGCTAAAATCCAGCTGTTGCTTGATTTCATCCAATCCAGTTTTCAATACTGATGCAGCATATATTGAGATAAGGACAAGGATGGCTTTGAGGTTCAATGTTTGCACAGCAACCGCTTCCCGATTGCTGTATAAAATGATTTGCCTGTATTTTATATCCTTGCAAAACAGACCATTCTGTAAATCCAAACTTTAAGCGTTTGCATGCTTTTGCCTTGCAAAAAAGGGTCAGCGTCCTAGCCTACCACAGTTTCTACATTGCCTTGCCCTGAATTTGAAGTATTCAACTTTTGCGTTGTGGTACGCAATCTTTAAGTAGTCTAGTATTTCGCTTTACTGTGATCTTAACCGATTGTGTGGGGATGTGATTCGTGGGGTTGTTTGGATCCCTTCTATTTAATCTGACAGCATTAAACATATTGATATCTGTGAGTTTGTTTCCAATTCTGTAGCATGGTTTAACTGACTTGATGAACTCCATTAGTTCCAGGTCTAGATCAATAACTCTGACTACGTCGTATTTAAATATAAGAAATTTCCCGGTATGAACGCGATTAAATCATGTTTTTTGTAGGTGTCATTTTCAATCACCTCGTTCGCATCCTTTGGAGATCCAAAGAAAAGTTTTAGTTTTAAGCTGTTTTGCTATACATTCGACACGTGGTAGTTAACCACTTTGTTGGGAAGGAAGAATCGGATGGGGGAAAGTTTTCCGCCGAATCTTCTTACAAAGATCACTGGGAAGGTCTTGTCTTTAGAGCTGACATTATACCGGCTACGTTTTGCCCTTGGT
The DNA here is from genome assembly GCA_963969285.1 of Odontomyia ornata. Classification (NCBI taxonomy): domain Eukaryota; kingdom Metazoa; phylum Arthropoda; class Insecta; order Diptera; family Stratiomyidae; genus Odontomyia; species Odontomyia ornata. Next base: position 1,337,514 of record OZ017740.1, on the reverse strand, counting down.
ATCGCATTAGCGTTAACCATGTCATTTTTAGCTTCCAAGCCATAGGCAGTGCCTCTCGACCTCGTGGACACGTTGGCCTGTATGTTGTTACTTGTTTGCACTATATAAGCGGCTAGATAGCGTATTATTGCCGCAAAATTTTTTCTTTTTGCATTTTGCTTTGCATTCTCTGCTGTCCAGAGCTTGCATTTCTTTTCTTTTTTTCATTTTCCTCGCCAGAAAACTTGGCAGAAGCTCTTGCTTCACTACCTTTAATTGGGCCAAAGTTCCGAGGGTGCCCTCTCAAGAGACCCTTCCTCATGGATGCGCATGGGTTTAGTTATGACCCAACTCGATTTACTGATTTAGTATCACAAGTCACATAAATATTCCGAGATAAAAAAGTGTACTCACCAGTATGTGGCGATAATTAGGACAAACATTTCGAAGAAACGTTTCGTAACAAATTTCACTTGTCATGATTATCTGTTAATAAACGTTTTGAATAAACAAATTTGACCATAAAAAATGTAACACCACAACTAACTTTTCTTACTTTTCCAATCAATGCATGTAATAATGATCATTTGGTGCAAATGTTATTTTGTTTTAAATTTAGAGTGCCAAGTGGCCTATTACGTCTTTGGTTATTTTAATGTTTTGAAACTCACTTTATGTTTTTATAAAAATTTATGATCACTGATGAAATTAAGCGCATTTAAATTTGGTTTTGGGGTCGATGAGCTAAGGTAATTGTAGGTGCTGTTTGAATTAGAGATATTTCCTGAATAAGGTTGTGCACCTTTTAGATTTTAAATTTATTCTCCTTATTCCTTATCATAACGTTTTGTAGCCAAGCTGAAATAAGATCCTAAAGCCAAGAAAATGTTAGCCTCAATTATGTTTTTTCAGCGCCGATTCTTCTACATCTACCGTTTCAACATTTTTTACTAAACTTTAATTGCAAATAACTCCAACGAGAATTTCCGGCCATCAAATAAAATATTTACGATTTTGTCATCTCTCTCAAAGCAATGACTTAATTTATATCGCCAATCTTAATTTTTAATTAAATCGTTGTATTCATGGTCATTAAGATTTCAATTCGAACGACATTCCAGTGAAAGTGCGGTAGCAGCCATACATCAACTGATTCATTCATCTTATCTGCAAGCAACGTAAGCTCAGCTTAAAATGTGGTCCAAAAATCGCAGGGGGTATTTCCTGGAAACAATCTTTTCATTTGGCATTACTGTGCAATATTTACATAATTATGGAATCACATCTAGCTAGAAGATGACCAGCTCGTACATTCCTGCTTGCTTTCTTTTCAGGTTTAAGGGATTCTACCCATATTAATTAGAGGAAATTCAAAGAGTAACTTTTTATATTTTATAAACAAAAACACCGAAATATGAATGATTTTGAATATTTTCGTAGAAGCCATCTCACCGGTGCCCCTTAAACGCTGACTTTACGCCAAATCCTGTTATAAATGCCAAAATGTTTTCCCAAATTCCAACTATTATAACGCTGCTACTGTTGACCGACAACTATATCCGAAGGTTGTTAACTCATTTTGATGGTGAGGTGAGTAATCACGAAAAACCGCAAAATTAAGCGGCAAGTGTTGCGTGTTACAAGTTTATCATCATCAGTAAATCTGAATTGCTTATTTCTGCTCTATCTTGTGTTTAAGATGATGTCGCTAATTGCCACCTCAAATGTTCGTGTGGCAACTGTCGATTCAGCTAGTTGGGATTTTTTTCAGTATGATTAGAGGATGCATGGGACATCGAAAAGTTAATAAATGCTGAATGAAATAGATTAACGTATGCGGACTCATGTTTGCACAGCTTGTAAGATGAATATTAGATGATTGTCTCTAATTAACACTTAGGAAGATCAAGTAATGTTTTGAGTCATGTCTTCACTTTTTCAATTAGAATTTTTACAGAAACCATTTTAATCAGCTCAGAAATAGTAAATCCTTTATGATTTTTTCCAAACGTTAAAAAATAACTAAAGCATCGCCCACCAAACGCACTGTTTATACATTTCTTGGTAACACAATACCGTTGACACGTGCCACAATGGAGTCTTCCGCCAACAGCGCAGCTAATCCGATTAGATCCACCCCCGAAACAGTAGTCATGTTTTTCACAAAACGGATGACTATAAAAGTTGATATCGTAGTCGGTTGTCCGGAAAGATGTACTTGTACTCGTACGCCCTAGGATTTTTTCGCATGTCTTGCCAGCATACGCACAAAACACTGAGCTGGTTGCAATTTTAGAGCCGTAACAAAGCCACAATGAAGGGACTAATAGAAGAATCGAAAAGAAAAATTCTTTTAAATTTCCGTAGAGTTTTGGGATCTAGAATTACCTTAAGCTGATTGGAAAGCGTTTTTAGTATTCAACTCTACATGCTGCCAATATTCGAAACTGAAAGGATGATTTACAGCCCGATGGGTAGATTGCGGGTGCCCATTGACCATTGTTGTGGGCACTTGTGTAAAGGTTATTATTTCTAGAAGGTTTGCCGTAATTTCGTCAACACCTGTGTAAGACTGTACAATCAATGCAATAAAGGACTCATATTTTCTCCTAAAAAATGCTATACTAGTCCGGAGGAGGCTCAATCGAACATCAAAAAATTTATTAGATTTCCAAATGGATTCCATCCTTTGTTTTCGGTAGCTACAGCCCTGTTGTGAAAAACACTCCTTCACACTAGATCGTCAACAAAAATGGTTTGATATCGAGTCTTATTCAATCCGTTAATGTTTCCATGAAGTCGTAAAATAAATACTACCAGTATCACATTGAAATTCACAGTTCAGACACGTTCGGCGGAGCAATAGAAAATATCAATTCCAATTTTATTAGGATTAGACCACCCAGACTTGATAGTGATGTTTTTGTTATTTTTCAACAATAATAAATTCGTAAAACATTATTCGGACTTCTTGATCAGCAGCTGACAAAACTGGAGATTTTACTGTAGGAAATTTGATTCCTTCAATTGAGACAAAGATATTTAAGTGTGATAACGGCCATCCAAATGTTCGTCACATAAAACACGTGTTTTTCAGAAAATCTATTGAAATATTTCTATCTTGTATACGAGGATTGTAAAGAAAACATCCATAATGCATTTTCTGCGTGTATGTCTAACCTACAACAGTGCACTACCTGCAATTCATTCAGGAGAAAAACACGGAAATTTTTCTGCGTTTGAGAAATCAGTTCGGTAGTGAGTGTCTGAGTAAGGGATGCATCAGACTACGACTTTTTAGTAGTAGCCAGCGATTTGTAGACGCAAATGTGTACACACTACGACAAGATTTCCAAAGGAAGTTCAGGCATGCGCAGAACTAATATGCTCATTTGAAGGTATGTTTTTGCCAGGAACACATGCGCCAACTCATGTGTGCGCTATGGAAGAAACTTCCGTGCACGTCAGCGTCAAATGTCCAAATGATGTGCGCCTGCGCGAGTTTCACAAAAACTACCTACTGAACTGGTTTTAGGAGAAATCGCAAATTCCTGCGACTGCCGACCTGGACAAAATTGTCGAAAATCGCAGTGTGCGGGCTCCCATTTAACCATGTGTAACTTGCGACAGAAGTGCGGCTAAATAGTCGTAGTCTGATGCATCCCTAAGGCTGCTGTGTTTAAATAGACCAAAGCATTCAAGGGTGACCGCGAAACCGCCGAAAATGAGCCGCATGATCGTCAACCGAGAAAGAACATCACACCAGATAAAATTTGCCGCGTAGAACAAATCATTTTGGAAGACCGTAGGATAAATGTTCGAGACATTTCGGCTGAACTCAGCATGAATATTGGTAGTGTAAATTCTATCACCCACGATCACCTTCAATAATGCAAAATAACGGCGCGATGGGTTTCTAAGCTGTTGAACTTCGAGCAAAAATTTACGGGGTGGGAAGTTTGTCGCCGCTTGCTGACGCGATACGAGGTGGAGGGGAACGGGGTTCTCAAGCAAATCTTCACTACAGACGAGACATGGGTACATGATTACACTCCCGAAAGCAAGGGTTGTCTAAAGAGTGGAGGAAGAAGGAGCAAGGGGCGCCAGTCAAAGCGAAGAAAACCGGGTTCGCGGGTAAGGTTATGTGCACTGTACTCTGGGACCCGCGGGGCGTGCTTTACGTCAATGTCCTGCACCCCCAGCGTTCCATTAATGCTGTATACTATTCTAACCTTCAGAAAACATCGCTCAAAACGGAGGAGAATTCCAGCATGCAGTGCGATTCTTCTCCAGGATAACGCTTGCTCTCTTACCGCAGGTCTCGCGCTCGATGCAATATCGGGATTGGGGTGGGAGGTACTGGAACAACCCTTGTATAGTCCAGATTTATCACCCTGCGACTACCACATGTTTGGACCACTGAAAGAAGTCCTCTGAGGTCAAAGATTCAACACTGACGACGAGGTAGAGGAGTTCGTGCGCACATGGCTGTCCGAGCTACCCAAGGAATTCTTCGGTAACGACATCAAAAAGCTTCCGGAAAGCTGGACAAAATGCGTAGAGTGTAAGGGGGAGCGTTGAGAAAAACTGTAAATTTTTGTAAAAATTTTCGATGGTAAATAAACGTGTCAGAGCATTTGTCTCCATGTTTGGACCGTCCTCGTAACTTAGAAAAATGCCCTTGTTAAGCAAAAAACCAGCAGTCTATTGCGACTTTTTACACAGTTTATCTGCAATTTAAGCCCATCTCAATTATTGTTAGAGCTTTACAATGTATTCATCTGAAATCAAACTGTTCATTGATACCTAGCATTGATATACACGAGTGAAGGAAGGTTCCCTATCGTGTAGTATATTCTCATAGATGGCTACTGTTAAAATTTCAGCTGAATCGGAGTCGTATTTTTGTTTTGATCGGATATGTCCGTGGATTTTAGAAAAATTAAGAAAGAGCAATATCGGTCAGCGATTTGATTTTTGATTTTAGAAGGAAAACCGCGCAGCAAAATCAACGAGGGATTGGATGCTGAACACATCGCCTCTGCTCCTGCAATGGTGACCGTAAAAAATTTGTTTAACAAGTTTCAACGTCGTCGCACGTCGGTTTTTAATGAGCCACGCCCAGTTGCTCCAAACACGGCTACCACGGAGCATAACAAAAATCCACGAGGTCAAATTGGCAGACCACCAATTGAAGGTACGCGAGATACCTGAGATAGTAAACATATCAAAAAACCGTGCGAGTCATATAGTGCATGAAATTTGGGCATACGAAAGTGCTCACTCCGGACAATAAACACAACCGAGAGACCACTTCAGAGCAGTGTTTGACACTGTTTAAGAGCAATCCTAAGGAGTTTCTGCGTTGTTTCGCGACTGTCGATAAAACATAGCCCCACTAGTACACACTAGAAATCAAAGAGCAGTTGAAAAGAGACCTTCACCCAGTGAACGTGATCCGAAGGCGAAGACTGTCCTATCAGCCGCTAAGGCGGTAGCCACCGTTTTCTAGGATTTGCAAGATGTGATCCACATCAACTACGAGGAGAAGGGGAAAATGATCAGAGGGCTCTAGTATACCGAATTATTAGGCCGGTTCGAGTCGCAGTAAAAAGGCTCTATTTGGCGAAAAAAAGTGCTCTTCCACCATGATCAAATTGATCGAATTGGTCACGTTCGAATTGGGCCACGAGCTGCTATCACCCACCGTACTCTCCAGATTCAACCCCGTGCGATTTCTTTTTGTTTCCAAACTAAAAAAACACTCGCCGGGCAGAAATTTGAGTCACTGGCACGGAAGCCTACTTTACAGACCTCAAGAAAATGTAATTTTCAGACGAGTTAAAAAAGTTGGAGCATCGCTAGGTCAAGTGCATCGAGCTAAGAAGGGATTATTTTGAGAAATAAATTACAACTTTTCCAAAATATTCGTTATTCCTTTGTAGGCTTAGTAAGGGAAAATAAAAGTTTTAGTAAAAAGTCAATAGTTATTATTCCTTACCTTCTTCTAAAGAAAACTTAGGTACGGTGATGGAGAGTTGATACTGAAGATGATACGAAGAAATATATAGAGTCTGAGGACTCTTACTGCAAGGCCACCTAACGTATATGCAGATGACTTACAAAATGAGATTAATACGAGACGGAGGATCATTTAAGAAGTGAAACAAAATAAGGTTTATCGTTTCAAAGTTATTAGCAAATTATAATTAATCTACAATATGCTGCCAACTTTTGGGCAGAGAGATAAAATAATTTTTTACCTGAACATAATTTTTTACCTGAACAAATGATCATTTGGAAACGAAAAAGAACATTGGAAAATGTGACGAATACGAACATGATAAAAAGACCCCTCCTTTTCCCCAAGTACTCGATAGTTGAAAGGGAACCAAAAATAGTCTAGAGAAGAAAAAAAAACAACAATTTTCCTTAAAATCATAAACTTTCTTCATTTTTCGCATATACCGGTATTTCGGAAGCCAGTTGCTTCTTTCGTCATATTCATAAATGCTTTAGACACCATTATAGTAGCCTTAATGAAATTTTCGAGGTACAAGTGTCTTAATAATTAAATGTTGTGAAGTTTGAAAAATAAAGTTTATAAATCGAACATTATTAACAAGTTTAATGAATTTTGATTTCTGATGTATTTGTTGCCCTTGTGCTCATAAGGATCTACCGGTGTGATTTCTTCCACATTTTTCGGTTCAAAGAAGTCCCATCGCCAGGAGGGAGGCAACCAAATGTTTCATACTTTTTACTTCCTCCTGGGCCCTTGATGCAAAACATGACTTTTTCAGATTCGTAGAGTTCCAATCAAGACCTTTCATTTGAAATCCCACCCCAAAAAAAAAAGGTTAAAACTCACTTCCGTTTATGGGGGAAACTCCCTTAAAAACTATTGAAACTTTTGAAAAGACCTAAGCTTTCGAGAGACTAACACTTTTGATCTTTCTATAAACTTTGAGCTTTACAGCTTTAATGATTACTGTGAAAACTTACTGTGACTATCGGACAGACTGGACTAGCATCTAGTTGGTCTTTGTAAAATTTGTTTTACGAAGCCCTAAAAATGTAACCATATCAAATTATGCTTCAATGAAATAATTTCGAAAGGAATATACTTGAGGCTATCGTCTCTGTAAGTTTGCACAAACTACAATCTAATGTAAGGAAACCCAAATATGAAACAAGATGGATATAATATTTCCGAAAATCTATTCATAATAACTACAGAAACTAGGTGTATACCAGAAGTTTAATCTAAAATCGATAACTACCACAACAGATCGAGCACCCAAAACGACACACTACCTCAATTAGAACAAAGCACAAGAGTGGGATGCAATACTTGCAGTACTTTCCAAAAAAAAGAGGATTACCTCCAACTATTGCACTGGAACAAGTCATCGAGAGGCATCTATTGATGCCATTTTCATCTTTCTGTCCAAACCTTCAGGATTGGTAGCACTTACTGGTGATGCAAATATCATGAAAAATGTGGCCAATAAAGTCATTATAAAAACATGGACCTGATAAAGAAGGTCTCACCAGTCTGATATGCATCATGAAACAGAGTGAAGATTCAATTGTATTGACGGGTTTTATTGTGTATAAGATTGCCCATCGCTGAAGTATGCGTAGATCTCTAGGAGATTTATTCATCTATTGATGCCATTTTCATCTTTCTGTCCAAACCTTCAGGATTGGTAGCACTTACTGGTGATGCAAATATCATGAAAAATGTGGCCAATAAAGTCATTATAACAACATGGACCTGATAAAGAAGGTCTCACCAGTCTGATATGCATCATGAAACAGAGTGAAGATTCAATTGTATTGACGGGTTTTATTGTGTATAAGATTGCCCATCGCTGAAGTATGCGTAGATCTCTAGGAGATTTATTTTAAAAATTTAATAGTGAAAGTCTCGTTATTAAGAAATCTATGAAATCAATGGAAAAGTTTTCAGTGCTTCTAGTTTATGCAGTATGTATAATCAAATCGAGCAATTCACATGATGAAATCCCTTATAGTGTTTGCAACAAGAGTACTAGTCTCTTAAGTAAAAGAACGACTTGTTCTTAACCCACGCCATCCTGGCTATCAACATATTCACACCAAATAAATATAAAACAATGGGGGATGCGATTCACTTTCTCGACGGTAATAAAGAAACTTCAGCCAATATTGAAAAGAGCAAATATACTTGCAGATGCAACACCCTCCTCGATGTCATTCCAGCTGGAAAGTATTTTGGGATCAACAAAGGACACCGAAAGAATTGAGGAGAAAACGTGGCCTATATAAAACCACATACAAAGATTGCTCCACGGTTACGTAGGCTAGAAAAAAAGGTAGGTAAAAACCAGGCTAACGGTGCATTTACAGGAAACTACACTAGCAGAAACTTTCGGAAGAAGGACAATTATATCTACAGTGGCAAACGTCATTATCGATACGCATGGGAAAATTAGAAGAAATCAACGATTGGAAATAGTTTGGCTGCTGCGGGAAGCTTTTAGGACTCGAAAACTCTGGTAGAATGGCAATTGAATACGGGTATTAGAAACACATACAGCAGTTTGTTGAAGCTGATTAGTCATCAACAATACTAAGACAGGCCAGTAGTTAACGAAGAAATGGATAATTAAATGAATGGACAATGTGTATAGGTTAGTTACATATTGAAAAAAATTGTTTTCTTTCAAAAAGTAATTCTGTGATATGGAAAACTAGTTACACCATAGACGGTTCCAAGCGTGGTTGAGAAAGGAACAGGGTTTCCCATTGTTTCCCTAACCCATAGCTTCCATGACTCAACATTCAAAAGCTCACGAACAAATGGTAGTAAATGGTCTCGGGGTCAAACATTGGACTTACTGGCTCCCCAATGATGGGACACTAAGTGCCGCAAAATGAAAATAACTGCAAGGGTACCTGCAGCTCTGCTACTACATCTTACTAATACCGCCTTGAGGGTGAAGGCGAGTCTTCCGCCCCTGATAACGAAATCGAAATTAATAATTATGTCGCTGTTTGGAGGTTGAGTTATGAGCTAATTCCCCGTTTCTGTAAAAACATTTATTGTTTCGAAACCTGCAGGTAAGCCCTGAATTGAATTGGACCTACGGCAATGATCTCGAAACCACAAAAGTGCTATGGCACTGGATCATGGAATATCAGCTCACTTCATTATCCTGTCGATTTTAAGGAGCTTTTACAACAGGCCAGTCAATATAATTAAACATACAGGCAATCCAGGAAACAAACTGGACTGGAAGTGATATTCAAGATATGAGATCGCATAAAATATTCAAAAGTGGGAAGCCTTCTGGAAAACAAGAGCTCGGAGTAGCCTTTATTGTGGAAAGGGAGTTCAAGTCACACGTTATTGACTTTAAGGCCTTCAAGGAATTGTTGTGTGCAATCCACGTAAAAGCGAAATTCTTTAAAATCTGGCTGATAAATGTTCGTTTTCTAGTCGAAAGAAAGGATGAAGAAGCGAAGGAAAAGTTTAAAAATCACCTGGCAAAACTAGTCGACTCATTGCGTACAAACGACAAAAAAATAATTCTGGGTGATTTCAACGCTAAGGTTGGCAATGAGCAATCTCATCGGGGAAAGACTGGAGGATGTCGCTTCCACGATGCAATAAATGACAACGGCCAGCACCCTTTTGACTTTGCATGCAGCAGAAATCTAGTCATACGTTAAACTTGCTTTCCACATGGACGCGTACATAAAATAGCCTGAGTATCACCGGATAGCAACACACAAAACCAGATCGATCATATTCTGATCCAACAAAGATGAGCCTTGAGCATACTTGACGTCCGTACATACCAGGGAGCCAATTGTAGCTCAGATCATTACTTGACCAAACTGACCTTTCGGTTTCGTATGTCAAAGGTGTCGTTAAAACTTTGACATCGAAAGGCTCCACGGACATTCTTGACAACCAGCTAGCTTCCATCGTATTAGACACTTAACTGAAAACAAGCAAAGGGCTGTGGGTGGAAGTGAAATCGGCTGTTAAGATCGTGACAGAACAGTCAATCGGGCACTAAGCCCGGTTCAAAGAAAATGATTGATTCGATGATGAATGCCAAGATATATTAGATAAGAAGAATCGGGTGTAAAAGCAATATATAAGTAGAAAACGCAGAAAGCATAGAGATCACCCGGCTTGTCGAAAAATCTCAGAAGAGTAACGAATACGATAATTAGAATTGAGTAAAGAAAATACTATGATGACCAATTGAGAAGTATCGATGTAAATCTGGCAAGCAACAACACAAGACAAGTATACAAAGTAGTAAAAAGCTTGAAACGACATTATCAGCCCAAAACCACGCTGATGATGACATCGGCAACATCATCACTGATGAAAACAAGATTAAGAAAAAATGCGCATGATATTTCAAGAAATTCTTTAATCCTCCGCGCAGCGCTGGAACATCGGAGTCCCAAAGAACTCCCGTTGGTCCCATCAACCCTGGATGAAGTTTTTTCGACCATCAAGGCCCAAAAGAATAATAAAGCTCCGGGCATCGATGATATTCCATTGGCGTTTATAAAATATGTTGGCAGCAGTGTTCAGAAAGCTATCCATAAAGTCATCCAGCACATTTGGTAAGAAGAACATATGCCCAACGAGCGGAGTCAATCAATTATATTCCCTATCCACATAAAAGGTGACAAGCTAACGAGCGGAGTCAATCAATTATATTCCCTATCCACATAAAAGGTGACAAGCTACAGTGCGAAAACTATAGCGGCATATCACTACTTTGTACGGCGTACAAAATATTCTCAAAGATCTTAGAAAATAAAGGCAGATCTTACACCAATATTATTGGGGAGTATCTACGTAGTTTTAAAGCAGGTAGATCGACAAAAGACATTGTATATCATGAAGCAGATACTTGAGAAATGCTTGGAGTTCAATATAGGTGTATAACAAACTTTCGTTGACTTTAAGCAAGCATAAGACAGTATTGATCATAAAGCACTGTTCTAAATAATGTTATACTTTGGTAAACCAGCCTAATTAGACGTTAACAACCTCAATAACCAACTCACCGATGCCTTTGACACAAATATCGAACTAAAACAGCGAGATGGGCTAGCTCCATTGCTATTCAATTTGGCTCTGGAGTATGTAATAAGGAAGCTACCTGTCGATACGTGGGGTACATTATTATGCAAGTCTATGTGGGTGACATCAAAATTTTGTCACGGTCATTTACAACTGCCACAGAACTTTTCCTGAAACTCGACAGCGAAGCAAAACTAGTCGAGCTACAAATCAATGAAAATAAAACAAAGCCCATGAGTCATTCGAGGAAGAGTACCTCAAATGCCCAAAATATCACACTCGGTGAATTCAATAACGAAAATATCGGCAAGTTTGTGTATTTGGGTACCAAAATAACTAGAAATGTGGATGAAAGAGACAAAAGACACCGAAGGATACAGCTCGCAAATAAAATATTTTATTCAGTTTTGAAGATCTTGAAGAACAGCTGCATACACGAGAAAACAATATACAAATCTGTGATAAGACCTGTGTTATGCTGTGGTTGTCAAACATTGACCCTATCTCAAACATCCGAAAATATTTTGAACACCTTTCTGCGACGGGTCTTGAGGTGGATAATTGGAACGAAACTAGAGGGGGACCAATGGCGAGTTCAATACAACCATGAGCTGTATGAATTTTTCGACAAGCCGGGGTCTCAACGATTGTAATACTGTAATTCGGAAGCTGCAATGGGTTGGCCACATGAATTGCATGGACGAACAACGGTTACCCAAAAAGGTATTCCTTGAAAGAACTGAAGGGTGGAGATCAGTGGGGAAACCGAGGAAACGCTGGTTTGACTCGGTCGATGAAAACAATTCATCGTTGCTCGGATTTCAAAGTTGGAGGACGCATTCAATAGACCGTGACAGGGAAGGCGATTGTTTCAAGAAGCGAAGACTCGAAAGGGGATGTAGTGCTACGAAGAAGGAGAATTTGGATAACTATTGATTTTTGTCAGCATATGAATAATGTCGCGTGTTATATGGTTCGCGGCCAATCATTTTAATGTTCCAGGAAAGTGAAAATGCAATGTCTTTTGAATTAAGTTAATAAAGTTTATTTACTAAGAATGCACAATAATTGACTTCACTTTTTACAAATAATTAAAATGTTATTCAATTGTCTATAAATTTATATTCCAACTGTCTGTATCACTTTATTATCAATCAATATCGCCTTTAATTCGCGCTCCCCACTATCGCAGTTTATTGCAAAATTTATTGCAAAATTTATTCCGTATGTACCACCGTTTTTTTGGGGGTTTAACTCCCCTTGCCACGAAGGAACCTGCGGACCCGGTCAACTCGTCCGGAGACGGACGTGGGTGGCGCCACTCGTTTTGTCCTGGTCCCTAATTAGCCGCCAAACGAGAATGCGGCTGCGTAGCGCACTTCCCCAATCTACCCGCGTTTCCCTACTTTTTTTAAGAAAACTAAATCTCGCTTCTATTTTTCACTAGGGTTTGTAAATCTCCCCACAACGCTATTCGGGATTCCGCTCTGACCAGCAGGAGGCAGAATCTAGCTCTTTTTTTTTAGCTCGACCTTGCAATTTCGCGTAACACAATTATACTGCACACAATTATATTCGGAATTCCGTTCCGACCGAAATAAGCGGAATCCTACCGCGAGCCAAGTTTTACAATCTGCACAGAAAACACACTCACCACGAAAACAACACTCGTGTGATTCAAAAATATAATTCACTACTATATTCAAATATAAAATTCACTACTACTGATTATTGCAAAAAGTTACATCTACTGGCCAATGTTTATTTGATAACTTAAAATTATACCTTTATTTTTGGGGATCCCCGAAGACGAATAGTAATTTCGTGCCGTCCGCTGATCTCGATGTTGTCCAACCCTTTTTATTTTCTGCTGTAACCGCCACTCGATCTTTATCAATTCCTCGCGAATATCAACTTGATTTCCAATTCCTGCTTGCGTATCTTGATCTTCCGTCCGATTTCTCGCACCGTCGTCCGCCAAAAGAGACCCGTTCCTCCATTCTTCCTTCCAGCAAACCTCCTATCCGTAGTCCGCCGCCGTTAAATTCTCAGTTCAGGAAATTGAACCCTCTCGCATGCGTGTGGTTTTACTTGTTCCATGCGAGAAACTTCCTGCACTGCGAGTTACATTGGAACGGGGATAATGCAGTGCGGCGTCCACTTGTCACTGGATGTTGTGGATGTTCCAGCTGACGTGACCTACTTTCCAATGATCGTGACCTACATTACTGCGGCGTGACAGATCTTGACATCTGAATCCAATTCAATCTAGTTGTGTTGATAAAATTTCAGTGATTGATTTTGATTTACTCTCTTGCATGAATCTGTATTTATTCTATCCATTCGTATTTCATTCATTGTCGTTAAGCATCTTCAGCTCAGTCATCGGGCCTTTTGGAGGTTTCTTCGCATCTGGGTTTAAACGGGCATTCAAAATTAAAGATTTTGGTGATATGATTCCCGGTCTCGGTGGCATTATGGATTTCTCGCTGAATACTGCGTCCTTAAAACTAAACCTACTACTTTTACACATTCATTTAAATGATAATGGTTAATTTACGTTAACATATACGTGAGTGTGGTAAAATGTAACTTGGCTCGCAGGTGAAATCTTGGCGGGAGACAAACATTTGGTCAGGGTGAAATCCCGAATGACTACGTAGGAAAATCCTGATACGTAACAAGTTTCTACTATCGCGGTTTTAATATCGCTGTTTTACTCTATCTCTCCATTAATTCAACTCAGCTGTATATAGGGTCTCTAGTCATTCAATCCATTTCTCGTATATTGGCGAATGTTCTGGCGAGAACTACCTGGAATATTCGAGCGATTCTGAATATTCCGCAGTGACTTCACTTTCAGATATTGATCATGTTTGCTCGATTCTTGTGCACTCGAGTACATTCGTTTATTATTCATGATGTTATTGATAGTTACGACAGCAATTGCGACAGTAGCTTGCAGAATTATTTGGACATGTAACAATAATTTTAAGGCAAAATGAGGAATCAGTTGCATAGAAGATGAGAGCAGTTTACTCCCAAAACACCGGTGTCTGTTAATTATCAATAAATTTAAAAATCGGTAATTTTATTACTACTTATTTAATTTCCTCTCTTCAAAATTTATCTCATATAACATATTGGGTTGTTCCGTAATTAATGTAGTTTTTCATTTCATCTTTAATCACAAATATATTGACCATTTTATTGGATGACCTTCTGCCATCTTTCGGTAAGTTGAAAATTTACACATTTGAAGAAGCCTTGGTATTTAGAAGCGAAAAACTGGTCCAAATCATTTGTAATAGCCTGATTAAAATCGAAAGTTTTACCATTCAAATGGTTTTAAAGGGAGCGGTTTTAAAGGGAGCTAAGTAAAGGGTAAAGGGTGGATGTGGCATCATTAAGCTCCAATAATTTTTGACGAGTTGTCAAACAGGTTTGGGGTCGGGCGTTATCATGATGGAACATGAGGCCTTTCCGATTGGCCAGTTCGGGTGTTTTTTCTCTCGATTTCTTCGTTCAATTTCGAAAATTGACGACAGTAGACACTCAAATCAATAGTTTGGTTTGTTGAAAGCAGCTCAAGGTTGACCATAGTATACTCATATAGTATCCACATTCAATCTAGTCTGCGGTAAAAACCGAACACATTTCGAAGAGCGAACCATAAATCTCCGGCAGCAGGTAGGTAAGTGAATGCTGACGCGAGGATCGGCGATAATATAAACACGTGCTTCGACGAGAGATTTCAGGACTACCAGATCTCAAAAAATTAATAACTTTGCAGAAAAACAACTTTGTTCCATGGAATCTTTAAGTTTTTTATTAGCAACTGGCAACACTCCTATGTTCTGAAATGCGTAAAAGAGCACGTGTGTCGGAAATTTGATTTGATTTTAATTTTGTTTTTTTTTTGAAGACGACAGGCCTCGGCTCAGCTGACGTGCCCCTGCTCAGCTGACCGGCCCCTGGAAAAAATCAGAAAGTGTGCAATACAGGGTAAATAGAAGCTGTGGATACTATGTGAATGTATTAGTAAGTAGACTATACGCTTTTAATCCCAAAACACAGAAAGCATAATCTTCTTTTGGTGAATATTGGCTTTGATGTTGATTATGGTAGCTCATCTTGCTTGGTCCATCATCCTTTTTGGACGACGTTATCGTAAACAGTCCATTTTTCATCACAAATTATGATTCTTTTAAGAAATGAGTTGTTTTAGTTACGATTCAGTAAAGGGTATCATATGGTAATCTGTTTGGTAAGATCAATTTCCTTTAATTTGTGGGGAACCCAAACATCCAGTTTGTTTATACAATCAACCTGTTTGGATGTTTAAATATCTTGAGTATCTCTGCTATATCTCGATTTATCATATACTGGCTAGTTTCGATTGACGCCTTTATTTAGTCGTCATCAGTAGTGGTTGGGCGACCTATAACCAACGCTGGCACAGGCGATTGACGCCTTTATTTAGTCGTCATCAGTAGTGGTTGGGCGACCAATAACCAACGCTGGCACTGGCGTTCAGTAAGGCAGTCCTCACCATAAACTTCACACAATTTCTTTCGAGCTTGCACTGCATTTTTGCCCTTTCGGAAGTAAAACAATAAAATATGACGATAATGCTCTCTTTTTTTGTCTCTTTTCAAGTTTATTTATAACCAACTTATTGTTTACTAGTGGTGCCCAGTTTTAGACTAAAAAACAGTCTAAAGCCTAATCTTTAAAAAGGTATATAATAAAATAAGCCACGCAATAATTACTACATGAAATATGCAGTTCAAGTCATCTATGAGAAAAAACGACATAAACTATCGAAGAACCCAATATTTTTGTTATTCCCTACCCAGAAAAAAATCTCATCAACTGGACAAGCTCTCATAAGGTAGAGATTCCATAGAAGACATAAGGTCCGACGTTTCTTCGTCAACGACTTCATGGGTGTATGATTCTAGCATTTATCCTATGCGTCGAAACAAGAGGTTTAATTTTCCCGCAGATACAACTTGTGGCAATAATAAGGAAAGATAAACGCAACTACCCTTAAAAACTTCTTTCATATCTCTAGACAATAGTTTCTGCTATTTCCACGCGAATTGCTCTTTATGACCTTGTGAGTGCAGATTTGTTAAGTGCATTTCTCCTGCAATAAGTGTGGACTCTATCTTTTGTCATGGCCACCCACTTAATTGACATTTATTGTACCTTTCTCTCATATCTGGTTTCCAATGCATGCAGCTTTTCTCGATTTGAACTGATCGCCATTCATTGATCATGACCGCTCCTCCTTCCGCTAATCTCATCACTTCTTTTGAGGTAACCTGTTTGAGAGAATCCTGTCAATATCTTTGCTGTGTAGTTAACCATCATTCAGATGTGGATGTTTCTCTGAGTAGACCATGATAATGGCCCGATTGGGCCGACTGATGTCACCCTGCAAGGTTTTTTGACTTCATACTGTGAAATATATAGCAGGCCTTACATTTCTGTTTGATATCCTTAGAAACCTGATTTCATTAATTCATCGTTTGAATAATTAGTATACATACACGTATATAGCCATGGTATCATCGTAATACCCGTTACTATACAGACTTTATCAAATCCTGGGTTCAAGACTAAGCTTTGGAGTCTGGTCTGAACACAATTTCTTTTGACCTGGAGTTGGGCTAAGGTTTCCACCGTAGTTTTATCAGTACAATTAGTCTCAGCCAAAGATAAAAGGTTGGCTTTCGGTATCAATCTAGACGAAGAACAATTTTTCAAACTAGACGTTCGTTGGGGCCTAGTGAATTGGCTATTTTGGTCAATATACGAGTAGTTAAAGGAAAGAATTATCGCAAACCACCACACCAACAAGGGCTCTTTTTAAGTGGTAAAATAATTTTTTTAAGTTTCTTCTTGAGACCGTGGATTACACAGCATAGTGCATTTTATCATTACGATTAATAATTTTAGCTCCAGATAAGAAATTTTACAGAAAAAATCCAAGTATATTAAAATCGAGGCTATCTTTTTGCCTTGCATGAAAGCCATTTCTTATTGTTCATTTATTCTTTTCTCTCTTGATTTCCAAATTACTCAAACATCTTTTTACCATCTTAAATTGACCCTCAGTAACTGAGAAGCAAAATGAGCTCGAAAGCTTCTTCGAAAATATCCGCAAAAGAAATTTATCGGTGACTATAGGCGATGATAATTTTGGGAGACTGACAACGGCAATGTCTAAAGTTGAATAAATTTTAAATGCTGTGTATAGTTCAGCAACAATCAACTGATTTGAGCCTGACGTAAGAATATAGTGTGAAGAAAATTGCGTCCAATAAATCAAAGTCTTACTTCAAGTACGAGTATCTTTAAGAAGAATTCAGTTCAGAAAAAATAGCAAAACAGGTGACCTTAAGCATCAATGAGATGAGACATATGTCATCACTTAGTTTTAAGGAGACATCTTCATTTTGCAGCCCACTAAAAACAAGCAAGTTGAGTAAGTAGGAGAGTGCTCCTACCAGAAGATCTTTGTAACCACCTTAGGGTTCGAAATAAGTTTAGTAACAGCGTAAATCGGTGACGTGTATTATTCATCCAATACTTGGGTAACAAAACGTTCAAATTTATGCTAAATTTCCTTCATAAGCACGTTGCAGTCGCCATTTTATTCCAGCTTAAAAATATTTTCTGAATGCTCGCCGACTGAAGTTATTCAAAATAATTCTTATTCCTTAAATTTTCATGAAAATTAGAAGAAATAAAATTCCCTAGTTCAATTTGAAACATGTATCACCCATCAACACATGTCATTGTTGCTGTAAAACGATACAATTAAAATGGATATAACTCACTTGATTATGATTGGATCTCCATAAAATAAAATCTTATATATCTCTATGTAATTTCTGAATTTCAAGAAGTTTAAAGGTACCGTTTTGATTTTATGGGTGAAAATACCCTTGTACTTATAAAGACCTACCTAAATAATATTTTTCAAATTTTTAGGTTCAAAGGTATCCAATCGCGAGGGCGGGACATAAAATTTTGGTTGATTTTGCCTCTCCCTAGACCCCCTGATGCACAAAATAACTTTTTGAATTCATATTCTAAAAGCTCTAATCAAGAAACCCTACTCGACTTCCTTTAACTGAAAAAAATGTTTAAGGGCCACTTTGTTATAAGAGGGGGACTCCCTTAAAAAATTTTGAAATGTTTGGTAAGACCCAAACTTTTGATAGATTACCATTTTCGACCTTTTCACAAAGTTTGAACTTTCTAGCATCTATAGTCTCTGAGGAAACTTGCTGTGACGAAAAACACTTTTGATGCGATATAAAGTAGTTTTTCATTGTCCAAGCTCAGGAGTGTTGGATACCGAACCAAACAGTGCACTCAGGCGGTAAATTTGCTAATTCTTTCAAAATGATCAACGTCATACCTTGCCACTAATTTATCATCGTGTTTTGCTTTTTTGAATGAAAATGAGGATTAGTTTCTCAATAATATTTTAACATTATCTTAATAAAATAATGTTACTATTATATGAATTTTAATGATCACACGCCTTTAGCTGATAAAATTGTTTAGTCTGAAATATCAATTAACCTATGGGCTAGTAGATCTCGCGGGGTTTGCAGAAACTTTCGCCAGTTTTTAAGCAAAATTCTGAACAGCTGAGTATTACATTCATTGGACGTTACATTGAGCCCTTACTAAAGCTCTTTTCAAGCATCTTCAAAGTTTAGCTTCTGTTTATACTTATCAATGCTCAAAAACTTTATTTCTTCTCTATTTTGGTACGGAGCGTAGCTATAATTACCATTGGAATTTCGAAAAGTAGGTGTTGCCTTTATACTGAAATATTAAAAATTCCTTTCTTTGCAAATAATAAATACTTACCATATAAAGTGTCATTCAGCACATCAATCCAAATAAAACATAATACAAATCAGTTGAGACAAATTTATTAATAATTCAGAATTTAAGAGATTTTCCATAAAAAGAAATAAAATGAAATTTGCTTGTTTAAATTTTGTGTCATTATTCCACAATCTGATAAAATAAAACTAAAAATTCCAAAATTTCTGACTAAAATGTACATGATGCGCTATAAAAAATTTTGTATTGATAAAATTTCTGTAAAATATTTATAAATAACATAAATAAAATACTTCTTATCTTTAACTTTTCTTCCTTTCACATAGAAAGTAAAACTAATTTTCCAAAATATTCTCCTTGTTCAAACAAATCTAAAAAAAATTTTCCATACTTTTACTTCATGATTATTTTTAACTATTTACAATGCATTGTGAATAATTGTAATAGTTCACTGATTTGCAACCAACCTCCATGAGAAAGTAGGTTATAATTTTTATGTTTTTTGATTTATACTAAGGATTTAAAAATTTATTAAAAAAGTTATCTTAGCGGCAAGACTAGAATCTATTCTAATATGCAGCTTACACATAATTAAAGTTAGTTTCAGTTTAGTTTTCTATGAAGAGCAAAAGAAATACAAGAGAAATATCTGTTTTGAGTCGTGAAATCAAGTAGTTAATGTTTCCTTAATTCTATGTTTGGTTTATAATTCTGTTAAATATTATTTGTTTCTTCCTTTTCAACATTTTTCTAAGTCTCTTTCACTACAATCTTCAATTTTATATCTGAAAAACGAAAAGAATGAACTCAACAAAAGATGGATCTATTGAGAAAGACCAAAAAGTTTGACTTAATTGACCTTTCCGATTTGGATGTTCAAGAATCAAATCTGTTCGTTTGCTGCAATATTTCTTAGTTAGGTTAACATTTAAGAATGTAGTATTGTCTTTTCATTGAAAAATTTGAAAAGACAGTTCACATAAGTGCTTATCCTCAGCACTTTCAAAAATCTTTTTGTCCTATAGGTCAAAATTCTTATGATTGGTTAGTTCTAAATGTAGAATATCCGGAAGAAACTCATAAATCTAACATACAAAGAAAATACTGGTTATTGGGTTTGACGTAAAGTCTGGAGTAGGTTAACATATGTATTAAATATTTTTCCGGCTTTTTCATCATGTTTGTGAATTTATAACCTTTGCAGATTATTTTCGATTTGCTTAGCATAACGTATAAATGAACTTTAAACTCTTGCCCATTTGTGTTGCCTTTCAATGGTTTTATAAATTAATAACATCGTGTTTCAAAATATATTACCTTAGATTAACTAGAACTTACGGGTTGTTTAGCTTTTAAGTATCGGTGTGAAAGGAATTCAGGGTAATTTATACAGTTTTAATTTTTTGACTTTTTTTCGACATTTCCTCGATTTTCTATATGTAGTCATAATTGTTGTTGAGTGTTCAATAATTGTTTGGCCCATAATCTCTCTCACACCATCACTTACAAAAACTCAAGAAACATCAAAGCTGGACTGTTAATAATAACTTCTTCCATATACGTCCATGTGTATTGTTCTGTAATGGGGAAACGAGAGAAGAAAATCAAATAAATTAGGAATTAAATGTTTTAAGCAACAAGTTATTAATTTTAGAAAACAGCATCAGGAATCCACATGCACAAATTAAAATAATTGGAACAGCAAAATTAAACTGCAAAACAAAAAAATTTGGCACGTTATTTAAAGCTTGCAAATCTTTACAGAATTGAAAAGTTCAAACAAGATAAGAAGCTTTATGGCAAGTTTAAAATTCAAAAGATATTTTTAAATTGACAAGATTATAGTACCGTCAATATATTGATTTCATTGGGTAAAATTATGCTCATTTATTACCAACGCATTGCAAAATAGAGCAAACTAAGCACTGCATATTAAATTTTGTTCATTTATAAATCGATCTGTATTTTTAATTTCGGATTAACTTGACTGAATCAACAACATAATTATTAATCGAAAAATAGAAATAGTCACAAAAGCATCTAAAAATCCATTAATTAAGTTAGTCTTGCAGTTCACTACTTTGCTTGAAAACAGTTTCTTAATTTTGATTCAGTATTTTTTGTGTGGTTAATTTTCTCCCAGATTTCCGCTTCGAAGAAATTTTTTTAAGCTAAGAGACCGTAATAATGGAAATTGGATTATTAATGGTTTTTATTAAGCGCTTCAGTCTGTTGACAACTAGACTGCTTGAAAATTCTAAGGAAAATTAGGGCCAAGCATAAGAAAAAACAAGCCGAATAAACTGGGGGAGCTCTCACTATTTTTTCGTATATTTTGCCTTCTCCTGAACCCTCTGATGACTTTTTTGTTTCAGATTCTGACAGTGTTAGTCAAGACCGTTCATTTGACGCACGACTCGATTACCTTTAATGGAAACAAATTTTAAGGGCCACTCCGTTATACGGAGGACGCCTTAAACATTTTTAAAACATTTTATAAGACCAAAACTTTTGAGATACCACCAGTTCTGACCTTTCCACAAAGTTTGAGCTTTTTAGTTGCTATACTATGGGAGGAAATTTACTGTGACGCACGGACAGAAGCATAGACAGGACGCAAAACTAGTAGGGCTTTGCAAAATTCGTTTTCTTCTTCTTCTTCTTTGTAGCACTACAGCCTCTCTCGGGCTTTCGCTTAGAGATAGTTAGAGTATCTCATTTTCATGACCGTATTGATTTTTTTCGGAGGTTGGTTTGGTCAGTACCATGCTCCCGTGTGCCTGCTTAGCTATGATATGAACTGATTAAATCAGTACATACCACTGAGTGAACACTCATAGTCTGTTCGAAAAATCCCCTGAACTAAATCACGTAGCTCCTAACAAGACTTGAACCTGGGACCTTCGGCTAATGCGTTCATGCTCTAACCACTGGACCACACAGATTCGTTTTACAATGCCATAATTACGAGTATTATCCACTTTGGGCTGTTGATGCATTTCATTGCAATCGAGACAGTAAGGCCTATTCTTACATGGAGCGCGGTAAATTTGGCGACAAGCCGTAAATATTTGGATTTGATTAATTGTACCTGACTCACTTGGAGGTCAGCCTGCAGATGCTAACAACTTACATCAACAAACTTTAACTAAATATTTCTTTCGCATTTCATCATACTATCACAAGCTGCACATGTTGTCATAAGAAAACTAATTAAAAAAAGCTCAAATAATATATTCTTTAATCTCTTGAATAGCTCAATATTAATTTGAAAAAAAAAACCTAGGGGAATTTTTGTGCCTAGGAAGGATAGTCATAACCTAAGATTACTCTTTGTTTTATAAGGAGACTTTTGTCATAAATTTTTTTTGGTCGCGCCATCTGCGAACGAGTGCGTTGGAAATTTACATCCCTCCCTGACATTCAGTGAAAGTTTGGTGACATTCGGTTCAGTGGAAGCGTACTTATTTCATCTAAAGTCGCAGTATGTTTGTGTCATCGGTACAAAAACGAATTTCGAACAAAGAGCAAATATCAAATTTTGTTTTGTCGGTAAATCGTTTATCGAAACATTTGAATTGATGAAAAAAGTTTATGGCGATGATAGTCTATCTCGTGCCAGAGTTCATGAGTAGTTTACACATTTCAGAGATGGTTGTGAGGACATAAATGACAATGAACATACGGGCCGCTCAAAATCAGTGATCACCGAAAACTCCATCGAAATTGTGCGTGAATTTATCAAAATGAGCTGAAATCATCGTTGAAATTTATGGAATTGGAGTTGAATATCACCAAATCATCGATTTATTGCATACTAACCGATCATTTGAGCTTACGAAAGGTCAGTACACATTTTGTGCCGCATAAGTTAACTGATGACCAAAATTGCTCAGAACTCAACATTCGAAAGACATCATTGTCCGCAAGGAGTTCGTACCAACGGGCCAAACCGTCAATGCAATTTTCTATCTTGGCGTATTGAAGCGTTTGTTGAATCGCATTCGTTGAATTCGGCCTGAATCCCGCGAAGGAGGAAGCTGGCGCTTATTGAATGATAATGCACCATCTCATCGATCTACTCTTGAGACTGATTTTTTGACTAGAAATCGTATTTTAACCATCAATCACTCATCGTATTCGCCTGATATGGCTTCCTGTGACTTTTACCTATTCGGGAAATTGCATTTGGCCATGAAAGGAAAATACTTTGCGTCTGTAGAGGGCATCCAAAAGGCTTGTACCGACATCCTGAAGGACATTGCGGTCAATAACCTGAAACACTCCTTCGAAAAGCTTCTGGATCGCGCAGAACAGTGTATTGAGGCCGAAGGAGACTATTTTGAATAAATAAACTCGAATTTATCAGAACAAAGCTCTTGTCGTTTCTATTTTAGCTCAGTCTCGTTTATTTTGGAACCCTTCTTGTATACAGCATATTTTATATTGTCCACTTAAAGAGATGTTGCGTCACGTTTGGGTTTAAAAGTAATGAAGTGCATTTCCTAATTATATACGAGAAGGAGGTCAATTGAACAGTGCATGCAGTTAGGATGTTGTGGCTTTTTGGGTTTTGTTGATTCGGCTATTAATCTTCAATAATTCAAAACTGGGATTTTAATATAGTTTGCTTTTTCTATTTTCCCCCCAATTATTTGTATTATAGCTGATTCAATTATTTTTCTTAAAAATTATTACGATAAAATTTAATTTTTTTATCAAATATTTTTAAATTTAGAGGCTTCCTCGAGACATTGAGTTTAATAATAATTTCTGTTTAAATTCAATTTATGTCAAAATAAAGTCTATTAATTTTACTATCATCTAAAACTGGCAAAAATTATTATGCTCAAGTGCATTCCTAACTGTGCAAAGATTAGATTCAGCTTTTTGGAATAGCATGATGGAAATCCCAACTAGATTTGGGTTGAAAATTTTAAAAACTGTTTTACCGAAGACTAACTACTCTAAAATTTTCATTTGTATGACTGCAATATAAATAAAAACATGCTTCACCGCATGAACATTACCTGGTTTGAAATTTTTATCCATCACAGCTAGATGGGATTTTATCCAGACATTTACCGCCGGGAATATTTCAATCAAGAAATGACTGTATAAGAGATGATCAGTTGTTAAATTTTTACTTACCTTTCGGATGAAAGGTAAGTAAAAATTTAGCACTTAGCAATTTAGCATATTTAGCGATTTAGCACAAATTTAGCATTGGGATCAATGACATTACAAAAATACGCTTTCAATACAAGACCTTCTTTCTTTCAGATATTTTTACGTATAAAAGCTTTACAAAGTAATCGATCGCCGCTTTTTTCTAAGTTCATTCATGAAACTTACTACCTTGAGATATTCATAGTCTTTTTGTGATCGTTAGGGGAAGCAACTCGAAGCTTTATATAGCCTTTTACCATCCAATGATAAGTAGTTAATCTATGGATGTTTTTTTAAGCTCTACAGTGACAATGACTATCAGTTTGGTCGTACACGCACGGAGTACTGCATGTTAAAACATCCCGACAATTTATCAAATTATTAGCTAAACCACAATATACTCGTATGCGTAAGCCGTTAGGATAAAATATTCTATAAACAAAAAACTTATGACAAATAAAAAAGATAATATTGAGGACGTATTTGTGGCTACAAGCCACTGGTAATTGCTTCTTATAGTATAAATAAACAAGTTGAGTAAGTAGGAGGTGCTCCTACCAGGTCTTTGTAACCATCATAGGGTTCGAAACAAATTTTCTAGTGGTGTGAATCGATAATTTGAATTATTCAGCCAATACTTGGATAACAAATCGTTCCAATTTATTCCTTCATAAGCACATTACAGCCACCATTTCGATGGAGCTTAAACATTTTTTCTGAATTGCTCAGCCGATTGAACATATTTAAATTAGACACTATTCCTAAAATTTTCATGAAAATTTGATGAAGATAAAAGTGCCTAGGTCAATTTGAAATATAAATAAACCATAAACACGTGTTCTTGTTGTTGTAATTCCATTCAATTGAAATGGCTGTAACTCACTCAATTAGGATTCGATTTCCGTAAAATTTTGTGAGCATTAAGATTTTATACCAATCTATATAATTACAAAATTTCAAGAAGTTCAAGGGTACCGTTTTGATTTGATGGGTGAAAATGTAAAATCAGATCATACTTTTATTGACAAAGTTGAGTGAATTTTGATTTCTGAGGTACTTGTTGCCCTTGTTCTCATTAAGATCCACCTCTGTGATTATTTTTAGATTTCTTGGCTCAAAGGTGTCCAATCGCGAGGGGGAGGGCACAAAATTTTGGTACATTTTGCCACCCCCTTGCCCCCTGATGTATAAAATGACCTTTTCTTTTCAAATTCTGATAGTTCTAATCAAGACCTTTCATTTGATACCCAATTCGACTACCTTCGATTAAGAAAAATTGTTAAGGGTTACTTCGTTATCAAAAAAATTTTAAATTTTTGGTAAGACCTACATTTTTGAGAGACCATCATTTCTGACCTTTCCACAAAGTTTGAACATTCTAACTTTTATAGTTTCTGAGGAAACTAGCTGTAACGCACGGACAGACGGACGGACAGGTCCCGAAACATGTAAAAAATGTTTACAAAGACCTAAAAAAAGGATTGTATCGGGACAACTTCTGTTGACGGACTGACTACTACACTAACAAAGCGGTGCTCGAACTCAGGTTGTCTAAAACCACATAATCGGGAGCTACGAAGGACGTCAGTGAGTGCAATCCTTGCATACTAGGATTGCAACGAGAAGCCTAAGATGCAGTCGCAATTTTTTACTTACATTTACGCAAAAAAAAACTTTTTTGTAAAAAAAATTTGTTTTCGGTGGAATACTCAATAATTTTGCAAAAAAACGGTCACCGTTTTTTCTCAAGAGTAATTCGTATCAATTTTCTGTGATACAATGTTTCAAAGATTTATGAATTTTTCAAAAAACTTTAAGAAAAGCTCAGTCATGTGACATAATCTGTTATGCGGAGGGGAGGTTTGTCCAAAACCGGGTTTAGGGATAAAATTGCGACATAGCATTATTGCTTTGTATTTCATTTCGAACTTTAGCGCACTTTGTTCACTTTAGTCAGCCAACTTAATTAGAATGCTAACAAAAGTTGAATGTCATTCATAAGTTCCTGTAGAAAATAACTAAGAAAACAGTTTTCATGGAGGTTTCATATAACATTCAGTCGATTTCGAAAGTGTATTATAATTTCGTTTATCAAGGTAGATTGAATTTGTCTATTTAGTAGAAATTAAGCATGTATTAGGATTAAACGGGCATCAGTTAAACGTTTAACTTACTTTTTTCTCTTTCGTAACGTTTGGGGTAAGACCGTACGGGGTTATGCCGGGTGGTACCCGGTTTTGTGCAACTATCATATATCATTCTTTTATTGTTTTTAAGGTTATTTTGCATGATAATTTGCTACAGTACATAATAAAATGCCACGAAATTATAAAAGAATGACAAACCGACAATATCGGAGTGAAGAATTTATTAAAAAGGCAGTTTAGTAGTAGTATTAGAGGGGAAATGTGGATATCGTGTCGCTTTTCGATCCCACGATCGACCCTGGAAGATAGAGTTAAGTAGTCCGGGATCAAAAGCAGTATCAAAGATGCTTCCAAAAAGAGCCTAGAGCAGTTGAAGGCGTTTTTTACGATTGAGCAAGAAAATTTAATGTGTCAGCACATAAAAGATCTTGAGGCCCAATCATTTGGATCAACAAATCAAGATTATTGAAATCTTGCCTTCAAAATTGCTGAAAAAATGGTATAGATAACAATTTTGACAAAACCTCAAATCAGCTGGAATGGATTGGCTTTATGGATTTTTACGTCATCATCCAAAGCTATCGTTACGCCTTCCAGAACCTACTTCCATCTCACGTGCAATGGGTTCAACAGAGTCAATGTTTCAAAATTTTTTTCTCTGTTAGTTGAATTGCATGACTAGCACAAATTTCGTCCAACAAAGATATTTAATGTCGATGAATTTGGGATCACGACTGTCACCAAGAATAAATCCAAAGAGCTTTCTTTAAAAGGCAAGAAACAAGTAGGCCATTTCTCTCCTGCTGAAAGGGGCTAATTGATCATCGAAGTTTTATGTGTATTAGCTGCAGGTGCTTACCATTCTTAATTTTCCCAGGAGTCCACATGAATGTGGAGTTATTAGATGGTGCACCTCCTGGAATTGTTGCAGTATGCTATCCTAGTGGATAGAGATAAACTGATATATTTTTTTAATGACTGAGTCATTTCACCGCAAACGTCAAAACAACCAAGAATAATCCTTTACTACTTTTGCTGAATGGACACGTAATGCACACCAAAAATCTGCCATTTATAGACAAAGCACGAGAGAATGGAGTCATCATAGTCAGCTTGCCTCCTCACTGCACACATTGTCTATGACCTCTTGATGTTAGCATCATGGGTCCACTAAGCACGTATTACAGCAAAGAAGTGATGACATGGCTGCGCAATAGTCCAGGCCATATTGTTACTCAGTTTCTACTTGGAAGGCTTTTTGGGATTGCGTACGCAGCTACTATAAGTGGTTTTGCTATAAATGGTTTTTCAAAAACAGGGATCTATCCACTAAATACGAATATCTTCTCAGATCATGATTTTGTATCTGCTACTACAACAAATCATGACGTCATATCTACTCCGCCCATTACGAACTGTTTTGGTCAAGTTACTGTTGGAGCTGAAAATGGAAATACTATTATCATCACAAATATAAGCAAGGATAATCATGTGCTGAACAACAGCAGTAAATTGCAGAAACATCGCCCAAAAAAACTCGCTACCAACGAATTCAAGCCAATCACCAGTAAGCCCACAACCGAGCACTTCACGGCAATCAGAGTCGTCGTCTTTAGGTTTTTCTCCGGCCGATATTTTGCCTAAGCCTCATATTCGTGTTATAAGAAAAATAGCTTCAAATGCTTTTCGAGGCAAAAGTGCTGTTACTAGTTCATCTCCCGATAAATCAGAATTGGAAGAAAATAACGTCAAGAACATGAACAAGAAAAAAGTCCCCAAGCTTTGTGGTAGCATGGTGAATCCTTAAAAGAAAAACATTTCAGACGATATGTACATTTATTGCACTGAAATCTACAGAAATACTGGAGAAAATGATGCATGGGTGCAATATCCTCAGTGCGAAATATGGGCCCACGAAGGCTGTACTGGTTGGAAACGGAAAAACTGAATGCGTTCCAGTGCTTCTGTTGTTAATGGGCAAAACTGGGTATAGGATGTGAGCATACCCGGTTTCGGACGAGACATGGGGCAAAGCCATAAAATATCAACTTTTGTAGATTGATAATTTCTTCTTACTTAAAAAAAAGGAAAAAAATAATCTAATTGACTTAATATGCCATTAATATTATAAACTGAACAAAAGCTAACAAAGTCAATTGTTAGTTCCCCAGAAATTTTTTAATTTGATATTTCCTTTAGCGTCCCAGTTTTTTCACAACTTCCCCTATAACTAAAGGGTGTTTTTACAGGCATAGAACTTTAAGTTGCGTTTTATGATTAGTTTGCTTTGCCATTTTATCTTAAATATGTTGACGCTTGGGCAACGTCTGCAAATTGTGCAGATTTATTCCAAAAATCGGTTTTGTTCGTCAATTTTATGGCCGACATAATCGTACGTCAGCACAATTAAATCGATTAAGCAAGGATCGTTTCCGCACGACGTTTACTCTCACTGATAATACGCATCCATCCAGACGTCGTACAGTCCGTAATGAAGAAATCATAGCAGCTGTAGGGCGTAGCATCAATTAAGACCCAAGTGAGTCTATTCGACATCGCGCTCAAATATTAAACCTGGGCTTATGGAAGATTTTACGGAAAGATCTTAATTTGCGGGCTTACAAAATCCAGCACGTGCAGGAATTGAAGCCGAGCAACCACCGGGCACGGCGTAGATTCGGTTTATAGGCCCAAGAACAAATTTCTGCAGATCCCAAGTTTCATAAGAAAATTTTGTTGTAGCAATGAGGCTCATTTCTGGTTGAATGGCTACGTCAATAAACAAAAGTGCCCCATTTGGAATGATGCGCCACTACAAGTGGTTGTCCAAACACCGTTACATCTGGAGAAAACCACAGTTTGATGTGTTTTATAGGCCAGTGGAATCATTGGTCAATATGTCTTCAAAAAAGCTGCTGGTAATAATATTACAGTCAATGGTGATCGCTATAGAGCCATTTGCAATTACTTTCGCGTTCTGGAATTGACTCGCTGTACGGCAGAGGACCTCTGGTTTGAACAGGATGGCGCGACATGCCATAAAGCTCGTGCAACCATCGACTTATTGAAAAAAGTATTTGATGAGCGCATAATTTCTCATTATGGATCTGTGAACTGGCTTGCAAGGTCTTCTGATTTATCACCGCTGGACTATCTCTTATGAGGATATGTCACCATTGGAAGACAACATTCGCCATGTTATTGGCGAGATACGGTCCCAATTATTGGTTAGAGTAGTCGAAAATTGGACCCCTCGTTTGGACTTCCTCCGCACTAGTTGTGACGCTCACATATTCCAATAAAATGCTCACATATTCGAATAAAAATTGCAATGAATTATTTTTCCAATAAAATCAATTTAATGGCAGTCAAAACAATTTATCCGTATTTTATTTCATTTCAAAGTTCTATACCTCTAAAAAATACCCTATAGTTTCATTTTAGGAAAAACAGGCGTGAGGAGCATTCAAATTATCGGCACATAATAGTTTGTGATTCCTATATGCAAATGAGAAAAATCAATTATTGCAACAATTTATTCAATTTACCCTGCCTGAAAAGTTCCCTAAAGAACAAATCAAAAGACATAAGATACAACGTTTTGACTTTTCAGTGGAATCGAGTATGCTCTAGTCTATTGTTGCCTCATTTGCTGCAGACCATTAAATAAATCATATTTAATATGATTTAACTTCACCTTCAATCGCAACTATAGAAACTTTAGAGCGTGCTATATACTCAGAGTGTTTCAACACCATTTTTTTAGAAAGAAAAGCCTTCCCGTCGTACTTTCTAAATTAATTGCAAGTTAAAATTATGGTAGGGCTTAAACATCAGGAACATGTTTGAGGGTGATAAGCAAGCATCTCATCAGGTAAATGCTCTTGATGAGGTCTTTAGCTTCAAGCCTCAAAAATAAGCTATCAATGTGTAAGTACGCAAAGGAAATGAAAGGACTAATCTGCTTGCTAAGTGTTATTTTTCCAGCATATTCAGCAATTCTTTAAAAGCAAAGGGAAGAGATTTTGTAAAGGATTAACCTACCATTTGTCATTTTTATGGTTCTGTATATAAACGCAAAAATGGAACACTTATAGAATTGTTGTTGTGTCTGGCTGTCTATCTGCCCAACTGCCAATGCACTCCAAATTGTCTGGGCAGATTGAGCTGGAATTCACAATACTCTTGAGTTTCTGTAATCCAAATACGGATAAGTGAAGTAAATAAATGAATTTTGAAAAAACAGGTGCCCTTTAAATGAAAAGAGGGGTCTGAAAGAAAATTTTGCAGCGTACTGTACATCATAGCAAATAAAAGTGTTTGTTGTGGGAATCTCAAATATATTTGAAATAAACAGTTTTAAAGTCATATAGGAAAACTGGAACATCTCCCCCGCTCCCCCACTCCCCCTATCATCAAAACTTCTGAGACTAAGTTTTCGTTTAAAATACAAAAACTAGTTCTTTAACAATACATTACAGGATACTCTGTAAGGAATCTATCGTCTTAAAATAACATGATAACTATCTCAATATTGTGCACGTAAACTGAGATTTGAATACTCCCCACTTCCCTTTTTTTCAAATTGAGTCCGTACTTACTAGATACGTCCAACTGGTTTCTACAATAACCTCAGACTAAAAACATTTATTTATTTATTAATTTTTTTTAACTTCAGCACTACAGCCCCTTTTGGGCCTTCGCTTAGAGGCAGTTAGGGTATCTCATTATCTTGATCAAACGTATCGGCACTCCAGAATTTGATATGGCCAATACCAGGCTTTAGCCGTAAGTCCGCCCACCCAGTTGCGATAAGTTCTGGTTTTAAACCAGTGCATTTCATAGCTGAACAGGTTTGTAGTGCGTCCGAAGAATCACTCGAAACTAATTTCAATGTCACCAATAGGACTCGAACCAAGGACCTTCGCCTTACGTAGCGAGTACTCTAACCAATATACAACACGGACTACCCGACTAAAAACTACTCTGCTATTGATTAGGAGAAACCAAAACATTAATATCTGAATGCCCACGTAATCGGAAATATTCGACAAGGCAGAGCTCATCAATAAATTCACTGATTCCCTCTAGAATCCGATATCATTCGTACGGTTTAGTACATTTCGGTCTGATTAAATAAAAACAAGACAAACGACTTAATGCACCATACGGAACCCTCTCAACGCGGTTTCAGCTCACACTTGTCAAGTTGTTGGCAGTATTAGTGCTGCTTTTCGTCAATTTTCAGCATAAATATGTACATATTTTTCAAGGGTCGATTGAAAATGCTTTTGTTATCAATTGCATGATGGTATTCATTTGTTCATTTCAGCCCTATTTATTTTGCTTCGTAAGCTTATTTTAGTAGGATTTCAGTTCAAGTACAAATTTATTCTTACAAAGGCTTATTGTGTTGCATTTAATTATTTTATTTATTTGATATTCTTAGGCCAATTCTCTTTTTTCTTAAAAAGCCGATGAGAATTTTTTTTTATTTTGTGTGAGCAAACGCATTGCGACTTCTTTGAGTCAAGAAAAAAAACTTAATGTTTTCCATAAAGACTACGACTTAGCGGAGCAATTGAAGTGGTGGTGAGAGAATCAACGTCGCTGCGTATCGAGTGATAGGTAGTCTAATTATGTGGCTGGGTATCAGACCACATTGAACGTAAGCGTGGCAACCTCATGAAATCTATGATCCTTTTGACAGGCAAGCCCGGAGCTATGGTTAAGGTTCTCGGAACCGGTGCCTTCGGTTGACGCAGGCTTATTATCGAACTGCGTATCTGCCACCTTGTTGAAGGGTTAACCAATTTAGCTGCAGCTTACACCCTAGGCACAACACCCAAAATGCATCCAGTTTCCTTGCTGCTCAGCCTGCCGGAGGGTGGTATGAGGCATAGCTATGAAAACGTAATCGCTGAATTCATGTATGGTATGTCGTTGCACAGCCAGGAAAAATTGCCTCGCCGTCCAACCTGCCAGTCACCATCAGATTATTATTAGGGTACAACTAATTTTTGCACGTCCTTGACTTTTGGCAGAAAATCGACTCACTGCCTTAAAAGAAGAGTTTAAAAGCCTCCTCCTCACACATGCCAACCACAAGAAAACGGAGTCATGGAAAAAATGTATCGCAATCTAAAGGCTGCGCTTAAATTTTTTCAAGGAATCCCCCAGCAGGGGCTCTCGTCACAGTTCTACTTAGCCTCCGAGCTACGTTTATAGAGGATCTACAATACAAGGTTCACAAACTGAAATAGTTTTTGGTGTTGTCCAGAAATCCCGTAGACAGAAGCTCTCCTCACAGTTCTACTCAGCCTCCGAACCACGTGTAAGGAGGATCTACAATACAACCTTCACTGACTGAAATGGTTTTTGGGACGTTGCTTTGGATCCCTAATGAATTTTTTCACCACAGAGCACTCTATGCAACAAAACATTGGATTTCGTCGTGAAGCTACGTCACCTTTTTGCAGCTATTTGTCCGTTTCCAGTTTCCAGACAATCGTCTCACCACCCGTTCGTATTCAGGGACTGGAAAACCTGTGAGTTTGTGTTTTTTCGGGTCGACGCATTGCGCAAACCTCTGGAGTTGCCTAACACCAGACCACAGCTGGTGGTAAAGCATATCGTTTATTATGGATGTCAATGGAGCCAGCAAGATACTCTCCACAGACCTGCTGAAGCTAGCATATCTGGAGGCAGTAGACGAACTCAAGTCAAAGCAACCGAATAACACAAAACGAACCAAAAAATCACTTTCTCGCTCCCTTCACACGAGGCAAATGGCTCTGGGGAAGAGTAGCTGTGCTGCTTCTACAGTGTAGGCTGGTCGAGCAGTGTACATGCTGCGAGCAATTCTAATGCCTGCGTAGCACCTTCATAGTAAACCAGTTCGATTCAAATTGCGACGCCGGTAGCCTAGTCAGATCCCTCTCGAGAAGAACTCTGCTGAATAGTTCAGTACTTTAGTTTGTAGTTTTGCACCTTGTAATAAATTGTTTATTTGTGTCATGAGTTAAGGTGTTGGCACCACTCTAGAATTTTCAAAAAATCGAAAAAAGTTTTTTCATCATAAAAGGTCATTCAGGGTCTTAAAAATAATATACTGAAGGATGAAAGGTGGGAAGAATGTCTAAATGTCTGAATTTTGAGTTCTACCGCAAGACCTCAGAGGTATACTCCGAGCGCCTTTTCTATTTCATGCGCGTGATTCTATTTTTGGGTACGGAAGCAGGCGCAAGGGCAGTCAATGGAACCAAGGCTGTCTCCCTTTTATTTTTGAATAAAAAGAATTTTCCTGGATAAATGTGGGGACCAGTTTTAGTCATATACACCGTAAACTATCTACAGACGATAATCCGCAACACGATCACTGCCCTACTGGAGAAGATTCGTGGCGCACTTGGCAAAAAGCGAGAGCGACAAAGACTTTGCGTGATTATGAGCACAAACCGTCTATGCGCGATGAAGTTTTCCAAGTCATTAAACCCGTGTACGAAGACTTGAATAAAACCGATCTTCTGACTCGTTACATCGGCGGGTATACCCTGAACAACAAAGAGTCTTTCGACGCTTGCGTATGGACCATAGCTCCAAAATCAATACCTGGGGAAAAATTAGTTCTGCTGTTTCCGTGCTCAATGACGCATTTTTATCAATTCTGCATATAGTGGACACTATGGGCAAGACGATCGGCCCCGACAGCTACGATTTTTGCATGAAGTTGGACG
This sequence comes from Odontomyia ornata, assembly GCA_963969285.1. Classification (NCBI taxonomy): domain Eukaryota; kingdom Metazoa; phylum Arthropoda; class Insecta; order Diptera; family Stratiomyidae; genus Odontomyia; species Odontomyia ornata. Next base: position 1,303,501 of record OZ017740.1, on the reverse strand, counting down.
CCGAGCGCATCAAGTTAGCAGAGCGATCATTCAGCAGAGAAGCTAAACAGGCTCGAATCGACTTGAAAGACTTAAGTAAGGCCAAACAAGAAGAGGATATCGACATTGAAGGCCAATCGTATAGTGCAGGCATTGCTGATTAACGGTATGTAAGAATATAACACAATTTTACAGCACCGAAAACTTCAAACATCTTTTTCTCGAAACCACTTTTTTTGAGCCGGCCGGAAACATAACTCGAACAAATTTTTACCGATCGATTCAAAAATTTGATAGTACATTTGAACGTACGTACGTAGGGGTTTTTGGAAATTGTGCATATTGTTTTATTTATAAAAATTTTGTAATAATTTTTTGGGGCAAATTTCAAACTTTTTCTTCAAAGGGTCACCATTTTACCAAACACCAATTTATCAGAAAACCCCTACCTACGTCTTTGTTACTGTGGTATGGGATCAAAAAATCTTTGGTTTTTCGTTAAAGATCAAAAGTTGCGTGAGCTAGAGAAAGCCGCCATTTTGTTTTCGAATTGCCCAACTTAATTGTTTTTTTGTACTTCAAAATTCACATTAAAAACTACTTTTTACAGAATTTCAATTACTCCTTCTGTTTAACCAAAAAAAAACCAAAAATATGCCGGGAGTGGTGTAACCCCTAAAACTTACTTTTCAAACCCTCCGGGAACTGTCAGCACGAGAAATAATGAAAGGCTAAAGTTGTTTTTCGTAGAGAAAACAGTCGCTACAGCAAGTTATGATTGCAAAAGATCTTAAAATATATTTACAATGTTTCTGCTGGATCTTATTTTATAGCTGATACAATATTCCAAAGGATGATATGATTTTTAGTTTACAAAAATCAAAATAATATTGATTTCTTTTTACTCTAAAGAAATTGTCTGCAAAGAATTCATTCTTCAAGGTACTGCTGTAAATGCTTAATTCTTCTAAGAAGTGATGGATCACCTATGCAAAAGAATTACTCATATTGGACCCATTTTATTGGAGAGATCGTTCTTTTTTCATAGAGCACTAGTACACATCGCAGCGATTAACACTCATTTATCGACAAAAAAGGTTCCTGTTCCTGTCCGCCACCCACAAGATTTGCGTGGTTTTAGTCCCCCCGACTACTTCCCGTCCTGAAATTAAAGATGGAACGATTTTACGCGGACAAGTTAAGCAGTATTTCAAAAGAACAGTTTTTGAAAGGCACGAAAAGACTTTAAGGTCGCGCCAAAACGTGTATTGCTTCTAATGGAGACTATTTTGAATAAAAAGTTTATCGATTTTTTTTTTGCATCTTTTATAGCTACAGTCTCATAACTTATGGGATTTCCTTTGTATAGTATATCGATTTAGTCGTAGACTCACCAGGAACCCTTATTTTTTGAAGTAACAAAATACTACTCAAATTCAGAGAAGTCATGTTAAAACAAATCAAATATGCTAAACATGATTGAATGACGAATATAGCAAACGTATTCTCCAACAATTCTATTTCTTTTTTCTTGAATACAGTAGAGGGGATTGAAGTAAAATTTGACGACATTTTTCAACATTTTGCTTCCCACCAAAACTATTGACTATTTCAATAATTTTAAGGAAAGTATTGAATGTAAGAAAATGTTTAAATAATGAGAATACGAAATGTTTTTAAAGAATGAAATTTTTCAGGACAATCAAATTGCAGACAGTTGGCTCAGCTAGCCATGTGTTCGCTAGTTTTGGGCCATAGACGCATTCACATCAATATCCTCTGAATCATATAATAGTATTGACTTTACAATTATTAAATAGTCATTGAATAAGTTTTATAGGCCGTAAATCAGATTAATTGGTTATGGGAAAATTTTAGTTGTTTCTAACTGATATGCAAGAACGAGCTTTTTGAACCAGAGTACTGTGAATTTATCAAGTCTTCCAGTTTAATGAAACAAAAGGGAACTATTTAGAAGTTGACACTACAAGTATCTATTAATAACAGATTTAAATCCACTCTTATTCATGACAAAATCTTCGTTAAGACACAAATTAACCACAACCCAAGCGATGCAATATTTAACAATGAAATGTGCAAGTTTCTTATTAGTAAAGAAACCAACGGTTAGTCGACAGGCGGAAAAAAACTTCTTTAGTAATGAAATACCTTGTTATTCAATTTCAAAAAGCATAAAAATTTATTCAAATTAAATTCATTTCACTAGCAATAACTTAAAAATTAATTATATACATTTTTGACTCTTAATTGAAAAATTTTTAGAAGCAAAGATTCATTTTTTATATCGTAAATATAAATAATATTGCATTTGGGAAAAATCATAGTGTTAATTTAAATTTTAAAAGTAAGTAGGCAAGATTATTCAATATTTCATACATATAAAATAAAAAAATAAAATAATCCTTACTGAATATAGTTTGACCAGGAAATTAAGTAAATCACTACTCCTCTTAATACATGATACTTTGTTTTTGTCGTTACTCGCACCACCATTTTTTCGTTATTGTAATTTGATTATGTTTTGTTGAATTGTAATTGTATGATATTAAATGTAATTTGACGGTTATAAAAGTTTTTATTTAAAAATTGCTGTACTACTATTATAAAATGGATGTCCTTGATTACTAAACTGAAACTGTTCTCATTGTTGCTTTACACCGGTTTTATGTTCTATTGAATATATCACTTCTATACACACTATGAATATAATAGTAAAAATTGTTTTTCTTTCAATTAAGATGTTTCATTTACACAGTCTATGTTGATCATATTTTCATACATGAAATGTATATACCTAGCATTATGGAAACGCTCAATTTCCGTTGAGAACGCAACAATAAATTCATGTTTTTCACGAAATCAACTAAAGAAACTTCTCCGCGGGATTTCCGACATGTTATCGTTATTTAAGTTATTATCAATTTTACTTCACATGACTTTTCACATTTGGACAATTATATATTTTTTTAAACATTATCTTTAAGGTTCATTTTGCAAACAATTAAATTTATATTAAATTTAATTATTACTTAACACCACCTTCACCATAGACAGAGATCAGATGTGAACATCATTTTTTAGAATTTTCTCAATTGTGTGTGTTTATCGCCAAACACACTGACTACATCTACAAAAATAAGAAAAGAGAAGATTAACGGTTTGATAAGAAACAATAAAACTTATGATAAAATAATCAGTTCGAACAAGTGTAAGAGTAATATTCTTCAAAACAAATGAATGAGAGATGGATGAATTGCCAAAGAGGATACGTTTTTCCTTTGAATTTAATCAAAAACAAGGCCGAAAGTGTAAGTTTTTGAATGAATGAGTGAATGAAGAATTAAGTTCATTTAATAAAATGTTTATCTAAATATTTATAAATAAATGCATAATACTGTGAAAAAAGTAAAATAAAATTATATGTTTAACACCACCAGGTATACAAATTATTTATCAAACTTTTAACCGAATATCGTTGTTATTTGAAAAGTGTATCACCGAAACTAGCCGGCAAACTACATTGCGTTTGTGTAAAGTTTTACTGTGAGGTTTGATTTGTAATGTACCTTGTTCAGACTCTAAGTTCTACTACAAGAAAGATTAGAATCACATTTCATGCGACTAAAATAAATTCTATTTAGTTAATTGACTACAAAATTCATCGTTTAAAGTTTGCAAATTGTTGACATGCAACAAATTCATTTGAGTATTTATGTACAAATAATTTGGAAAAGACAATTGATCCTAAAAACCCTTTTTGTAATCTACGAAGTTGCAAATGGTATTCAAAAAACATTGAATCAATGAAAATCACTAAAAATTAATCAGACTGAAAAACATTCTTCCCTCAAACTTTATTGTCGTGATTCGCCCAGATACCGTGAAAATATTTTTTGAATTTTGAACTCCAAATAGACGAGTTGGTTGAAAGGACAAAGAAACTTCATTAATTTTAACCAAAACCATTAATTTAATACATGTTTCTTCTCATCGAGTTAACCCTTGGCAGACATATCTTATACGAGTATGTAATTATTATTTGATCTAGCATTTAGTTGCTATCAGAGGCGTTCTTGCTGAAACTGAACAATCAAGCAAAATAAGCAGGGCTACAAGTCATAATAATAATCGCGTGCGTCAAAATTCAATCTTGGCCTTGTGATTTTGTATACGAGTTTAATTCCTGGAACATAACGGTACTTTAGTAGGTGATAAAGTGAGAATCACGTTTGACGGTGCGATTGTTACCTGATAAAAATACCCACCATAAAAGGGTAGGCACAAGGAGTGACTTCTGAACCACATTTAAGCCTGGGAACACTATAATCATTACGTGAACTAAAAATTACATAAGTAAGGTGACAAAGAAACGAAAAAGAACAACAGACAATACTTAACGACTGACCACTATATAAAGGGTTTTCCAATAAGAGGTGTTATTTTGAATAGCCCGCTATTTCGGTAGATGCCACCTTTGGAGCTGTCAGCTTTTTACATTTGACAAGTTAAAACTACGCCATTAATAAAATTGGAAAGATACGCGCTTCAACAACGCATTGAAATTTTTAAAATTCACTACAAAAATGGTGAAAATTTGGCAGAGACGGTTCGTAAAACTCGAACATTTTTGGGTCGTCGGGAAGCACCTTGTCGGACCACAATACAGAAATCGGTGAAAAAATTCGAGGTGTTGAGACAATTTGGTGATGTGAAGAATAAAACCCGTGCACGTCACTCAAGAACAGCCGAGAATATTGCTGCTGTAGCCGAAAGTGTTGAAGCAAACCCAGGTTTGTCCATTCCTCGTCGTTCTTTGGAATTAGGCATTCCACAAACGTCATTACACTGTATTTTGCATAATCGATCATCAACAACGTCGTGTCTTTGCTGATTGGGTCCTTAAAATGCACGAAAATGATCCGGAATTCCATCCATTGAGTGATGAGGCCCATTTCGACCTCGGTGGCTACGTCAACAAGCATCTGCGGCTCGGAAAACCCAAGAGTTATAGTTGAAAAGCCTCTCTTTTCTCAACGTGTGACTGTTTGGTTCGGTTTATGGTCCGGTGGAGTCATTGGACCTTACTTTTTCGAAAATGAGGCTGGAGGAACAGTTACGGTGAATGGATTGCGCTATCGAGAGATGATTAATGATTTTTGATGGCCGGAGTTGGATGGTATTGATCCGGACAACCTTTATTTTCAACAAGACGGCGCTAAGCCCCACACAAGCAACGAAACCATTGATCTTTTAAGGGGAAAGTTTCCGGACCGTGTTATCACTCGAAGAGGTGATCACAATTTGCCACTGAGATCTTGTGATTTAACACCTCACGACTTCCTCCTTTGGGGCCACGTGAAAGAGAAGGTCTACGCCAACAGCCCAGCGTCGATTCAAGACCTCAAAGATGGAATTCGTGAGCCTATCGAAGACATAGGGTAGCAACTTTAAGATTTGGTTATGGAAAATTTCATGAAAAGGATATGGTTCTGTAAGTGTGGTTGGGGTAGTTATTTGTCTGATGTTATTTTTTACTATTAACGATATATATTCCTCTTTATAACAAAATAAACATCCTATCATTTATATTAAAAAATGGCATTTTTCTTTTAATACCAAAATAACACCTCTTATTGGAAAACCCTGTAGAAAACGCAAGGCACTTGAATATTTATGCGCAAAAACAACAGAAGATAACAATGATAGTGACAAAAACCATCAAGGATTACAACGTGCCTACATACACTTTTACTTAGATCTGGCAATCATGGAAAACAAAGTTCAAAACCTGTGATATGCTATTGTTATGAAACGCGAACCCAAAGTTATGCATCCGAAAATATAGTGAATATCGTTGAAGGGCGTGTTTTCAAATAATAGGAGTTAAAAGGAAATCGATGATAAGCAATTTAAAACCGCAACTTGTATGTAATATGTGACGAAACGGAAGTCCCACCATAAGAGTGTGGAAGCTAGAATGTGCTGGCCACGAGTTACTCATAAACAAACGATGGGTACGTACCAAAAAAGTGTTCATTCGAAAACTAAGGGACGGGGACCAGTGAGAAAGCCAAACAATCGCTGGTTTGCCTAGTTGAATGATGTGAGTTCTTAGCCGCTCTTGTTTCGGAATCCAAGGACGCAGTCGGTGGACTGTTTTTGGAAAGCCAAGGACCAAAAAGGGATAAAATGCTGCTTCAGCAATTATCTAAGGAGAATTTCTACTATGATAACTTCCAAAACAAGTCAAATTTTTTTCTACTTGGATCGTTCGTTTGATGAAGAATCCGGAAATTTTCAATTATGGAGGGTTTTTCTATGAAGGAGTACAAGTAGTAGTTCGTCAAGATTTTAAGATCGATTTTCGTATCTTATATGTAATGTTTGGGTGTAAGCTGCAGATGACTTCATATCATGGAGGTATATTCAACTCTTGCTTTTCATCAAAAGCGCTTTTTATGCTTGAAATGCATTTAAATAATTCCTATATAAAAGTGTATACTCGTATTTTACTTTTGTGAATAACGAACATGTCTTGCCTATTTTACGTGGCTATTTCGCCTCTCAGGTTTATCACTCAACGATCAACTCCTATTAATATAATGGGACTAATTGATGCAATCGCCTTTGCTATTGAAAATTGAATCCCTGCATTTGATTAACTATTGCACCGGAAATTTCATAATTTGTGTACAATATTTTTGCTTTAAACTGGCTTGCTTCCTAATCAAGCCATCTAGCCTTTCTTCTACTTTCGGTGTTCCTCAATGATGCACTTTAGGCTCATCTTTCTTTAAAATCTAAGATAACTTCCTCCCAAACTTCTATGTGCTGACAATCTAAAAGCTCCTGAAGAATAAATTCATTCATCTGAAAATCAAGACCCTACAAAATGATAAATATTTCCTGGAAATATGTTTTCTTTTTCCTTTATATCAACAATTTTTCTTCTTTCTTTATATCAACAATGGTCTTAAAGTACGTTTAACCCAAAACAATGATTCCTATGTCAATATAAAGCTAAGCTCCTGCTTTTCAAATGAAGCTCCACATATGAAACATTTCCGTAAATGCTACCTCAGGATACGGAGTGGACAAAATGTGTTGCGGAAGCAATGTAGCAGGTTTATGCTACCCCTGTACCATATAACACTCGTCTCTCAAAATTATGTAACATAATTACTAGATGGATGTAGAAATAGAGGAGCTGCAGTGAAGTGGATTGATAAAGCATCTGGCCAACACCAGGTAAGACTTAAGCTAGTAATCAAGAAGACGCTATACATTGACTATACTCGTATACTAGCAGAAGCTTTTGTCTCTCATTAAAGATAAGAAAGATATCTGCGCTTACTAGGAGCGAGAATCACCTCCAGTTTGAGAAGAAAAGCCATATAGCAGTGGATTTGATCGACAACAAAATGCAATGCAACTTACATAGGTAATTGATAAGATTAAAACATTATTCTTTAGAAGGATCAATGCTTCCCCCAGAGAAGGCTGGAGTGCGACTTGATGCCATTTTTGGTTCCAAACTATTGAATTTGATGTTCTCCAATTTAGTAAGACTGCCTTGTGGTGGTATGTATTATACTTATGGCTTCTGCAGGAATTGGGATTTGAGCTAATTATCCCAAGGAGGTCAATATATTTGGAAGAAAAAAGCAATTTGGGTGATCAATCAATCAAAATACTGGCCTTAAGCCCAACTGATCATAAGACAGAATTGGTTCTGATCACCAAGCAAAGGAAACAAGCAATCAAATCATTACAGCGTAAATTTTCCCGTTCGGTTTTATTCAAATGTATAATACCATATCGTCCGTATGAAGAACGCTAGTCTTTTTGGGATATACCCACACTACCGGTGCGTAAATAGTTCTTAGATCAATGTTAAATTTTCAAGCTTGTGAGAGGTATACTGACAAAGAATGTGCTTTCTCTTAAACATTCGTTCTCAGACTTGCATCCCAACTATACATAATACAATTTGCTGGGACGGAGGTGTATCGTCATTCGCCAATGATCCGTCTTTCAGGGGATTAGGAGGATTTTGAGCTTGGGCCTCCTTTGAAATCCTTTGAACAATTCAAATTGAAGCTGCGCAGAGCACTCAATATTTAGTAGAAGTATTTTGATTCTCCTTCATTCATTCTTATTTGCATTAATGCATTCTTTTTTTTTTTGCTGATTTAATAATAATCATCATTCACTAGTCCAATTCGAACCTTGGCGTTGAGATTTGTTAGGAAATCCTATTTTAAGACCGTAGCGATAATCGAGGTAAAATGGTCAGCATCGCACTCAACTAATTGATTATTACCTAATTTTTTCAATCAGTATCGATCATAGCTGGGTGGCTGATAGTCGAACAGAAGTGCCAACAGGGAGCTTTTACTTTGAGAATTGCTTCGTAAACGGCGAGCGCCCTAACCAGCATACCACAAGGACTACGTTTTCGCTGATTCGCTTATCATAACTATTTTATAATTGTATAGTTATTTCCTTAAATAAATAAATAAATGAACGTGAACATATATGTTTAACTACCCCACAGCCTGCTGAACATCCCTTGAGCATTCTTATTGATGAAAAATTGAACGTAAAATTTTATCTAGAGATAAATGGCAAGAAAGCATCCGTTGTTGGTTTGGCTTCCGCTAAAATGCTCTCCAATATTGATATATGGCAAATGGAACCAGGTTTAGGCACTTCTAAAAGATAAAAGGGATTCATAACAGCTGGAGAAGTCAGAGCTGGGGGATCGCTTATCTGGCGATTCCTCTCCCCTTTCGCTAGAGGAGGGATCGCCCTGCTTGAAGGCGCCTCACGGCGAAGCAAAACGAGATATGGCCCGGAGTGATGTGTTAAACGGTTTCAGACTGGATGCTCGAGTTGGCAAGGTAGGTGTTTAGTGAGTGGTGCAGTCGCTCGCGAGCATAGGAGTCCCACACACAGCGCGTAAATCGCATTCCGAACCAAAAGAAAAATAATATTGGTATCCAAAGCCATACTAAAGACTTACGAGATGTAACAATTAAGTAATGAGACTGATTTTATTGCCGCGTTTATGGTAAAACTGCGATCTCGAAATTCCCTTCTCCTTCCTCTCTCCATTTATATATTTACCATCGCTCTAGCTTGTTTAGTTTGCCTGCTGGGTCGTGTTGAGTAGACGTGTGTTCGTGGTGCTCATCATGAAAATGGAGAAACGAAATCAAGAACAACGCGTCGCGATAAAATTTTGCGCCAGATTGGGCGAAATAGCTTCGGAAACGTACGCTAAAATTGTAAAAGTGCATGGTGGTAGTGCTCTTAGTCATGCCCAGGTGTTTTGATGGCATAAAGAGTTTAAGGAGGGGCGTGAAAGCGTGGAAGACGAGGTGCGGATGCGCAGCGTGTGAGCCCCCTGATCCGTGAAGATTGGCGTTTAACAGTTCGAATGTTGGCCTCAGAACTGGGTATGAACCGTGAAACAGTCAGAAAAATTTTGACCGACGATTTTGCGATGAAAAAGTTGTGCGCTGAGATAGTTCCAAAGAACTTTTCTTAGCAGACCTCATCGTGTCCCAGTATTTGGCCTCTAAAGGGATCGCCGTGTTGCAACACCGCCTTATTCGCCCGATATGTCACCCTGTGACTTTTTTTGTTCCCTAGAACAAAATTGGTGGTCAAAGGAACCCATTTTGAGTCAATTACGGACATCCAGCCGGCCGTGACGAGGGTACCCGCGGACATCCCAGTCGAAGCGTTCCAGAAATGTTACGAAGTATGGAAAACGCGCTACTTTGAAAGAGATGACAGAGTTGTAGAATAATTTTTAAACATACAGTTTTCATGGAATCAGTCTCATTACTTAATTGTCTCATCTCGCAATTTCTGGGATAGTCAGATTGCACTAAATGCATCGCTGGTGTGGGCATGAATCGAATTAAAGAAGAATCAAAGCGGCATATCAGTTTACTGCGCTCTAAAATAAAAACACTTCCCCAATAGAATCTTACCAGATAACTTGTACTACTGTTACCCTGCCTACCTCTGATATTATTGTGGATGAAGAGATTCACCTTAGAAAAATCAATCTTTTATTTATAATCAGAAGATTCGCTACTAGCGTCACATGTTATATGGCTGAATTGAGTGAAAAAGGTCATTGAACGAACGAGTATATATCGATCTTCAAGTTGTATGGTATGATGAATTAACGGACTTACACTGTTTTTGTTTTAGTTATGATTTAGCACATGAGCCTTCGGTTAGATCTTCGTTGGGCTTGATATGTGGTAAGTTTAGTTGAAACGTAAAGTAAAACAATATTACAGTACAGGGTATTTCTGCTGAATTTATCGAGTTATTCTTTGATTTCTACAGCAAACTAAGGCATTTTGTTATTTTTCCGATCCTTTTGCAGAGAACATTTGGCCAGCCATGCGGAAAGATATACAAGCTATGACAAAATCACTCAAGGATTGACTAAGATAGACATTTTTCATTAGAAATAAGATAACCCACTCAGAAACACTCGTAGCCTTGGCATCCTACATGATAATTTACTAAGCCAGATGATTTTACTAGGCTCGATGACAATATGGACTTATAGCAAATAACAGTACATTTGCCTTGTATATGATTGTGTGTGAATGAATGTATATGAATGTGTGTGTTTTTCCAACTCCAATTATTCACTCTGGTTTCATAAGGCATTTGCAATTAGGATCACCAGAAATTAATTAATGCGAGAGGGCAGAAGGCTTTCATAAAATAAAGTTGAAATTTCCTTCTCCTTTATCTATAAAATTGAGAATTAATTTGAACGGTATGCCTAAGTTTTTGGCTTTAAATAAATTTGAACAAATTTATTTTGCAGAAACTACGATGCCTCAAATCTTGTACAATGTTTCCACAAATTTTTTCAACTTCACACAAGTTGTGCTCTCTGTGCGGAGACCCCTTGAAAATCTACCTTGAGAGAACTTAATTATACCTGTGCAGGATTGAAGCGAAAATTGCGCGAAATAGAAACTAGAAAAAAAATTTAAAATCAAAGATTTGAGATAGTAAAATCCTATTTTCTTTGAATACTTTGGATAATACTTTTTGGAACATCTTTAATAGAAAAGTTCCTGGGTAATTTTTACAGCGAACGTTCTGCCTTTATTATAATGAGCATATGAAATGGGTTACTACCCCATAGCTCTTTTTTACAAATCACACTTACACTCTTATGGTATATTTTTCTTTTCTGGGGCATAGCTGTAAGTGTTGCGTCAATTCTAAGGTGCTTGTTTTGCACAGCTGTTGGAATGCCAATAGCTTCTATAATTGTAAAGTTATTTGAAGTTTCAATCAATTAATTTTTTATATTATCTGGGCTGCTTAATGTTGAATCGTTTTCGTTTTTGTAGAGGTTCAATCGTGGCTTGCACTCTTTTTTTATTGGATTTAAGAAAGCAGACGGTGGTTTGGCTATGGTTTGCATCTTTTGTTCCCTAGAACTTCACTCATTATTTTTCGTCAGCACGATTTCTTAGTTTGTGATCTTAGAGTGCTGTTCTTCTCAAGTTGCACCTGAGTTGGTGATTATACATAGCCGGTGAATGTATTATTTGGTTAACAATCTTGCGCTCTCCATTGAAGCATTTATTTAGCTGTTTTATTTTATCAGTTTTGCATGTAGGCCTTTATGTACACATGAGTTCACGATTATATTGGCTGCTTCGAAATTAAAATCCTCGTACTATAAAAGTTTGACTCACGTTAATCTCGTGACTTTCAAGTGCCCCAGCATTCATATTTCAACAGTAATCATCACGTAATAGTCAAGATCCAACAATGACCATTTCATAACCTAATGTTACTCTAGAAGATGATATGGTGAGTATCACATTCGAACGTGTGAATCTCACCTAATTTCGGATCAGAATCTATCGCAGCTGGATAGGTTTTCAATTTAATAGGAGAACCACTGTACAAATAATAATTGCTATCAATGAGTTTTCAACCAATGAGCCACACTCCGATAGGTGGGCACTCTATCCACTCGCACCACCCAAACTATATTGAACGTGCTCAATATTGCGAATATTTACTTTAAATTCAGGTAGTTCATGACTTGAAAGCAAAGGTAAATGGAAATGCTGCTTGTAACATTTCCAGTTTCTGTTGCTCTAAAAGATTAAGTCCAACTTATTTCTGATAAAATTTAAATCATAAGAAAATAAAACTTCTAGTATCGTGACGAAACATTCATTTAAAGCTTGATAAATGATAATATTAAGCAAAACATTATCTCGGGTGAAATGCCTATTTGAGTAACTTCAATGCTTTTCATACGAGCATATAATTATGCATGACCCACTAAATGACTTTAAATCACCTTACAAAATGTCTCCTGCCGGAAACTGGCATTTTATATGCCAAGACAGCCTGCTTATGCATTCGTTTCTTGAAATTATATAGATCTGCATAAACAGTGCACCAAACCCCCCTCTCGCGGGTCATGTCGTTTTTTTCCAAATTTCGGATCTCCTTTTTATGCAATCAACATAAATATATACACCAAGAAGTTCTAACAAAAATGAGTAGGGACACATTGATATGGCAAAATATGTTAAACAGAGTAAATAGTGTCATATTAATTAAACACAGCTACTACCTACATAGTTTCTTTCGTATGAAAGCCAAAACTTGAAATCTCAATTACTCAGTGAATTAACTAGTGCTGAAATCTCAGACCTATTATATCAAATTAGATCGTTTTTCTTCAAGAAAAAAAACCTCACGATGAATAACATCAAATTCATCATTATCTTCCCCGTCATCTTCATCTACATCATGTCATCATCATATCATTATTATCTTTACACAAAGATTCAGTGTTATCTCGACCGTGAACAAATTTACACATTCCCGCGGCTCAAAACAGAAACAGACGATGAAGATGAAAAAAACCCTGCCGAAACCGAAAAGAATAAAAGTGAGATATGGTCCAATTTAAATACTTCTTCCGCAGTAATTTCCATACAAATCCATAATGAATACGTGTAATCATCACAAAATAGGCAACGACATGCTAATTAATGTGTAAATAGAGCCGAATAAGAAGATTGTCTCACCTGTGCTCAACCAAAGCAAAATACAACAACAGCAAGGACGGCTAAGGCGAACAGATTTGTTTCTTTCGAGTGGACACGAAGGGAAAGCAAACATCTTTAAGTGCCTATTTTCAAAATAATATCGGTAAACATGCGTACAACGAGTCGTCTGAAGGGTGAGTAAACTAACGATTTTGGTCAGTGTTGTGTTGTCATTTTCAACCTATTTGATCTTTTACCTAAGTTTCTTACGCAAACAAATGAAAGGAGCTCGAAGATAAGCATCCGCACGGATACTAAATATTTACTACAGATTTTTCGCCAAACTGTACACTTGATTTTCCGAACTGTTTATCGTAGCACGTTTTCTTTTTAGCCGAAGATGCAAATAACAAAATTTTGGCAGAGCGTTGTCACTCGTAAACATATAATTTTTATTTATTTTTTTCATCCTAACACTTAGACGCTAGAGGAAGTACTTGGAAAGGAGAAAAGCAAATTTTGAAAAAGCTGTTTAGGAAAATTCCGTTTTTGTGTTGTGCCAAATTTTTTTAAGTATTGCCGAATGTTTTCTGGGTTTTTAGCGGTTGATATTTGAATTGCTTCTAATTAAATTTCAAAACCAAAAATTTTGATCATTACTCTGAATGGGATTCTTCCCACATGTGCTTCCAAACCGTGCGAATAAGAAGCAAATTGCAATTCGAAAATCGACCACATTATTTCTGATAGCTTATAATTTAGATAAACACAGAGAAATTGATAGACTACATCATTAGCCGAACGAACGAGCGTAATACTAAGAAAGCTCCCACTCACCTGTGCTGGCGCAAATTATCTTGACGCTTGAAGTATTTTCCGCAAACTTCGCACGAATACGTGACCTCCGGACTTTTATGGGTCCGTTCGTGAATCATCAGATTGTAGGGTTTTGTGAATCGTCTCTGACAATATTTGCAGATGAATTCACATTTTGGCCGCATCTTACGACGAAAATCGGACCGACAATCGTCATTATCAATTCGCATCACCGCAAACATTATGATTTACTTATTTGTTGCCTGTAGTTATTGCAAATTACAAAGGCAGAGTTACTCTCTAAAAGTGTTAAAACTATCACTGTTTTGTTTTTCACGTGCTTCTCTTAATTTTTGCTCGCAGCGTTACCGTTTTACTACGCGTAACGTTTACGTTTTGTATTAAACACTCACTCACTTGATTTTCACGTCGAATTACTCGTATGTGGAGGAACTGAACTGCAAAAGAAAATGAGAGAAAAATTCTCATAAATATGCGACAATATAAATTTAAAAGTTAAGGAAATGTAAAGTGTATGTAAAATGCATGATATTTAAGAACATAGATATAAATTATTGTTTCGGATGTCAAGTGTCGATTATGGTATCTACAAACTGCTATCTTGATTAAATAAAGATACAGAGCTCGCCAGAAGCTTTTTGGATGGTAGTATCTCGAAATAGCTGAAGGTGTAAAAATTAACAAAAAACTGGTCACAGGGTGAGCGCATGAGTATAAAAGTGATAAAAATCAGCCCACAAAAGATGTTGATCAATCAAATTGTTGTTGCAGAGATAATGAGTAAAATAAAATTTACACCTATTCGCACGAAAAAGCTCCCAATTTAAAATTGTTACAAGTCCGCTTGAAGTGTCTCCATTCAACACTTTAGTTACTACTTATTTTTTGGTCACCCAGTATAAGCGTAAAAGTCTCTCGCAACGACAATAAAACGCCTACCGTTAAGGTATTGACAACATTGTATTAAATCAGCTGAAAAGCGAACAAATCTAATTACACAGCGTTCCGTGTTTTGTTCCAATGGAAATCTCTTGGTGATTAAGCTTTGTGTCATAGTTTCATGTACGTGTACCTATGATGCAACTCATTACTTTCTAGTGGCTTTCATATGTTTGCCGAGGATTTCGAATGCATAGTCAGATACGCTGTATACCCAAGCAAAAAATAAGCTCATACAGAACCTTAAGATTATAAGGAATTAAGGAACAAAAAAAACTGTGTCGAATTGATAAGGCAGAAACCTTTAAAAAGTTTCTCACTCCCTTAGTTGATTCAATGACCTTAGTCTTGGGATCAACTTAAATACCTCCAAAAATATTTTTAAATTTCCGTGTTACGCATTCAAAGAAGATTATTTACAAGTAGCGTTATTAAATTTTGGTGGCTGTATATAGCAGAATAATATTTCCCCTTTGCAAGGGATGAGTAACTTTGGTATTTTTTTTAAGTTATTTGCATCTTGATTGCAGAAAAACTTGCATCATCTTCAGTCCTTCGTACATTCTTTTGAACCAGTAATAATACGTTTTATCGGAATAATGTGTACTGCAATTTTTTCATCAAATAAGTTATTCAGAATCATCACTTTATGATGGTGGGGCTAAAAATCTTGGTTATGAAATTTTCAAATATGCTCTTAAAACTAACCTTCTTTTCGATTCTTATTGCGTATAGCTATTGAACCTCTAGTCAATAATTATGGTTGGTGATTTATATACAGATGAGTAAAGTATGCAATGATGACCACAAAGCCTCATAAGTAGGCTAATCTCAACTTTATTACAATGACTCTGCAAATCATTGCTAATATTTGAAAAAACAATCTGAGCACTATCAACTAACTCTACAAAGAATGTTGTTAAATGGTAAATGAGGTCCCAAGACAAACGTCAACTTGTGCGTTTTGAAAATCAATTGAACCACAGTGTCAAATGTCTACATTAACTATTATGCAAACCATCGTTTGGCATTTTGTATACATCACTACGCAAAGCTGAATTGAAGCCATTCACATATACGACAATTCCAGATTTGTTACAAAGGACAACCATGTATACAAAAATGATAATCAATGTTCGAGACAATCAAACTTCCATCATCGCCATCTACAATAAACGAGACTTTTGTCATAATTTTTTTAGTGGCGCCATCTGTAAATGAGATAGTGCGTTGGTAAGTTACATCCTTCCCTGACTTCCAGTGAAAGTTTGGTGACATTCAGTTCAGTGGAAACGAAGTTATTGCGTCTAAAGCGACAATACGTTTGTGACATCGTAAAAAATGAGTTTCGAATAAAGAGCTAATATCAAAGTTTATTTTAAAATCGGTAAAACGTTTACCGAAACATTTGGATTGATGAAAAAAGTTTATGGCGATGATTGTCTATCTCGTGCCTGAGTTCATGAGTGGTTTGCACGTTTCAAAGATGATCTTGAGGACATAAATGACGATGAACATACGGGCCGCCCAAATCAGTGATCGCCAAAACCTCCATCGATATTGTGCGTGAATTTATCAAAAGTGAGCCGAAATCATCGTTGCAATTCATGGGATCGGAATTGAATATCTCCAAAGCGTCGATTTATCGCATTTTAACCGATTATTTGGGCCTACAAGGTCTTTTGTGCATCACAAGTTAACTGATGACCAAAAATTGCTCAGAATTCAACATTCGAAAGACATCATTAAAGAGGCGAGAAAAGACGAGAACTTCCTTTACAACATAGTAACTGGTGATGAAATGGTGTTTCCAATATGAACCAAATGCCGAATGGAAGGCTCCAGCCAAGCCTCCACTCAAATAATCGCGTTTGGAGAAGTCAAAAATCAAGTCGATGCTCATTTGTTTTTACGATTCCAAGGGAATTGTCCACAAGGAGCTCGTGCTAATGGGCCAATCAATTTTCTATACTGGCGTTTTGAAGCTTTTGTTGCATCGCATTCGTTGAATCCGGCCTGAATACCGCGAAGGGGGAAGCTGGCGCTTATTGCATGATAATGCACCATCTCATTGATTCACTCTTGTGACTGATTTTTTGACTAGAAATCGCATTTTAACCATCAATCACTCCCCGTATTCGCATGATATGGCTCCCTGTGGCTTCTACCTATGCGAAAAATGCATTTGGCCACAAAAGGAAAACGCTTTGCGTCCGTAGAGGGCATCCAAAAGGCTTGTGCCGACATCCTGAAGGACATTCTGGTCAATGACCTGAAACACTCTTTTGAAAAGCTTTTGGATCGCGCAAAACAGTGTATCGAAGTGGGAGGAATAAATAAACTTGAAGTCATCAGAACAAACCTCCTGTCGTTTTTTTCAGCTCAGTCTCATTTATTTTGGAATACTCCTTGTATATATGCTCTTTTAAGAAGAACTCATGGCCAATGTGTCAAGCTTGAATAAGTCTTCCAATGAACTCAAGCATAACGTGATTTTATTCAAAAATTTCAGAATACCAGTTTTCCTGATTTCTTGAACTGAATTTCAGATGCAACACTCATCTATTGCACTACTTACTGTGTTAAGGTTTTACGCTGAAACATTCATATTTGGGGCTCTACGATGTGAATATGTTCTTCTTTGATTTTGTTTTATTTACCACAGAATGGTCAACGAAGTGTAATGACCTTCAAGACGGACGCACGGACAAAAAGACAGACACAAGTCCACTTCAAATAAGCAGTCGAACTGCGGGGTGATTAGCTGTGGTAGTTCCTGATGAGAAAAGCTAATCATCTCGTCGAAGCTGCTTAAAAAAGCAATGCTTTTGGCTTAAGGGTAATATTATGAAGGTAGGTTCATCAAGGTTTCTGTAATTTGAGTAAGGATGAGTACACTTTAGCCACCTTTAGCACTTTTGGGCTGATACATGATGTGCTCTTTCCTTTCCCTTGTAATGCAACGATCTTCTTCAGAGAAGTATCGGACTTTTTTTCTTTTTGATGTTTGTATTCACCTCAAACCTCCGTGTCTATTAACCTTGGTGATCGACAAATTCAAGAGATAATAAAAATTGCTCGATATGTCTAGTAACGTATACACATGATAAATGTTTCATAGTGCAGTTTTGTAGCGCGACTAAAAAGCCCGCCCCCATCATCATCATCTACATTTATGGCACAACAGGATTAATTTCTTCCAATCAACATGGTTCCGCGACCTTATCCACCAGTTGTTTACTCTCAACAAGGACCTGCGGTCAGCTTCTATCGTGTCTTTCCATCGAGCACTATCAACTAACTCTACAAAGAATGTTGTTAAATGGTAAATGAGGTCCCAAGACAAACGTCAACTTGTGCGTTTTGAAAATCAATTGAACCACAGTGTCAAATGTCTACATTAACTATTATGCAAACCATCGTTTGGCATTTTGTATACATCACTACGCAAAGCTGAATTGAAGCCATTCACATATACGACAATTCCAGATTTGTTACAAAGGACAACCATGTATACAAAAATGATAATCAATGTTCGAGACAATCAAACTTCCATCATCGCCATCTACAATAAACGAGACTTTTGTCATAATTTTTTTAGTGGCGCCATCTGTAAATGAGATAGTGCGTTGGTAAGTTACATCCTTCCCTGACTTCCAGTGAAAGTTTGGTGACATTCAGTTCAGTGGAAACGAAGTTATTGCGTCTAAAGCGACAATACGTTTGTGACATCGTAAAAAATGAGTTTCGAATAAAGAGCTAATATCAAAGTTTATTTTAAAATCGGTAAAACGTTTACCGAAACATTTGGATTGATGAAAAAAGTTTATGGCGATGATTGTCTATCTCGTGCCTGAGTTCATGAGTGGTTTGCACGTTTCAAAGATGATCTTGAGGACATAAATGACGATGAACATACGGGCCGCCCAAATCAGTGATCGCCAAAACCTCCATCGATATTGTGCGTGAATTTATCAAAAGTGAGCCGAAATCATCGTTGCAATTCATGGGATCGGAATTGAATATCTCCAAAGCGTCGATTTATCGCATTTTAACCGATTATTTGGGCCTACAAGGTCTTTTGTGCATCACAAGTTAACTGATGACCAAAAATTGCTCAGAATTCAACATTCGAAAGACATCATTAAAGAGGCGAGAAAAGACGAGAACTTCCTTTACAACATAGTAACTGGTGATGAAATGGTGTTTCCAATATGAACCAAATGCCGAATGGAAGGCTCCAGCCAAGCCTCCACTCAAATAATCGCGTTTGGAGAAGTCAAAAATCAAGTCGATGCTCATTTGTTTTTACGATTCCAAGGGAATTGTCCACAAGGAGCTCGTGCTAATGGGCCAATCAATTTTCTATACTGGCGTTTTGAAGCTTTTGTTGCATCGCATTCGTTGAATCCGGCCTGAATACCGCGAAGGGGGAAGCTGGCGCTTATTGCATGATAATGCACCATCTCATTGATTCACTCTTGTGACTGATTTTTTGACTAGAAATCGCATTTTAACCATCAATCACTCCCCGTATTCGCATGATATGGCTCCCTGTGGCTTCTACCTATGCGAAAAATGCATTTGGCCACAAAAGGAAAACGCTTTGCGTCCGTAGAGGGCATCCAAAAGGCTTGTGCCGACATCCTGAAGGACATTCTGGTCAATGACCTGAAACACTCTTTTGAAAAGCTTTTGGATCGCGCAAAACAGTGTATCGAAGTGGGAGGAATAAATAAACTTGAAGTCATCAGAACAAACCTCCTGTCGTTTTTTTCAGCTCAGTCTCATTTATTTTGGAATACTCCTTGTATATATGCTCTTTTAAGAAGAACTCATGGCCAATGTGTCAAGCTTGAATAAGTCTTCCAATGAACTCAAGCATAACGTGATTTTATTCAAAAATTTCAGAATACCAGTTTTCCTGATTTCTTGAACTGAATTTCAGATGCAACACTCATCTATTGCACTACTTACTGTGTTAAGGTTTTACGCTGAAACATTCATATTTGGGGCTCTACGATGTGAATATGTTCTTCTTTGATTTTGTTTTATTTACCACAGAATGGTCAACGAAGTGTAATGACCTTCAAGACGGACGCACGGACAAAAAGACAGACACAAGTCCACTTCAAATAAGCAGTCGAACTGCGGGGTGATTAGCTGTGGTAGTTCCTGATGAGAAAAGCTAATCATCTCGTCGAAGCTGCTTAAAAAAGCAATGCTTTTGGCTTAAGGGTAATATTATGAAGGTAGGTTCATCAAGGTTTCTGTAATTTGAGTAAGGATGAGTACACTTTAGCCACCTTTAGCACTTTTGGGCTGATACATGATGTGCTCTTTCCTTTCCCTTGTAATGCAACGATCTTCTTCAGAGAAGTATCGGACTTTTTTTCTTTTTGATGTTTGTATTCACCTCAAACCTCCGTGTCTATTAACCTTGGTGATCGACAAATTCAAGAGATAATAAAAATTGCTCGATATGTCTAGTAACGTATACACATGATAAATGTTTCATAGTGCAGTTTTGTAGCGCGACTAAAAAGCCCGCCCCCATCATCATCATCTACATTTATGGCACAACAGGATTAATTTCTTCCAATCAACATGGTTCCGCGACCTTATCCACCAGTTGTTTACTCTCAACAAGGACCTGCGGTCAGCTTCTATCGTGTCTTTCCATCGAGTCATCGGTCTTCCCGCTAGACGTCTACCTTGTGCTCTACACGTCAATGTCCTTTAGCGTAGCCAGTTTTCTTCCATTGTTTCTACATGGCCCACCCGTAGCTTTACGCAAGAGGAAACAGGTGGATCGTCAAATACAAGGTGCGTTCCAAAATAAACAAGACTTTTGTCATAAAATCCTTTTTCGGAAGTGCGTTAGAAAGTTACATCCCTCCCTGACTTCCAGTGAAAGTTTGATGACATTCGGTTTTGTGGGAGCGAAGTTATTGCGTCTAAAGTTACAATATATTTGTGTCATCGGTACAAAAATGAGTTTTGAACAAAGAGCTAGCATCAAATTTTGTTTTAAAATCGGTAAAACGTTTACCGAAACATTTGAATTGATGAAAAAAGTTTATGGCGATGATTGTCTATATCGTGCCAGAGTTCATGAGTGGTTTACACGTTTGAGAGATGGTCGTGATGAGGATATAAATATCGATGAACATTCGGGCCGCCTAAAATCAGTGATCATCAAAAACTCCATCGAAATTGTGAGTGAATTGTCCACAAAGAGTTCGTACCAACGGGCCAAACCGTCAATGCGATTTTCTATCTTGGCGTATTGAAGCGTTTGTTGCATCGCATTCGTCGAACTCGGTCTGAATACCGTGAAGAAAAGAGTTGGCGCTTATTGCATGATAATGCAACATCTCATCGATCCACTCTTGTGACTGATTTTTGGACTAAAAATTGCATTTTAACCATCAACCACTCACCGTATTCGCCTGATATGGCTTCCTGTGACTTCTACTTATTAGGAAAATTGCATTTGGCCATGAAAGGAAAACGCTTTGCGTCCGTAGTGGGCATCCAAAAGGCTTGTACTGACATCCTGAAGGACATTTCGGTCAATGACCTGAAAAACTTTTTCGAAAAGCTTTCAGATCGCGCAAAACAGTGTATCGAGGCCGGAGGAGACTATTTTGAATAAATAAACTCAAATTTATCAGAACAAATTTCCTGTCGTTTCTATTTCAGCTCAGTCTCGTTTGTTTTGGAACGCATCTTGTAGTTCATACAACTCATCGTTGTAACGAAGTCTCTACTCTGTTTTTTGTTTCACTGGGTCCTAGATTTTCTGGAGTGCTTTCCGTTCAAATACGGACAGTGCCTTTTCGAATTCGCTCGTCAGGGTCCTTGTTTCACTTCCATATAACAGCACAGGTTTTATTAGTTCTTTCTAGATGCAGAGCTTATTTTGCCTGTGCCCTATTCTGGACCTTAAAATGTGCAGTAAAGAGTAATATGCTTTATTTGTGACCTCCAATCTCGTCCTTTTTAGTGTCTCTTCTATTAGTTTTGTCGAACTGGAGTTTTCTTCCTCGTTCGAGTCATGAATTTAGTTTTAGTTTCATTAACTCGTAGGCCAATTTGGTTTGCTTCAGATTCTAGGCTTAGAAATGCTTCTTTGGCATCCAAGATTCAACGTGCCATAATATTGACGTCATCAGCATATGCTACCAATTGAGGAACTTGCACATAAATGCACGCGAGGTTTCAGCTGATGTCGTCCTTATGATGCGTTCCAGCGTAATATCAAAGGGCAAAATCCATTCTTTTGTTTTAAGCCTGATTCCGTTACTGTCGTGTGCGCGCAGAGTGAAGCATTAAGCATGATTCTGACGATTCCTTCTGCATCGTCTGTACTTTGATTATATTTAATTTTTTGATGTGACAAATACATATAGATTCTGAAAGGAGTTCTGCTCGTTATGAGAAGTTCCACTGTGTTCAATCTTTATGAGCACATGTGTTTCACTGAAGTGTTCTGATGTGGGTGAGGAGTTCACAACAAAATATAGAAAGCCTTGGCATTCTTACCGATTTCTATGCTTCAATTGAATTTACTTTGGAGTGTGTAATATAATATTTCAAATAAAAATTTATTTTCTAGGCTGTCAGTCAACGAGGGAACATCTGCAACAGCGAAATAACAATTTTAAGGAAAGAAGGAATCAATATATGTATTTTTTATCATTTCAACTCTTATGAAATACGTTGCTTATCGTGGACAAAATTAAAAGACAAACAAAACATCATAAAGGATTTCATTAGAACCGATCTAAAAATGAGTAGTTCCTGTTTCAACTAATTAGTCAAGGTAAACTCACACTATTTTCCAATAATATTTCAAACGATCTTATAGTCATTAAAAAAACACATCAAGATACAGAAAAATATTTCCATATCATTAATAACACCCAAACCGTAGACACAAAACCAATCAATGTAGAAACAGAAGCCGCCTGTCCATACGATAAACAGAAGCAGAATATTCATGAGTCTTGTTACCGTATCAAACATCTGTATTCAATTAGTAATCAGCGGCAAGATAAAATCGACAGAAAAAAAATCGAACCATTTATATCCATACCTGATGATACCCGCGCGGCCCGTCGCCGGGTCCGACAATGAAAAAATAATTAAACAAGCTTCACATCCCACAAAATGATGGAACAGAAAAAAGCACTAATTTATTCATCACAATTCATATTGATTTTAAATTAAATCAAATTCCGCCGTCGCGACCTACCCATTCTCATTAATCTCATGAAAATTTTAATCGAATTCCTTAAAACTGGACGCGATCGAAATAGCCATAAATCCACCCAATCATAATCATTTAATGAGCGCCAAACAAAAAATTAAAGCTCAATACGAGTAAGAACTTGGAGGGAAAAAAGTCGAAAATGCGCAGGCGAGCGCAGCGATCGCGCTTTGAATAAAAACTATTAATATTGATTACGCTGATTTGCAATCGCTAAAACCAACATTTACCCCCAAATCCGCATGAAATGGACATGTCAAAAGATTTTATTGTGCCGCCAGTCAACACAAATATTTCTTCAATAATGGGAGGATTTCGAGCATTGATCATGGTATATAAGCTCATTTCGAAGGATTTTCATAAATTAACTCGGCGCGGATGAAAGCTTACCGAACGCTTTATGTCCGAATATTTTCCAGTTTTATTTGCAAGCTGACAGGGAGGCTACTTCATCAATCCTTGCTCTATAAATCTCTTAGACCGGCAGCAGACATTTTCGTGCTAACTAGAAGACTATGTAAATATTTGAGCCCCTCGAGATAACCTCGATGATAAGTGGGCAGATAATAAATACGCGGCCTAAAATTCTAACGAGAATGTGTCTCATCTGAAATCCCATTGTCATAGCTGGGACCCAGACTTCATATGCAAATTTCAAACCAAATATCCAGCTGCGCGGCCAGTCATAATTACTGAATCAAATCAACCGTGGCTAATTCTAAAATGTAAGTAGGTACCATATGCGTTCGGCGTTCGTGTGAGAATGGCAATCAGTGGTTATGTCTGGAATTTTCCAATTGGCTGCTCGGGATGTCCTTTAAAATTATTTATATGCTTTTGAAAGGTCTCGAATCAAAGCGATGGGTGCCCATAAATTTACTCAAATAATGGGAAATCAATGTATATCGAACGGCGTCGGTTTTTGTATTCTTAGTGTTTATTGGGA
Organism: Odontomyia ornata; assembly: GCA_963969285.1. Taxonomy (NCBI): domain Eukaryota; kingdom Metazoa; phylum Arthropoda; class Insecta; order Diptera; family Stratiomyidae; genus Odontomyia; species Odontomyia ornata. The sequence goes on along the minus strand of OZ017740.1, from coordinate 1,279,428 downwards.
CATTTATTATAGCGAATAATTGAAATATGTACAAGGTCTATAAAAATCAATCAAACTGTGGAATAAAAAACTCAAAATCAACGAACCATTGTTTGAACGTTGACTCGTGTCAAATCTTGTCCAGAAAAGCCTCTGTGTCCTTTCGAATTCTAGAACTGGTGTCATAAATAAAATTTATAACGCGTCACCAGAATAATTTAAATTTAACTGATTCCGATTAGTCGGGCAGCGACTTTGTGTTTTCAATCTTTTAAACAAAATGAAATAAAGCTGTAAACATGCTCCTTGAAAATGCCAAGAATGCTTTCTACCATCATCACGCAATACGAAAACAAATCACGTAAAATTATATAAAAATTATTCACGACTCTAATTTGTTAAGAAATAAATGAGGGCTTGAAAAATGAAAACGAAAGAACGTTTCAAATAAACTGAACCTTTGGTATAAATTTGTAATTAAAACTCTTTCGGGACACCAATCTATACAGTGGGGCAGCAGAAAAATGATGTCATTTCACTTTTGTTCATTTTAATTTCACGGAGAAAATAAGAATAAGAAAATTCAGTGGCCACATACAGACCCCAGGCGGTCCCGAATAACATCGAACGCGTTTTGTAGAGTTAATGAAATTTATTATGTCGTCTTGGTCTTTGTTAAATATGCAAAAGAAATATATGTTTTTCAAGTTAATTCGCTTTCGATGGAAATTATTTGAATTTTTGTTTTAACAATTTTTAGATGGTCTTTCTGATACGAGAAATGATGGAGATAGGGCACGTGAAATGAAAATTCTTCTGTCGAAAAAGCAATGTGACGAGCAGGTATTGAGATGCGACGAAATATGATAAGATTTTAATCGGCAGAAATCAAGAAGCTAGATTACACAGATTATAGCAACTTATACAATTAATTAATTTAAATAACAAATTGCGTAAGTTGGTTGGAGGATATTTTTTTCCCATAAATTAAGGTAAGATTGGTGGATTTAATTTAGATTCAGACACGGATAACATTTATTGCATATTTTTATTATCAGGGATTCGGATTTTGATTTTCGATGCAGGTGATATACCTTAGTTCGGGTCTTTCCTGAGTTGTTTTTAAGATTAAATAATATTTTTCAATCCATTCTTGATTTGTTTAATTTTAACAGGTAGGACGAAGTTCAAGGATGTCGTTATTCCAATTTTCAATGAATCAAAAGTGTAAGAAACTGTTGATTTTCTTTGTGCAATCAAGAACAATGAAGAAAATAAGAGCCAACTATGTATAATTAAGACCATAAACAAGTTCGGTGCGAAGGAGTAAGCTTAAATTCTCTAGGCTTGATTTTGATGGAAATTTGGTATATATATTTGATTTCGTATTGTCGCCGTTTACTTTAATCGCCACAGATTGACACCTCCAAATCCAAATGACTGTAACTACGTCAAATATATAATTTTTCTGACCTTCAGAATAAATTTAACTAAAATATCAATTTTAAGACCACACTTACAGCTTAAATTTTCTAGATGTGTGTTTAGATACCATTAATTAAAAAGTTATCCAAGCACTCAGAGAAACTATTAACGTCACTATCCTTCAATTATCTCTTTTTGCCTGTCTACAAAATAATTATATGGTATCTGTCATTCCGCTGTTGCTTTTTCGTTAGAATCAAATTTGCATTCTTTTTATCTTCTGGAATTCGGGTAAACTCATCCATCTTCATGGCAACACTGGTTTTTTTTTTTTTCATTTGCAACACAAATATCACGCATAACATGAGTCAGATCACGCTAGACCAAATATAATAGAAAACTGGGTAAAGTATATTCAGAAAATAAAACAATAAGCCTTACGCATAGTAGCCAACACGATAGTTAAGCATTCAAATATGCTTTATGTAGATGATTTCTTTTCTTCATTCTGGCTTGAAATGCAATTCTTCGACGGAATTTTAGACAAGCAGATTGGGGAAAACATCAAAGGAAGTTTAATCGGGAGTACTAGAAGCAATGTTCGATTCTGATGATGGTACCACTTGCCCAATGGCTACTAATAACAGAAATACAACTAGAGATGAAATAGATCTCTATTTGTCGAAGTTAGATTTGCTAACATTGGAAACGATTTAAAAAGTAGTTCTCAAGATTAAACATAGAAATAATATAGAAAGATATGAAACACCAGCCGCATGGCTTAAAAGTTTGAAAAGCTTCTTCTCACACGCATCAACAACCTTTATCGGCAATTTCTGGACTGCAACTATCCATCATTAGCATTATTGAGATTACACCTTAAGATTGTCTCCGTTAAAAAGGTACTCCAAAAGCGCTGGGAATATAACATTGATGTGCACAAACTCTGTGTAGACTTCAAGCAAGCATACGACAGTGTCGACAGAGATGCACTGTATAAAATAACGCCTGACTTTGGTGTTCCAAAAAACTAGTCCACGGGTTAAAGTCACGAACCTAAACACAGATTTCCATGTCAAGGTAAACAGCAAACTAACGGATAGCTTCAAAATGGAATCAGGCTTAAAACAAGGGGATGGCTTTGCCCCAATTCACTTTAATATTACGTCATCTGGAAGACAACAGCTAAGCCCCTGGTAGACTAATGTTTAAGTTCACATAATTGGAAGCATATGTTGATGACGTCGATACCATGGCACGATCAATCTTAGATGCCAAAGAAAAACTTCTCAATCTAGAATTTGAAGCAACGTGAATTGGTCTATGACTTAATGAAACGACAACTGAATTCATAACTCAAACGAGGAAGAACAAGCCAGTCCAACAAAAGCTGACCGTAGGAGACTATAAGGGATGCATCAGACTACGACTATATAGTCGCACTTCTGTCGCAAGTTACACATGGTTAAATGGAAGCCCGCACACTGCGATTTTCGACAATTTGGTCCAAGTCGGCAACCGCAGGAATTTGCGATTTTTCCTAAAACCAGTTTAGTAGGTAGTTTTTGTGATACTCGCGCAGGCGCACATCATTTGGACATTTGACGCTGACGTGCACGGAAGTTTCTTGAATAGCGCACAAATGAGTTAGCGCATGTGTTCCTGGCAAAGACATACCTTCAAATGAGCATATTAGTTCTGCGCATGCCTGAAGTTTCTTTGCAAATCTTGTCGCAGTGTGTTCGTATTTGCGTCTAAAAATCGCTGGTGACGACAGGAAAATTGCAATGTGGCCGAACCCTAACCTTAAAAAGGTGGATAATATTGTGTATCTTGGAGCGAATTTAAATAGAAGAGGCGCTGAAAAGGATGAAATTGGACAAAGCAAACAAAACCTTTTACCCCGCATTTCTTGTTTTAAGGCCCAGAATCGTGCGTAGGCGAAATAAACATCATATTTACAAATCACTTATCAAGCCTGTGCTGTTACGGGTAAATGAAAGTAAAACATGGACTCTGACAAACGAATCCGAACAGGTATTTAAACGTTAAGTGCTCCGGAAAATCGACGGCCCAGTGAAACAAGGAATAGAGTAGAGACTCATTACAACGATGAATTAAGTCAACTTTTTGACGAACCACTTGTATCTGCTTGCGTAAAGTTACGCAAATTCCAATGGGCTGGCCATTTAAAAAGAATGAAAAAGAACCGGCTGCCCAAAAGAACATTAACGGATATGGCACAATGTAGACGTTCAGCGAGAAGATCAAGGACTTGATGAGAAGACATAATAGAATCTGACAGTAGGTCCTTGCCAGGAGTAATCAACTGGTGGCCGACACAACTGCAGATGCAAATGAAAATAGGATTAAATTTGATGGACCACAGAAGCTTTGTCTGATTACAGCCCATTTTGAATTGATCCATCTACCAAACCCTGAAAGAGGGACACAGATACTTTCAGGAATTGTTGGAATAAAAGTTCATGATTTTAAATCAAGTTTGAATCGCGAATTTTATGATTTTGACAGCTGTGGTAAATTGCGTCTGATATTTGACAGAATAAAAAACAACAAATCATGTGGTATAGATTGTATTCCCAATATAGTGCGTCGACAGTTGCCTGTAGAAATTATTGTATATTGCTCTAAATTATGTTGAACAATTCAAATTTCCCGAGTAAGTGGAAAAAAGCTAAGGTCTTTCCTATCTTGAAGAGAAGAAAAGAGCTGTAAAAAATATCGCCTAATCCGCTTGCTCTCTAACATCAGCAAGGTGTTTGAAGTGATACTGAAATAAGCATTAAGCGCCCACATTGAAAAATATGAGTTGATACGGAGTTGCCTGCTTGATTTCCACACCAGGCATTGACCATGCATGCGATAATGAAAGTAACCTCGGACATCTATTGGAAACTAAATAACAGAGAATGTATTAGAGTGTGTTTTATTGATATAGAGAAAACCTCAGATAAGGTATGGTTAGACGGACAAATTTTTAAGCTCCATAAGGACAAGCAACTCGGGCATCTTGTTGCCATGAGGTGCAATATAATGGATGAAAAATCGGTTCTTGTGGCTGATAGATATCTGATGACAATAAAGGATTTCAATACTTTGAAGGGTTTGGAATAAGGAACGGTTATTGTACCCCTGCTCTTCTCCATATTCATACGTAAACTATTGAACGCTTGTGATTTTGATGTATCGCTCATGTGTTTATTTGTAACGTTTACTGATGATTTTACAGTTTAAACAGCAGACCAAAAAGCTTCAGTAGTTCAGAGCGATTTCCAAAACATGTTTAAAAATGCGCAGCTCTATATAGACAATTGGCGAATAAAGGTCAATGCATACTAGTGCAAAACGATTTTGTTTCACAATACACTGCGGTTGACCAATCACGGCCTAAAACTTAATTAGAAGGATTTCCAAATTATGGCTTGTGAGGGTAGTTCAGAATGGGTTCCACATAAATTCTGTGCTCGTCTTTTTAAAGATCTGTACTATACTAAATATGTCAAAGTCATACTCAACAAAGCACATTATTCCAGATACATTGATCAAAATGTCAAAGTAATCTGCTATAAGACCCTAGTTAGACCAGTCTTGACATATGGATATAAGATCTGGCATGATAATACAATAGAAAGATTAAGAGTTTACGAAGAAAAATGTTTTCGTGCATGTACTGGTCTGTAAAAAAACCCTGCGAAAAATTGGGAACACTATAAATCGAATCGAAAAATTTATCAAAGTGCTAAAGTGCCGAGAGTCGACATCTTCATTTAGAAACAACTTCGAAATTATATCGTAGAAACTGCAACTGTGAGCGAAAACCCTTGGAATTCACAAGCGTTTTATCCTGAAGACAAGTACGCTGAGACTTGTTGGAAGCTTCTGGGGGCTTCATACCCCTAGAAGCTTCCGAATATTTGGACATAAATCGGATGTTTTTGATCCCAATGGTATTCAGATTACATATCTAGAACCACGACAGTGGGCACGCCAATGCCGGAGACATACCACCCTGTTTTTAAACGACCCATTTCGAGCTACTTTTGACCCCACTACATATCAAAAACTGTATAAAGCAGGAAATTGAAATTTTATATCGCTTATTGGCCTACCTAGGGCATCTAGAACATCAAATTTCAGGAATATAGCCGTTACAGTCAAGGGATTATAAGGAGATGGAAGGTGTTATATTTATCATATACTCACTTATCAAAAACCTAGCCTACTTTCAGGTGACTAAGAAATTTGAAATTCAGCATCAAGTTAGATTCTTGAATATAATCAAAGGAACTTTCAAAAAGCTGTTGATATCAAAGCTGAAGCAAATAAAATTTATGGATTTATTTAAACTAAAATATAACATTTTATTTGGATGCTGTATATATATATATATATATATATATATATATATATATATATATATATATATATATATATATATATATATATATATATACATATATACACACATATATATATATATATATATACATATATTCACATATATATATATATATATATATATATATATATATATATATATATATATATATATATATATATATATATACATATATATATATATATATGTGTGTGTGTGTGTGTGTGTGTGTGTGTGTGTGTGTGTGTGTGTGTGTGTGTGTGTGTGTGTGTGTGTGTGTGTGTGTGTGTGTGTGTGTGTCGATATATAGATACACGGCAGTGTGTCAATAGATTATGTCCTAAAAATTTGTTATCATAAATTATAGTTTTCAATCGAATGTTAGTAAAATCAAGTGGTCAAGTTCTAATTTAAGGAGATTATCAAATCTAGCCTATTAACAAATAAAACGTGACAAGTTTGAAATTCGATAATGGTGTGAGCAACTATTTTTTTTAAATAAACTGAAAAATCTTCCACATTCTTGTATTGTGCTTAAACGAGCTGCTATGAAACTTGGTACCCGTTGGATCTCAATTCGTTTTTCAATAGTTCTGACACTATTCCAAGGGTCCTTTTACTGAACTTGGCCTCGTTCCCATATTTATGCTTTTGTTGGGATCATATACATATAGTATAAAGACGGGCTGCCAATAAGAAGATAAAATATTCTCAAAACTTGAGCTCCACAGATCGATAATTTTAATGGAGATACTCATTTGCTGGGTCTGTTGAGGCTGATCGAGCTGGGACGGATATTTTGATATTAAAAGAAAAATACCGTTTTTTGATATAAATGATCGGATGTTTATTTTATTATAAAGAAGAAGGTATGTCGTTAATAGTGGAAAAATGGCAAATGACTACCACGACCAAGCTTACATGACCATATCCTTTTCATGAAATTTTCCATAACCAAATTGAGTGGCTGCCCTATGTCCTCGATAGCCTCACGGATTCCATCTTTGAGGTCTTGAATTGACGCTGGGCTGTTCAAGTAGACCTTCTCTTTCACGCGGCCTCAAAGGAGGAAGTCGCAAGGTGTTAAATCACAAGATCTCGGTGGCCAATTGTGATCACCTCTTCGCGAGATAACACGGTCCGGAAACTTTTCCCGTGAGAGATCAGTGGGTTCGTTACTTGTGTGGCACGTAGCGCCGTCTTGTTGGAAATAAACGTTGTCCAGATCAATACCATCGAAATCTGGCCATAAAAATCATTAATTATCTCTCGATAGCGCAATCCATTCACCGTAACTGTTGCGTCAGCCTCATTTTCGAAAAAGTAAGGTCCAATGACTCCGCCGGACCATAAACCGCAATAAACAGTCGAATGTTGAGGATAGAGAGGTTTTTGAACAATAACTCTTGGGTTTTCCGAGCCCTAGATGCGACAATTTTGCTTGTTGACGAAGCCACCGAGGTGGAAATGGGCCTCATCACTTACAAGATGATTTTTCGATGGAATTTCGGATCATTTTCGTGCATTTCAGGGACAAGCAAAGACACGACGTTGTTGATGATCGATCGGCTTGAGTTCTTTTGTTAATATAACTGAACTTTATAAGCCTTAAGACCCAAATCTTTGTGCAAAATACGGTGTAATGACGTTTGTGGAATGCCTAATTCCAAAGAACGACGAGGAATGGACAAACCTGGGTTTTCTTCAACACTCGGCTACAGCAGCAATATTCTCGGCTGTTCTTGAGTGACGCGCACGGGTTTTATTTCTCACAGCACTAAGTTGTCCCAACAGCTCGAATTTTTCAACCAATTTCTGTATTGCGGTCCGACAAGGTGCTTTAGACGACCCAAAAATGTTTCGAGTTTTACGAACCGTCTCTGCTAAATTTTCACCATTTTCATAGTGAATTTTAATAATTTCAATGCATTGTTGAAGCGTGTATCGTTCCAATTTCATGAATAGCGTAGTTTTACTTGTCTAATGACAGCTTCAAAAGTGACATCTACAGAAATAGTAGGCTATTCAAAATAACACCTCTTATTGGAAAACCCTTTATGAGTGGCTGAATGACATAGCTACATTATTCGTGGTTTGTGTTTTTTGGTTCTCTATTTTGATTTTGAATGTTATTTTTGCTTGTTTGTGTTAACATTTTTTTTAGAAATTAGTGATAGGTTTCAACATAGACTCAAATTTATTAGAATTAGAAAGAACATATTAGATATAAGCAAGAAGTCAACTATTTAATTACTAATTGTACTATTATTAACTAATTTGAGTAAATTTCGACATCTGAAGTATTTGTTGCCCTAGTGTATATGAAGACCCACCTCTTTGATTTTTTTTCTTCGGATTTTTAGGAGGAAGGAGGAATTGTTTTTTGTTCTTTCTCTTCACCTGTGTTATATGGAAGAATCTTACTATGGCCGTTTTTTTATATCCCACTCAATTCTAGGTTCCTGAGAAAATTTGCCATGAACATAAAGGTCGGTACCAATTTAATATATTTTCAGAACCCTTAGAAACGGACAGAAATACGTTGTGCAAAGTAATACTTGAGTTTTGCAGTTCATTGAAGTAGAAGCCACATAAGTAGTGAAACTCAAAAAGAGTGTCACGAAAACCTGAGCAGAGCTTTGATCTGTACAACGGAATAGGGGGAGCCTATGACAGGTTACTGTCAGCTCCTACATGGCGAGGAGCCTATCCTGGTTGAGACGTGATGGTTTTGGTTGGAACACCGTAGAAAGTAGTTTTAAGCCCAAAACAGTTGTGTTGTGGGTATCCGAAACTGGGGCTCCATCTTGAGGGTGGCACTGACTGCGCATTATAGCAATTCCTGCCTAATTGCGACCGTGATGTAAAGCTTAGTAATGGCACGCATCCGCGTAAACTAGGTCCTTTCACCGCATCAAAACACGATCGCATAGTTAAGATTATAGTGGCAAACGCGAAGTCTTAGAAAAAAGACAGCGTTAATGTTACAGAAAACTTCAAAATAGAATAAGCCTCGTTGTCGAGAATAACGACATAAGCAGACATTATTATTATTACTATTGAATTCCATTTAATAGATTAAAATACAATCCAATTGCAAACCGGAACAAATCAAGTTAAACAATGAAATGCAAAGAAATAATTCATGATATGAATTTAAAATTATGAATAATACTATTAACAGATTAAGCAAAAGTAAGAAAGTAGAATATGCAAAGGTACATCAAAATGAATTAATGTATTAGTAAGAACTAGGACCAAGCTCTAGTTTTTCATAGTTCCCAATGTTTTGCAAAAAAGATGAATGAAAATATATAGTGTACGAGCGAACGGAACTACAAAAAAGTTATTTACCCGAGAAGGGTGTGTATCTAGACGCGAGTTTAACTCAGAAGACAGTGTTGTAGATATTTGATGGTTGCAAAGTCGATACAAAAAGCACTGATCCAGATAGATATGACAGTACAACTGGGTTGGAGGGCAAAGAAAAGCTAAACGAGCTTCATGGGGTTGTTATGAGAGTTAGAACTTGTAGAACAAGACACAAGTAAATTTACGTAGAACATGCTTTAATGAGTTGACGAGATGTAAGTGCCGAGGAGAAAAAACGAGGAGAAAAAACGAGTAGATATTTATTTATATAACCCAAAAATTTACATAAAATACAGGGTTTTTACGTAAATCCCACAGAGATAATTAATATACCTGTTTGTGGATATATTATTGAGTTTGTTAGCATGTCTGAAAATTAGCCCCAAAAATGTTGATAGCCTAGAGGTAACATTAAAAATGTGAGCATCAAAACTGAACAGAGAATCAAAAGTAACACAAAGGCCTTTAGCAGAGTTCACAACAGCAATAGGAACATCATTTAACATATATCTAAACGGTAATGGATAGACCTTAACGGTGAAACATATTTTACTGCATTTGGCAACATGAAGACTGAGGTAATTAGATGCACGTCAATTACATAAGACATTCAAGTCTCCCTGTAAATGCTGACGATCCTGTACAGGTTTGACTGTGCGAAATATTTTGAAATCATTTGCATATAAAAGGGAAGGAGAGATTATTATCGACGGAAAATCATTTATAAACAAGAAGAACAAAAGTGAGGCAAGAATGGAACTTTGAGGAACATCAGAAGCAGGATGAAATGAAGCGGAAGATATACCATAGTAACTAACACAGTGCATACAAGAAGGCAGGTATGACTTTATCCATAATAAAAGAGGACCAGCAATGCTATAAGCACTCAATTTGTAGCAAAGAAGCTGGTGTTTGACGGTATCAAACGCCTTTGAAAAATCTGTTAAAAATTACGTCAACTTGCAAGCGATTGTCCAATGCTTTTCCAATGTAATCATTGAATTCAATCAAATTCGTAGAGTTAAAATGACCTTTAAGAAATTCGTGTTGTTCCTTTGCCAAAATAGGGCTAAGAAGCACTGGAAGGCGCTGTGTACCAGCCGCTCAAATAATTTAGGAACATAGGGAAGTAACGATGTAGGAAGATAATTGGGTACACAAGAAGGATCACCAGTCCTAAGAATAGGGACAATGTTGGCTCTTTTCCAGGTAGCAGGAAAAATGCCCGTACTTACTGATGTTGAACAAGAACGCCAGTCGCTAAAGATTTTACAAAGATATTTGGCAAACCATCTGGAGTGTGGGAAAGATTGGGGTTGAGGGACTTAATGAGGGTTTCGACTTCAATGAAATCTGTTTTAAACAAGAAAACGTCAATGGAGTGGAGTTCTGGCATATTAACAGGATAGAAGATGCTGGACGAAAGAGCAGCTGTAAAAGTGGACGAAAAATGTTCAGAAAAACGGTTGAAAATTACAGAAGGAGAGGAGCTCGAACTATTATTGCAGTGAGTAGAGGAAGGGAGGGAAAACGAGGCCTTGAAAGACCTAATGATGTTTCGCATTGACGAAAAACGTTTTGCATTGTTCTCCCCTAGCGAACTCTCCATGTACCTGAAATCTAATAGTTTTTTCCGCTGCTTTAATCTCTTTCTTAGCTGCTGCACATAACGAACAAAACTTTTAGAAAAAAGGGAAACAACTTCAAAACACTCTGAAATGGATGAAATAAATTTTATAGAGTCGGTGACAAATCATTTTTCTCCCAACATCTAATGCCAATATATAGATTGATAAGGACCTTCTTTCATGCCAGAAATAGAAAACTGGGAACAATTACCGTGCTAAGGTAGCTAAGTTATTTGCAGCTTAGTTTTGTCAGGAAAATTTTGCTATGCTATTATTATCGACGAACATATCTCGGTCAGCAAAGAGAACAGGTAGTGGAGTGTTTGACCTTTACCCAAGAAAGCACAGTAGTCGAGACCAATAAAAAATGCGGACTGCTGTTAGTCTTTAACTCTTTAGTTGGGTTGAATGGAATTTTCACGAAGATATCTGTAGAAATAGAGACTAAGGATGGCAAAACAATCTGAACAAGTCAATCAGTACGCACGTTTTTTGGAGTCTATGATGAGAAAATTAGGAATCGTAATTCAAACTAACAAAGGCTTAACTTAGGGTTTTTACAGGAATTATCGGAGTATAAGACACATTCTGAGTACACATTTTCTGCTTGAGGAGCATATTGGATGCCAGGAGCTTGCAAATATTCTTCCTGTTTTGCTTTAAGCTGTTCTTATAATCTAAAGTTGTGATTGAGATTGATTTAGCGTTTTCTATGAAAATATTTGCGCAAAAACATATTTTTCATCCTTCTGTAGATATTATTTCTTGCTTTGAATAATACAAAATTTAATATTTTTCGACAGACTGTAAAGTAGTAAAAATAAAAGTGATTTAAATTCAGGGCTATCTTGTCTTAAATGTTTGACAGCTTTGCTTTTAGAGGCATTTTGATGAAGTAGATTTGGTTTTTAGCGAGTTCATTAAAAACTTTTGATATTTAATACGGCCGCTCTGAATGCTGAAAAATTTTGAAAATTCAATTTTTGTTCTTCTCTAAATAGTAATTTTATGATTCCTAACTGATCAGATGGTACCTTGATTAGTAAATTTATTTATTTTCAAATTTTCATTCTATTCCCAAAATCCTCATTGCAGATTAGTGGCTACTTAAAAAAATTGTAATTATTTAAAAACATAGAAAAATACAGAATTGAAAGAAAATTTGTTCAATTATTGTTATTATCGAAATTGTTATGTTATCAAAATTACCAAATTAATTCGTCCAAATATGAAAAGTTTTCTAGGAAATCAATTTTCAAGATCGAAGCCTGATTCACATGTTGCATCATCTTGAAGCAGTCGCTAGATAAGTTTTCTGTTATTACTGGGTAAATGATTTAAAACACATGACCCATGCAATCACAGAGTGGAAAAGATTGATTCAACAGAAAAACAGCCGTCACCTAGCTCAAACTCGTTAACATATTGATTAAAGTGATGCTTATACTTTGCATTTCTTTGCTGGTATAAATTTTGTCAAAAGATTATTAACGATTACCAGATTTTGTTAAAGTACGAAATATTAAACCCACAACACTCTAGGAATTTTTAAAGTTCTTCAAGCGGTCGTCATTTTATAAATACGTCACAATTATCTGCATTTTTCCACGTCAGATGTAAGATAATACTTGTAAACGCAACCAATTTTCAAATGAATATCTTTATTTATAATTACCTTCAATCCAGACTATAACGTTGAACCCAAATCATATATTTTAAGTTGGAACACTAGAAAAAAATGGGACCATCCTACCAAAAAAGGTTTGTATATTTTCTCAATCAAATTGGCGGCACGGACCTAACGGCGGCACTGAAACATATTTTTTCCGTCCTGTTCATTGTTTCAAAATTTGACCAAGAAAATTAGCCCTAATTCCTATTATAAAGGCATTTTTGTAAATCACTTGCACCCTTAAAAAATAGAAAATGTCGGAGAGTAGTAATTTTCAGTCGGTCAGATCGATATTTACTTCTAACTCAAACCGAGATTCCATCAATCTCGAGGACACAAAGTGCTAATCAAAGTGTCAAAAGGATCAACAGTTATGGGTAAGGTATACTCGTATGTATTTTTTGTCTGATATCCTCGTAAAGTGTTTTACTGACCGTGAAGGTTTATAGGCATTTTCCTACCTGTATTGAAAAACATCAATCTTATCGAGGAAATATCTCAAATCTCTTGCTGGCATGGTGAGCAACAGATAGAAATTTCGCACGTCGGATAGTCACTCTCAATAGAAACAGTAAAGACTTTCAAAGGCGTTTTCTCCAGTGTTAAATTGGATTTTTATCTTTGTTTTCAAAAAGTACAAAACTGCCCCTTAAAGGTATTATACAAATTTTAGAAAAATTAATATGGAATCCATAGAAAATAATTTGAGTTACTCAACATGGAACAAAAATATAAAAACGTATTATTAAAGGTCAAATATTTTCACAGCATAGTGTACTTCATATCCTTGGAAAATTAAGGTATTCTTTAAGTGCCACTTTATACAGTTTGCCACCCACCCTTACACAGTCCTTATGTTGATTTAGTGATACAACAATTATCACACACGAATTTACTTGAATTCAACAAGCATGCAGACATGCATTGTACATTCATTTTTCATTGATAATGACATACCTGCGTAATTATCAATGACCTTCTACGCTCCGTTGGAACGTAATGGATACAGATCATATATTGCTTTGCCTTTTGTAAGCAGACACTTTATTGTTGCCGATAATTATCATTATCAGTATGTTGTACACCTTTAAATTGCACACTGAGACTTCCTTTTGCTTTTCGCAAAAAACCAACGCTCTTATGACTGTGGGATCGTGTATGTAAAATTAATCGATATTCGATAAGGAAAATGAATAACGAAGTGATGGTAGTGTTGATGTAAATTTGCTGTTTAATGCCGCTAACTTACATTATGACAAAATGCCACTTCAACTCGTTAAATGATACTAAATGTATTCGGATTCAACTCATTAATTAGGTGATATTTAACAGGCAAGATCGAATCGAAATTCTCTTCCAAGGGTGTATCGTTTAACGCATTAAGAGGACTTACATTGCTGAGTTTATCGTTAGCCTGGGTAAGATATTACGGAAGCAATTGTAAGGCTGAGCGATTTATGTAAAAATTGTTTAAGGAATTTTAGTATTGTGTACAGAATCATTAAATTTTGATTTTTTAAAAAACACTGAATTGAGAAAACTTTATACCTGAATTAATCATATAGTTGGATTGCAGGGGGCTCGAAGATTCTCCAACGGAAATTGCGAAAAATTAGCGATAATACAGTTAATCACTCGATTTCCTCTCTTATTAACGGAGCCAGCAGAGAGAAAATGTTCACCAACTGATTAAAAGAGTGGCTTCAGCATGAAAAAGAAGAGCAAGTCTATCGCTCAAATTAAGAGATTTGGCTCATGAAAACTTTCGACATGGCATTTCAAAAAGATTTAAGACTTCGAAGCAACCATATCTTTCAGTTTTGGAAACACTCCAGGAACAATTGCATATTATCTGCGTGATTCCACAAATTGACCCTTAATACCTTGGAAATCTTGGGCAAAGACGCAACTTACAGGCAACTCCATAAGGTGCTACAGCTCGAATATTATGAAACAAATCTTGAACATTAACTTTGTCCCGAATTTAGTACAAGCATACACTGTAGAAAATTACGTTACAACGAAAGTTGTATGAATTATTTGACGAACCAACTGCATCTACTTGCATAAAGTTATGCGGATTACAATGCGCAGGCCATGTAGAACGAATGGACGAAAACCGGTTACTCAAAAGAACATTATAGCAGAAGGACCGAGGACTTAATGAAAATACACGATAGAAGCTGACAGCAGATCCTTGCTGGAAGTGATCAGCTGGCGAATGAGGTCGCAGAACCATGATGCATGGAGGAGATTTATCCTGAAGGACAAGGCCCGGCTTGAGCTGTCACACCATAAATGATACGCTAAAGGGATCCGTGACTTGGAGGAGACTTTTTTTATGATAAAAGTTCAAGTCTATTTGGGTATGCACTGAGCGTGGGGCTCCTAAACATCCAGGGCTTCTGGATCATCCACTATAATTGTTATGCTACAATTTGAGGCGCCATAGGGTTGAATGAGTCCCCATTCTAACGAAAAGCGAGGGAGGAAAAGTAGTACTAGAAAAAAAATTGCCAACCCTCGATGGCTCTGACTGTTCCAGCAAGTCTTTTTTTGCAAAGGAGACCAATAGAAACTCTCCGGGGATATCTATAGGCTCCGACGTTTTGGAGCTGTGCGGAGGATTAAGGAGGTTCTTAAAATATGATGCCTACTTTTCCTTAATCTTGGTTTTTGCCGATGTCATCAAGACAGAGCGTGACTTTGGGGGAATAACCACATTTCAGGCTTTTCACTACTTTGAATGCTTGTCTTGTGTTGTTGCTAACTAGACTTGCATCGATACTTCTCAATTGGTCATCATAGTATTTTCTTATCGTAATTCAAATCACCCTATTGGCTACTCTTCCAATATGTTCATAGTGTTCTCTCTTCATCCTGGTTTTCCTACCTACGTTATCTTTGTACGCTTGTTTCTATCTGTGCAGTGCATTCTGGCACTCATCATCAACCAATCATTTCTCTTGCGACGGTCTTGATGTCCGATCGTCTGTTCTGCTACAGTCTGAATAGCCACTTTCATTTCCATCTGGAGATCGTTGCTTGTTTTCTGCGATGTATCTGATAAGATGGGAACCAGCTGGTTGTCAAGGGTCTCCATGAATTGTTGGCCACAGCCACCGTTTAGAGCCTTGATGTCAAAGTTTTATAGCGGCTGGACTTTTGCCGAATATGCCTTTGACGTACGACATCGATAGATTACTTTAATTAATTAATGATCTGAGTTACAATTGGCTCCTCGGTACGTACGAACGTCAAGTATGTTCGAGGGTCAACGTTGTTGGATCGGAACATGGTCGATCTGGTTTTGTATGTTGCCATCCGGTGATACCTAGGTCATTTTATGAATGCGTCGATGTGGGAAGCAAGTCAAACGTATGCTATATGCAAGGTCAATCAGTCACTGGTCGTTGTCATTTGCTTCATCGTGGAGGCTATTTCATCCAGTCATTCCCCGATGAAAAAGCTCATTGCCAACTTTAGCGTTGAAATCACCCAGAATTATTTTTGTGTCGTTTGTAGGCAATGAGCCAACTAGTCTTTCCAGATGATTGTAGAACGTTTCGTTTGTTTCTTCGTGCTTTTATTCGTTCATTGCGTGTACACTTATAAGCCAAATTTTGAAGAATTTCGCTTTTATACGGATTGCACACAACCGTTCTGCCATTGTGTGCTATTCGTTAATTACCTTCAAGCCAATAACGTGTGATTTGAACTCCCTATCTACAAGAAAGGGTACCCCGAACTTTCGTTTTTCAGAAGGCTTCTCAGTTTTGAATATTATGTGATCTCATGTCGAATATTATTTCCAGTCCAATTCAATTCCTGGATTGCCAGAATTTTTAATTGATATCGGCTGGCCTATTGCAAAAGGTCCTTAACAGCGCTAAGGTAATTAAGTGATCTGACATTCCAGGATCTGATGCCATAGTCCTTTTTCCGTTTGCAAGGTCATTGTCGTGAGTCCAAGCCATTTCGAGGCTCTTCTGAAGGTTTCGAAACATTATAGGGTTTTCGAGGGCTGGGGAGTTAGCCCGCTCCCCAATCTTCATTCCGGCGGCATGGTTATTACAAATATGAAGTCTGGGTGGTTATTATTGAATTGATGCCGTGCATGCTAGAGAATACAGGTTGATTGTTTAATGTTCTATAAATTGTTGTACTATATTTATCGTTTGACTATGTTTCGGGTGGCATCCTTGACGTCTCGCAAAATGTTTCTTAATAAATGTCAAAAGCTATTACCAGCTTCTCGGAAACAAATATCTACCCTTAATTTATCCTTGTACTGAAATACAATTCTATTAGCATCTTAACCTTTTGCCTGTCTGCATCATCGTTTCTTTTTTGAGTTATCACTGCAATTACGCAAAAATATGGAATGGGAACAAGTGGTGAATCTTGAATGTTATGGGATTAAAAAATGGTCCTGTGCATGGAAGTGAGTCTTGAAAAAAAAATCAGTTAAAGTTACATGAATGAGAGACCCAATATAATGTCTTGGTGAGGTATATGATATTATTTTAGTGTGCAGAAAAAGCTACAAATCTTTAAAAAAATCTTGAAGTTGCAAGTTTGAAAAAATCATTGAGGTAAGAATTTATGAGTAGACGTGAAATTTGAGGTCTTTATTACGTTTGAAGATTTTCATTGATCGTCAAAAAAGTTATGCTAAATATACACATGCAATTCGCAGAGACATATACTTCTCAGTCAAAATTGCCAAAAAAGGTATATACCTGAACAACAATCACGAATTTTCAAATGAGATTTGACAACTGAATGCTTTTGAGCCATATTTGGTCAATTATCAGTAGCTATTGATCGTAATGTCAATTAGAAACCACAGCCAAATATGACATATAACCTAAGTTGAAATAGCAAGCCTCTACGTACATACTCGTACTTTCAAACACAAGGTTTTTGCGGGAGAAGTTTGTGAAAACATGGCTCTAATAATTTTACTTTGACTCGCTGGAGAAATGTATTAAATTTTGATTTGACTGTGTGATATATTTTTAAGCTGTCGGCATACGAAAGATGAAGTTTGTTGGATAGGCAAAAATCTCTCGTGACCACGTACATTGAAATTGAACAAGCTCGGTTAGGGTTGTAAATAAAATACAAGTTGTCTCAGTAATATCTCAAGATTCGCTAATTTAAGCAGTTTTGAAATCAAAGAATCATGATCCACAAAAAGGTTTATTGAAGTCGAGTTGGTTTCATTTCTCTATGCCACATTGTCCGGTAGGCGATGTTGAGCTAAAGTGATCAGCTAATTACGGACAATTTTTTGGAATCGCTTCAAAATGGCCGACAGTATGGGTACTTACACTTTTATAATTTCAACGGAGAAGACTTGCAAAATTGCTGTGGTGATCTCTTCTCTAGTCAAATGCTATTCTTCAATGTAGGTTGTTAGCGTAGTATGGCAGAGCAGTATGTTGGAAAAGTTAGAAAACACCACGAAAATATTCAGCATAATACTGGATATTGAGGGTAAAATAAACTGATATGTTTTTTAAACCCAAAAATTGTATATTCAGTAGCATTTTGCTCAATGTTTAATAAATTGCATATTTTCTCCGGTAGAATTTATATACTTCATGAAATTTTATCAAGTACTCTAAGGCCAATTCATTGTATCAAATTTTAAGATTGGTGCTCACAATATTTTGTTTCACTAATTTGAATAGTTTATTTTTCTGATTCCACACAAGTCTGAAATTGCTACCTACCTTGAGCGCAGAAAGTTTGTTTTTTAAGTGGTTTGTTTCAATATCGTAGTAAAATTGGTACATGCAGGCCTATCTCACATTGAAAGCAAGACGGCGTCCATTTTAAGTAAAATATGAGTAAAAAAATGTCGTGACTCTTCATTCAAGCATTTAAATATTGATGTGTGGCGACCATCATTCAATGAACCATTTCATCAAAATATATTTAAGGATGCAGATTTCATCAATGTTGTGAATAACCGGTCATCAAAATATTGACTAATAAAATCCTGTCCTGCAAATTCACAATTACATGTTCAAAAGTTTATGACTGTCAACAGTGATGTAAATTTTCACCTTTTTAACGAACATGGTCATCAAAATGATGAAGATTATTCACTGCCGCAGTGATTTTATTGTAATTTACGTTCTTGCTATCTATGTATTGACTTGGTGCAGAGCTCTGTTCCGGAGAAGGAGAGCCATCATGGGGACTTACTGCCTAGCTGAGGAGCAGCTTGGACACCTGGAGCCAATAAAGATCATCCACTTCCTGAGAGAGACTGGTCGGTGGCACTCTAATGATAATGGGGGACAGGACACTCATTTCAAACAATCTACAATCTACTATGTATGCATAATAATAATCCATGCCACAACAGTCCACACCCGAACCTTAACGTTGAGATTTATTGTTAGGGTATCTCATTCCATGACCGCAACGAAATTCAAGGTGATACGGTTCAATACTACGCTCAGCCATGTGATTATTACCTAATTTTTCAATTTTTAGGGTTTTGTAAAATAATTTTACAAAACCCTACTAAAACCGCGTCCTATCTGTCCGCCCGTCCATCCGTGTTGACAGCACTTTTTCTCGCAAATTACTGAAGCTAGAAACATCAATTTTGTATGCAGGAGTAAAGTGGCGCTCTCTTCAAAGTTCAACTACGAAATTTTACAAAAGCCTACTAAAACCGCGTCCTATCTGTCCGCCCGTCCATCCGTGTTGACAGCACTTTTTCTCGCAAATTACTGAAGCTAGAAACATCAATTTTGTATGCAGGAGTAAAGTGGCGCTCTCTTCAAAGTTCAACTACGAAATTTTTTTAAAAGAAATTAAAGGGGGGTCTCCCCATATAGGGGAGTGGCCCTTGTAAAAAAAATTTCATCAAAGGTAGCCGATATGGGTATCAAAAGTAGCCGATATGAGTATCAAAGGAAAGGTCTTGATAAGAACTTTTAATAACAGGTCTTAATTTGACACTTTTTACTTCGAGGGTGCCCAGGGAGGGGAAATACATGAAAAATGTGTCCCCCCCCCCTCGCGATTAGACTCCTGTGATCCGAAAAATATGAAAAAAATTGTGGAGGTAGGTGTTTCTGAGCACAATAACAACAAACACCTTAGAAGTCAAAATTCAGTCAACTTTGAATTTCACATTTTCCCTAATTAAATCGTACAGGTACCCTTAAACTGAACGAAATTCAATGTTTAAGTAGTCCTATAAAAGGTCCTTTAACTTTATAAGTTTGAAAAAAATCAAATGATATACGCTGAAGTTACAATAACACATGATTTTGGTATTTTATGGACTTTCCATCGAATCAGTCAGTTTTCTTTTAAATGTACATATTTCTTGACTTTATTCGTTGCTGGTGACTGCATTTCTCAGAAGTGGAATACAAAACCCTTCTGACATGAGCGTAGGTTTGTCTATCCAACTTATTTTTATCAAAGACGTGTTCTTAGCGAAAATGGCTTATTTTTGTTTATTACAGATTTTTGCGATTTTTAATATCAACACAATTGATTTGATGATTTTAAGAGAATTTGAAGATGCGGCTATCCATGAGAAAAAAATTTCTTGTACAAATGCTCTTATCTTCGTGCCAAAATGTTCCAGCGACCTCTGCGGTGCATGAGCGTAACCAGTAATCCCTTAGAAGCTCCTTGGGAACCCCAATTACTGGCAGTACGGTCGTATTTGCTTACGAGAAAGCGGAAAACCTTCGTTACGAAATCAATGCAGACATGATATCTTTTAGCTGTTCCTAAGGTCCACTTTTGGCTGCTGCGAAGATTGAAAATTTCACTTAAAGGACACCATTTGGACTTATACGACGAGTATGCTAAAGGAAATTTCAAAGCATGCGTGGAAACACAAATACTTTTCAGGCAGACATTGTAAAAGGTCAAAATATAGTATTTTATTGTGTTAAATGTTTAAATTAGCTGTTTTGCATTTTAAATAATTTTTAGAGTGAATTGAGAAATATTCATGTGTTTAAAAATAAGCTTTCAGTTCAAGTTTAAATTTATGAAACATTAGTTTGATATTTGAATAACATTGTTTACTTTTATTTTAAAGGGTGATTCATAACTAGTGTACACATGTGAATGGGCCTTAACTCTTATTTATCAGGTCCATATATCGACAGATTATGGCAGTTTGGTCTTTTACAATTTTAACCATGGCGTCATACACATCAGCCAAATGTTTTATTATTGTTGAAACTTTTTACAAAAATAATGAATCGAATAATTGCACGAAATAGACCCATAAATTGGCCGGCGAGATCATGTGATTTGACTCCTTGTGACTTCTTCCTTTGGGGATTTCTGAAGGATTGTGTTTACGCTGATGCTCCCCAGACTACTGAAGCATTAAAAAACAATATTCGAGCCAACATACGCCTAATAACGCCGGAAATGCGCGAAAATGTCAACGAAAATTTCAATCATCGTTTGATAGTCTGTAAAGCAGCACGAGGTGCACATATGCCCAAAGTAATGTTTCATATCAATTGTAAGGAACCAAATTTTCATAATAAATAAACATTATAGCACAATCTTCACAAAAACTATGTTTTTTTTTTTGACAAAAATGTGTACACTTGTTATGAATCAGTGATAATTTGCTTTAATATAATATCAATATGAACGATGGATAGAAATATTTGCACAAAGGCTATTGTATAAATTTATTCACTATCATATGCGGTTATTTTGTCAACCTGTGTCAAATGATGAACGCTGAGAATAAAATTTTTTTAACTCCTGTTTTATTTATGTTATTTTTATGGAAATCAGAATTGAATAATTTAAACCTTATCTAATATTGAAAATTCTTTCTTCAATATTATAAAGAAAGCTCATTTTTTAACAGCATTTTTCGCAAATATTATAAATTTATCGATAATTACTATGAAACAATTCATAAATATCGTATTATGAATCTAATTCCTGTCAAAAATGGATGTTTTCATCAATATCATTCAAATATTTGATGTACAAATTCATTGTAGCACTGAATACATCAATTGTTTCGATATGTGACCGCGTTCCCGTCATCATATTGATGTTCATTAGGATAATGAATTGCTCCATCGACTAGCAAATGATAAAATATTCTATGATTCTATGTACTTGTTTTTACTCAGTGCACATAACCTCTAGCAGAATTAGACTCCAGCCTACTCAACTTGTTATCCTTTCATTCGAGAGACATGTATGCCATATTTAGTCTGGTGAACAACTCGAGATAAAGCAAAGCTACCTTTACAATCGGAAAAATGCACAGTAAAGTGATCAGCTTGTACTTCTTCAAATATAACAGTGGCCACAAAATTATCGTCAATTGCGTTCACTATTGCCTGACGATTTCAAATTCAGGAGTTACATCTGGTTGACAAGAGTACTGAACCATGCAGTGCTACATGCTACACACCAAGTGAAACAAGTTGGGTATACAGACCCACGCTCATGTCTGAAGGGTTTTGTACTCAACTTACGAAATTCAGTCACCAGCAACAAATAAAGTTAAGAAACATGTCAAAGAGATGTGCACATTTGAAAGATCATCAATTTTTTCTCCATTTTCAACGGTCGTCATTTTGTTGCAAACCAATCAAAATCACTGAAATCATGAATTTCCAAAAATATGTACTAGTATGTGATCAATCTTATCTGAAAATTTTACGAAAATCAAATTAAAACTGCATGGCCTGATTCGATAGAAAGTCCATAAAATATCAAAATTGTGTGTTGTTGTTGTAATCGGGGAAATTTCAAATGGCTATAACTTCCGTGAATATGATTCGATTTTCATTAAACTTACAGTGTATTAGGATCTTTTGTAAGACTACTTAAATATCGAATTTAGTTGAGTTTAAGGGTATATCCATCCGTTTTTATTGAGGAAAATGTGAAATTCGAATATTATACTATTATTAACAAAGTTGAGTGAATTTTGACTTCCAAGGTATTTGTTTTTGTTGTACTCATAAACTCCTGCTCCCATAATATTTTTCGGATAACAGGTGTCCAGTCGCGAGGGGGCCACAAATTTTTCACGTATTACCCCTGCTTGTACGCCCGTCGACGCAAACAATGTCAGTTTAAGATTTGTTTCTAAAAGTTCACATCAAAAACTTTCATTTGATACCCGTATCGGCTGCCTTCGATGGGCAACTCCCCTGTATGAGAAGACCCCCCTTAAATACCTTCTCAATTTTTTTTGTAGTGTAAATTTGAAGAGGGCGCCCCTTTACATCTACATACAAAATATGATGTTTCTAGCTTACATGGTTTGCGAGAAAAATTGCTTGACACACGGATGAGCGGACATATAGGACGCAATTTTAGTAGGGTTTTGTAAAATTACTTTAAAAAATCATAAAAATGAACACATTGTGAAATGAGTTCGATGAGCAATGGAACTCATATTTTGGACTGATTAAGCGATAGTCTAATCTTTCAATTTGAGGCCTCTAAACTCATTAATTTACTGCAGTAAAATGCATCTATCAATTAATACTAAACAAAATGAAAAAATTTCGTACAACATTTTTATGAGATTGAACTACATCATATAAACTTTGATGAATGAAAATCACCTGCTATGGTGCAATCGACTTTCCAACCGATTCCATTCGCGGCAGCCACCTCATTACATTTTATTCCCACGGTTTAAAACACGCAAATCTAATAATTATTCAATAGATACGCACAGCCGTACAATATATACAACAACGCCTTTTTATTACAAACCGCCTAAATTGCCGCCGGCTATGGAATTTTCATTCGATTATTATCCAGGCAAGTGTACTTATAAGATCAGGTAATGTTAAAAAGCAGTTTGGGTATACTTGCTTGTCAGTAGGTTATAATCCAGCAATCTATCGATTAATTATTGCCATATTTAATAAATGTTTTGTAATACCGTTGCACTAACGACTTTGATATTTACTCAGTAGCACATTGATCAAACCCAATTGGGATTCGCGATCACTTTTTGAAGGACAAACAAATTAGATAATGGAATCCCATAAATAGACATTGCATTTTGAATTTAAAAGTGGATCAAAATTTGTCTCCGAAAATACAAATAGGTGAATTTAAAGTTCTAAAATCAAACTCATACCAATTTTCCGTCATATCTTTGTTCCATGTTAGTGTTTGAAAACCACAACGATTCAGATCGACAAGAAAGATATTTTTTGTAATGGGTAGCAAATTAGATATGTAAGAAAGATCAGTTCCATTTTTGGCATTGGAAGCTCAACTGATCATGCTGCGATCAACACGTTTTGCTAACTTGAAATTAAGGCCCGTAAGAAATAATTCGTATCTTTGCATCTACAATTCGAATGCTCATAAAATAATAATCATTTTATGAATCGTTGAGTCTATCAAAACATATACTGATATTTAGATGTATACTACATATATAGTAGATAGACGTTGTTCGAGTAAATCTAAAATGTGTTCCTTCTTACCACACGAATAATCTCTCATACAATGTAACATTTAGCTACACAGTAGAATCTTTCGGGGGTTCTCCACCGCAAAAAATAAACGTTTTTATTCTGACCAAGATTCGTTTCTTTTCTGTTGAACTGCTGATTAATTGAAAACTTTCAAGAATTTCTCACGCTCATAAAAATCAAAGACCCTAATCAATGCCAACTGTTTTCACGTCCATTTATTAAGTTACTGGTTTATTGCAACTTACTATTAGATTATTGTTATTCAAAAGTGGAAAACATGCCGATAAAGTGGACAGGCAACCTTTTTTTATAGATAGTCAATAATATTGGATAACTGTCTACTGTTCCAACTACCATATTAATATTATTTTCTCAGTAATGATTGAAGGAAACTATTAGCTCGGCATTTGAATAATAATTAACATTTTATATTTAGTTGTAAGTAGGCAACGTAGTAAGCTCAGTTTATTTTTAGTTTTTGTTGTATTTTTCTGCTCTTTGCAATTTGCCTTTCTAGCGGGCCAGCGACCTGTTAGTAGCAGCATGTCAATAGGAGAAGGCATTTAAAGTCATAAATCTTCCGATTACAGTAAATTGAAAATATGATGTTGAATATTGAATGGGAAATATTTATTGCCAATGAATTTATCGTAATAATATGGTTGGTAACATTTTCATGATCGTCAACTTACAGTCAAGAAGCATTTTAATTAATTGATGGCAGACCTTTAGTACACGCTTACATTTATAAAATGCATTACTCTCTCATTTATGACGAGATAACGGTTAGGTGATCTTTGAATGATGGATAGTTTCGTTGAAGGGAAAATTTCGTTTAAATTCTAACTAAAAATTTAAGGAAGTAAGTTGTAGTCTTACTACAATATACAGGAACCGGAACAATTGTATCTTTATTTTTAAACACAACCAAAAAGAAGCACCAAAGATGACTCAAAGGAGTCGAAACGCGTCTGCTCACACAACTAAGCAAGGTCCGACAGCTTGTCAAGAAATCACAACTAAAAACTTTTGAAAATAAATTCTCAACCTTCAGGTAAATCAAAATCAGCGCGGAATTTAATTTTGGAAAAAAATTTTCGAACTTTTTTACCCTATTTTTAAAAAGATATTTATTCTGTCAATAGGGTCGCCGCTCAAACTGTTAAAGGGAATTTTCTGGTCTTTATTTGTGGCATGTTCTCCGATTTAAAGAATTAAAAATGTTGAAATCCTTTGAGTAGAAGTGAATGACATGAGCCTTGAAAGAATGTTAATGTTCGTCCATCGCATCAACTCAGCATTCCTGATGAATCAGGTGGAATTTTCTGGTTAATTTTTTGGCCTTGAGGCCATTTACGGCCTAAAAGATTTGACTAAGCTAACGAATTATGTACCACAGGAATGAGTCCTTGGCTATATAGAATCTGTAGGAATGAAACTTTTAAAAAAGTACATGAATTGACCCTTGAAAATATTTTATAAAAATAGCTTTGGAATTCTAATTTAAAGCGAAGTGATTATTTATTGTTTTGGATAGATTATGGTATACTGATGGTTCTTAAACTCATTTTTGCGTAAAATTAAAACTTGTTATGAGTCATTTATATCATCAATGGCTTGATGAAAAACTTACGACATCTATAGGGTTTTCCTATAGGAACATAACAATTTTGTATCTTCATATGAACGCACGCAACTTTTTTAATGAACTGTCCATGTCAAAACGTTAGTTAAAGTCAACATATCATTATGGTAAAGTTTACGAACCAGCAACGGTGGTCGCAACTTTAACAGTGCTTACTCCGAATTTTCGGCCGTAATAATCGTCCCACCCGACAGGCTGTGCGTGATATAGTGGATAAATTTGAGTCCAAATTCTCAGTATTGGATATTTTCATGCCAAAAAGACGTCGAACTGCTCGAAGCGAAGGAAATATCGCAGCCGTAAATGCATCGATTAAAAACGAGCCAAAACAGTGAATTCTACGTGGTTCTCAAGAATTGGACATCGCTCAAACGACACTTTGGCGTATTTTCCGAAAAGAACTTAGCTTGCATTGCTACGAAATCAAACTAACTCAAAAACTAAAGCCACTTGATCATTCATAACGCCGAAACTTCTCCAACGGATCTCTGGCAAAGCTTGAAGGAAATTTCATCGAAAAATCATCTTCAGCGTTCTTGATCAGCAAAAACTCACATGTGCTTCTTGAGACACCGTTGCATATGCGAAAAATTACTTTTTGTGTGGTTTTAATGCCGGAGGTGTGATTGGGCTGTATTTTTTCGTGGATGAAAACGACCGTCATGTTACGTCAATACAGGGCGCTATCGTGTTATGTTGGAAGATTATTTGTGGCCAAAATTGGATGAACTTGACATCAACGATGTGTGGTTTCAACAAGACGGTACCATTAGCCACACAGCACACCTCATAGTAGATATATTGAAAGGCGAATTTGGTGAACTTGGTCCGGTCAAATGGCCACCTCCTTCATCTGATCTAACGCCATTGGATTTCTTTTTATGGGGCTATATCGAGTCATTGGTTTATGCCAACAAGCCAGCATCTTTGAATGATTTCAAAGACAATACCCAACGCAAAATTGCTAACGTTCCGGTCGAAATGTGTGCCAGAGTGGAGGGAAATTGGATCCAAAGAATCAACCGCTGTCATTCTTGCATTCTCCCATCCACAAATTCAAACTTCGTAGGTATCAGCTTCCACATTTTTTTGGGCATACATGACTTGTTTCTTTAATAAAAATATTTGAACAATTACCTATTCTTTTATTCCCTGTCATTATTAATATTATATTTACTTCCATATTTTTTTCTAAGCACAAAAAACATAATCATAGTCTTATCATTTCCATAATAGTCTTATCTTCGCCCCCATGTCATTTTTTCCTCTCCACTTAAAAAATTTCATTCTTTACTAGCTACCAATAAAATATATTCCTACCTTCCTACTTAAAAAATTTTTATTCTTTCCCAATATCATCAAACCATTATACTATTTAATCCCTCCACGACGCTTCTACTCGTTAAGAGTACAGTCGCCCACTGTCATGACATCCACGCAGGCATGGGAAATTTTATTGCTATTTGATGAGTGGGAGAATTTCGGTAGCTAGTATAGATGTTAGCGAGTCGGACTCTCAATCTAGGAGTTCTACTGGGACCACGTGTTCGAGTTCCCCCAGGGGCAAAGAAATCTTTTTAGTTTCGTCAAATGTAATTGTTTGTGTGTGTGTGTGTGTGACGATATATGCTAAGCAATATCATAGTTATATGTAAATTGCCATTTCTGCAATTGGAATTGTTCCACTTGGCGAAAGTCAAAAGCTGAATGGAGGGAACGAGATTGAAGTGTAATGAACATCAATTACGTTATCACTATACAGCAGCGGATGGTTGGAGGAAAAAGGGATGCGAGATTAGATATCATTGCGGCGGTAGCTAGTGTCGTGCTTAAAAAAGGCTAGTTGGGGACAAGCAATGGAGGAAGGAGTATGATGATAGTGAACGAAGACGTGAGTGAAGCAGATAAATGGATGTGATTTTCCAAATTTTTTCGAGAATATTTGCATTACTGGGAAATCATCGGCGATAAAAATGTTAACGCTCAAAAACAATGCAATAAATTTTGTTAATTAATAATTCATTTGCTAAGTATTTCGAAAGAGTTTTTTTGAAAGAGTGAATTGATTTTTTAGATGATGCTTGAATATTTCTGCTCGTCAGACTTTTTTTCTTTTGTTGTGAAGCTCTACGTTAACGTTCATTGCCAGTACTGACTCTAATTCGTAACCGTAAATTTATGTCCAACAAAGAAAAGTGACATAATAATTGTTGTGCCGCGACGAAATATGCATATATTACAAATTAACTGCTAAAAGCTTACGTATTTGTATCACTTACTACGGCAGTTTTTCGAATTGACGATTTTGTAAATTTAGATTTTCTATATTCCCTTGACTAGCATTACCGCAACACTTGATTATGGTTATTTCTACTTCCTTACACAAAATGCAAAAAATTTTGAAAAGCACAGATATAAGGAGTACTAGTAGTGTTAAAAAACGTTCGTCTGAGTTCTTTCATATTTTTCAGTGTACAACAAAAACATTAAACAGTAATTTTTCAACTTCGCTTCTGTGAGAATCAGCAAAAAAAAAAATTCATGATTGCTTCCTAAACAGCCGTTATTTTGTTCTATTGTAGTATAACAATTATTATTGACTAGAAAGGATTCACAAAACATTTATGTCATTCATCTTATCTGAAAGTTTGGGAAAGATCCGATAAACATTTTGGAGTATTTTTCGATAGAGAGACCATATAGTAGAAAAATCGTGTGTTTTTGTTTCAATCGCAGAAGATTTTAAAAGGCTTTAACCTTCGTAAAGCATTTTCAGGAAATTTACAGAATATAAGGACATTATATTAGACTTCCTCAATGTCCAATTTCATTAAGTTAAAAGGCAAACATACGATTTTATTGGCTTTTTTTTCAATTAAGTTCAATATGTTTATTCAAATAAGTGTTAAATTAATCAACTCTCTTCTCATAAGTTTTAAAAAAATTGCAGGGTTTCTTTATTCCCTGTTTCGGAATTTAATCAAGGAGCTGGATTTCTCGCAGGTTGGTTTCCCCGCAAAATGCCTTTGCACTAGCGTTGCACTCTATAATAAGATCCTCTAACTGCTTTGCGTTGTCTCTTAATCTCAGATGTGCAAGGTTGTTTTGAGTATCGCTTTTTGAATACTACAGTACTTTTACTATATTTAACAAGCTGTGGGCAATATTTTCGTTACTATCCGGCATTCTACTGATTTTAGGGTTTTGTTCTAAAACTTGCAACATCATTGAAATCACCACCGGTATCCGTCCGTTTGTCTGTTCGTCCATCTTCGTATTACAGCAGTATTTCTCTGGCATTATAGAACCAACGCCATCAAATTCTGTGAAAATGTACTGAACGTGTTAGGTAACAAATATTTCAGAGTCTTAACGAGGCTCTCCCTATGTAGAGGAGGTAACCCTTAAAAAATAAACTTTTCATAAAAAGTAATCGAGTGTTTTAGCACTAAGCCCATAAGTCGAAGGTTTCTGGTTCGAGTTTCGTTGGCGTCAACGAGATTTAGTTCGAGTGATTCTTCGGACGGACTATAAGCCTGGTCAGTTATGATACGTGCTGGTTTAAAATCAGAACGTATTGCAGCTGGATGGACGGAGACACGGCCAAAGCGTAATAATGACCATATCACCTTGTGGAGTGCCGATACATTCAATCATGATAATAAGATACTCTAACTATCTTTAAGCGAAGGCCCAAAAGGGGCTGTAGTTCTACAGAAAAACAAAATCGAGTGGGGTGTCAAATGAAAGGTTTTATTGAGAACTCTTCAAAACAGGTCTTAAAATTATTTAGTGAGTAATGAGGTAAGCAGGTGATGGGGAATTCTACAAAATTCAAAATTCATCCAAAAAATCTGAAAAAATCATTGAAGTAGATATATCAGAAGTCAAAATTGACCAAACTTTATAGTAACCGTATAGTTTATTATTTTTCGTATAAAATTATAAGGGAACCCCCAAATCCAATAAATATATACATCATCATCTATGGCGCAACAGCTCAAGCCGGACCTTGGCCTCTAGGATTATCTCCTCCAGCCATCACGGTTCTGCGGCCTTGTTTACCATTTGATCACTCCCAGCCGGGATCTGCTGTCGGCTTCTATCGTGCCTTTCCAACGATTCCTCGATTAACGTCTACCTTGTGCTCTACTCTTTAATATTTTTTTGTGTAACTGGCTTTCTTCCATTCATTCTACATGGCCTGACTATTGCGATTTGCGTAACTTTACGCAAGCAAATAAAGGTGGTTCGTCAAATAATTCATACAAGTCATCGTTGTAACGTAGTCTTCTGTCTGTTTCTTGTTTCACTGGGCTGTCGATTTTCCGGAGCACTTTGCATTTAAATATGTCCAACGCTTTTTCAGGTTCACCCCTCAGGATCCATATTTCACTTCCATATAACATTACAAGCTTGACTTATGATTTGTGCACAACTCTGGACCTTAGAATAGGAAGTACAAAGTAAAAGGCTTTATTTGCGGCATTCATACGGCGTCCAATCCTATCCTTTTAGTGCCTTTTCTTTTCAGGTAGGCTCTAAGATATACGCAGTTGTCCACACTTTCAAGGTTAAAGTCTCCTCCTTGGGTTTTGTCGGACTGGAGGTTTCTTCCTTGTTTGAGTCATGAATTTAGTTTTTGTTTCATCAACGCATAGGCCCATTCGGTTTGCTTCAAATTCTTGACTCAGAAACACTCCTTCGGCATCTGAGATTAACCGTGTCATAATTTTGACGTGATCAGCATATACTTCCAATTGTTTGGGCTTGAACATTCATGTACCCGAGATTTCAGCTGATGCCTTGCTGATAACCTGTTCCAACGCAATAATCAAGAGGACTGAGGCAAGTCCATTCCCTTATGTGAAGCTTGATTCTAGTATGAAGTTGTCCATTAGTTCACCGTTTGCCTTGACCTGGGACTCTGAATTTATTATCACGACTTTGACCATACAGTCTAGTTTTGTTGGGGTGCTAAAGTCATACATTATTTTTACAACGCATTTCTGTCGACACTTCCATATGCTTGCTCGAAGCTTACAAGGATTTGGTGCACATTGATGTTATATTCCCAACATTTTTGGAGCACCTACTAAACTGAAAATATTTAGACCACCCACTTCGAAAGTCTCCTCTAATACTTTGCTATAATTCATTTATAGCATGGCCTTAATTTTCTTTCTATAATTTCGGAGATTAGTTTATATGATGTACCTAGAAGAGCTATGCTTCCATAATGTTGACACCTTGGCTTGTTCCCTTTTTGTTTACAGGATATATTCTTCTTCACCCGTCTTCTGGTAACAGCTCCTCTGACCATATTCTGCATATAAGTCAATGGAGAAAGCCACAAAGAAGGGGACGCCCTCAAGATTGCATCTATTCCAAGAGCCTTATTTTTTTAGGTCCTTTACTGCTGCCTGTACTTCGTCTCTGGATGGTGATGAAACTGAGACCTCTTGTTCTGCGTCTGCAATGTTCATAGCTTCAGTGGTAGTTGGGGACGCTATAAATAGCTTGTGCAAATATTGCAGCCATCTAGTTTTTGATTTCATCTGGGTTATCTATGATTTGCAAAGACTTGTTTGTGGATTGAAGCCATCTCTTAGTAATTTAATAGACTTCTATTCCGATCGGACTACATATAGAGTCAAGTTTTCGTTTATCTGTCGCAGCTTGATGTTGACGGTCAGCCGTTTCTTTCTTAAGCATATTTTTTTAGCTTGCTGTTGAAGGGTTTTATATTGTTCGTCTTTGGCCCGAATTGGTGGCTGGATGTATTGCATTCATTTTTTAATCGCTTCCCTGTGTTCCTCGTCGGATCAGTCGTTCCTAATTTTGTTTAGCCGGTACCCAAGACCTTTTAGGTCACTTGTATTACCAATCTTTGACTATTTTTCGCATGGTTTTGATGTCACTAGTAATTTGCCCACCTATGGGGATATATTGATGTGATTTTGTAGTGCTGACATCCAGGTGGACGTTACTGAGCTATCGTTTAGTTTGTGTATCTAGTACCTTGGGGTAGCTGGGTTTCCTTGTTTACAGCTCTTGGAGATATAGCATTGGGACTTGAGCCTTATAAGGCAGTGGTCCGAATGACAGACAACGCCGTATAGCAACCGCAATGCAGACGGCCTCTTGTTTTTGTATGAAAAACATGGTCAATCTGGTTGACGCTCACATTATCCTGTGAATGCCTCAATGCGGGAAGTATGTGGAGCTTACAATGAACCTTCTGCTAGTAGCGAAGTCTATTAGCCACTGCCCGTTGCCACTGGTCTCTGCTGGAAGACTGTACTCTCCGTTTGTTCTTGTATGTGCCGTTTCTTGGTCAATTTCCTTGTTGAGGCCAGCCAGAACTATTTTAATGTCATTTGACGGTAATGCAATATATGTCTTTGATTGCGTTTTCTTTGTCTTCTGTGGGCGTATGACAGTTTCTCAGCCAGACACTAAAGGATTTGATCTTGATACGAATTGTACAGATCCTTTTGTTGACGGGCATGAATTCGGTGATTATTGTTTTAATGTGCTGTCCATAATGAAAGCCACTCCAAACTCACGGCTTCCTTACAATTTGTTGTGTACGTTCGTATGTCAAATGTATCTTCACCATGCGATCATTGGGTACATAATTTTACGTATCCTTTAGTAACATATTAGATGTAATGTATGTTTAAATTATTAACATCGCTCTCCAATAACAGTTTCAAATCAATATATTCAAATAACTCTGATATTAATAAAGAGTATGCATCCCAGAAATGTTTTAAGATTTATCAAACACAGAATAAACATCTGGTTCTATTTATATTTACATTTCAAATATAAATAATGGTAAATACTGTAAATTAGTTAAATATTATAAATCCACGTACCCTGGATGAGCATGAGCGGTTTGTGTACAAGTTTAGAATGCTATCAAGAACAAGCGTTTGTAAGCTTTAAATGTGTACTTAGTGCACACTTTCACACCTTTCTTGCATATCCTTAACGATGTTGAAGCATGGCAAATATACTATGAGTAGTTCTCATAAAAATTAAGACATTAATAACCCAAGAAGAACATAGGATAGGAGAACGATACAAACTAAGTTCGCATTCGTAGATAAGAGATCATTTATAAATCCATCTTGCAAATTCTTACTTCTATAAAGTTGTAATGAAAGATTAAACGCTGCATTTTCTAAGTCTTAAGTAATTAGACACTTGATTTGAAAAAAGAGATCATTTCTTCTAAGGTAAATAGGAACTTAATAGTGCAATTTTCTTTAACATCATATTAACTTAATGCAGTTCTAACACAATTTAAGGTTTAATTGAGTGTGATCCTTTTAGTGCTCTTTAGTTGCGAGATAAATTTTTATTTTCATCAAATACACAATGCACGATAGTACCAATAAACTGCTTACGCGTTCGTCAAAGATTTTTCAGTAAGGACTGTGTATTTTCTAAATTCCAACTAGAAATTTGCCTCCATAAATTGATAGAACTAAGAAGAGGAACTAAAGGTAATTTTTTTCAATATTGTGAGAGGATCAAACATAATATCCGTTGTATAAAGGTATATATTGGATAGTTTAAAAAATATTGAGCCTTTTTATTCACTAGATGGTGTTCGTTGTCATATTCGGGCAATACTAATCAGATTGAGTCAAACCGACATGCGTTTGAAAGGTGACATTTCAGTCCACAATTTTCATATGGTCAGCTTTGTATTTCGTCATTCATGTCAAAAGTGGTATTCATTTAAAAATGAGAGAAATTTCTGAAAAATTCATTATATTTTACAATATCACTACAATCAAGGTGAGAATGTATCGCAGGCTCGTGAAAAATTTGTGGTGTCTACGGTTAAGATACTTTATCAAAAGCCATAGCCAAGAGATGGTTCGCTCGCTTTCGTCTGGAAATTTTGATGTCAAAGATGCACCTCGCTCAGGTCGACCAATCACTGAAAAAGTCGATGAAATCTTACAAAAAAAAAGACCGACACATAAGCAGCCATGACATTGCTAAGGAACTGAATATCCATCATCAAACAATTTTGAACCACTAGCGTAAGGCTGGATACACAAAGAAGCTCGACGTTTGGGTGCCGCATGAATTAATACAAACAAAAATTGATCGACCATTTGACCATTTGCGAAATGCTAATAAAACGCAACGAAATCAAGCCATTTTTGAAGCAAATCATTACGGGCGATGAAAAATGGGTAAGATGTGAGAATTTCGTTCGAAAAAGATCATGCTCAAAAAGGGGAATCATCACAAACGACTTCAAAGCCAGGACTGACACCAAATACGGTTATGGTGTGTGTATGGTGGGATTGGATGGGGAACTGTGTATCATGAGGTACTAGAACCTGGCCAAATATTCAATTCGGCTCTGCATTGTCAGCAATCAACCAGATTGCAACAAACAATTCAAAAAAACCGGCCAGAATGGATCAATAGAAAGGGCGTTGTCTTCCATCATGACAATGCCAGACCATACTCATCTTTGATTACCCGGCAAAAATTGACAGAGCTTGGCTGGGGAGTTTGCATCGTATAGTCCAGATCTTGCACATTAGACTACGATTTGTGTCGGTCTCTTCAAAATCTCCTTAATGAAAAGAAATTGACTTCAAAAAGGGACTGTAAAAATCACTTGGCCAAGTTTTTCGCCGATAAACCACAGAAGTTCTACACA
Organism: Odontomyia ornata; assembly: GCA_963969285.1. Lineage (NCBI taxonomy): Eukaryota > Metazoa > Arthropoda > Insecta > Diptera > Stratiomyidae > Odontomyia > Odontomyia ornata. The sequence goes on along the minus strand of OZ017740.1, from coordinate 1,245,115 downwards.
GATGGAATAATGGCTCTACTCAAAAAATGGCATAAGGTCATCGATAATAATGGACAATATGTACTTAAATAAAATCCATTTTAAATAAAAGAAATATTCAATCGAAAATGACAACAGAGGCTCAATACTTTGTAGACTTATCTATATATGTATACAAGTATGTATTGCAATATATACATGTATGTATGTATTGTATCCTATAGACAATTTATATTCCATACAAAAATTTCAAACTCTAAATTTTATCCATTGACTGAAATGCCTAATGAACGACGAGGTTTCCTACTCTTGATCTTTAAATGCACTTAATTTCATGAAAAATGACACCACTTCTATAATCGTCTTTTTTTGCAGCGTAAATTTACGGTGAAAAATTATGGTCTTACAAGAATATTTTTAATATATTAAAATACAATTTGAGCTTTCGCTCTAAATCGATTTTCCAAGTAATGGTATAAAAAAATATGAAACCTTTCAGAATAATTGAAACCAAAAAACTATTTGTTTATCAACCAAAATACTATTTGTCTATCAACTTATACAGAATTGCGATGAACTTTTGACGTTTTAAAAAATTTCCCGGTTTTATACATAAAAAACTGTTGAATGATTAATTTAAGAATTCTTAAAATCGCCATGATAACTTTGACATTGCTCAGTACTTGTTTTTGCCAAACAAATAGAACTATGTCCTTATAAGACTTCTAGAATATCGCTAAATGAGATACGCTAACAAATCTCAGAATATGGATGAATCTGGGGCGCAATCGGAATAAAAATTATTAACAGAATATTAGACTGAAGAAATTCAATAATTTGATTAATTTCAGCACCCTTAAGACTTACGAGTACATCTCTAATTCTAACAATAACAAATATAGTCGCGGTGGTACTCAAATTGGTTGACAAATGGAACCAGGTGGCACATTATGCTCGGGCAGTCCTAAAAGATATGAGAGGCCCTAAGTAGCCGGGGGCGTTGGGGCTGGGGGATCGCTTGACTGGCAATCCTCTTCCCCTCTCTTCTCCCGCTAGAAGAAGACTCCCCTAGCTTAAATGCACCTCATGGCGTAACAAAAAAAGACCTGGCTCTAAGTAATGTGTCAAACGGTTCCAGGCTGGGTTCCGGAGATGACAGGGGAGGTGTTTATTGGTAATCCAGTCGCTTTCTTGCGAGCATAAGAGTCCCACACTCTGTGCGGAAATGAGATTCAGCTCCCAACCACAAACAAGTTGGGTAGACAGACCTATGCTCATGTCAGAAGGGTTTTGTACTCAACTTACAAAATGCAGTAACCAGTAACGAATGAAATCAAGAAACATGTCATGTTCGAGGATCATACTATTATTAGCAAAGTTGAAAGAATTTTGACTTCTGAGGTATTTGTTATAGTTATACCCACAAATACCTCCCTCGATAATTATTTCAGATTTTTTAAGATCACGGGTGTCCATTCGCGAGGGAGGAAACACATTTTTCATGTATTCCCCATCCCCCCCTATGCCCCCACTGAAGCAACAACTATCAGTTTAAGAACTGTTTTGAAAAGCTCTCATAGAGAACTTTCAGTTGATACTCATATCGGCTACCTTTCATGAAATTTTTTTTCAGGGGCCACTCCTCTGTACTGTAATCATCGATTCATGGCCTGTTTTTTAGAATTCTAGAATGCTTACAAAGCCCTTTTCTAGGAGCTCTCTCCTGCCTTTCCGACTTGTTTCCATTGTATATACTCATCTTCATGATACCTATCATTCCTGAAATTTTCATGCAAATCCTAGCAAAGCTGTAGTTTCTAAGTCAGTAAAAAGCGCATATGGCTCCATAGCCATATGTTTCCATAGTAATACAGGGCATATTGTTCCATAGTAATGCAGGAAAATTCAAATCGCTTTAACTTCGTTAAATATTATTCGATCTTTATGAAACTTTCAGAAAAGATTGATCTTATAAATAGTCATCTGTGTGCTAAATTTTATTGAATTTAAGGGTACGGTTTGGATTTTATTCATGAAAACATAAAATCGATAAATCATACTATTACTCACAAAGTTGAGTGAATTTCGACTTCTCATGTATTTGTTGTTGTTGTACTCATTAAGGCCTACATCCATGATTTTTTTCAGATTTTTCGGATGGAAGGTGTCCAATCGCGAGGGGGGGTACGCGAAAAGTTCGTACATTTCCCCTTCCCCTGCCCCCCTCGGTACTCATAAGGCAATTTTAAGACTTGTTTTGAAAAGATCTCCTTAAGACCTTTCCAATGACACCCTACTCGACTACCAATGGTGAAATTTTTTTTTTGGGGGGTCACTTCCCTATATGGGGAGACCCCCCTTAAATCCCTTTGAAATTTTTTACCACCATTGAACTTTCAAGAGGTCACCACTTCTGACCTTTCCACAAAGTTTCATGGCTGTAGCCTCTATAGTTTCGGAGAAAAAGTGCTGTGACATACAGACGGACGGACGGACGGACGGACGGACGGACGGACAGACGGACACAGGTCGTGATTGCAATAGGGTTTTGTATTTTAGTACAAAACCCTAAAAAGGTTAGCTTTTTCAAATCAGGCGGTTGGATATAAATTTCACTGATTTACTAAAGTGACCAAGGGTCTAGCATAAAATAAATTCATACACATTTTTGTTAGCATTCGGTAGAATGATGTATAGTAAGTACCTTCTAGATCATCACAAAATAAAGCATAGGAAATAAATTTCGAAATTTTCTCACCCAGCGGTTTATTTAATTTGATCTAGTAACGATAAACATTTTTTTCCGCGAAAAATTTTACGCACGTGTTAGCAGCAAACTCTCATAACGCACCCGATAAACTCGTAGTGGATGCACGAAAGAAGCCATTGGGCTCTTTCACACGGGAATGGTAAAAACCCATATCCAAACAGGTTTCGCGCTTACGCCCTTATGTTTACACGTTGCATAGTTCAGCCAACCTATTTTTGTATACGATACACGTCTTGCGAGTGTATGTGTCAAAAGGATCATTTGATCGTTAAACGTCGTGCGGACAACATGAAAGCGAAGACAGAGAGATAAGCGATTGAGAATTGATGTTTTAGCCTTGAATTGTGCACGAGGCAACAAAAACTGGAATGAAAAATGTATTTTATGATTGTTAAAGTTTGTCAATTCAAACTTCATTGGATTTATTAGAACCTCCGTGTTTTTCCGCTTTCTGAAATATAAATTCCAAATTTGAATATCCTTTTTAGTCGCATATTTTTCTTGTTGTGTTGTCAACTGGCTTATTATAATGTGATTCTATGAAGATTATGCGTACTGTTAATTTTCTATGGATTTACAATAGGCAATTTAACTTTATTGGAATCGTGACATTAGTCGTGTTGTTTCCTGAAATTGAACATAGCCTCCGCTTTTATAAATTTATTAAATAACGCGTAGCTTCGCATATCCACGCATCCATTTTTGCACGCAAATTAAAGAAAGGCAATCGTTTCATGACGACTTCCTTCTTCATCGAATGTTCAATTCGGAATGATTACCGGCGTTTGTATAAAATTTCCCCCACCAAATGATCAACAAAATGCGTTTGTGTATGTGCGTTACGCTGGTTCACCCTAAAAAATGTTGGCTTGTTTTTACCATCAGGTCCCCTCAATGCCTCTCACTCTTCTTGCCCATATAACCTGTTTAACGCTCACTTTTAACGCTGCGTCTGAAAAAGCCCATTGGGAGTTATCATCGAGGCGGTTGTCAGGGAAAGGGTGGAGTGCCGCCAGTCTTCCTCTTGTTAAATGTGTGCAGTTTCAAGTGATCGAATTGTGTTCAGTAGTGATAGTTTTGGCTAGGGATCGAGGAACCAGCAGCTGGATTTGGAAGATTTTCCTATCAGAGTTCGGATAAGGACCAAGTCGACAGTGTGATTTTCATATACAGTTTCAATCGCAGTGACCAGAGGCTCGGGAATGCCTAAGCCGCGATGTACCCTTTCTGTTCTATCGCGTCAGCCTGTTCAAGTGGAGCCTATTTGAAACCACACAACTGCGTGTAAAGGAAAAGATAAGAAAGTTTGGCGAAATTGCATCCTCAGTGCTCGGTTTTCGTTAACCACGGGCTACCACTTGGTTGCTTGACACCTTGGAGTGCCGAAATCTTTAAAATGCGATTATTTTTCATAAGTTTAGGTTCTACATGGAAAATGAGGAGCATATTAGGAAACGAAGGTTAAAAGCTTTCAGTCCCACTCAGAAACCTTTCGCAAAATTCAAGAAAAACAGAAATAAGCAGCTGCAGAAAAATGGTTATACGTCAACAGTTTCAGGAATTCAAGCAGTCAAGTGGTTCTTGGATGGTTAATTTAAACAGAGCACATGGAAAATATAACCTCATGTAAGGGGTTCACTGTGAACCGCGACACGAATATGGGTGTTTAGTAGTTCACTATCGGCTCGAGAACTCACGACATCTCCACTCCCAGATTGTAGGAGACGCAAAAAAAAAGGTATTCATCGCCACCTTAATTGCCTGTAATATCGGACGCATCGTCTGCCGTTATAACAATCACATTCAGGACAACAGCAGGCAATTGTACAACAGTCCACAAAACAATTAAATCAAGATAGTCTTAAAACGCTGACGACCGTTTCCCTACTACAAATGAAGCTGAAGGTAGGAAAATATTGAAATGCTACTGGAAATGCATAAAAATTGTACAGGCATATACTAATGGAAAATTACGAGTCTCTAAGAAACAAAGCGAAATGAATATTGTGGAGCGGAAAAGGTCAGGTTTAAATGAAAATTAAAAATAAATCGACAATGAAATCACATAAATGAGACAGAATCTGATTTGAAGAATATTGATGATTTGAAGATTATTGATGATTGATGATTAACGAAGAAAAGGTAAAAAAAAGAGTTCCGGATGGCTAATCATTAATCGAGCAGTTAGAAGGATACGGAAACACTAATAAAACGAGTCTTTATCCATCGTGTGCTTTAGGAAGTGATAAAACTGCTTATAGGAAATCCCAGAAAGAATTAATTTGTTCCATTAATTTAGATAGCAAAACTTTATTAATTTACTTTAATCTTGTTTAAAATCGAGCTTCCGACAACATACCAATGGCAAGAGGAGCTTTCATTATTTTTCATTATTACATGTCTCATTTTGACCGATATTTTTCGATACTCGGGAAGGTGATATGATCAGTACCACGCTTTGGCCGTATGTTATGTCCGTCCATGCAAAAGTGTACAAGGAGCAATCATAGGCAACCCAATCGAAATTAAAGCAGATAGCTGCAATATTTGCAGAAGATATTCACAGCATCTCCAACAAGGACTAAAGCTGTGAAGATTTTAGAACCAGGGGAAGAGGTCCAAGCCTCGCCACCAACCAGAGACAAAGTACAGACAATAGTGCGGGATCTCAGAAAAAATAAGACTCCTGGAATAGATGGAATACCAACAGAACTGCTCCAGAGGGGGGTCCCCATCTAAATATCTTTCTTCGTCGGGTAATATGCAGAAGGAGGAGCAGTTACCAGAGGGCTGACGAAAAAGTATAATATGTCCTGTATACAAAAAGGAGAACAAATTAAGGTGTGAAAATTATAGAGGCATTGCCGTAGAGCAATGCATAGTATAGAGTATAATACATAGTACATAAAAAAACGCGGAAACTATAAATAATATTTTTTCGTTACATCGAACTAATACGACGTAATGAATAGTATCAAAATATATGAGGAAATTTAAGCAACACTAAATGTATTTAAGATTAAATAGATCAATGTTAATATTGAAATATTTGTAAGATCATCGATTAAAAAATTATGATTATTTTGGAGTACAGCTAAAACTTTCTCAACTGCTCAGATCTGAAATAATTCTATTCATTAATATTATAAAAGAAAAGTAAGAATGCCTTCCGTAAAAGAATTTACGAACTATTAGAGAATAGCTAAATAAAAAAAAAATAGCAGTAAAACGGGCTTTATGAATATTAGATTTAATCCATAAAAAAATGTGCTAAGATCCTTAAGGCGAATCATTTAGTATGAATTGCTACGAAGAAAGCTTCAGTCTTCTTCTTTCGTTTTTTGAAGGAACCGCATAGAAGATGCGAAACGAGGCCTAGGAACCTTCTCTAACCCAGCCAACGGGTTGTGGTTCTTCTCTTAGTTACAGAAGCTCTTGCCAGGGATGGAGAGTTCTTGCACGTAGACTCCGCCATCAGGGCCTTAAGTCCGGTTGGGTGAGATAGAGGGGCCACGAATTCCACCAGGATGCCCCCTTTTTTCTGTGCAGTTAAATCTTTTCTTCAAGGACGAGGCAGCTTTCTGATAACGTTTTTTCCGTACAGTTCAATTGTTTCGTCAAGGACGATGCAGCTTTCTGATAACGTTGGTAGAACAAGAATGATAAGCATCAAACCAATAATACCTTCATTCAGGTCTGCGCTTCTATATTTCTTTTTTGTTTTGGGCTACAATTTTTTTTAGATCCCCCTATAAATCGTGTATGATATAAATAATTTGTAGTGGGATTTGTTGCTAGTGGAAAGAACCCAACTCACGACATCACAGACACCAGACTGCAAGAGCATGCACACATCCCTGGGCCAAGTCACTCTAAGTGATAACCCTGGTTAAGTGAGGCAGCCCAACATCACTGCAAGTCATTCACGGACATTAAAACCCATCAAGTTTCACTATATATGTAGACCCAAAATACCTAAAAACATGCAAGCTTGTATGGTTGTTACTCTATCAACTGTAAAATTTGTTAGAGCTGTAGTCAATTACCGTTGTGCTAGAGATATGGGTGTATATAGGGAATCACAGGAAATTTATTCGGAAGGCAACGTGTTAAAGAAAAGTTAAGATACTAATACCGGCGAAAGTTACTTTGGTAAGATGAATATAAGAGACGATACTTAGCTAAAAGATAAAATATTTGGAAGGAATTTCTAATATTTTAAGTACTTTTTCTTGAAATCTATTGGGACTATACAGCTGTAATTATTTGCATACTGACTGATATTGTATCATCGTGCAAATGAATTGGATTTGTATGAAAATATTATGCTCTTCTCAAATTTGTCAGCATCATTATACAATACATCAGCGTAGTTCATACGGAGTAGTGGGTTAGGGCACACTTTGCTTGCGAGCAGCTCCCAAGTTCAAATCTCGGTAGCGGCACAAAGTTTGAGCTTCTGATGGTACTGTCGGCCTATCAGCTCACCCAGCTGTGGTGGGTTCTAATTGAAAAATTAGGTAATAATCACATGGTTGAGCGTGATATTGACCAAATCACTTCGAATTCCATTGCGGTCATGAAATGAGATACCCTAATACGTTAAATAAATCCCAACGCCACGGTTGGGATTTAGACAGCTTTGCCATGGATTATTATATATTTGCTCAACTTTTATTGTGATGGGACAGTTAACAAAAGATTTGAATATCATGGTAGTAAAATATACAAACATACTGGTATCTTCTTCTGCTTTGTAGCACTACAGCCCCTCCGGGCCTGCGCTTATCTCATCTCTCATGACCGTATTGATTTTTTTCGGAAGTAGGTTTGGTCAGTACCATGCTCCCGTGTGCCTGCTCAGCTATGATATGATCTGATTAAATCAGTACATATCACCACCGAGTGAACACTCGTAGTCTGTCCGAAAAATCCCCTGAACTAAATCACGTTACTCCCAACGCGATTTGAACATGAGACCTTCGGCTTATGCGTTCATGCTCTAACCACTAGGCCACACAGACTACATACCTACATACATACTGGTATACCTACATTTATATCCGCAAACGTTTCTAAAAAGTTGCCCGATAGACTCATAGATTTTGAATTATTTATTTTATTATTTGAATTGGTTTCTCAACAATTATTACAGCCGAATTTAGTTTCCGATTGTTTAAAAAGCATTCATTTTCAAAAATGCTTTTGAATACTTTACATGAATTCAACATTTGGCAAAAACATATGTTTTTGAAAAATTAATAAAATTGCTCTTTATGGGAACTACTTCAAGGATCGTTGAAAAATTTTTAATACGTCTTAGTATTAGGATGGCTTATTTTCTAGGTTAGGTTAGGGTATTGTCCCTCTCATTTGCAGTGCAGTCAATTGCTCACGTCGGTTTAATAAAAGTAGCAAGTTTTTGCCGTCGCGTAGATGTTCCAAAAATCTAAAGAATAAAATCACAAACTACAATACATCAATATCGGTGTAGTCAAAAAGTCTATGTTTTATATTTTAAGTATCAAATTGGTGATCTAGGTGGAGTTAAACCCTCGTGTTTGCTGAGTGAGATGTTTCGTAAATAGTGCAGTGCATACATAGTACGAAAAATTTGATGTTTTGTTATTTAAGAGTGTGTAGAAAGCCTATTAATTGTGTAAACGGTTGCTACTTTTGTTTCACTGAAAAATAAGGGATTTCAAAGTAACAAAGGGTCATCCCGAAGCTAAATTTCCCATCTGTATTCAGGCCAGTTTATCTTAATCTGAATTTACCGATACTGATTGTGCCACGGTGATTCAAATTATTTAGTAGGATATCTTTTATAACTTCCTGAGAACGCTAGCTTTGACTTAGTATTTTTACGAGATTCCAGTCAACGTCACTTGGCAAAACTTTAAATGACATCAATTATATGGTTTGTGACTTAGCGGCGTTAAAATAAAAATCGTAATTCTTTGATTTCAAATTACAAAAGTTAAAGTTAATTTCACTGAAAGCCGAAAAAAATGTAGCATTTTAAATTTCATGGTATTCTTCCGTTTTTTCGATAGGACTTCATCTTGCTGCATTTCAGAGCAAATTTCTGTCGTCCATTGTCACTTAATAACTTTTGACAGACGCGTTACGGCGATGCGTCTTTATGAGTGATGGCAAAAAAGCTACTGATGATTGGTCGCCATCGAAATGCGTCTATTAAAAACTTAACGTGACAATTTCTAAATAAAATGGAAGGGTAAATGTATATCAGTTGTAACATTACAATTTGACAAAGGGATTCATATGAAACATTGATTTACGAGTGGTGTATATCAATGGATTTATCAAAATTAAAGCTGATAGCAGTTTTGATTTACAATCAAATCAGAAAACTCCTTTTGAACCTATTCAGTGCCAATGAAGAACCCAATGATAACTTAGCAACTTTATGAAAACTCGTTAAACATAAACAACGACAGTAAATATACGCGGGGATTTAAAATATAAAAGTGATAACTTCAAATATTCGAAGGACGTCAAGGGATTTCTACTAGTATAGCTATATTACAGAGTTAGAAAGATTGGCCTAATAGAAAAATCTGATACCTAAATATCAAATACGTTCCTCATGTCAACTCACAAAAAGGTGCTCTTTTTTTATCTTTATACGCTTGAACTTATAAAAACTGACAAAGAATGGAGCCTCTTAGTGTTTTTTAGGAAAAATTATATGAAACAAGTTGGAAGCTCTGAAGTGTTTTATAAAACTAACGGAAAGATGTCTGGACAACATGAATAACGAAACCCATGACAAACCTCATATGAGAATATTTAAAGCCTTTTTAAAACTTCTTTTGTGTTTCTCCTGGAAAATTTGGGTGGTGCAATAATAAACAAGGCAAGAGGTTTCCCTAAGATATAGAAGCAAGTTATGAAGGATGCTGAAGGTGTAGGACATATCATGTAAAATATTTTTTATCCACATTATCTTCATCAAGGGTCCTATTTGACTATATTTAAGATGTATAACATTACTCACTTCTTGCAAGGATAAAAACACTTTATGCTTAAGCAAATTGTTGTTAATTTTCATATTTAGAGCTACACAATACTTTGCGTATCAATTTTTATCAATGTTACTTCAAAAAAGTTTGAACTTATAAACTTATGTGCTCAGGAATGCTTTTAACTATAAAAATTTCAAGTGGTTTAGAAAATTGAAATATTTATCAATTGAATAATTGACTATTCAACGAAAAACTTAGCTAAGGCCTTACATAGAAAAAACTCTGCCAATATTGCCAAGCACTTATTATGAATCTTTTTTCAAAGGTACTATGTTTGGATTCTGGAGAAGCCTTATAAGTCCCCTTAATACACGGACAGTAACTCACTAAATTCTTTGAATTTTTTTAAACCTCGATCTTTTAAATTATTTGTTTTAGCTATCACAGATTTGAAGAAAAAGACTGTCATATACAAAAGGCTTGACAGGCAGACGGTCTCGATTTTAAAGGGGTTTTTAGGAGAAATTACAAGCCTCTAAGATATTCGCTCCGTCTAATGATTTTGTAAGTATACCTTCAAAGAAACTCTGTAAGCTCAACAATTTAATGATCAAACAAGCAGCAAACTTTGTAAATTACAGAATTATATCTAGCTTCTATGATATCCTTCCCACTTGGGCAAGAAGAATACGCTTTTTAAACGATATATTTAAAAACTAAGTGAAGCTGATGAAATTTGATTTTCATTTTCTTTTCACGGTATACGAGTATATTCTTTGAACTGATTATGTTGATGGACATAAAATTGAATAAAATATCAAAATTATACTGGTCTGGAAGGTGTTGTTTTATTATACGACTGAGAAATAGATGCATCAGAAAGTACTAAGCATTAGCTTAGCAGTTAATAATAAAGTTCGCTTTTTACTTTGGAAGTTCAACAACAAAAATAGGGAGCGTATTTAGGTAAGTATTTATCTTGAATAATCACCAAAAAATTACATAGATTACATAGATAGAATAGTATAGAAGACAATGTAAAGGATAACACTATGTGCATGGGACAAAAATAAGCCTTCTAGATGAGCCTACATTTTTCGATACTTGGAAATTTATGAGATCATTAAATTAGAAGATACCATGTACTCGGAAGGCCAAGATTTGAGTTGGATTATCCAAATATTCAGCTAGAGTGTTTTTAATGAGATCATCACAAAAAATATAAAGCCTTATTTGTAAAGTTTCCAAGAAATTAATCTTCAGGTTCAGACGAAATATATGAATTAGTAAGGAGAGGAGGTGACGTTGACTTATATCTCCACTGCATAGTGGTTAGCGCCAAATAAACTTTCTAGTCAATCGAGATAAACAATTTAGGTAGATATGGTTAAGTTTAACTGTTGGAGCAAGTAAGTACCTTATTTTCGAAAATTAATTCTTGTTAAGGCAAATTTTTCAAAACTTGTATACGTTGATTTGGTGGAACAAAATTCAAAAAATGGCACCAATTTAATTATAAAGATTATTCATTTGTCAACAAGAAGAAGAAGGCCCTTTTCGGGCCTTTGCATAGAGATTGTTAGAGTTTCTCATTATCTTGATTGTGTTGTACTTATTGGCACTCGAGAAAGATGCTATAATCAATACCACGCTTTGGCCGTGCATCCATTCTTCCAGCTACGATATGTTCTGCTTTTAAACCAGTACGTATGATAACTGAACGGGCTAATGACCGTCCGAAGAATTACTTGAAACAAACCTTGTTGTCACTAACTGGGTTCGAACCAGGGACCTTCGGCTTACGCAGCAGGCTCCCTAACCACTGACAACAAGAACTAACACTACCCTTTTGGCCGATTCCCAGTAGGGTCAGAACCAAAAATGGCATGCTCAATCATTCACAAAGTAAAGAATTTATTGCGAAAAGATATTTTTTTTTAATTTAGGTTTACAGGGTGCGTAGGGTATTTGAGGACATGCATAAATGTGAGTATGACTTCGCGAATTTTTTTTTTTATTTTTTTTCCCTGTTCAGATAAGAAATGGCGGACTACAACATCACTCAAGAAATAAAGAGACATGCTGTCATCGTCGCTATATGTGCGAACCATACAGATTTAGAGATCTCTGATTTTCTTAATTGCGCCCGTTCATTCATGCATAAGGTTCCCCGTGAATTGAAAGCATCAGGAGGCGATACAGAATCGGTTGCAAAACGCTAAAAGCAGGTGCAAGCGATCATAGACGAGGACCCTTCAAAATCAATGAGGGTCCTTGCGAGTGAGTTTCATGTTTCTGAGCGCCTTATTCGTAGAGTTGTCCGCGAAGACCTTCGGTATAAGTCTTACGTGATGCGCAGAGGACAGTTCATGTAGGAGCGAACACAGGAACAGAGAGTTCTCCGATCAAAATGTCTTATAAACAAAATCAAACACCCTGAGGCGCCCAAAATGTTATGGTTTTTTACGACGAAAAAAATTTTGACCAAGATCAAAAGACCAATCGAAGAAATGCAAGATGGCTATTTTCAAATCCTATGGAGGTTCTTGTTGTTATGCACACAAAATGTGCAGCCACTGTTATGGTTTTAGATGTTGTCAGCAACGAAGGACATGTTATGCCCCCACATTTTTTTACTCAAGGACTTCGAGTGAGCTCTGCTGCATACATCATGGTTTTGGAGACGATAGAGAAACCCTGGATGGACAATGTAGGCGAAGGCAGACCATACATTTTTCAACAAGACTCTGCTCCTTCACATAAAGCGATGGCGACACAAGATTGGATGGCCGAAAATTTTCATGACCACATAACACCGAAACTATGGCCACCTAGCTCCCCAGACCTTAATCCTTTGGATTATTACGTATGGGGCGTAGTTGAGCGTGAGACCAATAAGCGTCCTCATAATATCACTTCTTCGCTGCTATTAATGCTGTTATGGTCATTATGAACAAGGAGCATTTGATTCGGGCATGTAATCGTTTCCGGGCCCGGATCGAAGAGGTTATTGCTGCTAATGGCGATTTTATTGAATAACTTTATAGCCATATATTAATTTAACGTTGTATAAAAAATCCTGAAATTTCATTAAATTTTGTTAAAAATACAAGCTTATTAATTTTACTCTCAAGTTGTCCTCAAATACCGTACGCACCCTGTAATATTTTTCAGGTTCACAAAAGTAAAGTTTGGATAAATTTAGCAAACCAATATATACCCGTAAAACTAATCAAATAAAATTTGATTCGCAATCGGCGAGGTACATCTATTTGAAAAAAAAGTATGTGCAACTGAATATGAGAAGGCTTCCCTTAGGTACTTTGCGAACAACGTTAATTTAACCTTAACCTCTAATTATTTTGAAAATAATGTCGTGGTTAATGAGGGTTTATTTGAGAATTAAATATTCTGGCCAAATTTTCACCAGGTTTCCTAAAATCTTATTCTGATCCTTTAAGTATTTTACGTTTAAGCTTCGACTTCCTTACGGAACTTCAATAAACCTTATCCTCAATCATCGGGAAGTAACATTTGTATTTTCAATTGGCCGATACCTATTGAGAAAGGGTAAACACAGTAAATAATTTATTTGACAATATGCTATCCTTTGAAATGGTTTTGAAACTGTGTCTGGCTTTCTCAGAACAAATTTTAAGAATGAATGCCTAGTGGACCCAATTATTCGATATTACTTCATGAACCGAATATACGTAAAGATAAAAAAATCATTCGTTAATAAATTAACAGAAGTAAACATAAAAATAATAAGGGAGAGTAGGTGCAGCTGACTCTTAAAATAAATTTTTCTTCATAAAATATTAGCTAAGTATTCAAAAACAAATGCTCCAACTTTGAAATAAAAATTTCAATTCGTTTTAACGTTACGAGCAATAAAGTGAGTTTGCCTTAATCCTGCGACATATAAAACAGATTTTCCAAACGTATATTTCACGAAAAAATAACATTTCGGTTCAAAAAACAAGTAAAAATTCGTAGGTAAATTATTTCTATAATTGCACTTCATACGAACCTAAATCGAGAACGATAGCGTAATTAAAAATATTTTCATTGCAAAACTTGTTTAAATCATGTGCTAAAAATTATATTTTTTTATTCGAAGGCCTGTAAAAATGGAATTCCAAATTTTCACAGGAGCAAATAGGTTCATATGGAAGAGAGATATATTTTAAAAGTAAATTCGAAGTCTTGAAGATTTAAAATGAAATGTTCTCTACTGCGTAGCAAGCAGTTGAGTCTGATGTTGATCTTCTATGTGTAAAAACTGATTCAGTTGGTAAGGAAATTGTTGAAGTAAAATTTTAATATCGAGCTGAGCATATGCTTGAAACGTGGCGATGGTTTCAATAAATTATATTTGTTGCTTCATTTCCAAAAAATCATGTAAATTACAACAAAATAAAACTTACTTTTCCTCCCTGTACTGATAAAAATCAAAAATATGAATTCAATCTACTGTAAAGTATCTCAAAAGAATATTTTCCAGCAAAAAAACTTAATTCTTGACTACTAACTTACCCCTCATGCAATGCCCTTATTTGGAAAACAATAGAAGTTAACACTTGCAATCTCGACAACTAAACCGCAAAACTATTCAAAGATTGTCACATAAAATTTATTAATAAAACAATTCATTATCTGTCTCCGCACAAAGTCCCGTTGAACAATACAAAGTTTCATTCACTAAATATGAATGAAAAATATCCAAAAATATTTTTATTGATTGATTTAAAATACTAGAATTTCAATAAATTAAAAACTTTATCACAAAACATCACGCCATCTGTCTCTAATATATTATTATTCACAAGTAATAAACAGTAGCTGTTACGTTTTTATGTCTGTATATAATTTAAGAGCGCGATTGAAGTCCCGGCTGACTTTGATATATTTATAACTACGAATAGACTGTTACTGGCTACTGTGCAGCAGAAACGAGCGGCGAAACATCGGAGTACGTACGTAGGTATGGAAAAAACGAAAATTTCGAGAAACTATCTCCGTCGTCAAAAGAATTATTCCTTCGGCTTGAATGCTCGAAAAGACTGAAACGAAAATTCCGTTCCGTACAAAACACACAACAAACAGACAAAGTCTCAAACCAACCAACAACTATTGCTGGCCAACAAGTAGTAAAAGGTAACGAAACATTGCTCGGAAGTCAGATCTCCTCATCCAATAACATCGCGTAAGTCCAGTAGCCAGTTGCGACGTTACAACTACCGCTCCACTTTGTCCCTGTCTAGCTCGCGTCCTGCGGCAGCGCTCTTATTCATTTCAACTAATATACTATATATGTGCGACCGAGCCGAGGCTGACGTAGAGCAAGCGATGAATAAACAATATCTCGGCCTGCTATATACTTATTCGCTGAATGCGTTATTGTGCGCTGAGATGGCTGGCGAGTCTGGCAAACTGGTCCGCAGTTGAGGTTGCTGCGGCTGCAAAGCCAACAGAAGCACCAGCAGCAGCGGAGCCACAGTTAGCCGAGGAAGTATGGCAAAAGTTCAGGGAAATTCAAATGAATTTTTTTCCAGATTCGACGAAATGATTTGAATAAAGCTTAACTAAAAACATGACTAAACCTGGGCTCGATGACTGGAAACGCTAAAATAGACTCGTTAAAACTCGATCAAGCAAATTGATGGGGTTTCTCATCGTAACCTCTTTGTATCTTTCGCTGAAACAACGGCAATACACTCGAAAATATCGTCGGTGCTTCGGGTACTCTCTTATGTACAAGATATAAAAAGCGCTAATTAAATGAGGCAAGAACACGTCTACCTTTCAAATTGTATCTTCCCACATAAATACGCTCATTTCACGCACGCATGCGCCAGTGACTTTTCTTTGAACAAAGCGTTCCAGCTACCGTGCTGCGCATACCTCAAAATATCAACGCTGAGCGACACGAAAGCAAAACAACCTCAAGTTTCCTCACTCGGTCCACTGCGCAAACGTAGTTAAACAGAGACGGCTACAGCATTACGCACCACCACATTTGCATGCGCCACATATGACGGTGTTCGCTGCAAAGTGAAGATAAAGGCACATTCATGCTGAGCATCACACATGCTCCCTCGGTTCGCGGGCTCAATCTCACGGTACCAGCGAATAACTGAGTCATCGCGCTTCATCCCGTACGTATCAGCAACATCATCAACTCCATCATCATCAGCATCTTCACAATCGCTTGATCATTCACCAAGCATTCTACGGGCAAAATGCAGCGCAACAAACACACATACGCGAGAGATAGACAAAGAGCCCCGCGATATAGAGTTGTTCGAATGAACGAAAGAACAAGAAGTTGTCCATTGAAAAAAGGCAACCGAATTGCTGGTATCCCGAAAGGGAGGCGCTAAAGACCAGTAGCTGATTAGTGCCTGTTGCCGATAAATTATGCGATGCATACACATTACTGGCGATGTGCTCCGCAAGAGAGAGGGAGATGGAATGCATCATAGGTGTAACACCAGTAGTCCGGAATAGTTTGACGATCACTCACTAAACATTTAGTGGCGCTAAGATACCCTATCTACTGCGTTACGCGCGCCATTGTTAGAACCAAATGCGCTGGAGCACTACCCAAACGGCGATTCGACTGAGTTCATTCACCAATGGAGCGAATTTTAGCGTGCACGGGTGTTTGAACGTAGTTGTGTGTTCTTTTTTGTCAAATGGGTAGCGTGTGAATTGTGTAAAACTTACCAGAAATATTCGAGCTGCTGGGATTCTTGAAAAATCACTAAACTTAATCACTTTTTTAATATTCTGTTTGGTGCTTAGTAAAAAACGTTAATTTTCCTCCAAAATTCACAAATTTAATTAACTAAATTCATTTGACTAAAAACCGGGTTTTAATTTCCCAACAAATCAAATATATTCGCGGAATTTCGAAAATAATTTAAATATTTTGATTTAACTAAATCACTTCACTCGCGATAAATGTTTCAGAAATCAAATCCACTAAAAAGTTGAAATTCATTCAAACGCGTCTTATTAATTTGCAAGTAGCTGAAGAAACATTAAAGAAAATTTCAATTTTATATTTAATGAAAACTAATTTGGAAAAGAAGCTTCCGAACGCTTCTGTGCGCCACGATCAACTGACTGACCTGTTACTTGGTCTGACTTGTACTAACTGAATTTGTTGATTGTTGCGCTACAGTGAGATGGCGTTTCATGGTATATTTAAATTTTATGTGCACCATTAACAACTTTTCATTTTTCTTATTTTTGGTTGGTGTTGCTGTCAAAGCCTTTGTTCAACGGTCGAAGAGCATATTATCGTCAAGTTATTTCTGTTGTTTTTTATTTTTTTGGTTCAAAACTATTTAGGCGATTTTTATATACTCATATTTTTAAACGCCTCTATTTGCTGTTATTCAGTTTATACACCAAAGATGAGTTTGGGTATATAGTCAAGCGAATTCCCCTGCGCATTTCGACAATCTACATGCATGGAGGTATACAGAAACGGTAGAGCTCGTATTCAAAAAATGTCAAAATCATATACATATTCATAGAAACAGCCCCTGCATCATATTTGGATATTATTATATTTAATAAATTTATGTCTGTATTAGGCGCAGTGCAAAGTGCTTTCGACTATGTACAAGGCGGCCCAGAGTATTCCCGTCTTAAATGCGTATTTATGTACATATATATCGTACGTATGCCGGAGCTGCCAAGAAATATATAATGGAGGGCGTAACACTCTGCCATGTCTAGAAAACTCCCCACATTTCGATGGAAGCCCCAAACTATACACTTTAAGACTGCTTAAATGAGCTCGGGGGCTTGGCAACGATCACCAGCCCTGGTCCAAATTTTGTACATACCTACTGCAAATCAGGGCGCTACTGTTTGCCACGACAGCTTACTGAAAACTGCGAAAATTTAGCCAAACTGTCGCTATCAATTGGAGAGACCAAGCAACTTCTTCTCGTTCCTTACTTTTTCGACGCCAAGTCTGACTCAATAGGAGGGGTTAAAAGACAAGAAAGAACAAATAAAAGATGCCAAATCCATAATGTGAAAAACATTCGACCCATCCTGTAAAGATCAACGAATGATCGAATATGCTAGCTAGCCAAAAATGTCTTGTGTCCACCAAATATAAATTTATATCAAAGAGTACTTACTTATTTCAGTCGGCAAGCGACGGCAAAACAGCTTCTTGGAAGAAAGCCCACCTTTAACGTGAAATCTCGTCTCAGAGAGAATTTTTCCCCAACAAGCACTTTCGACTCACGACTCAGAATCGATTGTCATTTGTCACTATGCACTTTTTTCCTGTGAACGCGTTTTGACTACCACCCGCAAATCTGCGCCTGAACAACAACTTCAAAACGGACAATCTATGAGAACGCAGATAATTTATTGCACTACAGTCGACATCAACCTCTCCAGCGACTACTGGCTGAACAGTATAGGAAACAATTGAAAGCCGTTCCCGTTCGACGGAATCTAATTCACGAACCTGAACGCGTAATATTGTCACCGATCGTAAACTTCTAATAGATACTTTTTAATGTGTCTGGTAGCCAGTTGAGATACCAAGGAACTGTACTTGAAATTTCGTATTTGATTCACCACCAACCACCAACACGCCGACGACGCTGTGTTCTCGGGCGCGCTATGTGTGAAGGAAAATACACTGGGTACTGTATACTGCGTCGCGGTAGCTTTTTCCACAGGTTTCAGCGACCCACCTCACCTGCGTTGCTCTGCTGGTGCGGCCGTTCCTACAGAAAGGTAGCCAGACCCTCCATACTGATTACCCGGGCCTCGGCCTGACTTCTTCGCTTTTCTTCACCTTCAATTCGCGTATTCATTCTCCCGCTCTACATACTCAGTTGCCTTTTACTTCTTTCATTCATACCTAGGCCGACACACGGTCGGGCCGGCATGCACAAGGAACGAGGAAGATTGGTCTGGACTGTTGGCATATGAGGAATGGTATGGTAGTAGTTGTGATAATGTGCCTACCTGTCTAAAAAGCGCCTACCTACCTTCCCGAGGAGTATCTTCAGTGCGGCTGCCGATTTGTGAGTGTTCCATTAGAGAGCAGCGACGGTTCTTTGGGGCCAACAACAATTCCCAACACGAATTCATGACTGGTAGCTGTTGAGATGTTCACCTCCTGCAGCCCACTCATTCTAGATACATTATGTATCTTTCACTTCATTCCGCTCAAGATTTACCTGTAAGAACCGCGAATTCCACTCGATCTCACCCATTCCCTCTTCTTCGGGGCGACACACATGGTTGCAGCCTCCAACCGGACAGCCACGTATCTTTTCTTGGCAACTCATCCCCACCCTCGATCCGCGTCAACCAATTCCGGTTGCATGAATTTCGAACCAATTCTTTATAGCTACTGTGGACGATCAACTCAAGCTCCGCCTTGAGAGATACTCTAGCGCCCGCCTCGCTGGTAGAATCTATCTATGGACGTGCTAATGTAAAAAGTAACACGGCCAGCTAAATACAGGTAGGAGGCAGGTTATGTACGTTATACGGACTCAAATTTTTACCCCTTGCGGTTACGTTTGATGAAAAGCAGCTGCTTGTGTTTGTTATCTACGTCGCGGCCGCTCAAACTGCACACCAATGAGCGACATAAATAAGCTACCGTGTTGCCGCGTATTTAGTGGCTTAGATACATGCTTGGCCGCGTTGAGGTGATCCAAGAATGAAATTTAGATATTACATGCGCACACGCACATGCCATTTAATCTCATCGCCGCAATGGATTTGAAGAATTGAATCGCGGAGCGTGTGGCTCTTTCATTTCGGGGCGTGTGCTACCAAATTACGCAAGGGCCATTTTTAATTCATCTTGACTTGTGAATGGTGAGATCAAATTACACATGTTTTGTGGTTAGTGGTCCGTAAATATGGTTGATTCGAGAAATGAATTCGACCAAATACGTGTTGTTGGAAAAGCCTACGCATGAATTTTAGGCATTGTACCTGAAATGTTTGAAATCTTAGCGTATAGGATCCTGATAATTAATTTCAGAACATTTAAAGTAGCTAGAACCAGATCGCATAATTTTTCTAAAACTTGTAGTGGCTTGACCCATAACAACAAAGGAAATTAAAATTTGTCATATGAGATGATATCGGAAATAAAAAATTAACGTAAACATGCTATTCCGTTAACAGTACTTTTACTGAAGATAGGTACGTATTTACTTAGTTCATTGTTTTTTCTTCAAGTGTTAGGTACTTACGCATATGTTGAGGGGAAGGTGGCGCATCTGAGAATTATTCGGCTTTTAACGAAAGTCCATCAAAATGTTTTTTATTTGGCATTTTATTGGTCCCGTTCCCGCGTTGTTGGTTTTATGTTCAAGTTTCAGCGCAGCACAGGGAAGAGTGATAGCTGCTTGAGGAAAGTCCTCTAAAAAAATTTGTGAAAATGGCCCAAACTTCATTTCAGTAGAACATTGTTATACTAGAAGATTAGTAAACTGGTCTAGATTAAGTCGAAAAGCTAATGAAATTTGTATTCCTAGTCTGAGAAATTTGTGAAAATGTCTCTTATCATTTTATAACTATATTTGACCTATCAGTGAAATATCCATTCAGATCGAATATCTAATCGTATCCATGCAACTTCAAGAGCTGCAATTTTTCTTTTTTTGTAGCACTGCAGCTCCTTTCGGGCCTTCGCTTAGGATACTTAAAGTATTTCATTATCAGTGGCGTAGTAAGAAATATTTTCAGGGGGGTATCTTAGTCATGTTCTAAACTTTAGTTATTTTCTAAACAACAAGTAAGACTGCGATAAGTGTTTTAGAGAAAAGTTCTTTTTATTATTATATGCAACATTTAACATACAAAGTCAAATCGTCTCAGAGCAAGGCTTCTGGAAATATTACAGTTCAAATTTTCTACGCCTTCCGGCAAATTAGTTGATGACTTCGTCAGCCGTTATGTCGATTTCTCTGTGAATACTCAAAAGAGCAAGACCGTTCAGCCGCTATTCTCCTGTTGCACTTCTCTCCCAATCTTTTAAATATTTTAACGTTGAAAAACTTCATTACTAACAATTGTCACAGCTAAGGTAGCTCCAATCTTCAGAACGTTGCCACGTTAGGAAAAAGTGTCATTACAGAAATTTAAAGCATCGATAAAAGTATAAGTGCGTTTTCCGCTGCAATCCTACGTTCCCTCCATAATGAAACCTCTTTTTCTATGACCGTAAATGATACCGTAAAAGTTGACCATTGTTGTAAACAATGACGGCGCAGGGCCAAATATGACACAACTGAAAGAATATCATAGAAATTAAACAATTTCAATCAATTTTTTATTCGTACAAAAGCACACATTTTTAATTAACATAAATAAATCAGAGTGTCGTCAGCAAGTGTTTTCTCAATGTGAGTTAAAACTAAATGATCATTTGTTGGACCCTGTATACTACTTTTATAAATCGGTGAACGGAATTCTATTATCTGACTATTCTGTTCCTGCTCTTTCAATATAATACCACTTACTGACTAGACTTTAACAGTGAAAAGTACTTTTCGCCTTTGCATCGTAGTCCAACTTAGATGCTATATCAGCCTCAATGGATAAAACTGCTAACGCTGAAAGTTTTTGCTGACCCATTGTATTTCTTAAAAAGTTTTCAATAAGCTTTAATTTAGAAAAGCTCCTCTCAGCGGAAGCTGTACTTGAAGGCATTGTTAATAAAATTCGAATTAAATTTCCTTTAAGTTATTCTCGGTTACGCATTGAAGCAGCTGGCTTACGTCTCCGATGCAGGTGGGCAAATTCAGTATAATTGCTTGCAGTTCTTTATACATTCATAAGATTGGATGTCACTGCTCTCATCCACTCGGAGGACTATGTCTAAGTCTTGACAATGTGTTAATAAATGCTCTTTTCGATTTTTTTTGAGTTTGCTGAAATCATAGGGGAAACCGAAATCTGCAAAATGTTGATTCGAAGATGTAAATCTTGTATCCATACTGCCCATTATGAAATCAATCATAGTATTAAAGAACTTTGTTTCGAACCGATTTTTGGGAGACTGTATGGGTTCATCACTACTTTCATAAGCGAACTTCCTTTTCTTTTTGGCTAACCTTTTATTTTTAAATTCTTTGGCAAGTTAAAATTACTTTTTATAATCAATGAACGTCAGATAAGCATTGTTTAAATCCAATTTGATGACGTTATTTATTTATTTATTTATTTACACTATTTTGCAGATCCTTGAATCCAATTACAAAATGGGTAATGAAATATGATATAATATAATACATGCAAATAAACAAAGTTGTAATAAGAAAAAAAAAAGAATATAAAATACTAATAAACTATTGGAAGTTAAGGAGAGTGTTATGCAATATGCTTTTAAAAGTGTTAAAGGAATGTGGCAGAGGACCCAACTGGAGCTCATTGTAACGACGTGATACGCGTACTAAAAATGAATAAAATTAAATATCGTTACGAGCAAAGGGTACAAAGAATATATCATTTGAACGCGTTCTTGAGGTGGGACGTATATAAAGCCTTTCCCGAAGGTTGGATGAAAGAATATCGTGATATAATTTAAATGAACAGCACAGGTCTAAGAATTTTCTCCTATTTTTGAGTGATGGTATGTTGAGGATCTGTATGCGCTCATCGTAGGAGCTGTAAGTGAGGTTATATTTGTAGACTAGTTATATTTGTAGAATAGAGATCGTGTCAATTTACGCTGTACAGTTTCAACAGCATCCGATAGATTGGTATGGTGAGGAGACCATACTTGGGAGGCATACTCAACGATTGACCGGTGGACACTGGTTGAAATGCTAAAAGACTTGCAAGAGGATCGTAAAATAAAACCAGCGACACGTGAAGCTCTAGTGGTTATGCATGAAATATGGATGTTAAATTTCAAACCTGGGTCAAATACTTCTCCCAAATCTTTAAATTTGTCCACAAGTTTGAGTACCAATCCATAAATCTGGTATTCATATAAAACTGGATGAATTTTGTTGGTGAATCTCATGTGACAACATTTAGAAATGTTAAGGGGAAGTAAATTACCTTGACACCAATTTTGGAGATTGTCAAGATCATTTTGGAGGTATAAGCAGTCTTTTCTAAAGTTAATGGAACGATAAATTTTTAAATCATCAGCGTAAAGAAGACAATTAGAGTACAGGCATTGGGGAAGATAATTTATGAAAATGTTGAATAGCAAAGGACCTAATATTGATCCTTGAGGAACACCAGATTTGGGCTAAATGAGTCCGACGAAAAAAAATTATTCCATGTAACGGTGCAGGAGCAATGGGATAAGAAGGATAAGATCCAAGAGAGGACAGAGTCGGAAACGCGGAGTCAAAAGGCCGTGATCAACACTGTGAAAGGCTTTAGCAAAATCGATGTATATGACATCGACTTGTTGAGTCTTGTCGAAAGCAAGAGAGATGGTGTTCGTAAGTTCTAACATATTAGTTACTGTTGAGCGACCTTTAATGAAGCCATGTTGTTCATTTGCAAACAGAATACTGATGTCTTCGTACATTCTGTTATGCACAATTTTCTCAAGGAGCTTGCCAAAACAAGACAGCAAAGAAATCGGACGATAGTTTGAGATTTCACTTCGATCTCCGGACTTATGGATCAGAAAGATGTTAGCATGCTTCCAGACGTCAGGTAAGCAGGAGGAAGAAAGGCTTATATTGAAAATAATTGATAGTGGGGTAGATGATGAAGAAGATAATGACTTAACGAACAGATTTGGTATTCCATCAGGACCCGGACCACCATTAATGTCAAAGGTAAGCAGTACATTTTCAATTTCTGATGGAGAGGTCACGATAGAATGGTTAATAGGGGAAGGAGAAGGACACGATGAGTATATAGTGGGGTTCGAAACCTTAAATGTGGAGGAAAAAAATTGAGCGAAAATGTCACAGATAGCTTGCCCATCAGAAGCTTGCCAATTACGCCATGAGAAGATATTAGGAATATGGGATGTTGTTTTCAGAGAATGTATGTATGTCCAAAAGGGCTTAGGACTATTAGATTGCAATGATGTTTCAATCATATAATAATAAGACTACATTGCGTTCTTAACCGCTTTTTTGGCTTCTTAACGAAGCAGTCGGTAGTTGGTGATGTCAGTGTTAGAGTCGGAATAGTGAAGTTTTTTGCGCGTCTGGTCCTTCAAATAAAGAGCGTCTGAGACTTCAGCGGGAAACCAGGTGGGGCTCTTTTTCCGAGGGGGACGGTAGATAGGTACATGGTTTGTAATTATGCTACTGAGATACTCATAGAAAGTTGATAGCGTTGAATTGACATCTAGCTTCTGTAGCATTGAATTCCAGTCAATATTATCCAGCTCAAGCTGAATGGCTGCATAGTTGGCTTTGCGGAAATTAAATCTTGGGGAGAAAGGAGTGCGTTTGAACTGAGGTGCAAGAAAAGATAAACGAACCTCAAGCGGAGGATGATGGGGTTCAGGTTTTACATATTCGGAGGAGGATTTTGTGATCGAGGAGATAGAGGCAGGATTGGTAGTAAGGATGAAATCGAGAAGTTGATTGTTTGCGGTTGGGTTCATATTTAATTGCGATAGGGAGCAAAGCGATAAAAAAGAAGAAAACAGGATAGATAGATCATTGAAGGATGAGAGGGTATGAGAGCTTGATCCAATCACAGAACGTATGCAAATGATCAAGGGCAATGCTTAAATGGACTTCTACGGATTGCCATAATTTGCTTCTGATAATCAACCGCGATAATATTGCACACCATAAATGTAATGACATAATAAACTCTAAGCTGAGAATTTCATTTAGAACCGGATCAAAATCACTGAGTATTTCGGTTTCTTCTTTGTGATTTTTTTGGCTATCGATACATTCAACAACATCATCAAATTGGAATAATAAGGCTTAAACTGCTTCGATTCTGCTTTTCCATCTTGTGTCTGATAAAGGTTTTAAAGTAAATTTTAATTTGCCTTTGATAAACTCCCAGCGTTTGCTTGACCTTGCAAATAACAAATAAATTTTTGATTGAAACCAAAAAATATTTTTGCTTTCGCGAAAGAATTAGCCGCATCTAATAACAGCAGGTTCCGACTGTGACAACTGCGAGGTGTATTTTTTACACCCGTGGATTGATATTTGAAAATCGAGTTTTCACTCCATTCTTCATGCCTACCAAATTCACGCCATTGTCGTACCCTTAGTCGCGACAATTATGAATATCTAATCCATTTTTCCTAATCCTTCAAGTTTTTCATTAGTTAGGTAGTCCCCAGTTGACTCAGCGGCAACAAGAAACCCAGTAAAATGGTCTTCTATTTTACCGGTTGTTATGTTGCGAAATCGTAATGCGACAGACATTTGTTCAACTCGACTATAGTCTCTTGTGCACTCAAGCAAAATAGAATAATATTTCGGCTCTTCTACCCTTTGAATCACTTCTCCGGCCACTCTTTCACCATTAGCCATAAAGTTGTTGGTCATTAATACGTATCATGTGTTCTCGAAGCGTGGGATCATATTTAGAAAGCAATTTGAATAAGTTCTCGGAATTTCCACTACAGTCTAATTAAGGATATCCTCTATGCCCTCTGACTGCCAGATTATGCGAGGCTAAGAAGATAATAATTTCAACTAATATTTCAAATAAGTTGTACCAATATTTTTGAGATTTATGAACTAGCTTGTCGTTTTCGTTATCCATTGTTTTCCCATGCTTAATTCACTTATCAAATGTTAGCCATTGAAATATAAATGACATATGTTCTCTGGTATTCTCGTGCCTTTGTGAAATATTTGTTGTTCCCAGTCACAGCATCCTCCCAGCCAGTGACGATGTTGAGTTTCACGATTACTCAGTCTTCTTAAAAGATAAAAATGCGAAAACTGCCTACGACCGTTATCTTTGGAATAACCATCATCGCTGTTATTTGATATGTGCGCTGGACCACAATACAATATCATGACGCTGAGAATCGGTTAGGGGACACGACCACTTTCCTGGATCAGAACTTATAAACGTTTCTTTGATAATGTCGCTTTCATCATCGTTAACTAACCGAGAACTTATTTGTTGTTCAAGGATTCCGCTCTCCACCTCAGATTCTGACTGTAGCTTACTACTCAATACATCTGAAGTACTTTCCAACTTGAATGAAGTATTGGCTGTTGCAATATCCGACGTCAAAGAAACAATTCATCTGATTATGTCATGCAATGAGATGTTTTTTTTGAGATAATTCATCAATCCTGAACCTAAAGCCCGTTTCCCATTTTCTTCAAAATCTCTATCTCTTGGAACCTGGGCGTGACATGACAAATGTTATTTAACGTATATTAAACCTATTAACAATAATAATTTTGTTTTTAAGGTACATACCTACAGTCACTTCACATATCTACAGTTAGTTAATGAAAAATTACTTTGAGTAGCTCACTGAAATTCTATTTGAATAAATCGAGCTGATCAACAATCACTACGTATTAATTTAAAACTTATTATTTTCAAACCTTCTATACAATATTACTCATTCTCACTCACAATAACAGAAATGCTTACGGCACTCTGCTTTGTCTCGCAATCCACGGAGAAAGAGTGGAGGTAGACACGAATCAACCAAAATCAGAATCGTTTGCAGATACGGAACTCCCTTGATAGCCGTTGCCATGATCATCAACGCATGTAGCATTTGGCCTGGCACGCAAATAAATACTCACGATTTTTTCTCAGAAGTAGCGGGGGAATGGAAATAACCTTATAGCCGACTCAAACCTGTTTTGGGACATTTACCATGATCCTTGGGCCAAATTAGACGGCGCATCACGTATGTCTTACATACACCGGTTAGACTGGGTTCTGCAGTCCATTGTTAAGTGTTGACTAGGATACACATAACATGAAACTTAGCGCATGATAAGTTGCATAAAACTTGCATATCCTGTCAAGATAAAAAGGTCTTCCCACGGTAAAGAAAACTGATACTTTATATCGTTTTAAGGTTGATATTGATTATTGGAATGATGTGCTTGCCCATTATGCAAATTTCCCAGCCCAAACATTTAGTGAGATATGCATATGTTAGTAAGTGCCATCGGATGCCTCTTTCGAGCTTCATAGACGTGTGCTGGCATTCTATGAAAGGGTCAAGGAGCCCAATTAGCACAATTTAATTATAAGTTACATTAGAATTGTAGATATCACACCGAAGATAGGAGTGCAATTGTGATGTAAGAGACAACATTGAGGGTGGTTGCGAAAGAATACTGTAAGCCAAGATGATCGCCGTCGATGGTCTCATCCATCGTCAATGCCTTACTGTAGTTGAGTTGTTCGTGGCCACTATTTCAGTATACTGTACTATAGACTGGACAATTGATGCGCAACGCCAAATACTAGCGATTTCAATGGTTTTATAGTTTAGCTTTGAGTAAAATCTTTCACAGCTTTCACTGGCATGAATACTTCTCAAACTTTTATTAAGTTAGAAAAGGCTCTCAAGTGCGAGGCCCACGACTTGCACCGCCACTGGTTGCAGAAATAATATCTGAAGTTTTTTCAGAAGTCAACTTATCATCTTTGTTACAATTTTTCAAACCGAGTTTTATTTATTTATTTGGAATTATATTTTGTATCATTGAAAAAGTTCTTTTGTGTTTTACAAATTTGTCACTCAAAGCACCAATAAAATGATCGATAAATGGTATGAATACTGATTTGCGGGAGTACTCTTCTGCTGAATTGGATTTGTAATTTTCTCGATTCCTCTGAAGTTTTGCAATTCTGGGAATTTCAATTTTATTTCCGATACTATCAGATATTTCTGTCGCAGCAGTGAAAAGTTTGCTGAATTCTGATAAAGCATTTTCTCTTATGTTTTTCAGCAAAACAATCAAGTGATCAGCAGTTGAGACAGCGGAAGCAAGATCAACACTTTTACCTGGTAAGAAGATAGTCAACGGATGAGTAAGGGAAAATATTTCGTTGAATACAACCATTGATACAATAAACGGCACGCTTTGAAGATAGCTAAAAGTGTTTTGGAAGATTCAGTATTTCCACATTTCTGAAGTTTTTCCAAACTATAACAAATTGGGGCAAATCTTTTTTTTTTTTGGTAGGAAAGTGAATGCCCATTTATGCACAGAGCGTGGGACTCTTATGCTCGCTCGCAAGAAGGCGACTGGACTACGTACTAAACACCTCCCTGTCAACTTGAAAACCTAGCCTGGAACCGTTTGACACATTACTTCGGGCCATGTCTCGTTTTATTACGCCATGAGGCGCCTTCAAGCTGGGGATCGCTCTTCTAGCGGGAGGGGAGAGGGGTAGAGGAAGTGCCAGACAAGCGATCCCCCAACCCCCCCGGCTGCTGTGAGTCCCTTTTATCTTTAAGCACTGGCCGAGCATAATGTGCCACCTGGTTCCATTTGCCAACCGATTCGGGCATCACCGCGACTATATTATCCGGGATAAGCTCTCTCGTCCCTCTGTAGAGGTCCCTTTGCAGCCTGTCCTGTTTTATGCATGCAAAAAAATGTAAGGCAGGCATTGTTTTCCTCTCCTAGGCAATACCGACAATCGGGGGCCGTGACTTACCAATCTTGTGCAGGTAAGACAGAAAACACCCATGCCCGCTCAAAAGCTGGGTCAGATAGAAGTCAGTCTCACCATGCCTTCGATTTAGCCATGGTCTCACATCCGGGATGAGGCGCGCAGTCCACCTTCACCCAAGACTGCTGCCAATCGTTGAGTGAGCCCAGTCTCTCTTCGCGGACAACTGTCTCTCTCGAACCTTCGTTTCGATGCAGATAAATAGAGCGGCGCTCTCTAGCAAGGACGCCGACAGTATCACGCCTGCAATGACTTTCACCGCCGAATCAGAGACTGTCGGATACGAAGATGTAATCCTCAGTGCTCCTCTTCTCTGTATCTGCGCCAAGCGTTTTCGGTATACCTCCTGACGGAGAGCGTTGCCCTACACCTCTGATCCGCACAGTAGCACTGACCCTACAGCACGCATCAAGAGGCGTCGTCTTGATGGGCTGTTTCCCCCTACGTTGGCCATAAGTCAACTCAGAGCTGATACTCCCGAAGCAGCCTTCTCAGCCGTTGCCCTGATTTGTTCAGAAAAGTTCATCCTCGAGTCGATCAGTAGCCCCAGGTACTTCACCGCTGGTTTTGATTCGATTAATATGTCTCCAATATTGATCATCCTTACTCTAGGGACTCTCTTTTTTGTCAAGATGATCACTTCGGTTTTCTCTAGTGCTAAACTGAACTCGCGAGCAGTCATCCAGTGTCTCACTCTCTCTTTCATTTCTTTACAGGTTCTAATAGCATCAAGTCTTTCAGTCCATCTGGTTTCACACAGTTTCTTCAAGCGTTCTCTCTTTATTGCACATTCAAAAGATTCGTGGCTTCACGTTTTGCAGAATCTCTAAAGAAATAGATGATGGACCGTTTTTATAAAGCGACTGAACACGCCTCACCAACAGCCGAATTTAAAGAATGACTTGCACAATGAACGTACAATGCACAAGGATAATGTTCCATAATCGCCTTGGCACAACCATTACATTCTCCGCTCACCACAGCTGCTCCATAAGAGCCCTGAAAAACCAGAAGCTTAAAAGAAATCCTCATTGCTCACAAACGTTTAGCAAAGAAGATGCAAACCTCTGCCTCTATTATTATTCATAGGAATAAATTTTAGAAAATCTTCTCGAATAATAACAACATCCTCCATTTTTTCTGTGTATCGAAAGCATAATGAGTATTGTGACTTTTGTAATGCAAAATTTATGAAAGTACATATAGGATCGTGGAAGTTTCAGCAACAATTCAATGTTTAGGACGGATTTCAGGGTTGAAATTCAGACAAAGCGTTGACAACGTAGTACCGCTCCTTGTGTTTTAGTTTTCCCATACGTTTAATTGCAAATATCATCAAGAGTGGAATCGAATTTATTTGCATAAAATCACATGGAAGGAATCTTCACTAGCAGGTGAAAGTTGTTGGTAACTTGGCCACATGTCAGCTGATTGCTACAAATGCAAAGTTGGCTTAATGGCTTAATCCAATTTTCAGCTCAATGTATTCTCAAAATATTGCGCAAGACTTTGGATTCTCGTGGATTGCAAAAATTGAGTTGTACTTATGTCTAGCTGCAAAAGAAAGGAGTATATACTGTGGTTTTTGCAGATACGATTTCGCTGAAAGTATAACAAATCCTTAACAACGGTTCCTTACTTCAAAAAATCTACGAAGTAATGTTATTATTATAAGTTGAATATTCTTCGAACAACAGGAATTTGGGAGGAGGGGACAGACCGTCCCCTCCCCCTCCCCCCGTTCCTACGCCACTGCTCATTATCATAATCGAATGTTTCGGCACTTCACAAGGTGATATGGTCAGTGTCACGCTTTGACCGTGTGTCCGTCCACCCAGCTGCGTTACATTCTGATTTTAAACCAGCAGGCGTCATAACTGAATGGGCTTATACGAGGTGTGACAATTAAGTATTTTATTGCCACGCTTGTTGTAAGCCTGCAACCTTGAAATTCCCTTCCCCTTCCTCAGCATCCTTCCCCTCT
Source organism: Odontomyia ornata (assembly GCA_963969285.1). Lineage (NCBI taxonomy): Eukaryota > Metazoa > Arthropoda > Insecta > Diptera > Stratiomyidae > Odontomyia > Odontomyia ornata. Next base: position 1,214,745 of record OZ017740.1, on the reverse strand, counting down.
ACATTAATATATTTACCATCGCCCTAGCTTGTTTAGTTCGCCTGCTGTGTCGTATTGAGTAGACGTGTGTTGGTGGTGCTCGTCATGAAAATGGAGAAAAGAAATCAAGAGCAACGCGTCACGATAAAATGAATAATGATAGTGCTCTTAGTCGTGCCCAGGTGTTTTGACGGCATAAAGAGTTTAAGGAGGGGCGTGAAAGCGTGGAAGACGAGGTGGGAGCGGGAGACCAGTCAAGGTGTGGACTGACGTGAATGCACAGCACGCGCGTGCCCTAATCCGTGAAAATCGGCGTTTAACAGTTCGAATGTTGGCCTTGGAACTGGGTTATGAACCACGAAACAATCAGACAAATTTTAACCGACGATTTTGGGATGAAAAAGCTGTGCGCGAAGACGGTTCCAAAGAACCACACCACACCGCCCCCAGCGTGTTCCAGTATTTGGCCTCTAAAGGGATCGCCGTGTTGCAACAGCCGCCTTATTCGCCCGATATGTCACCCTTGACTTTTTTTGTTCCCTAGAACAAAATCCGTGGTCATAGGACCCCAATTTGGGTCGATTACAGACATCCAGGCAGACGTGATGAGGGTACTTGCGGACATCCCAGTCGAAGCGTTCCAGAAATGTTACGAAGCATAGAAAATGCGCTGGAATCGTTGTATTGCTGCCCAAGGGGACTACTTTGGAGGGGATGGCAGAGTTGTAGAATAATTTTTAAATACACGGTTTTCATGGAATCAGTTTCATTACTTAATTGGCACAACTCGTAGTCCATCCGAAGAATCACTCGTACTAAATCTCGTTGGCACCAACGAGACTCGAACCAGAGACCTTCGGCTTACGAGTTGAGTGTTCGAACCACTACAAGCGATTATTCCATTTTTCTTTGTCACCGAAGTCAGGCTGCAGAAATCTTGGGAAGTTATATAATTGTCGATATAATTTGGAGAGATAAAAGTTCTCCCTATTACTCGTTCGATTCGTTTCTCAATATTTTTCCAGAAAAACTCCAAGTTTTGCTCCAGTCTTTATCTTGTGCTCATCCGGATGCGTATCAAGTGTAGCAGTTCATATGAGTAGTGAAAAATTAGCGAAGCGAGTTGATAAGCTGCTGAAGTATCTCTCTTTATCGTATGTTCTTGGTAATGATGACCTAATAAGTTTATCCGAATCATGGTTGATAAATAGTATTCATGATTATGAATTACTTATATTTCCTAATCACGTAGTAGTACGGTATGATCGTGATAGATAGATCTCTGACGGTGTTCTCATTACCTTTTGAAACACCTTTTCAGGGAAAACTCTTCCAGATCTCCGTTTCTCTCCTACTGTCGAATGCATTGCCACTAAATTAAAACTTTCACCTAATAATTCCTTACTTGTCTTCTGAGCGTATATCCCTTGTAAATCTCCTTGCTCTGTATATGAAACTTAGATACTTCTCTGAAGTTTTCAGTGTTTATCTTACATGTTTTTCTAACAGTTTTCTTATGATGTGCAGTGACTTTATCTTACCGAAAATTTCTTGGGTAGACGGTCAAATTAGTGCTTGTCTTTTTCAATTGGTTTCCTTGATCGCATCCTTTATGTTATGTGGTCTGTCTCAATTTAATGAGATTTTTAATTCAAACGGTGTGTGGCTCGATTGGTTTCCAAGCAATATTGATCGATCCTCCCTATGCCTTTCCTCTCTCCTTTTTCCTTAGCTTAAAACTGATTTGCATCATCCCTCTCTTCGTTTTCAAATCTCTCCATCCATTACTGCTCATTGTAGTGACCACCAGCAACAGTGCTAAAATTTTCACGAGATTAATTTCGAATTAGTATTTGATGTAATTAAGTCGGTTGACTGGCCTACTTTCTTTATTAATCTTGATGTTGAGTCTGATTATTGTATATCCTCGACTTAGTTATCTCAACCTCATCATACGAGTATATTATGACGGTCGGGAAGCCGAAGGATGCTCCTGGATGAATAGCAGTGTCGCCATTTGTTTTTACGAGACAGGTGGACTGAATCAGGAGCCACTTTCTCTCGTTCGAGATCGATTCCTAAGAAAGAAACCAAATCTACAATTTCGTCTTATTTTCGAAATATTGAGTCATTTTTAAATTCAAATATTTCAAAGCCTTTCTGGAAGTATATTCGCTCCCTCGAATTGACTACCAGAATCCTTTCCTTTCATCTCAACTGCTTTATTGCATCTTCTAAACAAGAGACTTGTGAGCTTTCGGTACTCATTTCTCATTACTTTCCAACCCGACCCTTGATATTCTAAAAGTCATATTTTCTCACCTTTCTTTCTCTTTTCCGTATATTACTCCCGAGGCAGTAATGATACAAATCACAGAGCTTAACGGATGATGGTACTCCTAACTATTTGTTTAAATCCCTTTCATCCTCCATCTGTATTCCTTTATCTTTCATTTTTAATGTAGGCTTTTCAACTGGCATCTTTCTATCCTGTTAGAAATAGAGTTACCTCTGCCCTATTTATAAAAAGCGTGCTTCATCATCTGTTTGCAACTGTCACCCTTTTTCTTTGTTATCCTGCTTCCCGAAACTGTTGGAGAAAATTGTTTATAGAATCCTTTTTCCTTCTGTTTTAAATATGCTGATTCCTGAGCTCTCTAATCGAATCTGCCCTGTGTCTCTGAGTTTTTATATCACTACGCCTTTTGTTCGGTCTTGTGGTGTCCCTAAGGGGTCCATTTTAAGACCAGTATTATTCGTCTTATATGTCAATGATCTTTCCAGTGTTATTAATCCTGCCTATCTTCTTTATGCAGATGATGTTTCTTTTCTTCAAAGAGATTTAGCTTCTATATAACTTTGATCAAATGTTTCCAAGTGCATTCATGTTTCATTTTACTCTATTCCTACTCCTCTGAAATTCCAATTTTACATGGAAAATAATAGTCTGAGTAATGTAGCACAATTCGAGGATTCGGGTGTCATTTTTGGCACTAAGTTAAAATTTGATGCCCATATCTCTGAAATTGTTTCTAGGGCATCAAGAATTTCTGGTTTTGTATTCTGTCATTCATATATATTCTCTGATCCCCCTGCCTGTGTTAAGTTGTATATTAGCTTAGTCCAGTTCATCCTTAAATATTGCTCTCCTGTCTAGTCCCCACGCCTAATTTACCAGAAGTCGTGACTTGTTGCTATTCAGGGTAATTTTATTCCTACTTTTTGTCAGAAATTTCATATTCCCAACCTGGGTTTTTTCTCTTTAGAGTATTGGAACTATATAGAATTTGTCATGGACTGCTAGACACCCATTTGTTTAATGAAGCTTCATTTAGACGTACTAGCCATCCTACCCGAATGGCAAATTTGTTTGAGGTACCACAGACGTGCTACGATGTTTACTTTTTTTCACCAATGCTTAGGATTCAACGCCAACATTACTAACTTCAGCTGGGATTCCTCTCTAATTCTTTTTATTTTCAAAAATTTTACTTGAAGTGCATTCGCCTGTCTTTTATTACAAATTTTGATTTTATTACTCATTTATTTGTGCTTCTTCTTTCATGTTATTCCCAAAAATTCTATTTTTTCACGTTTCGTTTTCTATACTTTTCTCTATTTTGAAATTGGGTATCAGTATCTGTTAAAGAGAGTGAATCAGTAAATATATAATGACTAATGAAGGCACTGCTGCAAATTCCGCCGTACCAACTTCCTCCCATTCGCAACTTCAAATTGCCGCCGTAACATTGCCACCTCCCTTTGGGCACTCGTACCTTTTCCTCTGTGTATTTATTTATTTTTATTAACATTTTTCCTATTTCCCTTTAATTTTTATGTCCACATCATCACAATCCTACCGTTTCCCTGATTTCCAATTAGAACACCCTAGTAATATAATAAGAAGTTTAATCTTCCCACTAACAACACTCCCTACATTAATTCCCACTAACAAAATTTCATTCTATTCATTCTTCCTAACAAAACCTGATTCCTTCCTTCATACTAAAAAATTCTATTCACTAGTTCCCATTAACAAATTTTATTTTTCTTACTCACGAAAATTAGTTCACGTTTCCCTATTAACAAAATTCAATCTCATGCCCAGATACATCGTTGAAGTTGCTAATCTGATGACTGGGAGATAGATAAGGCATAGCTCCATTGGTCACGTCGCGAGTTTTCGACCGGTGGGCTGCTGGAACACTGAGTTCAAGTTCCCGCGGGCGCACGGGAGCACTCTTTTTGGGGTATCAGCAAAACCAACAGCTTCCGAAATGCGTATATGTGACACTTTGAATTCAACCAAGTGCAAATTGCCATATGTAAAACAATGGATACTATTGAGTTTGTCGATATGGAACAAAAGATGTGTGGGTAGAGGAATCGAAGTGTAATGAACTTCGATTACTTTACCCAGTGCGGCAGCGGTAATTTGAAAATGAAAAGGATTGCGGGATCGAATTGGATAAAGGTGAAAGGTGGAATTTAGTGGTTAGGATTGGGGAGTTAGGATATGACTGAGAGATAGAAAAGAAATAGGGAGTTATCGCGTTTTTTTGTGGAGATGATGTACTAAATGGATTGTTTGACATGCTGCTTTTGAAGAAAAAGAGGATTTTGTGAAGTAACAATTCGGGGAAGTGTGTCAATGGTGTCAGTGGTTTGATTTGGATTAATGACCCAAAGTGATTAGCGGTCGTGAAAGTGCATAGAATACTTAGAAACGACGTGCAATTTATTGCATCAGAAGTGCAGATTTGGCGATTCGAGCGAGTCTCGTAGATAATGATTAAATCCATTTAAAATTACGAAAAAGTGGAAGGGGTTTAGATACAGTAACGAGAAAATTCCTTTGTTTAATGTGGATAAAGCTAGTTGTGTCTCTTCGTGGAGTGAAAATAAATCGGAAATACTCTGAACACTTAAGAACTAAAACAACTCGTTATCAAACGGCCCTTAGCAGTAAACAATATTAGTAACCGAGTTAAATTAATTTATTAATGTTTTTCAATATTTTTGGTAGTTGCCAAGTTCCCCTTCTGTTGCAGAGCGCTCCGCAGCCGTAAAAAAAGGGTGAGTAGTTTTTAATTCTGTTTTTTTTTCTTTCTCGTTTTCTCTTATGATACTACAAGTGAATTCATTAATTGATTGTTTTCTTGGTGTAAATTTTAGTAGTAGCATTAATTGAGAGTAAATTTTCAATAATTTTTATCGTTGAAACAAATTAAAATTTTTGAAAGCAAGAAAGCGGGCCTATAGAATTGAATTTTTGTTTGTTTAATAGATTGGTGCCTTGTAAACTAGTTGAAAAAAAAAATAAAACATGAAGTGTTAAAATAATTATTTTTCATTTCTCAATGTGACCTCTCCTTTCCCATCCTTTTCCCTTTGTGCTAGTTATTTTATGTAAGGTGGCTCAGCACGAGCAGAGGGTGTCCCGGAAGACCCACGACACGACTGAGCGCTAGCCGGCCTCAGTATGCCACCCCGGGCAACACACCTCTCTGCTAATACTTAATGTCTGCAACTGCGGTGACTTCCGTGGTTGCTACAGCACATAACACGTTCCTAGCGTTCATTCACTATTCCCTGCATCATCTTCATCATCATCTATAGCGCAATAGCCCAAGCTGGGCCTTGGCTTCTAGCATTAATCTCCTCCAATAATCAGGGTTCCGCGAACTTTTCCACAAATTGTTTACTCCCAACCAGGATCTGCTGCCTGCTTCTATCGCGTCCTCCCATTGAGTCCTTGGTCTTCCCGCTAGACATCTACCTTGTGCTCTACGTTTTAATGTTCTTTTAGGCAGCCGACTTTCTTCCATTCTTTCTACATGGCCCGCCCATTGCAATTTACGTAGCTTTACGCAAGAGGAAACAGGTGGATCATCAAATAGCCCATACAATTCATAGTTGTAAAGCACTCAACTCTATTCCTTGTTTCAATGGCTCGTAGATTTTCTGGAGGACTTTGCGTTCAAATACGTTCACTGCTTTTCGGATTCGTCCGCCAAGGTCCATGTTTCACTTCCAGGGCTGACTTACTGCAAAGTTAACAATAGTTGGTGTGATTCTCATTTCTTCAAGTTCTATCATTTCTTCCTTGAATTTGTCTTTTTTGTAAATATGGACCTTATTTTGCCTGTGCACAACTCTGGACCTTAGACTGAGAAGTACGGAATAATAGGCTTTATTTGTAACGTTATGTGGCGTCCAATATCATTCTTTTCGGTGCCGCTTCTATTCAGGTCAGCTCCAAGATAATCAAAATTATCCACAGTTTCTGTGTTATAGTTGCCTCAAGTCAGTTTTTGTCAAACTGGGGTTTTCTCCCTGGTTTGAGTCATGAATTTAGTGTAAGTTTCATTAACTCGTAAGATAATTCGGTTTGCTTCAGATTCTAGACTCAAAAATGCTCCATTGGCATCTAATATTGAACGTGGCATAATATAAATGTCATCAGCATATGCTACCAATTATGCGGACTTGAACATAAGTGCACGCGAAGTTTCAGCTGATGTCTTTCTGATGACGTGTTCCAGTGCAATATTAAAGAGCATCCCCTTGTTTTAAGTCTGATTCCGTTATTAAGCTGTCCATTAGTTCATCTTTTATCTTGACCTCTTTGTTTAGCATCGTGACCATGACCACATGGACTAATTTTGTTGGGACGCCAAAGTCAAACATTATTTTGTACAGTGCATTTCTGTCGACACTGTTACATGCTTGCTTGAAACCTACAAAGAGTTGGTTTACATGATCTGCTCTATTTTAAGCAGTTCACTTCAAAAGCCTCCCGGATATTCTTTAATTTTATACCTACGATTTTGGAGAACACTATTAGACGTACACAGTAGAGCAATGCCTCTATAATTTTCACACCTAATTTGTCCTGCTTATTGTGTACAGGATATACTATACCTATTCGCCAGTTCTTTAGTAGCTGCTTCCGTGACCAAATTCTGTATATTAGTTGATGCAGAATGTTATTTAGATGGGGACCCCCGCTCTGGAGCATTTTTGCTGGTATTCCTTCTATTCCAGGAGCCTTATTTTTTCTGAGGTACCGTACTGCTGCCTGTACTTTGTCTGTGGCTTGTGGTGAAACTAGGACCTCTTGCTCTGCCTTTGAAATGTTCCCAGCTTCAGCCGTTATTGGGGATGGCACTTTTGCAAAAACTTGTTTGTGGATTGAACCGATCTCTCAGTTGTTTAATACAGGCAGACACTGGTCTGACTTCGTGTAAGGTCATGTTTTCGTTTATCTGTTGGATCTTGGTGTTGATGGTTACTCGTTTCTTTCTTTGGCACATTTTTCTAGCTTGATGTCGAAGGCTTTTATATTGTTCTTCTTTGACCCGAGTTGGCCACTAGATGTAATTTTTGTGCACCTGGTTCCTTTTTAAACGCTTCCCTTCATTCTTCGTCGTACCAGTCATTCCTACTTTTCTTTGGCTGGTGCCCCAAGACCTCTTCGGCTACATCTGTTACCGCATCTCTTACTGTCGTTAACATACTTACTTACTTACTTTCTCCCGCCTGCGGGGGTATGTTGATACAATTTTCAAGTGCTGATAGATATGTGAACGTTACTGAGCTATCACTTAGCTTGTGTTGCGTGTGATACTTCTTGTTTAGAGTTCTTAGGTATGGTCCGAATCATAGACAGCACTGCGGAACAAGAACGTGTTGAGAATGCTGGTGGCCGCTTGTTTTTGTATGAGAACAAGGTCGATCTGGTTGAATGTGCGACCGCCAAGAGATGCTCTCGTTCTCTTATTAATGCCTCTAGACGGGAAGCATGTGAAGCTTAATGTGAAGCCTCTATTAGTGGCGAAGTCTATCAGCCGTTGTGAAATTCGTCCTTGATTGCCTCTTCCTTGTTTTCTGCGGGCATATAACAGTTGACCAGCCAGACATTAAAGAATTTGGTCTTGATTCGAATCGCATCGAGACTTTCGTTAACGGGCTTGAAGTCGGTGATAATTTGTTTAAATGTGCAGTCAACAATAAAAATGATTCCTTGCCACTTTTAAGCCCAGTGTGCGTTCGCATGTCAAATATGTATGCGCCAGGCCATCTCGTTTCTTCCACTGCAGGGATGTTAATTCTGTATTTCTTAATTTTATCCAGAAGTTGCCGCAGTGCACCTGGTCTGTTCAATGTTCTAAGATTCCAAGTTCCAAAAGAATTCTCCTTTATATTATATGTTACGATGGTTTTTGCCTGGTTCCATGACAAGTAAATACTAAATGGAGCATTGTCAGTGCTTCGACTTAGTCGGTTTTTGGTCCACGAGTGGTATTTTATATTCCACATACCTGTCAGCTAGGCGCTTAGGACACCCTCTGTCCACCACCTGAGGAAGCGTCAGATGGGGGACCGAAAGCCCCACATGGATATAAACGATTCTAACCTAGGTACAATACAGTCACAAAAAGATCGTACACAATTTTAAAGAAATGAAATATTAGCAAACACAACAGTAGTGAAAAGAATCACGACCGATTCCAACAAACTTCGGTTTTGTCCATTAACATTGACTGACAGTATTTAGCTTATTTTGATTCAGCGTCGTCGATATTGTTTGTTTGTTTCGCCGAGGCTGTTCATGTTTTCGGTACCAGTCAGGTGTACAATGATCATTATGATCTGCAGTGCAACTTTACAAGTTTTAAGTTGGGGGCCCAATTTGATACTGCAGGTGAGGAATAAGATTTCTATTGAGTACGAAATTGATGGCCAACCAAACAAAATATATTGAATGCGAACGCGGTAGACTTTGTTGTAGAGGCTGTACTTGTGAACGAAGATGAAGAGGTCATCGAATACTTGGTCACAAGTCTAGTCCGCAATAGCAATTGCGGAAGAGGAATGACATGAGTGGTATTTACCGCAGTATCTTAACTTAAAGTTGGTTGGCTAGTCAAGATCTTTTGTAGCTATTTCTTTTCATCTAGATGGTCTCCTATATGAACGCGGCATTTATACCGCGTGTTGGGATTACGCCAGTATTATGATGCTGATGGTGGCGTTATACTGTTGCAGCTGGTAGCTTGGAGTTAGTGGTGTGCTTTTGTTCATGATTGCCAGTTTTATTTTTCAATAAATTCGTCATTGATTAAATTGTTGAATTTCTTTGGGCGTGGGTATATCCTGAGTGAAGATAAAATGTTTTACTATCTTCTAAGTGAATATAGAGTTATGATGCATGGTGGCATTGAGCTAAACTAGCCTTATATCACTTACTCGAATACTATTACTCTACATTTTATGGAAAGCTCGTCTTGCTTTACAATCTTTCCGATGAATGCTCGCTCCAGAAAGTGTTTGGGGACAACTCTTACGAATATCAGGGGAGAGTGAAAGTTTACCCGTAACACTCTCACTTGGATGGAGTGGAGTCTCTGCACTACTGATCTGTACGTTACTGATTTATTTTGTGTGCGTAGCTATTGTAGATGAGATTTGTGTGGTATAGTTAGTTGTGGTTCGTTTTCTGTACATTTTGTTGTTTTAATCGTGTTTGTTCTCATAGTTGAGTTGTAACATGAAAATAAACACGAATAGACTACAAAATATACAGAAAGCCAACAACAATTGATCATACCGTACACGTAGCATCCAACAACATTAATTAACAGCATACTGGTCGATGGTCCAGAGGCTCCATTCCATTCTCATGACTCCGACTAACTTTTTCAATAAACCAAACAACGTTCACAGAATACTAGTAATATTGGATACAAACAACGTGACATTGGCAAACTTATCACATGCTACAAATAACAGCAGGAACACACAAGAACGGCCAATAATAGATTTCGTTAACACACGTAGGCAAAGAGATACACAAACTATCGAACTTCCTCAAGAAATGCAAACTGCAAGGACCTAGACTTGACATGTAAGAAAAACTTGAAATATACGAGTATAAACATAGAAAGACAGATGGTAATCTTATCAACGAAAAACTTATTACGAAGTCCGGCGCAATTTTCTCGGTACTTGACCACATCTTCGGACGGAAATGGAAACAAGATGAACCAGAACGAACGGACAAAAAACAATCCAAAAAAGAAAAACATAATATCCTTCTGCCTAGCCTAACCAAAGGCCTACCTGCTTAACGTGTACTACACCCATATAAAGTCATTTCCTGCCTCACATCCTTTAGACACTGAAGACAACTCAAAGAAGTGGAAATGCTTAAAAAAGTAAGGCGCAAAGGCTTTTTGAGAAATAAAAATTTAATGTGTTTTAAGCTATATAAATATACGAGTTATTTTCATTGCGATGCAGTGCTTTCAAGATTATCGACATAAAATGAAAAAATACCTTGTTGAGTTCATAAGTTTTGACATATTTAGCAAAAACTGCAAAGAAACTGAGAAAATTACTTTTGAGACTCCCCGGTATCTCCAGGAAGACGTGAAATTCAGTGGATTTTATTCAGCGTTAGTCAAAGACCTCTCTCTGCACGTTTTGGGAAATTCAGACGAGTTTGAGAGTAAATGTATTCTTCATGAATCTGTATGACGCATTCTACTAGCTGCATAGTTTGAGCCACGATAGGATGCCAGTTCACTGGACTTCATCGAAGCCAAGCAGTATGGGTCATAGACAATACTTGGATGGGAGCCAAAAGATATTGTAGTGCTTGGTACTACAGTACTTAGATGGAAGCCAAAAGGTTGTAGTGAAAATGGGTAGATAAAATGTCCGTGAAGGACTGCAGCGATGATCTACTTCCTCAGCGGAAGGGGATGTTAAGACCCGCCGTGAATGACCTTCTCTGGGGACGCGTGAATGTGCTGGCAGACTAGCGTTACGATATCGTGGAGTGGGTTCTTCCCCCCTAGCGCAAGGACCCAATACAAAAATATTTCGCATTCACGAATTAAAGGGTCGAATGCCGATCGATTGGTGTCGAGGCCGAGGTAACCTACTGAGGGTTGCTATGCTTGTTCAAAGAAAAAATTGTGCCGAGCAAAAAGAGACTTCGGCGTTACCCGAAGATTTTTATGGCCCACAAATAAGAGTGGGGCATCCAGATGGAGGTGGTGCCCCCTCGCACCCTCCCAACCGGATTAAGATCCAAACGTAGACGTGACCATATATTTCCCATTCGCGTAGAAAACATACAAAAATAACTCGCATGAACTTTCCCATCAAATGAGAAATATAGACGTGATCAATTTATGTTATAGAATTATGTGATCGAATCACATAACTCTATCCCATAAAAGGACACCCGAGCGGAAGGCCACTCTATCCGGCAAGAGCCCCTGTTAAGCAACAAAGGACGGTGGAACGCGCCGGATAGCTAGTTATAATGATGATCTACAGCAAATGCTTCGCTCTAATACATGTACTTGGCAAGGTTATACAATTATGGTTGACTACTCCCTTCTAACTGATTGCGTTGCTGTGCCGTGCTTGATCTTGAGAAGTCCTTATCCTCAGCCAAAACTACAATACGGACCATTCCTTACAATGCAAGGAACTGATTTATTTCCTTAATCAAGCGCGCCAATGCAGTTTGCTTCCGGCTTGATGACTTTGACACTTCTCGTTGAAAATTTTTCACCGACGACTGAGGCAATCGTGACAGAGAGCGAGCCGCACACCTCCCATCAACATTAGCGCATTTCTCAATTTAATTAACTTGATTGCCTCTTATTATGGGATTAATAAAGAAGCTTTGCTAATGAAGAAATAGATAACAGAATATCTGCACTCGCTGTACAAAATCATTTCCTCTTGAAGCCAGTGAATTTCATATTACAACTCACGCATGGCATCGTGAAGTAAAAATGTTGACCAAAACCCTTCAAGGCAAGTTATGACTTATTCCGCCCAGGCTGCACCTTGCAGTTAGCTGTAACGAACACGGACACATCCAGTCGACTCCAGCAGCTTGATGTACGACGACACAGGCTTGCAACGAACTCCCGAATTCAATCCCAGATTAGGTTTCGAACCGAGCTCCTTGTTTGACAGCGAGCCCAACCGTCGAGAGAACATTGGAATTTGAATCTTTTAAAACCAGCTGGAAGATGCAGGCTAATTAAACGAGAGATACCTGTATAAGTAGAATTAGCATAATTTACTTGAGCATGATGAAAATGCGTGGAGATCGCGTAGATAAGAAGTGCCTTAATCAGTGGTCAACATTGCATTTATATTATGATCGCTTTTCAAGACGCTTCCGATGTAAGTGCATTGTAATTTCCTTCACGCATTCATTTATCGCGATAATGGATCCGATTTGAACAGGGCACAGATTTTGTAGCCACAGAAGTTGGAAATGAAGCGTAGATAATATCTCGCACTGTAGCCGGTCAAAAGTCTAAATTTTCGAATCGAATGGAAATCGAGGATCGGATTTATAAGTTTATACTTCAACGAACAAACTATAATCAGTAGCGTAGCATAGCGGTAGAAATAGCTAAACTGTATTCAATCCACACAAAATTATTTGACAATCCTCCACTCCGTTTCAATTCTATTTCATTCCCAATTTAGTACATCGGTAAGGTGTACCAGATCAACATTCCTACACTGTAAATTTAAATGTGCCAGATTTGAAACATTTTTAAAAAAACTAAAATTGACCGAAGTAAAGGAAAATGAATAGGATTTGAAATAGTAATGAAAGTTAAATCTCATAACGAATATAATTAGAGGGAAACATTTAAATTTAATATAAAGAAAAATTGATATAAAATTACATTTAATAATAATAATAATAATAAGTAAAATGATTTAACAAATTTCGATTACAATGGAAACAATTACATAATTTTTCTAAATCTGCCACATAATTTGAGTAGAGGGCAGGAAGTTTTTCGAGCAGTTTGCTTGTGTGACTGCTCGATTAATACAAGGTATTGTACCAAATTTCGAAAATTGCTTCTCCAATTTGTGATTAAATAAGTCATCTATGAGATGCCAGTTATGATCACTGTTGGATTAGTCTTCTGTTACCTTCGAATTGCGATGTAGTCAGTCCTTCTAATATACTAAAAATTAAAAAAATATTCACTTCCAAGATCTTCGTGCGCAGTACATTGATTAGCGGGCCGTGAAAACGCTTTCATTGAAGTCATAAGCTAGGCTTTGAAAGAGTAACAAAGACTTCAAGGAATTACAACACGTTATAATTTCCTTCAATGTGTCTGAAGCAAATATTTTGATAACTCTTCTAACTTCTTTCAAGTTACATTCGTAGCATATAAATTTTTTTTTTAAGATCGATCCAAATGCCAACTTAAGTTGATTCCCAGATTTTCATCGTCCATTTCACTAGGATTTGTGTGGTCCATTATTAAGATGCAGTGATGTCATTCCCCAAAAGTGTTTGGTACATATGGAAAAAGCATGAGTGCATGGACATTAAGACATAGCACATGTGATATTTAAACGATTGTCTTTTTATAAAAATTGTTTTGAATTTCCAAAAAACCTGAAAATTATTCCTCGACATGATATGGTGGGTTTCAATGAGGTGTCGCCGCGACAGTTTTATTATATCTACAATTCAATTCCTAGACTGTTACATGTTAGGTGACATATAAATTAAATTTTTTAACAGTTCTACTTCCTTTTGCACAAATAATTTATATTCGTGACTCATTAATTTAAATGCAAACGACATACACATGAAATCAGGGACAGCTTAATCAATTTTTCAATGGCATAAATAAAGGGTAATATAGCATTGAAAGCGGAAAGGTCATTAAAGCTTTTTTATAAAATCGTAGTATGGTAGAATCATATCCTTGCTCAATAAACTGAAATTAATTTATTCCTGAAATGTACCTAAGCGACTTCACGAGTACCGATGCCAACTTGCAACACAACAAAATTACCTTTCTAACCTCTAATAGCATTTGGTGTGGCCCACACATCAGACATTCGGTAAATATTTCCAAGAATCATTTGCACAAAACTTTGGCGAAAATCACTTCGGGAAAGTTTGCAGTTTGCAAGAACAAAAACATTAACAAATCGATGAACCAAATCAGTTTTCATCAAAACACCCATATCATATTCATTTGACTTCTTCACAAACGGTTCAGGTACAACGCAAATATTTTATTCGTTCCCAAACTTATAATTATTTTATGACACTACTTCTGGTTTCCTCCGTCCAAATACTGCAGCGCAAATTTATTTTTTCATCGTGCTTTAGGGTATTTGGCAGCTTTGAAGGAATCTGAAGGAAACCATTCAAGCTGTGCTTTTATAGCTTCTCTATGTCTTCTAAATGCCTTTTCTTCTTGTGTTTTATTTTACGGTGATATCATGTTGTGATCGCAAGATTTATAGTGTGGCTTACACTTTGAGATAAATTGGATGAATTTGGGAATATTGAAATTGAGCAATATAAAAATTCCATCCATCTGCGCCTATCTCGACATAACATTCAGAAAACGAGCTTCTACAGTTCCAAATGACCACCATTCTGATATGCTGATGCTTTTTCCGCTTCTTTGTGTATCTAAGCACCAAAGATACAATGAGAAGATACATAGCTAATGATTTCTTCTCGCAGGGGATTATAAAATTAAGACGTGATCTAAGACATCGTTTCGGCATCACTGATTCTTGGGTGTCGTTGGTTTGTTTTTGATTGGATTTGAATTTGTGGACACTTTCACGTAGGTGGTATTCGAAGCGTGTATCGTGATACAGGTGCCATTCCATTGTGTCATTGTAGATAGAGGAAAGTGTCCACTGAGACTATATTAAGTCTAGTAGGAGCTTAAGGGGGATCTAGAATTTGGTGAATTGATAATGATCACGGCATTGGCTCTAAGTATGTCCAAGTGAATAATTTGAGATCACTCGAGGATCTTTAACCGAGAAAAACGAACTTTGAAGGGTAAGAGCATCACAGTCAAAAAAGAGTCGAACAATTGTTTGAGCTCTTCCGGAAGAATTGTCCTCTTCAAAAGTCTACCATGATAGAAAACTTAAATTAAGGGATTCAAGGAACTCTTCTAAGGTGTGCATTTTATCCAAGCAAGTAGCCTAAGAAATATCCTCCTAACAAGACCCTAACTTTATTCTTAAAATAGTTTTCGCTGATTTCAATTCGGTCGAATTTTCGAGTTGTCTAATTTTATGCATAGTACATGCTAAATTTTGTAAGAATAACATTTAATCTTTCTTCGTTATTAGCACTGGCTCGTTTTCCTGCCTTCATTTATGGAACATACACACGAATATTATATTGCCAATTATAAACCAACTTGGCTCTCTTCAAATACTTACAAGGCGTTTCGATTAATTTAACAGTTACACCAACCAACACCAACACGTCGGTTAAAACAAGTTGCCGTTAGTTCCATATTAATCCACTATTATTCATTGGAGTAAAGAATTATTTCGAAACTCAATACCAACTATGAAATCTTGAATTGAATCTCAGAAGATGGTGGTATATGAAGGCCACCTATACAGTTCATGTTTCTGCCACCAAAATTTCAAATTTTACACCATCAGGACATTTAATCGTACGAGTAAGTCATTTGCATTTTAAATTTCTTTGATACCCAACACGTTGAACACTACAGAAATGCTCACTTCTGGCTACACCCGACTGTCCGTGTGTGCAGATCTAATCAAGATAACGAAGAAATTCCAAACGGACCACCAATAGTTGCGTGCGAGTAATTTGATTCCTGTGATAATCATCGCTGAGCTATTTAGTAAATTGGTAGAAAGCACAGTGGTCGTAAATTGAACAAACCAGCTGCTTGAGAATCACAGATTCAACTAAATTTGACGTGAGAATGATGAGATTGGTGAAGACATAAATTTTTATTAGCCGGTAGAAAATTCTAATTTTAATTTTTTGTTGGCGTGAATGATAGTTCCGCCATATGTTAGTACCCAAGCGTGTTTTGGTACTAGACATGAGTCTCGGCAGCATTTCTAATTTAACTAAAAAATCGTTTTAATACCAGCAAAAATGCCCAACGCCAAAAGACTTTCGAAAATTCGGGAAAAGTCATCTGAGTCAACTTGTACCATGAATGTCTTATGTCTTGCTGTACATCATCTTTTTGTCTCGTCTTCAGAATGGAAAAATTGGGATACCTTACCGATGACCTATTTGAATCCCCATTTCATAAAAAACAATTCGTGCAATATTTTATAGCTCCCATTCAAGTATATACTATCCATGGCCTATATTACTTAACTGTTATGAACTACAAAGAGCCCGCATTCCAGCGTTGCTGAAATTAGATAATAGTGTAAGTCCTACCAAAGAATGAAGAATAACTTTTCTGACAAACTCGTCTGAATTAAGTCATCACTTGGTCATCGTTTCAAAAGCTTCAGTTTTATGGTTATGGAGGTCCCCTGAACACCTCCTCATAGTTTTCGGTACCGTGGAGGATATGGGGAAGGCTAAAAGATAATTTTTGCAGCTTTTTTATTCAATTTGCAGCAAATATCTCCAAAACGGTGTCTCGTAGAGAAAAATTGGTGGAGTCCAAAATATATTGTAACAATCGTAAAAAGTGCCGCAGTGGCAGACATTTCTTGTAGTTAGGTGGTAAATGTCATTTACGCACAGAGTTTAGGACTCCCATGCTCGCACCTCCCCTGTCAATCCGAGAACCCAGCCTGGAACTGTTTGACACATTACTTCGGGCCAGGTCTCATTTCGCTATGCCGTGAGGTGCTTTCAAGCTGGGGCATCCCTCTTCTAGTGTGAGGAGAGAAGGGAAGAGGAACTGCTAGACAAGTGATTCTCCAGCCCAACTCCCCCAGCTGCAGTGAGTCCATTTTATCATTTAGGACTGCCCGAGCATAATGTGCTACCTGGGTCCATTTGTCAACCGGTTCGAGCATCATTGCGACTATATTATCCGGGCTGAGCTCTTCTGTCATCCTGCAAAGATCTCTTCGTAGCCTGTACTATTTCATGCACCTAAAACAATGTGTGGCAAGCATTGTCTTCCTCTCCTGGGAAAAACAATAGGTAAGACTGTAAACACCCATGCCCGCTGCCCATGGTTGAGTGAGCGCTGTTTCTCCTCTGGACAAGCATCTCTCTCGCATCTTCGTTTTGGCGCAGGTAAATGTCACGGTGCTCTCTCACCGCCGAATCAGAGATTGCCGGATACGAAGATGCAATTATCAGTGTTCTTCTTCTCTGTAACTGTGCCAAGCGTTTCCGGTATACCTTCCTACTGAGAGCGCCGCCCCATATTTCTGCTCCACACGGTTGCACTTAGCCTAAAGCACTCATCAATAGGCGTCTTCTTGATGGGCTGGATCCCCCTATGTTGGCCATAAGCCGACTCAGAGCCGATACTCCCGAAGCAACCTTCTCAGAGAAACTCATCTTTGAGTCGATCAGTAGCCCCCAATACTGATCATCCCCAATACTGATCATTCCAATACTGATCATCCTTACTCTAGGGATTCTCTTTTTTATCAAGATGTCCACTTCGATTTTCTGCAGTGTTAAACTGAACACGCTTGCAGTCATCCAGCGTATCCAGAATACCCACCTATCCAGCGGAGTTGAAGGTGCTCCTAACGTCGAGTGTTACCAGCAGGATGATCCGTCGCTTGGTGTGGCTATATGATTCTGCGTTTTGGACCGCACTCACCACCTCTGCGATTGCATCAATGGTAGAACGTCCTGCTCTAAAGCCATACTGTTGAGGAAATAGGTCCCCAGCAGCACAAATCACGCCAGTGAGTCTTCCCTTGATGAGTTTCTCCCGCACTTTTCCAGGCGTGTTTAGCATGTCTATCGGGCAGTATGCAGACGGTGATCCGGGATTCTCCTTCCCCTTGGCGATCAGCATAAGCCTCGCCACCTCCCATCGTACCGGGAAAAACCACGTCCCGTAGGCAAGTGTTGAATGTGCTGAGTAGCAAGGCAGGACAATGGTGAGCGACAAGTTGCAACACCTCAGCTGAAGCACCATCTGGAGCCTTCCTCGCTTTCAGTGAAAGGACTGCTTCTTGCAGCTCCGACGGTATGAAGCAGTTGTAGACATTAGAATATGGCAGAGGAGTGCTTAACCCGGAATGGCGTACTGAGGCCAGCTACTACTCAGTCGTGTCGGGGATGAGACATCCTTTCCTCGTGCTGTGCTATGCTATATTTAAAAACCTACCACGAAAAAAATGGGAGAACTTGAGAAATGAAATCTTTTTTTTTGAATTTTCATGGCCGATTTATTATCACAACAAAAAAGGTATGCAAAAACTTAAAAAAAGACGATCGAGAAAAAAATAAAAACAATTCTTGCCATCAGGAATCCAATTGTTTTTTTTTTTTCGTTGCACTACAGCCCCTTCCGGGCCTTCGCTTAGAGATAGTTAAAGTATTTCATTGTCGTGATCTAGTGTATTGGCACTCCACAAGATGATATGATCATTATCACGCTTTGGCCGTGTGCCCGTCCACCCAGCTGCGATACGTTCTGATTTTACACCAACACGTATCATAACTGAACAGGCTTAAAGTCCGTCCGAAGAACGTCTCGAACTAAATCTCGTTGACACCAACGAAACTTGAACACGAGACCTTCGGCTTACGGGGTTATTGCTCTAACCACTAGACCACGCGGACTACTTTTAGGGATTTGTAAAAAAATTGATACATATCAATGCCCGTCTATCTTTTTGTGCGTCACAGCAAGTTTCTCCGAAACTTAGTAAGAGTCACTAAGCCTTATGAAGAGCTCAGAAATGCTGAGCTAATGAAAGTTTTATAGTCGAAAAAATTACAAAGGATTGAAGGTGGGTCTCCTTCGATAAGGATGCAACCCTTTAGAAAAATTTTTCCCGGAGAATGACGCATTAAATGAAAGTTCTTGATAATATATTTTAATATCGGCTTTTAAAATTGGAGTGTCAATGATAAGGTAGGCAGCGGAAGGGGAAGGATACGTAAAAATTCTCTCGATTGTAAGAGAGGTCTCTTTATTTAAGAATATGATCTCTTAATTTGGTATTTTCTTTCGTTACATAGCGAAAATTTCTGCATACATTGAGTGTAAAATTTTCGGACAAGAGTATCCTTATCTCTACACGACTTGTCTCGATTTGTTTCAGAGGAGTGAAGCTTGTGCGACCACTAACTTTCAAAGCGTTTGAGCTCCCTCTCTCTCCCTCTTTCTAGTCGAACGGATAAATGAACACAAGTTTAGTTGGATTAGTGCTATAATATATCTAAAAATTTTCAGGTACCACACTGCAATGCTTCAAAAGTGACTATTAATTTTCCATGCTAACCGATAAAACAACTTTGACAACTCATTTTGTAAGAAAGATGCCTACCATTTCATATTCAAAAGAGGATAGTCCAGAAACTGAAGAGATAAGTACTTCAGGTGAAAATCAGGTGTAGTCGATTATTTTGTTTGTTTAAAGAAAAAAATGAAAATCAGTTACGAATAAAATTGCTACATTCTACCAGTAGCGCAAACAGCTCAACTCCTGCACAATAGTTGAACGAAAATTAACGTCATTAGATTATACTGAAAATTTATTCGGTAATATAGCTCAAAAACGTTTAGTATTTACATCAGTAAACTCGGAAAAAATTTTATCTTCAGCGGGACTTTGCGATAAAGTATGAACGAAGCTTTGTGATATGCTAGTATATCTAGGTTGATAATGGTTTTTTCTTATCATAGGATTTCTTGTTATTTAATATATTACAATTTAGGTAGGTAGATGTATGCTCCTTTTAGAAGGGTTTTGTATTCAACCTATGATAGTCAAACACCAATAATGAATATATTCAAGAAATAACGCAATCCAATCTAAATCAAATATCAAATACTCAATCTAAAAGAAAATCCATTGATATTCCAATTTAAGCGGCCGCCAGTTTTTGACATATATATATATATATATATATATATATATATATATATATATTGTAACAACCACGGAAGTCACCGCAGTTGCAGACATTAAAAATTAGCAGAGGGGTGTGTAGCCCGGGGTGGCATACTGAGGCCGGCTAGCGCTCAGTCGTGTCGTGGGTCTTCCGGGACACCCCCTGCTCGTGCTGAGCCACCTTACATCAAGAAACTAACACAGTGGGAAAAGGACGGGAAAGGGAAGGTCATATTGAGAAATGAAAATTGGCTGTTTTAACGAGACATGGCCGTTTTATTGAATTCAAAAAAAAGGAAATTTACAAGATCAACAAAAGAAATGTATCA
This sequence comes from Odontomyia ornata, assembly GCA_963969285.1. NCBI lineage: Eukaryota > Metazoa > Arthropoda > Insecta > Diptera > Stratiomyidae > Odontomyia > Odontomyia ornata. The sequence goes on along the minus strand of OZ017740.1, from coordinate 1,194,544 downwards.
ATAAAAACAAAAACAAACAGACCCCTCAATAATTGTTTTTTTCTTTAAAATGCAAAACAGACTATTTAAGATTTTAATCCAAAAGAAAAATAAACAATTCCAATAAGCTGGGGAAAAAGATGTAATGAATAAAAAAGATTTAAATAAGAAAATAAGAAACAAGGAAAAACAAATATTAACTATTACTTACCCTCTTCTTTTTCCGTGGATCCCCGAGCGCTCGGCGAAGGACGCAAAAATAAAGAGGTGGGGTCACTGCAAAATTTAAATTTAATGGACGTTATTTTCAAATATATTAAATGCTGATAAGCGGCCACTTCAACCTAATTTTCCACTCGCTCGCGACTTCCCGCCAATACCGTCCCAATTGATCTTCACTTCATTTAATAATTCGTAGCAGCTAGTCAATATTTCCGATTGTTGTGAAACTCAACCCCCACAAGTAATTCAGACTTAATGCATTATAAAACCGTTCTTTTTTATACAAATTTTGGATTGCCCACGAGAAAATTACAATTCCTAACTTCAGTTTAGGATCAGAAAGTGATCAATTCTATCACTTGTCACAATTTTCACTATCTAATTCTCGTTTTCTTCTTTTGTTGTTTTGTGTTTTTCTTTCCACTTCTTGTATCCACTAATTACTTTTTCATACGTATCACAAACACTTGGAAGAAACCGTTCTGCTATGAAAAATCTTTTCTTCACTCAACTGTTTCCTTGTTTCACTCTCAAAAATTCCACTTTATTTCAACGTATTTAATCAATACATTAAACTTCACACCTTGATTTCAACCACCTTTTTTTCTCCAAATTTACAAAGAAAAACTTTCCTCGAACCCGCAAAAGAATTTCACTCCTTCACAAGTCAAAAACTGACTACCCCCCAATCCCAACCACTTTCTTTTTCCCTTCCCCTTTCCCAAATCATATTCCGCAATCCCTTTCATTTTTAAATTACCGCTCCCGCATCTGGGTAACGTAATCGAAGTTCATTACACTTCGATTCCGCTACCCACACATCTTTTGGTCCGTATCGACAATCACAATAGTTTCCATTGACTTGGATATATGGCAATTTACATCCCCAAGAATCGCTTGATTGAATGTAAAGTGTCACACATACGAGTACATTACGAAAACTATTGATTTTGCCGATACCCCAAAAAGAGTGCTTCCGTGCGCCCGGGGGAACTTGAACTCAGGGTTCCAACAGTCGCCCGGTCGAAACTCGCGACGTATCCAATGGAGCTATGCCTTATCGATCTCCCATTCATCAGATAAGCAACTTCAACGATTATCTGGGCATGAGATTGAATTTTGTTAGTAGGGAGACGTGAATTAATTTTCGTTAGTAAGAAAAATAAAATTTGTTAATGGGAACTAGAGAATAGAATTTGTTAGTATGAAGGAAGGAATTAGGTTTTGTTAGGAAGAATGAATAGAATGAAATTTTGTTAGTGGGAATTAATGTAGGGAGTGTTGTTAGTGGGAAAATTGAAATTATTAGTAGGTATTATTTTTTTGTAGTTGTTAATAAGGAAAAAGGGTAGTATTGTGATGATGGGGAAGTAAAAATTAAAGGGAAAATGGAAACATGTAAAAAAAATAAATAAATGTATGGAGGAAAAGGTAGGAATGCCCAAAGGAAGGTGGAAATATTAAGGCAGCAATTTGAAGTTGCGAATGGGAGGAAGTTGGTACGCCGGAATTCGCAACAATCGTGGGGACGACCCAGACCCTGAGTGTCTCATTCAGCCGGGCAAACAAAGAAGGTCGGCAGGGTAATTATGAATCGGATCGGATGTCTTTGGCGTGAAAGGTTCCAAGCAGCTTACCGAATTCATCCTCAAGCTCGTATGCCACTTGCCCAATACGACGTCGGACCACTGCAGGAGTGAATCGTGGAGCGAATTTGGCTGCAAAGTGATCTGCGGCGTTGCTCACAGAGAAATTACGCACGAAAACCTTCTGACCCTGGAGTAGCTCACGAGGACGAACACGAAGGTTGTAGCGTTGAGCACCCTTTTGGTAGGCTTCTTGCAGTTTGCATCTGACTTGGTCCTGTACAGCTCGCAGTCGATCACTGTTAGCACTTAACTGTACCTCACCATCCTCGAAAGCATTAAGGCTTCTGAGGAGGGCGTACTCAGAGCCATGTTGGATAGGGTGGTACCCGAACATGAGAAAGTAGGGCGAAAATCCCGTGGACTCATGAATCACCTTGCGGAAGGCAAAACATGAGGCAGGAAGATTCTCGTCCCACTTGCCATGATCAGACCCTATATAGGCTCTAATGGCGTTCAGTGTCGACTGGTTTGACCTCTCTGAGGCATTCGCCTGCGGTGAATGATATGGGGTGAAGCAATGCTGCACTCCATAGTCATTCATAAGCTTGCTGAATACCTTGGAGGTGAACTGTACCCCATTGTCAGAGTGAAGCCATTCAGGCACTCCGAAAGTCAGAAAGATTTCGCGCTCCAAATATCGCACGACTGACTCTGCGGTGGCTTTCGTCATGGGCTTGAGCCATACGAACTTGGTGTAATGATCCAGGACCACGAACAATTGGGTATTCCCTGATTTTGAACGAGGGTATGGGCCCATGAAGTCCACAAACAGGCGCTGCATAGGTCGTTCGGAGTCTCGTGATGCTCCCATAGGGGGTCTCATTGTGGAATTTGCCGGTTTGACCTGTTTGCATATCAAGCAATTCTTGATGTGCTGAATCACATCTTGACGCAAACGAGGCCAATAATAATATCTTTGCAAAACTTCAGTTGTTTTGCGAATTCCACAATGAGAGCCCCGGGGATCATCATGAGCTCGTACTATGAGAGCTCGTTGGTGACCCTCAGGAACCCATAGTTTTGTTCTGGGAATATCAGAAGTCGACGTTACAGGAGAACCAGTACTAATATAGATTCGACCATCTGCAAGGTGCAAATTCTGAAACTGATCGGGTTGTTTCAAGATTTGCTCCTTGAGATGCTCATACTCGGGCTCCTGAAACGCAGACTCTGGGATTGAACCACCAATGTGTCCGTGCTCCGGGAGACAGGGAATGATCGAGTTCACCCTCTCGTCCCTCGAGCATGTTCTTGACAACGCATCGGGGACAACGTTAAGGGCACCTTTCCGGTGTTCAATTTGGAAATTGAACCCTTGTAATTTCAGACTCCAGCGAGCCAATCGACCAGAAAGGTCCGACTGCTGCATCAGCCATTTAAGACTGGCATGGTCGGTTATGATGGTGAAAGGCAACCCTTCGATATATGCCCTGAATCTCTTTACGCTCTGCACCGCAGCTAAGCATTCTAATTCTGTAATGCTATAGTTACGTTGCGCAGCGTTGAGCTTCATAGACATATATGCGATTGGATGCTCTCCACCCTCATCGTCCTTCTGGAACAAAACACTTCCAATACCCACTGTACTTGCGTCACACTGGATATAGAAGTGCTTCGTAAAGTCCGGGTTGGCCAGCACTGGAGCAGAAATCAGCAATTGCTTCACCTTATTGAAGGCACTATTGGCGGAAGCAGACCACTTGAAGGTACGTTTACCCTTTAGCAAATCCGTTAGAGGGGCCGTAACCGAGGCGAAGTTTGGAATGAAACGCCTGTACCATCCTGCCATGCCCATAAACCGTCTTACGTCTTTGGCCGTTCGGGGTTCAGGATAGGAGACTATACCTGAAACCTTCTCTGGGTCGGTGCGCAGGATACCATCACTTACTACGAAGCCAAGATATTTGATCTCCTTCTTGACGAACTTGCTTTTTTCAACATTGATGGTCAAGTTGGCGTCCCTGAGCAGTTTTGCAACAGTACTCAGGAGCTCCAAGTGCTCATCAAATGTTGAACTTGTAACAAGCAGGTCATCTAGGTAAACAAATACCTTGTCCTGCAGCTCATGCGGTATTACTTTATGCATCAACCGACACATCGTTTGGGGAGCATTACACAAACCGAACGGCATGACCTTGAAATGGTACAAGGGCCTGCCAGGGACAGTAAAGGCCGTTTTCTCCTTACTTGCCTCATCCAATGGTATTTGCCAAAAGGCATCCTTCAGGTCCAAGCTGGTAATGAACCTGGTACTCTGCAACCGTGCCAAAAGACCTTCAATCAGTGGCAACGGATAGGCGTCCTTAACAGTCACCTCGTTGAGGCGTCGAGCGTCAAGACACAAACGCACCTTGCCGGGTTTTCTGACAAGGGTCACAGGCGAACTCCACGAACTCTGACTTTCCTCTATTACCCCCAAAGACAACATACGATCGAGTTCGTCATACAACAGTTTCTGTATAACAGGCGAGACAGCATAATGTCGCTGCTTGATGGGTCGAGCAGAACCAGTGTCGATGTGATGAGACACGAGACTGGTCCTACCCAAGCCTTTCTCATTATACGACGGAAACTGTTGTTTGACGAAGTCCAGTCGTTGCTGATCTTTTGGGGACAGTAGATGAAATTCAGGGCTCTGAGGTTCCGAGGCGGCTTCGATAGCGTTGACCTGAATTGGTGCTATTTTGAAGAGATCCCAGAAGTCAATTCCAAGATACACTGCATGTGTCAAGGAAGGAACAACCAGGAATCTCATCAATTTAGTGGTTTTATTAAATTGCACCAATGTGGTGACGTATCCCAGAACTGGATCCTTGTGCCCTGATGCAGTCTGAACATGAGCGTGCATGGTATGCATATGCAAGCCCAAATCCGACAGCAGGTCCAAGGCGCCGGCTCCGAGGATACTGACACTGGCTCCGCTATCAAGCAAGCCCGTCAATTTGCGACCCTTGACGGAAATCTCTGCGTAGGGCCTATTGTCACCAGGAGTTGCAACAATTGACTCCACGCAGGCACGCTTCAAGAGACGCCTGGCGAAGAAATATCTCCAGGATCTCCGAAAGCGATCCCGAAAAGGTCGTGCTCTAAAACTAGCGGGTGATTCACGATCATCGCCCGCTTTTTCATTACATTCGACGTATTCTGGTAATCCACTTGGAGCAATCAGATTGCTAGAAAATGGTGGTGAATCGGACTTATGAGGCAAATTGAAGAAATTTGTGGATGGGCACTGGTCTGGTATCTGGTCATTCATCGTGTTATGGAAGGACGAAGGGATCCCACTTGGAGACCGACTCTGGAAGTGTGCATGATATCCTGCAGCAGATCTCTCTTGAGGATCACACCAGGCATTCTCCAACATATCAACAGCGTCAATGTTGGTAGAATGCCTACTGCGATGGTCAACCACAGGTCTTCCGGAAGGATACCACACAGCTTCCACTCTAGTGCAATGACGAACTAACTCTGTTGTCGATGCAAATTCCAAGCCTGCCAAATGATTCCTCATTCGTTCGTCCATGTTCCGCAATAGAATGGCTTGCATGTCAAAATCAGATAACCGATTTTTAAGACGCAAGGCCATCTCTATTATGGAGCCATGAAACTCACGGAAAGATTCTTCTGGCTTCTGGAAACGCGCATCGATTGCTCGCCGCACATCTACGTCGGTCCAATGAGATCCATAACGCTCCTTCAACGCAGCTTCCAAATCAGGCCACGTAAAATTGGGGTTGAGCTGCCGGAATAACCAGTACCATTCTTCTGCTGGTCCTTTCAGAAGAATGTGAAGGCTAGATGCCAGTTCCTCCAAGGGAATGTTGTAGTTCCTTGCCAAGGTGGTGGCTCGAAACAGGAACTGCTCAACATCTAGACCATCAGAAAACCCATCAAAACTGACCCTCCACTTATGCATTGGTGGGAAGGAATAACATTCGTCGTCAGAGCTAGAATAGTTGGAGTAAGAAGCGTTATGCGATGCCATAATTGAAAATTAATGTTATAAATACTGGATAAACAAATTGTAAAATCAATAAATTTATTAACAATTAACGGACGGACACACCGACGAAATCAGAGAAATTGATAAATAGCAGACGGACTATACCGACAATAAAATAAATAATTTAATGAATAACAGACGGACAAACAAACGATTAAATAAAAATAAATTAGAAATCGAATACCAGACCGACAAACAGATAACTAAATAAAGATATAAAATTCTGATACCTAACGTAAGCTAAAATAAAAATTGATTCGAATTCCCTAATCTAACTATTAATAAAACTATCGTACGAAGCAATTCTACTAACCCAAACTAAACCAAACCCTAACTCACTACCTAAACTAAACTCAATTAACCAAACTGAACTTAAAGTTACTCAAAAACAACAAATAATTAAACTAAACTCAATCTCACTCATCAAAACTAAAACTAATAAAAATTACTCCAAACTAACAAATACCGTAAACCCAATTATCTAAAACTAATCTAAATCATAAACCTAAATCAAAATCTGCAAACCAACACTACCAAAACTAAACTCAATCAACCAAACTGAACTTAAAATTACTCAAAACCAACAACTGTAAAACCTATTATTTAAAACTAATCTAACCCAAGACCCTAATTAACCCCAATAATCTATTACTACAAGCAAGTGGAATAAGCGCAAGTGGTAAATTGAACTATATATAATAATTGACTTGCACTTTCATTTCTCAAAATGAATCTCCCCATTGATGGAAAGGGAAAAGAAAAGGTAATTGAACGGGATAGTGATTAAAATTTTACGAGACACAAAGCAGACAAACTGCAACATTGCCTGGCATAACGATGGTACTTGAAGGCGGACTCCGCTCAAATTGTCGCCACAAAGGGCCGACTACAAGACCATTATGAAACTCGACGGACTTCATAATGGCTCGGACAAGAGCCGCACAAATCCCAAAGTTACCACCAGATAGATGATGGAAGGGCCGAAAGCGTTGGGTAATTCTAAGTGTTGGATCCAAGTCCAACTATCCCGTGCAGGGAGATATAACCAACGACTCGAAATTCGGTTGATCCCAACCAACATCTACATTGCCACAGCTTATCCACTATCATAGCCGGTGTGAACTATAAAACATAAATTCAGCACGGTAGGCGCCACTGCAACTGCGGCGAACCCCGTGATCAAAATTCTACCATTAACTATCCAATAAAACCGAAACTATATCTGTTTATCAATTTATCAAAATTCTTAAAAAAACAAAGGAAAACAAAAAAAAAATTATTTCCCTGAAATGCACAGACCACTATTCAAGTCAGGCACTCCAGGTACTCATCCCAACAAATCAAAAATTGAAAAATTTAAATTATAATTAAAATTTAATGAAACCATTAGAAAACCAACAAGCTAAAATAGATTGGGCGCCATGTGTAACAACCACGGAAGTCACCGCAGTTGCAGACATTAAAAATTAGCAGAGGGGTGTGTAGCCCGGGGTGGCATACTGAGGCCGGCTAGCGCTCAGTCGTGTCGTGGGTCTTCCGGGACACCCCCTGCTCGTGCTGAGCCACCTTACATCAAGAAACTAACACAGTGGGAAAAGGACGGGAAAGGGAAGGTCATATTGAGAAATGAAAATTGGCTGTTTTAACGAGACATGGCCGTTTTATTGAATTCAAAAAAAAGGAAATTTACAAGATCAACAAAAGAAATGTATCAATAAAAACAAAAACAAACAGACCCCTCAATAATTGTTTTTTTCTTTAAAATGCAAAACAGACTATTTAAGATTTTAATCCAAAAGAAAAATAAACAATTCCAATAAGCTGGGGAAAAAGATGTAATGAATAAAAAAGATTTAAATAAGAAAATAAGAAACAAGGAAAAACAAATATTAACTATTACTTACCCTCTTCTTTTTCCGTGGATCCCCGAGCGCTCGGCGAAGGACGCAAAAATAAAGAGGTGGGGTCACTGCAAAATTTAAATTTAATGGACGTTATTTTCAAATATATTAAATGCTGATAAGCGGCCACTTCAACCTAATTTTCCACTCGCTCGCGACTTCCCGCCAATACCGTCCCAATTGATCTTCACTTCATTTAATAATTCGTAGCAGCTAGTCAATATTTCCGATTGTTGTGAAACTCAACCCCCACAAGTAATTCAGACTTAATGCATTATAAAACCGTTCTTTTTTATACAAATTTTGGATTGCCCACGAGAAAATTACAATTCCTAACTTCAGTTTAGGATCAGAAAGTGATCAATTCTATCACTTGTCACAATTTTCACTATCTAATTCTCGTTTTCTTCTTTTGTTGTTTTGTGTTTTTCTTTCCACTTCTTGTATCCACTAATTACTTTTTCATACGTATCACAAACACTTGGAAGAAACCGTTCTGCTATGAAAAATCTTTTCTTCACTCAACTGTTTCCTTGTTTCACTCTCAAAAATTCCACTTTATTTCAACGTATTTAATCAATACATTAAACTTCACACCTTGATTTCAACCACCTTTTTTTCTCCAAATTTACAAAGAAAAACTTTCCTCGAACCCGCAAAAGAATTTCACTCCTTCACAAGTCAAAAACTGACTACCCCCCAATCCCAACCACTTTCTTTTTCCCTTCCCCTTTCCCAAATCATATTCCGCAATCCCTTTCATTTTTAAATTACCGCTGCCGCATCTGGGTAACGTAATCGAAGTTCATTACACTTCGATTCCGCTACCCACACATCTTTTGGTCCGTATCGACAATCACAATAGTTTCCATTGACTTGGATATATGGCAATTTACATCCCCAAGAATCGCTTGATTGAATGTAAAGTGTCACACATACGAGTACATTACGAAAACTATTGATTTTGCCGATACCCCAAAAAGAGTGCTTCCGTGCGCCCGGGGGAACTTGAACTCAGGGTTCCAACAGTCGCCCGGTCGAAACTCGCGACGTATCCAATGGAGCTATGCCTTATCGATCTCCCATTCATCAGATAAGCAACTTCAACGATTATCTGGGCATGAGATTGAATTTTGTTAGTAGGGAGACGTGAATTAATTTTCGTTAGTAAGAAAAATAAAATTTGTTAATGGGAACTAGAGAATAGAATTTGTTAGTATGAAGGAAGGAATTAGGTTTTGTTAGGAAGAATGAATAGAATGAAATTTTGTTAGTGGGAATTAATGTAGGGAGTGTTGTTAGTGGGAAAATTGAAATTATTAGTAGGTATTATTTTTTTGTAGTTGTTAATAAGGAAAAAGGGTAGTATTGTGATGATGGGGAAGTAAAAATTAAAGGGAAAATGGAAACATGTAAAAAAAATAAATAAATGTATGGAGGAAAAGGTAGGAATGCCCAAAGGAAGGTGGAAATATTAAGGCAGCAATTTGAAGTTGCGAATGGGAGGAAGTTGGTACGCCGGAATTCGCAACAATAATTGCTGCCTTAATATTTCCATATTTTGGGCGCCATGTGTAACAACCACGGAAGTCACCGCAGTTGCAGACATTAAAAATTAGCAGAGGGGTGTGTAGCCCGGGGTGGCATACTGAGGCCGGCTAGCGCTCAGTCGTGTCGTGGGTCTTCCGGGACACCCCCTGCTCGTGCTGAGCCACCTTACATCAAGAAACTAACACAGTGGGAAAAGGACGGGAAAGGGAAGGTCATATTGAGAAATGAAAATTGGCTGTTTTAACGAGACATGGCCGTTTTATTGAATTCAAAAAAAAGGAAATTTACAAGATCAACAAAAGAAATGTATCAATAAAAACAAAAACAAACAGACCCCTCAATAATTGTTTTTTTCTTTAAAATGCAAAACAGACTATTTAAGATTTTAATCCAAAAGAAAAATAAACAATTCCAATAAGCTGGGGAAAAAGATGTAATGAATAAAAAAGATTTAAATAAGAAAATAAGAAACAAGGAAAAACAAATATTAACTATTACTTACCCTCTTCTTTTTCCGTGGATCCCCGAGCGCTCGGCGAAGGACGCAAAAATAAAGAGGTGGGGTCACTGCAAAATTTAAATTTAATGGACGTTATTTTCAAATATATTAAATGCTGATAAGCGGCCACTTCAACCTAATTTTCCACTCGCTCGCGACTTCCCGCCAATACCGTCCCAATTGATCTTCACTTCATTTAATAATTCGTAGCAGCTAGTCAATATTTCCGATTGTTGTGAAACTCAACCCCCACAAGTAATTCAGACTTAATGCATTATAAAACCGTTCTTTTTTATACAAATTTTGGATTGCCCACGAGAAAATTACAATTCCTAACTTCAGTTTAGGATCAGAAAGTGATCAATTCTATCACTTGTCACAATTTTCACTATCTAATTCTCGTTTTCTTCTTTTGTTGTTTTGTGTTTTTCTTTCCACTTCTTGTATCCACTAATTACTTTTTCATACGTATCACAAACACTTGGAAGAAACCGTTCTGCTATGAAAAATCTTTTCTTCACTCAACTGTTTCCTTGTTTCACTCTCAAAAATTCCACTTTATTTCAACGTATTTAATCAATACATTAAACTTCACACCTTGATTTCAACCACCTTTTTTTCTCCAAATTTACAAAGAAAAACTTTCCTCGAACCCGCAAAAGAATTTCACTCCTTCACAAGTCAAAAACTGACTACCCCCCAATCCCAACCACTTTCTTTTTCCCTTCCCCTTTCCCAAATCATATTCCGCAATCCCTTTCATTTTTAAATTACCGCTGCCGCATCTGGGTAACGTAATCGAAGTTCATTACACTTCGATTCCGCTACCCACACATCTTTTGGTCCGTATCGACAATCACAATAGTTTCCATTGACTTGGATATATGGCAATTTACATCCCCAAGAATCGCTTGATTGAATGTAAAGTGTCACACATACGAGTACATTACGAAAACTATTGATTTTGCCGATACCCCAAAAAGAGTGCTTCCGTGCGCCCGGGGGAACTTGAACTCAGGGTTCCAACAGTCGCCCGGTCGAAACTCGCGACGTATCCAATGGAGCTATGCCTTATCGATCTCCCATTCATCAGATAAGCAACTTCAACGATTATCTGGGCATGAGATTGAATTTTGTTAGTAGGGAGACGTGAATTAATTTTCGTTAGTAAGAAAAATAAAATTTGTTAATGGGAACTAGAGAATAGAATTTGTTAGTATGAAGGAAGGAATTAGGTTTTGTTAGGAAGAATGAATAGAATGAAATTTTGTTAGTGGGAATTAATGTAGGGAGTGTTGTTAGTGGGAAAATTGAAATTATTAGTAGGTATTATTTTTTTGTAGTTGTTAATAAGGAAAAAGGGTAGTATTGTGATGATGGGGAAGTAAAAATTAAAGGGAAAATGGAAACATGTAAAAAAAATAAATAAATGTATGGAGGAAAAGGTAGGAATGCCCAAAGGAAGGTGGAAATATTAAGGCAGCAATTTGAAGTTGCGAATGGGAGGAAGTTGGTACGCCGGAATTCGCAACAATAATTGCTGCCTTAATATTTCCATATTTTGGGCGCCATGTGTAACAACCACGGAAGTCACCGCAGTTGCAGACATTAAAAATTAGCAGAGGGGTGTGTAGCCCGGGGTGGCATACTGAGGCCGGCTAGCGCTCAGTCGTGTCGTGGGTCTTCCGGGACACCCCCTGCTCGTGCTGAGCCACCTTACATCAAGAAACTAACACAGTGGGAAAAGGACGGGAAAGGGAAGGTCATATTGAGAAATGAAAATTGGCTGTTTTAACGAGACATGGCCGTTTTATTGAATTCAAAAAAAAGGAAATTTACAAGATCAACAAAAGAAATGTATCAATAAAAACAAAAACAAACAGACCCCTCAATAATTGTTTTTTTCTTTAAAATGCAAAACAGACTATTTAAGATTTTAATCCAAAAGAAAAATAAACAATTCCAATAAGCTGGGGAAAAAGATGTAATGAATAAAAAAGATTTAAATAAGAAAATAAGAAACAAGGAAAAACAAATATTAACTATTACTTACCCTCTTCTTTTTCCGTGGATCCCCGAGCGCTCGGCGAAGGACGCAAAAATAAAGAGGTGGGGTCACTGCAAAATTTAAATTTAATGGACGTTATTTTCAAATATATTAAATGCTGATAAGCGGCCACTTCAACCTAATTTTCCACTCGCTCGCGACTTCCCGCCAATACCGTCCCAATTGATCTTCACTTCATTTAATAATTCGTAGCAGCTAGTCAATATTTCCGATTGTTGTGAAACTCAACCCCCACAAGTAATTCAGACTTAATGCATTATAAAACCGTTCTTTTTTATACAAATTTTGGATTGCCCACGAGAAAATTACAATTCCTAACTTCAGTTTAGGATCAGAAAGTGATCAATTCTATCACTTGTCACAATTTTCACTATCTAATTCTCGTTTTCTTCTTTTGTTGTTTTGTGTTTTTCTTTCCACTTCTTGTATCCACTAATTACTTTTTCATACGTATCACAAACACTTGGAAGAAACCGTTCTGCTATGAAAAATCTTTTCTTCACTCAACTGTTTCCTTGTTTCACTCTCAAAAATTCCACTTTATTTCAACGTATTTAATCAATACATTAAACTTCACACCTTGATTTCAACCACCTTTTTTTCTCCAAATTTACAAAGAAAAACTTTCCTCGAACCCGCAAAAGAATTTCACTCCTTCACAAGTCAAAAACTGACTACCCCCCAATCCCAACCACTTTCTTTTTCCCTTCCCCTTTCCCAAATCATATTCCGCAATCCCTTTCATTTTTAAATTACCGCTGCCGCATCTGGGTAACGTAATCGAAGTTCATTACACTTCGATTCCGCTACCCACACATCTTTTGGTCCGTATCGACAATCACAATAGTTTCCATTGACTTGGATATATGGCAATTTACATCCCCAAGAATCGCTTGATTGAATGTAAAGTGTCACACATACGAGTACATTACGAAAACTATTGATTTTGCCGATACCCCAAAAAGAGTGCTTCCGTGCGCCCGGGGGAACTTGAACTCAGGGTTCCAACAGTCGCCCGGTCGAAACTCGCGACGTATCCAATGGAGCTATGCCTTATCGATCTCCCATTCATCAGATAAGCAACTTCAACGATTATCTGGGCATGAGATTGAATTTTGTTAGTAGGGAGACGTGAATTAATTTTCGTTAGTAAGAAAAATAAAATTTGTTAATGGGAACTAGAGAATAGAATTTGTTAGTATGAAGGAAGGAATTAGGTTTTGTTAGGAAGAATGAATAGAATGAAATTTTGTTAGTGGGAATTAATGTAGGGAGTGTTGTTAGTGGGAAAATTGAAATTATTAGTAGGTATTATTTTTTTGTAGTTGTTAATAAGGAAAAAGGGTAGTATTGTGATGATGGGGAAGTAAAAATTAAAGGGAAAATGGAAACATGTAAAAAAAATAAATAAATGTATGGAGGAAAAGGTAGGAATGCCCAAAGGAAGGTGGAAATATTAAGGCAGCAATTTGAAGTTGCGAATGGGAGGAAGTTGGTACGCCGGAATTCGCAACAATAATTGCTGCCTTAATATTTCCATATTTTGGGCGCCATGTGTAACAACCACGGAAGTCACCGCAGTTGCAGACATTAAAAATTAGCAGAGGGGTGTGTAGCCCGGGGTGGCATACTGAGGCCGGCTAGCGCTCAGTCGTGTCGTGGGTCTTCCGGGACACCCCCTGCTCGTGCTGAGCCACCTTACATCAAGAAACTAACACAGTGGGAAAAGGACGGGAAAGGGAAGGTCATATTGAGAAATGAAAATTGGCTGTTTTAACGAGACATGGCCGTTTTATTGAATTCAAAAAAAAGGAAATTTACAAGATCAACAAAAGAAATGTATCAATAAAAACAAAAACAAACAGACCCCTCAATAATTGTTTTTTTCTTTAAAATGCAAAACAGACTATTTAAGATTTTAATCCAAAAGAAAAATAAACAATTCCAATAAGCTGGGGAAAAAGATGTAATGAATAAAAAAGATTTAAATAAGAAAATAAGAAACAAGGAAAAACAAATATTAACTATTACTTACCCTCTTCTTTTTCCGTGGATCCCCGAGCGCTCGGCGAAGGACGCAAAAATAAAGAGGTGGGGTCACTGCAAAATTTAAATTTAATGGACGTTATTTTCAAATATATTAAATGCTGATAAGCGGCCACTTCAACCTAATTTTCCACTCGCTCGCGACTTCCCGCCAATACCGTCCCAATTGATCTTCACTTCATTTAATAATTCGTAGCAGCTAGTCAATATTTCCGATTGTTGTGAAACTCAACCCCCACAAGTAATTCAGACTTAATGCATTATAAAACCGTTCTTTTTTATACAAATTTTGGATTGCCCACGAGAAAATTACAATTCCTAACTTCAGTTTAGGATCAGAAAGTGATCAATTCTATCACTTGTCACAATTTTCACTATCTAATTCTCGTTTTCTTCTTTTGTTGTTTTGTGTTTTTCTTTCCACTTCTTGTATCCACTAATTACTTTTTCATACGTATCACAAACACTTGGAAGAAACCGTTCTGCTATGAAAAATCTTTTCTTCACTCAACTGTTTCCTTGTTTCACTCTCAAAAATTCCACTTTATTTCAACGTATTTAATCAATACATTAAACTTCACACCTTGATTTCAACCACCTTTTTTTCTCCAAATTTACAAAGAAAAACTTTCCTCGAACCCGCAAAAGAATTTCACTCCTTCACAAGTCAAAAACTGACTACCCCCCAATCCCAACCACTTTCTTTTTCCCTTCCCCTTTCCCAAATCATATTCCGCAATCCCTTTCATTTTTAAATTACCGCTGCCGCATCTGGGTAACGTAATCGAAGTTCATTACACTTCGATTCCGCTACCCACACATCTTTTGGTCCGTATCGACAATCACAATAGTTTCCATTGACTTGGATATATGGCAATTTACATCCCCAAGAATCGCTTGATTGAATGTAAAGTGTCACACATACGAGTACATTACGAAAACTATTGATTTTGCCGATACCCCAAAAAGAGTGCTTCCGTGCGCCCGGGGGAACTTGAACTCAGGGTTCCAACAGTCGCCCGGTCGAAACTCGCGACGTATCCAATGGAGCTATGCCTTATCGATCTCCCATTCATCAGATAAGCAACTTCAACGATTATCTGGGCATGAGATTGAATTTTGTTAGTAGGGAGACGTGAATTAATTTTCGTTAGTAAGAAAAATAAAATTTGTTAATGGGAACTAGAGAATAGAATTTGTTAGTATGAAGGAAGGAATTAGGTTTTGTTAGGAAGAATGAATAGAATGAAATTTTGTTAGTGGGAATTAATGTAGGGAGTGTTGTTAGTGGGAAAATTGAAATTATTAGTAGGTATTATTTTTTTGTAGTTGTTAATAAGGAAAAAGGGTAGTATTGTGATGATGGGGAAGTAAAAATTAAAGGGAAAATGGAAACATGTAAAAAAAATAAATAAATGTATGGAGGAAAAGGTAGGAATGCCCAAAGGAAGGTGGAAATATTAAGGCAGCAATTTGAAGTTGCGAATGGGAGGAAGTTGGTACGCCGGAATTCGCAACAATATATATATATATATATATGTATATATATATATATATATATATATATTTTTTTTTTTTTTTAAATTGTAGTACTACTGCCCCTTTTGGGTCTTCGCCTAGCGACAGTTGAAGTTTCCTTTTATTTGGATCGTATCAGCAATTGAGATGATAATACCGTCAATATCATGCTTTGACGTGTGTCCATTCAGCTGCGACACGTTCTGATTTTAAGCCAGTACACATAAAAACTGAGCCTGCCCGAAGAATCATTCGGAATAAATCTCGTTGCCTCCAATGGGATTTGAACCAGGAACCTTCAGCTTGCGCGGGAAGCACTTTAACTAAACCATGCGGTAGTGCTGTCTTACTAGTATAATTTGCTCAACAGCAGCTTTAAGGTATATATGTTATTTACCTTACTTAAAAATCCTGATAAGATGCGATTCAAATTGTAGTTTTTGGTATGTTATTGTAGAAAGCCCATACCTTTGAGAACCCCTGTATTAGTTTTACAGAAAAAATTCAAACAGCTATAACTTCCATAAATATGGTCCATTGTTTGAATTACAGAATATATGAACTACTTAAATACGCAACTTATAAAATTTTAATCTGGGCAAATGTAAAGCTCACAAATCATCTTCTTCTTAGACCTACAGCCCCTCTCGGGCCTTCGCTTCCTGCAAATAGCGCCTCCAACTGTCACAGTCCATTGCCTGCGTCCTCCAATTTTGAAATCTGACCAGGGATAAACTGTCTTTGTCGACCGAGTCAGACCACAAATCATACTATTCTTATTTTCAATATCCCGCTATTTCGGTAGATGTCACTTCTGAAGCTATCATTTGACAAGTAAAAACTACGCCATTAATTAAAAATGGAACAATACATGCTTCAACAACGCATTGAAATTATTAAAATTCACTATAAAAATAGTGAAAATTTGGCAGAGACGGTTCGTAAAACTCGAACATTTTTGGGTTGTCGTGAAACAACTTGTCGGACCGCAATACAGAAATTTGTGAAAAAAGTCGAGCTATTGGGACAATTTAGTGATGTGAAGAATAAAAATCGTACACGTCACTCAAGAACAGCCGAGAATATTGCTGCTTTAGCCGAAAGTGTTGAAGAAAACCCAGGTTTGGAATTAGACATTCCACAAACGTTACTACACCGTATTTTGCATAAAGATTTTAGGTCTTAAGGCTTATATAGTTCAGTTAACACAAGAACTCAAGCCGATCGATCATCAACAACGTCGTGTCTTTGCTGATTGGGTCCTTGAAATGCATGCAAATGATCCAGAATTTCATCAAAAAATCATCTTGAATGATGAGGCCCATTTCCACCTCAGTGGCTTTGTCAACAAGCAAAATTGTCGCATCTGGGGCGCGGAAAACCCAAAAGTTATTGTTGAAAAGCCTCTCTATCCTCAACGTGTGACTGTTTGCTGCAGTTTATGGTACGGCGGAGTCATTGGACCTAACTTTTTCGAAAATGAGGCTGGAGCAACAGTTACGGTGAACGGATTACGCTATCGAGATTAATGATTTTTTATGATCGGAATTGGATGGTATTGATCTGGACAACGTTTATTTTCAACAAGACGGCACTACGTGCCACACAAGCAATGAAACCATTGATCTTTTACGGGAAAAGTTTCCGAACCGTGTTATCTCTCGAAGAGGTGATCACAATTGGCCACCGAGATCTTGTGATTTAACACCTTGCAACTCCTTCCTTTGGGGCCACGTGAAAGAAAAGGTCTACGCCAATAGCGCAGCATCGATTCAAGACCTTAAGGATGGAATTTGTGAGGCTATCGAGGACATAGGGTAGCCAGTTTGCGATTTGGTTATGGAAAATTTCATGAAAAGGATATGGTTCTGCAAGTGTGATGGTGGTAGTCATTTGCCAGATGTTATAATGAAATAAACATCTGATCATTTATATTAAAAACGGCATTTTTCTTTTAACATCAAAATAACACCTGTATTTATTGTTGCTGCACTCTAGAAATTAACCTCCATAAGTTTTTCACATTTTTGGAATCGGAGGTGACTAGTCATACGGTAATGGGATGATACATATTTTCCATGTATGGTCTTCCAGTCGAAAGCTTTTGCAATGAATGAAACTACAGAAATGGCGATGAGAAACCTCAACGATAGACTAGAAATCTTCTCTCATAGCAAGCCCGCACTGCAGGCGCTTACCTTTAACCGCGTAGTTTTATTGCTGGTGCAGGATCGTAGGTAGGCACTGAGACTTACAGGTGACCAAAAGAAAGTAAAACCAACATACATTCCTATGGATACAGAGGTGTAGGGAAAACGTAAAGAATGAATGAGCTAGCAAAAGCTGGATCGGCCATTCAAAATGCACCAAGAGTGTCTGTGTCAGTAGCAACGTTGAAATGATGAAATTCAGTCGAAAGAGATAGATGTGGCTTGGAATAGCAAGAATCCTTGGTATCACTAAAACAAAGGGCTATACAAGTCCTATATCGAAAGATACAACCTGGGGTACTATCATGTAAATAAAATTAGGAACATTACCATTTTTTTATATAAAGATAAAAAACATTTGGATAGTCATACTTGACCTTTGGTAGATTAAGATTATGTCAGACTGCATTCAGCAAATCGCACTTGAAACTTAGGAAAATTATGTTAAGCTCGTAAGGCAATCAGCATTATACATAATAACCATCATACTCGTATGTAGATAGCTTTATTCGGGATACTATAGCATCTCCCATGACTCAAAGTAAGCGCTTCCGACCAGTGATCATGATCAGCGAGTTCGAGTCCAGCGCAAGTTAATGAGTAAGTAAGAATTGAATATAAATGTAAAATTATAGCTTCAGGATGAGTGGGTTGTGAGATGGAGGAGAATCAAATTTAGGGGGAATGCTTACATAATAAATTTAAAGTTTTTATTTCAATGGATGATTGAACATGAATTTTTGAAGTAAATTGCCGTACATAAAAACAAAAATAATCGCGCACAAGTCCAATGCAAACCTTGGCGTCGAGATTTGTTGGGGAACCTTGTTACATGGCCATAACGGTATTTGAGCTGATATGGTCAGTATCACGCTCAACATCTGATTATTACCTGATTTTCAATTAATACCCATCACACCTTGGTAGGCTGACAGTCCGACAAAAGCGCCACAAGTACAAACGAAGCGCCTTAACCGCTACACCACAAAGTCACATTGTAGTCATTTTTAGGTCCTTGTAAACATTTTTTTTTAACTAAGACATACTCGTTTCGTGACCTATCACAGCAAGTTTCCTCAGAAACTATAGATGCTAGAAAGCTCAAACTTTGTGAAAAGGTCAGAAGTGATGGTCTCTCAAAAATTTAGGTCTTACCAAATATTTTAAAATTGTTTAATGGGGTCCCCTTATAACGAAGTGGCTCCTAACAATTTTTTAAAATTAAAAGTAGTTGAGTAGGGTATCAAATGAAAGGTCTTGATTAGAACTTTTAGAATCTGCAATTAAAAAGTTATTTTGTGCATGCCAAAACTTTGTGTGTCCCCCTCGTGATTGGACACCTTTGAGTCGAAAAATCGGACATAAAATCACGGAGGCGGACCTTTATGAGTACAAGGGCAACAAATGCCTCAGAGATCGGAATTCACTCAATTTTGTTAATAAAAGTATGATTTTTAGACTTCACATTTTCACCCATAAAATGAAAACGGTACCTATAAACATCTTGAAATTCAGCAATTGATATAATATCTTTATGCTCACAAAATTTTATGAAAATCCAATCATAATTAAGTGAGTTATAGCCGTTTCAATTGCATGGTATTACAAATATAATAACACGTGTTGATGGGTGATAAATATTTCAAATTGACTAAGGTACTTTTATTTTCTTCCAATTTTCATGAAAATTTAAGGAATAGTATTTATTATGAATATCTTCAATTGGCTGAGCGAGCAATCAGAAAATTATTTAAGCTGGAAAAAATGGCGGTGGCAATGTAGTTATTTATTTAAATTCATTTTACAGACAAAAATCCAATTACAAAACAGACTTAGACAATTAAATATCGTTTTAAGTAAGACACATTTATACAACAAAATCAAGCAGAAGAAAGATAAGAATACTAATTAAAACATGTAAGAAAAGAGATTAGAGGCTAGATGAAAGTTTGAAAAATTGAGTGATAAGGCAATATTAATCGTAATTCAGAAAAAGTGACGTCTTTAATTTATTTTTAAAAACCAAGTAGGACGTGGATAGAGAATCAAGCTCGAGTTTGTTATGCTTTCTGATAATTCGTGGCATAATTGACTGAAAATATAAATCTGTCCGGGGGCACACGGAGCCCCGAGAATGTTATTAGATCGACTAGGATGCACATACAGTCTGAAGTGCAAGTCTTCGCTTAGAGTGGAAGCAATTTGGTTGGACGACAGAGATTGGAGACAAAGTATGGATGAACGACGCTCATAAGACTCATAGGTTAAGTTGAATTTGAAGAACAAAATACGGGTAAACTTACGCTGAACAGCTTCTAGTGAGCTCACAAGATTTAAATGTCTACGGGACCACATTACTGAGCAGTATTCAAGAAGCGGGTGGACAAGAAATGTGAACAAGCGGTAGCAATATTTCTAACGTTGTGCAAATGCTACATAATAAAACCAGAAACTTTTAAAGCCTTGGTAATTATGCTAAAAATATGGGCATCGAATTTAAGCTTGGGGTCAAATATTACACCAAGATCTTTGCATGAGTCTGCAGAGGAGAGAAAACCATCACATAGGGTGTTATTGTAAGTTAAAGGAACAATTTTCAAAGTAGAAGTCATTTAAAAATATTTGGAAACATTGATACGAAGGGAATTTGCATTACACCAATTACAGAAGTTAAAGAGGTAATTTTGGAGTTGCTGACAATCTTCAAGGGATCTAATTATCTGGAATACCTTGAAATCATCAGCATACAGGAGACAAGAGGAGGAAATTAAGTTGAAGATCATTGATAAACAGTACGAAAAGAAGAAGTCCAAGGATTTACCCTTGAGGGACGCCAGGTGTAGGGTTGAATGGAAAGGAGATTGTGCCATAGAGATGTACACGACATGAACGAGAGGATAGATGGGATAAAATCTAAGAATATAGGGGACCAGATATGCCGAGCAAAGCTAACTTTTGACAGAGAAGAACATGGTTCACGGAGCCAAAAGCTTTGGAGAAGTTCGTGAATATTGCATCAACTTGAAGCTGTTTATCTAGAGCTCTTGCAATATAATCTTCGAACTCAGTTAAGTTCGAGGAAGTTGAACGACCCTTCCAAAATCCATGTTGATGTGGTATGACAATTTAACTCAATGATTCAAGAAGCCTGTTGTGTACAAGTCGTTACAGCAGCTTAGAGAAACAGGAGAGAAGTGATATGGGACGATAGTTTGAGACACTTGATGTGTCGCCGTTTTTAAAGATAGGAACAACATTTCGTTTTTCCAGTACGTAATAAAGGTGCCAGTACCAAGGCTGAGATAGAATATAAGAGATAGAGGAGGAGGAGGAGAACACAACTAGGAACAAAGTGATTTTACAAATATATTTGGCAATCCATCGGGACCAAGGCTAACATTTGGATTGAGCAAGTTAATAAGGGATTCAACTTCAGAAGGGTCAGTGGAGTAGGATATAATTGATGCTGGACAAGTTTGAATTGAGTTTATGGGGTAATGTAATGTATCATAAGAGGAAATTGTAGAGGAAAAATATTTGGCAAATAGGTTAGAAATATCCTGTGGGGAGGAGGCTTCAGTGTTATTCCATTTAACAGTATGTGGGATGGTAGAGGAAGATTTAAAAGATTGCATGTAGGACCCCAAAGCGTTTAGCGTTATTTGTCAGGGAGAACTCTCTAAACTACTGAAACATTTTTTCATCGCCGTTTTGAGCTCTTTTTTAGCCAAAGAGCGCAGTCTACAAAAATTCTGTTTGGCATCATCGTTTTCGGTTAATTTATATTACCTATGCCCTTTTGCTTTGAAGGCACAGAGAACTCTACGAGTGAGCCAAAGCTTCATTTTAGCTTTGCGAGAAGCTTGCAGAGGAGTATAATGCGCACTCCGATTGTTAAGATAGCCGTAAAATTTGTTCAAAGCACTATCACAGTTAAGACGAGTGAAGAAAGTGCACCAGTTGACTAAGTCCAAATTGGTTTTAATTGCCTCATAATATGCTCTAAAGAACTTGTAACAATAAACTGAGGCAATTCTCTGAGGTTTTAGGATATCAACGGTTAGTGCTAGAGACAAAGGTGGTTATGAAGTAAACTCCGCAATTTTTGCATAAATTTAAATGATTTCTTACTCAAGTATTGGATGAATAATTTAAGTCACCAATTTACGCTATTAGAAAAGTTTTTTTTCGAACCCCAAGGTAGTTACAAAGACCTTCTGGTAGGAGCACTCTCCTACTTACTCAACTTGTTATTTTACATTTGTACGGCATACACACGATTTTCGTGTATTGTGCACAAGTTTTTTTCACCGTGGAGAAAAGAAGGACTAGCGCAAGAGACCTAGTGGCATTGCTAATGGATCAACGTGCTCTTGGGCCAACATGCCTAATAAATACGCACCCAAACGGATGGCATCTGTAGAGGTTACACCGGAAAAACCTTTATAAAGCTGCACAAAATTGTGTACATGCCATACAAGCTCTTAGGCATTTTCGGGTCTGCTAAAATCTAAGGTAAGTTGCTTAAATATTTTGGTATATTACCCCAAAGAATGGTCAAATCTCTCATTGAAAAGAAAACTTCAAATATATTTATGCAGGCGTTCCCTTAAGCTTTATTCTCCTCTCTCCATTTTTTCTGAAGCTAAAGGTTTTATATCCACATTTTCGTCTTACATATACATTAACTCGGGCTGGACTCAAACTCGCACCTCAATATCACAATCCTTTGGGTCATAGAACATACCATCATACGCAACACTAAATTATCTACATAAGGCGCTCGCATTCGTGGTGGTTATTATGCCTGATACCGGTTACCTCAGTAAGCTAGGGTATTTGCTAAAGTTTCAAGTGCAAGTTGCCTGGTGGTTCTAGTGTGATCTGCTGGAAGGTAATGAATGACTTTCTCTACAATTTTCATCTTTATATGTACCAAATTTACCTAAGCATATTAAGGTGATTTTACCCCAGTTTGTTTCACCGGGTATACGGCGTGGAAGAGAGAACCTTAGAACACTTTCTCCTAGATCATCCGAACCAGTACTAGGGGTGTCTCAAATGGCCTGCATCGGAATCACACAACAGAACTGGAATACCTGGCAATCATGAAAGTAGGAGTTTTCTTTGGATTCTGATTGTGACTGGTTGTACCATTTGTAAAAATTAACACCATATGAGTGGAGCTAAGGGTCAACGCTGGCCTATTTTGTATCCAACAGTAAAATGGGAACAATATTGTAATAAATACTTGCCAATCGGACTCCATTCCAATGCCAAACTTGAGCTTGTGGAAGAAGTTCTAAGCCTATATTCTAGAAACTTTTACAGTCATTATCCAATAGTTAATACAATTATTTGCTTTAAAGGCGATCAACTTCTGATTTATTCCAGTATCGATTTCATTTTTCAACTTCAAATCTATGTAGAATTGTATGGTATCGCGTTACCGGAAATAGCATTTAAAGCGTTCATTTAGATAAAATATGCAACTACTTTTTCGGAGGAACACTGTTTCATGGTGTCAAATATTGATATTTAATTCAGTTTCCATCTCCTACTAAATCACCGACCAACAACCGAACAAAGCTCTTGGTGGCTTATTCAAACCGCGCCACACCACCAGCATTTTATTATTTTCTCATTTCGAATTAATCAACTAATTTATTGAACAACCATCACCAGGAACTCCCTTCTGAATGGTCGACAATCAAGAAAGGCCATAGGAGACTTTTGTGTAGGTTTCATTTGATTTGTATTTTCGTTTGTTCTAATAAAAGCAGAACCTATAAACTATTAGAATAATGTCATCTTTCTTAAATGTCGCATCTTTTCTTATGCTAAAGAATGTTGCGTGTGCTAAGCGACTTCTTCGTGTTTCGATTCCAATTCATATTCATTTCATTCTTTCTTTCAGTCTTTTATTGAGACGAGAAATAACGACGGCTGCAGACAGCAATAGACCGTGTTATATATTTACTTTTTTGTCTCGTCAAAAATGAATTTTTATCTATGACTACCCGCATCACAGGTGATCAGCGCACTAATAGAGCTTGATCCTATAGTTTTTTCGATATACCACCCTGGGCGAGGTCGGATAAAATTTGTGGTGGCGGAGATCTGGTCTTTGTAGATAAAAAAATACCCACGCATGATAATAACCATAATCTACACGAGGCTGGGCATCTTCTGGATTTCAAAAGAAAAGAATGAACAAATAAAAGTTAAACATAAAACACGCGGAATAGCAAAAGAATAAAGAAGAACGTCAACTAGCGCTCGAATCTTTTTCTAGTCTTTTGGTGCTAGAATTTATTTCAAATACCAGAGAGATTTATTTTCTCTAATCAAAATACTTGGAAATTTTATGGAAGAATCTAATTATTTGGTGCATTCTGTACCTAGTTCTGGATTCTAGATAACATCTTGAGGAGGCAAGGGTACGTTGCTCAAGGAGGGGTTTGCCACCGATCCATGGGACGAAGAATATCAGTTTACAGCAACACCATTTTTAACTCGATTTTGAGCTGGCGCCGTTTCGTTGCAGTATTAATTATATTATTGACTTAACAGCAAGGATATTCATATTGCATACCTTATCGAAAAATTTTCATAATGTCCTATCAAAACTGTAGAGGCAGGTTCGATAGGAACAAGTTGGGTAGACAGAACTACTCGTATCAGAAGGTTTTGTACTCAACCTACGATATGAAGACACCAATAATGAATGAACTCAAAAAAACTTTAATAATATCCACAATAAACACATACACGGTTCATACTTATTTCAACCTGCCGCCATTTTGTGAAAATATTTTTAACAACTATTGACTGAATGAAATCTTAAAGATATTTTTGTTATTCATTTTACCTGAAAACTCGGAGGGATCTAATCACAGTGTATTGTCTGGTTTGATAAAACCCCCGAATGGTAGAAAAATCGTAACTTTATTTTGTTAACATAGGAGAAATTTTAAACGGCTAAAACTTTCATAAATACGATTCGATTTTATTGGAATTTACTTTATCGGAATACTGCAGTGATAAATTTTATATTTACAAATCCTACTATTATCAACAAAGTTGAGTGAATTTCGATTTCTAAGGTATTTGTTATAGTTTCATTCATAAGAACCTACTACCATAATTTTATCATCCATAAAATGAACGCTTTCATCAAGAGTTAATAACAACTACTTTTAATGTTGAAAATGGGGAATAAGACCAGAAGTTCATTCAAAATTCTCAATTAAAATGCCCGGTATTTCGATTCAAAACGTCGAACTTTGAATCGAATAACTGAGCCCGTAATGTCTGAGTCAATCGGAAGCACATATTGTTCCATAATCATGTATTGTTGTTGTTGTCAGGCAGGAAAATTCTAACCACCAAAACTTGATTGAATACTGTTCGATCTTTCTGAAATTTTTATTATGATTAGTCTTACGAGTGCCACGATTTTATTGAAAAAATTGATAAGTCATAGTATTACTGACAAAGTTTAGTGAGTTTCGACCCAAGGATACTCTAAATGTATACATCTCTTTCTGAATATTTGAATTATACATTTTCGTTGGTACAAACGACATAAAAATGGGTATTTTTAAGTTAAAAATTGGAGAACTCATTTAGAAAACAGCCCTCAGCTAATATAATATAATTTTACAAAATATTCTTACCTACGTATCTTGCAATCTAATCAATTTCTACTTAAATCCACCCATGGATAAAACATATAAACTAATTTTAAACAAGTAAAAGTAGCTGGAGTGTCCACCTCCTAGAAGAGTATTGTAAAAAAATTTGAAACTCAAACAACGTCATCTAAACACCAAAACTAGGCCCATATATATTCATTCCATGAATTGAGCTTGGAAAACTAACATATGGTTATTATGTTTTTTGATCTGCCACCATTTTTTCCTGTGTGCTGACCTCTATGTTTGAGTAGGCACAATAACATATCAACTGTAGAAAATATTTATAAAATGTTCATCAAATTTCTTATGGATTTGTAGGGTTTGGGTACTTTGCGAACGTGTATTTACACAATACCACGCGCAATGGTTGATGTAATTGATGGATTTTGAATCATCTATAACTTAGCTGTTTGCGGCTGGATTTCAGAAAACATACATTTCATATAAACAAGACTTAGATACAAATTTTGGGCCAATTTATAGATAAAAACCTAAAATTCATGTCCAAACTTTCGGTCAAAATGCGATGCACAGCACTTTTTGAAATGCCTACCATGTCTGCTACCTTGCGCACTTTTAGTCGGCGGTCATCCAATACCATTTTGTGGATTTTCTTCACATTTTCTGACGTAGTGACTTCACCTGGTCGACCACTGCGGTGTTCATCTTCGCAGCTCGTACGACCTCGCTTAAACTCAGCCACCCAATATTTTACCGTTGTAAACGAAGGAGCAGACTTTTCCAGAGTAGAATCCAACTCGGCCTTGATATCGGTTGGACTTAGATCTTTCAAATGAAAGTATTATATCACATGACGATGACCAATTTTTCTCATATTTACACTGCGAGCGTTCACTTTGGATATCTTCTTCTTCTTGGCACTACAGCCCCTCTCGGGCCTTCACTTCCAGCAAATAGCGCATCCAACCGTCTCGGTCCATTGAGCGCGTCCCCCAATTTTGAAATCCGAGCTGCGATGAACTGCCTTCGTCGACCGAGTCAGACCAGCATTTCCTCGGTTTCTCCACTGGCCGCCGGCCTTCAGTTTTCTCAACGAATAACTTTTTGGGTATCCGTTGGACGTCCATACGATTCGTGTGGCCAGCCTATTGCAGCTCCCGTAGTCTTATAATCGTTGAGACCTCTGGCTTGTCAAAAATGTCATACAGCTCATGGTTGTATCGAATTCACCATTGGTCTCCGTCTAGCTTCGCTTCGATTATTCGCCTCAGGACCCGTCGCTCAAATGCGTTCAATATATTTGTGAATGCTTGGGTTAGGGTCCATTTTTCACACCCATAGCATAACACAGGTCTTATCACAGATTTGTATACTTGGAGCTTTGTTTTCCTGTGTATGCAGCTGGTCTTCAAGATCGTCAACACTGAATAAAATATTTTATTTGCAAGCTGTATTCTTCGGCGTATTTCGTCTCTTTCATTATCCGTTTTCGTTATTTTGGCGCCTAACTACACATATTCGCCAACATTTTCGATACTGTATTCGTCAAGTATGATGTTTTGTGTGTTTGAGGTATTTCTCCTTGACTGCGTCATGAACTTTGTTTTATTCTCATTGATTTGTAGCCCTACTAGTTTTGCTTCACTGTCGAGTTTTAGGAAGAGTCCTTTGGCAGTTGTTAATGACCGGGGCAAAAAGTTTATGTCGTCCGCATAGGCTACTAGTTGGCTCGACTTGAATAGTAATGTAGCGGACTATGGGTATTATTAATAAGCTAGGTGCGATTCCTATAAGAAGAAAGAATATTACTTTACTAAACACAAATATGACTTTATTGACAGGATTATGTACATGGAATAGAATGTAGTGAAGGACTACATGTTGGCGCGCGCGATGTTGACTCGTCGGAGGTTGCGAACGAAGTGCCGTCTCGTTGACATGAGTTGAGAAATTCATGGCATCCACTAACTGCTTGATGCGCTCCTTGGGGTGAGCATGTGGACGCCCCAGTACTCCCTCCCAAGTGACATTTTGATGAGAATGTCACGATCGAAAAATGGCGTTGGAAAATGTCGTAAATGAGCCTTGTGCAATGGCGGGTTGCGTAGCACACGTTCAGAAGATGCCCTTTCAATGTCGTGAATGTTGCTGTGCGGCTGCAGTGCGAGGTTGGGCATACGACGTAGTGCGAGGTCGGGCATTCAACACTGTGCGGGGTCGGACATGCGACACTGTGCGGCGTGTTGGCGGTGCAATCGAACATGCAAACGAGGTGGTGTGACGTACACATGCGAACGCGGCGTCTGTTTGGGCATGCGTATGACGGGTGCGTGATCGGGCATATCGGGATTGCATGCGGCGTGCTTGCGCTGACTCATGAAGCTACGACCTGCGGCGATAGTAAAAAGATGGCGAGCACATGACTCGTGTAACAAAAATGTGAACGAAAATGGGGTCACCACTATGGAGATTATTAATAAGCTAGGTGCGGTTCCCATAAGAAGAAGGAATATTACTTTACCAAACACAAATATGACTTTATTGACAGGATTATGTACATGGAATAGAATGTAGTGAAGGACTACATGTTGGCGCGCGCGATGTTGACTCGTCGGAGGTTGCAAACGAAGTGCCGTCTCGTTGCCATGGGTTGAGAAATTCATGGCATCCACTAACTGCTTGATGCACTCTTTGCGGTGAGCATGTGGACGCCACAGTAATGCACCTCGCGTATCGAGAGCTAGGTTCCTTATGACGTATTCTAGAGCCAAATTGAATAGCAATGGGGCCAGCCCATCTCTGTGCTTTAGCCCGATACTAGTGTCAAAGGCATCGGTGAGTTGGTTATTGATGCGGAGCTGGAAAGTCGTCGACGTCACTGTCATTTTGATAAGCCGAACCAATTTGGCTGAGATGCCAAAGCAAAGCATTATTTAGTACAGTACGTTACGATCAATATTGTCGTATGCTTGCTTAAAGTCAACGAAAATTTGGTGAACGTCTATGTTGAGCTCCCAGCACTTTTCAAGTACCTTCTTGAGTGTAAACAATTGGTCTATCGTTGATCTACCTGTTCTAAAACCACCTTGATACCGCCCAATAATACTACTGGCACATGATTCGATTTTATTTTCTAAAATTTTTGAAAATATTTTTTACTCCGTACAAAGTAGTCATATACCCATATAATTTTCGCACTGTAGCTTGTAACTTTTTTGTGGATAGGGAATATAATTGATTGGTGCCACTCTTTCGGTATATGTTCTTGTTGCCAAATGTGCCGTGTGACTTTGTGAATAGCTTGATGAACACTACTGCCACCATATTTGATGAGCTCCACTGGAATCTCATCGATGCCCAGCGCTTTACGAGTATTATTCTTTTGGGCTTTGATGGTGGAACAAACTTCATTCAGAGTTGTTGGGGCCAATGGACGCTCTCGGCAGACATCTATAGGCTCTGATACTCTGGAGCTGTATGCAGGATTAAATATGTTCTTGAAATATGATGTCCATCTTTCCTTAATCTTGGTTTCATCAGCGATGTTATTGCTGATGTCATCACGGCAGAGCGTGGTTTTGGGCTGGTAACCACGATTCAGGCTTTTCACTACTTTATATGCTTGTCTTGTGTTGTTGCTCGCTAAAATTACATCTATACTTCTCAATTGGTGGTCATAGTATTTTCTTTTCTTAATTCTAATTATCTTATTCGCTACTCTTCTGAGATTTTCATAGTATTCTTTCTTCGTCCTGGTTTTCCTACCTACGTATTTTTTGTATGCCTGATTCTTTTTATCTAACGCATTCTGGCACGCATCATCGAACGAATCATTCCTCTTGCGCTGGGCTTGATGTCCGACCGTCTGTTCTGCTACGATCTTAATAGCCGCCTTCACTTTCACGCAAAGCTCGTTTCTCGTCTTTATCGATGCGTCCAATAAGATGGGAGCCAGCTGGTTGTCGAGGGTTTCCGTGAAATTTTTGGCAACAAAGCCGTTTGGAGCCTTTCGATGTCAAATTTTTTCAACCGGCTGGTCTTCACCAAACATGCCTTTGACATACGCTATCGATAGGTTAATTTGATCAAGTAATGATCTGAGCAACAATTGGCTCCTCAGTATGTACGGACGTCAAGTATGCTCGAGGCCCAACGTTGTTGGATCAGAACATAATCGACCTGGTTTTATGTGTTGCCATCCAGTGATACCCAGGTCATTTTATAAATGCGTCGGTGTGGGAAGTAAGTCAAAGGCATGACTAGATTTCTGCTACATGCAAAGTCAATCAGGCTCTGGCCGTTGTCATTTGTTTCATCGTGTAGGCTATATCCTCCAGTCGTTCCCCGATGAGATAGCTCATTGCCAATTTTAGTGTTGAAATTACCCAGAACTAATTTTGTGTCGTTCGTAGGCAATGAGATGACTAGTCTTTCCAGGTGATCGGTCGGGGCATGAATATTAATCGGCCAGTTTTTCAAGAATTTCTCTTTTATGCGGATTACACACAATCGTTCGTTTATTGCTTTAAAATTAATAACGTACGATTTGAACTCCCTATCCACAATGAAAGTTACTCCGAATTCTTGTTTTCCAGTAGGCTTCCCACTTTTCAATATTGTGTGCGACCTCATGTCTTGAATGTCGTTTGCAGTCCAATTCGTTTCCTGGACTGCCAGTATTTTAAATTGATATAGACTGGCCTATTGTAAAGGGTCCTTAACAGCGCCAGGGTAAATGAGTGATCTGACATTCTAGGATCAATGCCATAGTTCTTTTTTCGTTTCCGAGGTCGTTGCCGTGAGTCCAATCTATTCCGAGGCCCATCTGCAGGTTTCGAAACATTTAAAGGTTTTCCAGGGACGGGGAGTTAGCCCCTCGCCCAACCTCCATTCCGGCGGCATGGTTATTACGTCAATTCCGTTATCAGGCGCGGAAGATTCGCCTTCACCCTCTTTCGCGCTCACAAAGTAGGTGTAAGAAGGATTTAGTAGCAGAGCTGTAGATTTATTTACAATTATTAGCATTTCTCGGCATTTAATATAATATCACATTATTGGGGAACTAGTAAACCCAATGTGTGAACCCGAGAGCATTTACTACCATTTGATTAGGGGGTTTGGGATGAGGAATCATGGAAGCTTTGGGAAACAAGGGGTTTCCTCCTCCTTTCTCAAACGGGCTTGGGACCGTCTACAGCGGAGTTACTTTGGATGTCTGTAAAAAAAAATAATAATAAACATACCGCTATGCATTTTTCACATTAAGTTGTTGAAAGGTGGTGTTGTCAATTGCAGTAATTGTTTTTTTTTTCAAACTACCTGTATTCATAAGTCAGGTCGGGTACTTTTGGGATATTACATTAATCATATCATAATTGCGCCACGATACTCGTTCCACTTTATTGACCGTTCATAATCATATCAGTGAATGAATTATTTTATCAAAACATCAATATACGACAACGTCTTCCTACTTCTAGTCACTTTGATGTTGTTGGAACCAGCAAACATTGCAGATAACCCAGTGATGGGGGAATCCATTTTTCGTTTTACGAGTAGGGAAGCTTTTCAAGTTATGTCTCCAAAAGCCTTTGACTTCTTATGAAGAAATTTTCTTCCCTAAGGTATTCACTTGTAGTAAGGCCAAGCAATCCACCACGAATAAACCACACTCTTTTATAGGGTTTTCTAAAATATCAACAAAACCCTATTCGTTTTGCTATCAGTCTGTTCGTCCGTGGGTCACTGCAAGTTTGCTCAGAAACTACGATAGCTGCAGGAAATTCCAGAATGAGTAAAGAATGATAACCTTTCCAAAGTCTATTTATAAAAAAATATTTTAAAATGTAGGTAAATGAGGTCTTCCCGTATAGGCGGTGACCTTTAAAATCCCTTTTATTGAAGGAAGCCAATAGGTATGGGTATCAAATGAAAGTTTTATAGGGTTTTCCAGTAGGGACATAACAGTTTTGTATCTTTATATGAAAACACTCTTAAACTTTTTTAACAAACTATCAATTTCAAAACGTTAGTTAAAGTCAATATTTTCATCATGGTAAAGTTTATGTACCAGCAACTTTGAAAATTGTTAACTACCGAAATTCTAAGTCAGTGGCCGCAACATTAACAGCGCTTACTCCGATTTTCGGCCGTAATAATCATCCCACCCGCTAGACTGTAAGTGCTGTAATGGATAAGTTCTAGTCAAAATTTTCACTCTTGGATGTTCCAGTGCCAAAAAGACGTCGTACCGCTCGAAGAGAAGGAAATATCGCAGCCATAAATGCATTCATTCAAAATAAGCCACATCAGTCAATTCTACGTCGTTTTCAAGAATCGGGCATCACTCAAACGGCACGGTGGCGTATTTTGTGGAAAGATCTTGGACTACATGGTTACAACATCAAATTGACTCAAGAATTAAAGCCACTTGATCGTTCGAAATGCCGAAACTTCTCCAATTGAGCTCTGGCAAAGCTTGAAGAAAATGAAGAATTTCATCGAAAAATCATATTCAGCGATGAATCTAATTTCTGGCTCAATGGCTTTGTTGATGACCAAAATATGCATTATTGGACAGCAACAAACCCACATGGGCTTCTTAAAACTTCGTTGCATCCACAAAAAATTCCTTTTTGGTGTGGTTTCCATGCGGGAGATGTGCTTGGACCTTTTTTTTTTGTGGATGAAAACGACCGTTATGTTATCGTCAATCGTGTTATGTTGGAAGATTATTTGTGACCAGAATTGGATGAACTTGACCTCAACGATATGTGGTTTCAACAAGATGTTATGTTATCTCATTCATGGGATCTAACGCCATTGGTTTTCTTTTTATATCGTCGTTGGTCTATGCCAACAAGCCAGCAACTTTAGACAAGCTTAAAGACAACATCCAACGCGAAATTGCCAACGCTCCGGTTGAAATGTGTGCCAGAGTGGGGGAGAATCAGTCCAAAGAATCAACCGCTGTTAACGGGCTCGTAGTGCTCATCTGACCGGGATCAAATTTCATTCATAAAATGTAATGCCTGCACTACTGGTATAATAAATTTGAACTCAGCATCTCAAACATTTCTGTGTTTTATTAATAGATAAAATTGTTATGTCCTTAATGGAAAACCCTTTAGACTACAAGATTTCAATACAGGATGAGGGCGCAGTTAATTTATTGGAAATTATCATTAAGCCTCTTCAACACATCACGATAGTGTGTCCACAGATGGGAAAGATTTTTCCTCAGAAAATAAAGTTGATGTAATTTGCCCTTAATGCATTCTTCGCAGTTTTTAACCTTATCTTTGTTTCCGATGCTAGCAGTTTGTGTTTCATTGTTTCCTTTTTAAGTTATTTACTAGTTTACAAAACCTTATTGAAGTCGCGACTTTATGAAACGGCAGTTTTTCTTGAACTCCATAGAAGATACAATCACCGGACTCAATGGATATAACAAATTTTCCGAGATTCTTATATGGGGTTTTTCTATATACGGAAGTGACCCACTCAAACATTTTTTTACCAAAAATAGTCGTATGAGTTTGTAGAGGTTTACTTTTCATTTTATCGTTCATGGTGAACTGCAGTGATGTTGTGCTGCCCCAGTGAACTATAAGCATTCGAGTTCAGCTGAATTGGTCTTGCCTGGCGACGCGTACGAGTGCTAACAGCTTGCTTCTGCATTTTTGGTGGGTTATTTCTGCCAGCATAAGGACAACACTACGAATTATTTCACGCGTATATGTCAAAAAATCTCAAAATCAAAAACAAACTCGGATCAACAAGGGAACGGAGCAGAACCTACCCATTTTTCCTTATAACTCACGAGTGATTGAAAGGAAGGCCTCATCTTTGCTGAGAATACTTACGGGCTTCAAAAAAAGTGTTGCACCGTCTTGGTTGTGATGCAAATTGTAGGACCAATGCCGATGAAAATCATTTACACGAGAGTTGAGCAAGACTAGTCAGCCAGTGGAGCATTCTCGGAATAGCTTTGACAGCGGCGTGAGATCTTCATAGATAGTTTTGACGGTGACATGGAATCATCTAGGAGCTGGTTAGCGTCAACAACGATACATTAAGGCATTCCTTTGGAAAACTTTTTTCGTATTATCATTGTTCTTATAGAATTGACGGCAGTGAGCGATTTCATCACTTGTCGACAGTCAGGTTTTATGCATCCATCAAATAAAAAAAAATTTCAACTTGCGCTAGGTGCTCAAAGGGTTGGAAGAAAAGCCAGTAATTTTTAAACTAATCGAACCGCTTTCCGTTCAACCCATGTATTAAGAAGAAATGCTAGGTTAGGATCCTAATCAGAAAATGATACATTTGCTTCATTATCCTCGTCTTCAATGATGCAATCTGCTTAGCTATAGTCGCATCAAAAAACGTTGAGAACAATTATACAGTGTGTTATCAAGGCCTGCATAGTACATACTACACCTTAGAATAAACTCATGCAAGAAGAAGATACGTAGATATAAACTTAATGTACAATATATATTAAATATGTACTTTATACTACTTCGAGCTAAAAATATATGTTCAGCACCTATTTTTGAAAAATAATTTCAGGGACATAAATTTATATTGGGTATCTTTTTTGATCCTTTAAAATTTTTGGGTGGGTGGGTTTAGTTTTCTGTTCACTTGAAGTAGATCATTAAATTGATCTGAAAGTAGGGCAACCTTCTCTATAATACCTCACGCCGTTTATTGCAACATTTCTGCTTTGTATTTTGTGAAATGTGGGTTCAATTCCAGGTAAACCTCTAAATAAGCAAACTCGGAATTAATAAATAATTAAATGAATCATAATGAACGAATATTTACCAAAAAAAATTCGAATGTAAAATTTTCTTCTAAATGAGTGTTGCAGCGGCTCGACGTTCAGGCGTCCCGCCAATGGAGGGACTTTGTTGATACTAATTTCCCATTCCTTACATATCTTTGATGCATTTTTGGAGCAGGTGTTATTATTTATTTCTATTTGGTTATTTTTTGTCAAGGCAATAAGCGAACGGTTGTGTGCGATCCGTATAAACGCGAAATTCTTCTAAATCTGGCTGATCAATGTTCACGTCCCGACCGAAGAAAAGGACAAAGAAACGAAGGAAACGTTATACGATCACCTGGAAAGACTAGTCGTCTCATTACGTACAAACGACACAAAAATAATTCTGGGTGATTTCAACGCTAAAGTTGACAATGAGCTGTCTCATCGGGGATATAGCCTTCACGATGAAACGAATGACAACGGCCAGCGCCTGATTGAATTTTCATATAGTAGAAATCTAGCCATACGTTTGACTTGCTTTCTATATCAACGCATTCATAAAATGACCTGGTTATCACCGGATGGCACCTCACAAAACCAGATTGATCCTGTTCTGATCCAACAACATTGATACCGCGGAGCCAATCGTAACTCAGATCATAACTTGATCAAATTAACCTATCGATGTCGTATGTCAAAGGCATATTCAGTGACGACCAGCCCGCTACAAAAATTTGACATCGAAAGGCTCCAAACGGCGTCTGTGGCCAATAATTTCACGGAAACCTGAGGCGAATAATCGGAGTGAAGCAAGACGAGAACCAATGGCAAATTCGATATAACCATGAGCTGTATGAAATTTTTGACGAGCCTCTCAACGATTGTAAGATGGGCTGGCCACATGAATCGTGTGGACGAACAACAGATACCCAAAAATGTATTCGTTGGGAGAGCTGAAGGCAGAAGACCATTGGGGAAGCCGAGGAAACGCTGGTCTGACTCGGTCGACGAAGATAGTTCATTGTTGCTCGGATTTCAAAATCGGAGGATGCGGTCAATGGACCGAGACAGTTGGATGCGTTATTTGCAGGAAGAGAAGACCTGAAAGGGGCTATAGTGCTACGAAGAAAAAGAAGGCTTTTGGTCCGTTTTCTCTCCAATTTATCTTTTATTTAATTTTTTATTAATTAGAATAGTTTAAAATAAAAGTTGTTGGTAAAGTTTCTTTCCATAGCTTAAATTTTTTTAAAAACTTTCTGCAATAAAACTTAACACTTTAACAAATAATAGACAAAACTTGGAAAAATTAAAAACGATCACTTTTGGTTCACCAGTGGATGTGAACCCAAATGCCAAGTACATTGTAAATCATGTCTAGCTGAGATCAGGATGACCAATATGGATCATTCACTAACGACAATCAAATCAACAGAAATTGTAGATGCATGAAATGGCAGTTGAAACAACAAGAGAATAAAGAAATGCTGCAATTAGAGGTTGGTGGAGAATGGATGGGAAAATTGTGATTAGAAGAGTGGAGAAGGGACAAGTTCTATTGTATGTAATATGTGGTTTTGGATTGTGGTCGCCGCCTTGATACGATTAGT
This sequence comes from Odontomyia ornata, assembly GCA_963969285.1. Taxonomy (NCBI): domain Eukaryota; kingdom Metazoa; phylum Arthropoda; class Insecta; order Diptera; family Stratiomyidae; genus Odontomyia; species Odontomyia ornata. Next base: position 1,158,854 of record OZ017740.1, on the reverse strand, counting down.
TCTACATGAATTTTTAATTTTTCTAATGGACATTTTTCTAGTCTTATTTATGAACATTGAGGTTAAGTAACACTTTAAGAGCCGTCTTTTCTTCGCTGATATTCAAAGGTTGGAGTTTAGTTCATTAAAAGTTAAGAGCTTACTTGAAGTCCTATTTCACAGTGATTGTGGATGCGTAGTTTAGTCAGTCGACGAGAATTAAAGTATTCCTTTCGGGCATGTGGGAAACGGAGATTATCGCATTTTACAGCTAATTAACGATGTCTTTATATGCATCATATTTCCGAAAAGTAGCAGATATATGGTGGATATGAGAAATAGAAACAATGCATTCAAAATTGACTATTCGAAAGCTGAGCTAAATTTTTTCAGAAATCATAATTCTGCTGTAAATACTAGGTAGGAACTTCGAAAACAAATACTATGTATCATCAAAGTAATCTAATCTTCTTGGTTAAGAATCAATCGTGCATTATAAAAACTCAAGAGGACACCTGCAATGGGAGCTAACTCAGATAAAAATCTTTATTATTATCATTCACATTCACTACTCAATCACGAAGTAGTCTCCAAACAAAATCTTATCTTCCGCCGATATCTTCCCTTAGTTTTTAACCACAATGTCGTGAAAAAGAGAAAATATCGTTTTCTTCAATGTTTAACATCACAATCCGAATCCCAAGCATTAAACAGTTCGTGACCGTCGGCTCCAAATAAAGCTTCTATCTTGAATGAATCTTTATTCGCTAAGCGGACTATTTCCTACGTTCCGAATCCGTGGATGCGAGTACGTTTCAATGCAAAAGAAGGTAATAAGAAAGTCATCAACGGAATTGACGGACGGACTTGGCAACATAAAATCTCAGCAGACCAATCACATGAAATTGAAAATTAGTTTAATTCGAAATAAGGAAGTCCGCCCGTGAGAGAAGAAGCTTCCCTGGGAAAAATCGACAATGACTTCTGATTGCTTTCACGTTAACCCTAGGAGTACAGCATTTTGGTGAGTTTGATGGGGATATGAAATGTGAAATTATAATTGTATCATTTGGTTAGGATTGAAATTTGAACATGACAGTTACAGAATATTTACCCTTGTAAAGTCGGGTACTATTGTAGTTCTGCAATGTTATTGATAACGTCTCGAGAATGCATCCCACGTGTCCTTGGCAGTAATGATATGCATGATTTTCTCAAGGGTTAAGCCAATCTACGATTCGGTGTGAACTGATTATGCATGCAGATGCAGATGCAGTGATGCATGTGAAATTATCACTGATTACAGGCTTCAGCTTAGCGAATCGGTGCAGCAATTCGACGGGAAGTCTCAGGTGATTGGTGGCAACTCAAGCGAACCTATAGGTACCGGTTCGAAATTGCATAAAATGCATTTTCACGAAAACCCACTATTTACCGCGGCAAAAGTGTAAGACGGCGAATTGATGAACAGACACTGGCAGCCTGGCAACTACCAAGCCAGCAGAAGAAGACATATAGCCGGGCATTTGGCCAACAGTGCATAATCATGCTATTTGTAAAGAAAATCGTCCCCGCAGGGCATGCATGGATGAGATAAACATTCGTTTGTTGCATCGACTTCGAATCTGACCGGCATTCGGAGGTGCAGTTCTGGATGCAAAGCTCCGTACAGGTAAACGGCAACAAAATTAAAATACCTGCGCGTTTATCCGCCTTAAAGGTTCGTCAGCAAGGATTTAGTGAGGGTTTGCTCAAGTAAAGACTATTGGGTATGCGCACCGGCGAAATAGCCCCAAGCACTTTAAATCGATAAAAGGAATCAGAAGAGTTAAATAGAGCGTGCATTCAGCCAACCGTGTGTGTTCAGGCATGTGAATTCCAGGCAGTTCTTAATGGTAGTGCCGAATAACAATTTTCTGCGGATAAGATTTTTTTAAGGGAACTAAAAATGAACAATATAATACAATATATAAATCTGGAATGGGTCAGAATCGAGAGGTGTATATTGTTTTCAAAATTAATATTTATTTCAAATCGAATACAGCTTGTTACATTTGTCACTGGTGACAATTAAGCAAGAACTCTGTTACGAGTTGGAAAACAAAGTCAACCCAAACAGACGCTAAGGGCGGTTAATATAGTGGGAGAACATACCAAATTAATTTGAAATGTGATCTGATACAGTTCCTCACTTCGCTCTTTATTATTATTTATTTTTTTTTTTGTAAATTCCAAAGTGAAATATCTTGCGACAATTGTATATTATTTTGCGGGCATACGATCCTCTGCTTATTCGGTTATCCTTCCTGGGAATTTTTCTCAAGAAATATTTGGAAATTGAAATAGAACAAGTTGGGTAGACAGACCTATGCTCATGTCAGAAGGGTTTTGTACTTAACTTACAAAATGCAGTAACCAGCAACGAATAAAATCAAGAAACATGTCAAAGACGATTTTATTCGAGAAAATGTGAAATTCGTGGTTCATACTATTATTAACAAAGTTCAACGCATTTTGACTTCTGAGGTATTTGTTATAGTTATACCCATAAATATCTCCTTTGATAATTTTTTCAGATTTTTTAAGATCACGGGTGTCCATTCGCGAGGGAGGAAACACATTTTTCATGTATTTCCCCCCCCCCCCCCCTGTGCCCCAACTGAAGCAAAAACGGTCAGTTTAAGAACTGTTTTGAAAAGCTCTCATAGAGAACTTTCAATTGATACTCATATCGGCTACTTTTCATGAAATTTTTTTTCAGGGGCCACTCTTCTGTACTGTAATCATCGATTCATGGCCTATTTTTTCGAATCCTAGAATGGTTACAAAGCCCTTTTGCTAGGAGCTCTCTCCTGCCTCTTCGACTTGTTCCAATTGTATGTACTCATCTTCATGATATCTATCACTCCTGAAATTTTCATGCAAATTCTAGCAAAGCTGTAGTGTCTAAGTCGGTAAAAAGCGCATATGGCTCCATAGCCATATGTTTCCATAGTAATACAGGGCATATTGCTCCATAGTAATACAGGAAAATTCAAATCGCTATAACTTCGGTAAATACCATTCGATCTTTATGAAACTTTCAGAGAAGATCAATCTTATAAATAGTCATCATTTTATTGAATTTAAGCGTACCATTTATATTTTATTCAAGAAAACATAAAATCGATAAATCATACTATTACTAACAAAGTTGAGTGAATTTTGACTTCTCGTGTATTTGTTGTTGTTGTACTCATGAAGGCCTACATTCATGATTTTTTTCAGATTTTTCGGATGGAAGGTGTCCAATCGCGAGGGGGGGGGGGGGGTACGCGAAAAGTTCGTACATTTCGACTTCCCCTGCCCCCCTCGGTACTTACAAGGCAATTTTAAAACCTGTTTGGAAAAGATCTCATTGAGACCTTTCCAACGACACCCTACTCGACTACCAATGGTGAAATTTTTTTTTTGAGGGGTCACCTCCCTATATGGGGAGACCCCCCTTAAACGCCTTTGAAAAATTTTTCCACCCTTGAACTTTCAAGAGGTCACCACTTCTGACCCTTCTACAAAGTTTCATGGCTGTAGCCTCTATAGTTTCGGAGAAAAAGTGCTGTGACATACAGACGGACGGACGGACGGACGGACAGACGGACACAGGTCGTGATTGCAATAGGGTTTTGTATTTTAGTACAAAACCCTAAAAATTAGACAACAGCTCATGGTTGTATCGAATTTGCCATTGGACCCCGACACGCCTCACTCTAATTATTCACTTCAGGACCTGACACTCGAAGATGTTCAATATGTTTGCGGATGCTTGGGCTGTGATCCATGTTTCACACCTATGGCATAGCAGAGAATACTATTTTAATAGAAATATTTGCCATTCTTGAGAAATAGACTTGATTAATTGAGGAATGGTGGAAACGAATGAAACTAATATCTACGGTCATTACTAAGTCACACTTATGGCTTTTGACAACTCCTTGATTATCTCATATCTGGTCCTTCTGTTACAAGGTAGAACACGCTTCAGCTTACCAGAATACCGAGTTATATTGTGGACAATGAATAATTCCACTACTTTTATTGGACTACAGCTAAGCTCTGGTATATCTCTGTCTTGCCAAAGATAAGCAATTTTTTCTAAAACCCGCTGATATCCAAGAAATCTATCATCATACAGACAGATAAAATGTTTTATTATCCAAACAAAGAAAAAATAACAACTTATGATTGGCAAAATCAAAAAGTACAAACCTTGTGGTCTATAAGAATTACTGCTGTCTTGATAATAATAGGAATGCTTGACATATTTTGCATCAGTACCCAGATTTTTAATGGGAATGGGTCAGAGTGTAGATTATATACATACTATTGTCTTAAAAGATTTCTCAAAGATTCCGTTGGGTTATTGACGTCTTCCACAAGACGAACAAAAACAGCCTGGAATTCTCCAACATCTTCATTCTAAAGCGACTAGTATCGACTTTTTTCAACAACGGAAGCGGAAGGAAACTATTTTATATGGATTCTCTAAAGCCTTCCACTCTGAGAGCTATTATATCATTTTCTGGAAAGTGAAAAGCTTTGGTCTTATTGCTACTTATATTTCCTAGTTTTTCTAGTTTCTCATCGCTCATGCGTTGTCACTGCCAACAATCGCTTCTTTAATCCTTTTCATCTTAGCGTTGGTGTCAGAGGACGGTTCTAGATACTTCACTTTTTTTTTACTTTTATTAATTATCTTCTTTTTCTTTATTGTCATCGTATCTTTTATACACTGATTTCAAAACAGACCACCCTGCAGTTCACCCAACGATTACCTTTTTGGGTATCCTTTGTTCATCCATACGATCCACATGAACAGCCCATTGCAGCTTTCGTGGTCTTACAATCCTTGAGACCTCCGGCTCGCCTAAAATTTCCTGAAGTTCATGGTTGTCTCGAATTCACCATTGATCCCCGTCTAATTTGCTTCGATTACTCGGCTCAAGGCCCGACCCTCGAAAACGTTTGGTATTTTTGCGAATGCTTGGGGTTAGGGTCCATTTTTCACACCCATAGCATGCACATGTCCTATCACAGATTTGTATACTTGCAGCTTCGTTTTTCACTGTATGCTGCTGGTTTTCAACATCGTCAAAATTTAATAAAATATTTTGTTTGCGAGATGTATTCTTCAGCGTATTTCGTCTCTTTCATTACCGCTTCTCGTTATTTTGGCGGCGAAGCACACAAATTTGTCACTATTTTTGATATTCTATTTCCCAGATGTGATATTTTGTGTATTTTTCCTCAACTGTGTCATTAGTTGTGTTTTATTCTCATTGATTTGTAGCCCTTCTATGTAGTTTTGCTCCGTTGTTGAATTGGCATAATTTTGATGCCGTCCGCATAGACTACTGTTTGGCTCGGCTTGTATGTAACGATTTTTTGTATCAGAAGGTAGCTTTCTTTTGGCAAATTCCCGAGCCAAATTGAATAACAATGGGGCCAGACCATATCTCTACTTTACTCCGATGTTTGTGTCAAAGGCATCGATGAGTTGGTTATTGATGTGAACTTGGGAGGCGACGTCTTTATCATTTTGGTAAGATGAACTAATTTGGCTGGGATACCAAAGCAAAACATTTGGTAAAGTGCGTTACAATCAATACTGTCTTATACTAGCTTATAGTTAAGTCATTTCCCAAGCACCTACTTGACTGTAAGAACTTCATTACTGCCCAACAATATAGCTGGCATATGATCTGATTTTATTTTTCTGTCGTTACCCAATAGAATACCTCATTGCCAACCTTAGCATTAAAATCGCCCAGAATTATGTTTGTATCATTTGTAGGCAATGAATTAAATAGGCTTTTCAGGAGGCTGTAGAACGTTTCCTTCTTTCTTCGGCCAAGGCGTGTACGCTTACGAGCGCAATTTTGAAGAATTTCACTTTGATATGGGTTGCACATAATCGTGAACTTGCTGTCTACATCGGTTTGTTGCAGGCTTTCCAATTACAGAGTGCGTACGGTATTTAAGGACATGCATAAATGCAATTATAACTTATTTTTTCCTTTTCAGATCAGAAATGGCGGACTACAACATCACTCAAGAAATGAAGAGACATGCTGTCATCGTCGCTATATGTGCGAACCATATAGATTAAGAGATCTCTAATTTTCTTAATTGCGCCCGTTCATTCGTGCATAAGGTTCACCGTGAGTTGGAAGCATCAAGAGGCGATACAGAATCGGTTGCAAAACGCAAAAAAGCACGATCAACGTTCTGATACTGCAGAATTTTTAGAGCAAGGGCAAGCGATCATAGATGAGGACCCTTCAAAATCAATGAGGGTCCTTGCGAGTGAGCTTCATGTTTCTGAGTGCCTCATTCGTAGAGTTGTCTACGGTATAAGTCTTGCTTGATGCGCAGAGGACAGTTCATGTCGGAACGAACACGGGAACAGAGAGTTCTGCAATCAAAACGTATTTTAAACAAAATCAAACACCCTGAGGCGCCCAAAACGTTATGGTTTTTTCCGACGAAAAAAATTTTGACCAAGATCAAAAGACCAATCACAGAAATGACAGATGGCTATGTTCAAATCCTACGAAGGCCCTTGTTATTATTTACACACAATTTTCAGCCACTGTTATGGTTTTAGATGTTGTCAGCAACGAAGGACATGTTATGCCACCACACGTTTTTACTCAAGGACTTCGAGTGAACTCTGCTGCATACATCGAGGTTTTCGAGACGGTAGTGAAACTCTGGATAGACAATCTAACCGGAGGCAGACCATACATTTTTCAATAAGACTCTGCTCCTTCACATAAAACGATGGCGACACAAGATTGAATGGCCGAAAATTTTTATGACCACACCGAACCTATGGCCACCTAGCTCCCCAGACCTTAATCCTTTGGGTTATTACGTATGGGGCGAAGTTGAGCGTGACACCAATAAGCGTCCTTATGATACCACTTCTTCGCTGAAGACTGCTATTAATGCTGTTATGGTCAATATGAACAAGGAGCAGTTGATTCGGGCATGTTATCGTTCCCGGACCCGGATCGAAGAGGTTATTGCTGCTAATGGCGATTTTATTGAATAACTTTATAGCCATATATTATTTTAACGTTGTATAAAAAATTCCTGAAATATCATTAAATTTTGTTAAAAATACAAGCTTATTAATTTTACTCTCAAGTTGTCCTCAAATACCGTACGCACCCTGTATGAATACATGTACGATCCCATATCTTGAATATCACAACCAGTCCCGTTCGTTTCCTGGATTGCCAGTGTGTTTAATTTATGTTGACTGGGCTATTGTAAAAGGATATTAATAGCGTCAGGGTTGTTCAGTATCTAACATTTCAGCATCCAAAGTCACAGTCCTTGCAACCCAAAAGCAAGATCATTGTGGTAAGTTTAATCCATTCCATGGTTTCGTTGCAGGTTTTCAAACCAATGTAGGGTTTTTCTGGGTCGGGAAACTAATTTGTTGCCCAACCTTCATTCTGACATCATGGTTATTAGCTTCGATTCCGTTCTAAGGCATGGAAAGCTCGCCTTCACCTGCGTACTTTAGTCTTTTACAAAAAGTACAAGCTATCGAGTAGGTGTATTAGCAGTTATTGGCATTTAATGTTCCATCCCTGTGGGACTTTCGGTCCCTCATCAAAGGTATTCTCAGTTGCCCTATAAGGCTGGTTGGAGGTATGTGGGTTATAAAATACCACTCGCGGACTTAAAAGCGACTAAGTCTAAGTGCTGACAACGCACCCTTTAGTATTTACTTGTCATGGAATCAGGACAACAGCCTCGAATCGGTTTGGATAACCGGCAAAGACTATCGCAACGCATTATATATTCTTTTGGATTCTGGAATGTTAACATAGATCATGGAACAGACCAGGTGCACTGCATCAGCTTCTGGATGAAAGAAGAAAATACAGAATCAACATCCTCGCAGTGCAAAAAATCAGATGGCATGTTGAAGACATATTTAACATGCGAACGAACCCCGTGTTTAAAAGCGAAAACTGCAAGGCAGTGTTGAGTTTGGGATGGCTTTCATTGTTGACAGCACATTTAAGCAAATTATCACTGACTTGAAGCCCGTTAACGAAAGGATCTGTGCAATTCGTACTAAGACCAAATTCTTCAATGTCTGGGTGCTCAACTATCACGTGCCTATAGTAGACGAGAAAGAGGCAATCGAGAAGAATTTTGCAGCACCCTAGAATGTATTGTTGATGAATTGCCGTCAAATACAAAAGTCGGCCGAGAAATAGCACATAGTGGAGATCTCCAGATGATCGCGCATTTAACCAGATCGACCATGTTCTCATACGAAAACGACCAACCACCAGCATTCTCGACACACACATTCGCTCCGTGGTACTGTCTGTGATTCGGACCACTACCTTATAAGGGTCAAGTTTCATTGTCGTATCTCCAAGAGCTGCAAGCAAGGAGCATCAGTTACTCCAAGTTACCAGATACACAAGCTAAATGACAGTTTATTAACGTTCATATCCTCGTACATGTCTGCGCTGGAAAATTGCATCAACATATCTTCGAAGGCAGGAGAAAGTAATGCTGACATCGAAGACTGTGAGGAACACAGTAAGCAAAACGGTAACAAAAGCGATTAAAGAGATCTTTGGGTACCAACCAAAGAATAAAACGAATGTTTGGTACGCCAAAGAATGCTAGAAAACGGTTGAAAAATGGAATCAGGGGCACAAAAAATATATCTAGTGACCAACGTGGGCCAAAGAAGATCAATACAAAACCCTTTCACGTCAAGCCAAAAATATATGCCGAAGAAAGAACTGACTGGCCATCAACACTAAGATCAAACAGATAAATGAAAACGTGACCCTACATGAAGTCAGATCAACGTATACCTCAATTAAACAACTAAGAGATCGCTTCAATTCACAAACAAGTCTATGCAAAAGTGTGCTAGGAGCAAGCATAGCTAACCCAGTCGAAATTAAAAATAGATGGCTGCAATATTTCCAAAAGCTATTCGCAGCATCTCTGACCACGACTGATGCTGTGAACATTCCATAAGCAGAACAAGAGATCCCATTTCAACACGAACCTGAGATGAAAAGCAGGCAGCAGTACGTGACCTCAGAAAAAAATAAGACTCCTGAAATAGATGGAATACCAGCAAAACTGCTCTAGAGTGGAGGTACGCATCTAAGTAGCCTTCTACATCAACTAATATGACGAATATGGTCAGAGAAGCAGTTCCCAGAGGACTGGCGAAAAATTATTATATGTCCTGTACACAATAAGGGGGACAAATAAAGGTGTGAAAGCCATAGAGGCATCGCTGTGCTGTGCACGTCTTATAAAGTGCTCTCCAAAATCATAGATAGAAAATTAAAGCCACACTATGGAAGTATTTCAGGAAAATATCAGGGAGGCTTTCGAAGAGGATGGTCTACAACAGATCAAATATTCTCAGTAAAGCGCTGTACTGGGAATATAACATCAATATGCACCAACTCTTTGTAGACTTCCAGCAAGCATACGACAGTATCGACAGAAATGCACCGTACAAAATAATGCTCGACTTTTGTATCCCAACAAAACTAGTCCACATGGTTAAGGTCACGGTGCTAAACACAGAGCCCCAGATCTAAATAAACGGTGAGCTAACGGACAGCTTCATAGTGGAATCAGGCTTAAAAAAAGGGGATGCACTTGCCCTAATGCACTTAAATATTGCGCTGGAACACGTCAACAGGAAGAGATGAGCTGAAACATCGGGTACTAATGGTCAAGTACCCACAATTGGTAGTATATACTGATGACGTCAGTATTATGGAACGTTCAATCTCATATGCCAAAGGAGCATTTCTGACCCTTAAGGTTCTACGCTCAAACCTAATTCACCTACGAGTTAGTGAAATGAAAAGAATAGGGGACTACAAACTTGAAAGAGTGGATAATTTTTAAATTGAATAGAAGCGCTGCCAAAAAGAATGAAATTAGACGCCGCATAAACACCGCAATCAAAAACTATTGCTCCGTATTTCCCATTCTAAGGTTCAGAGTTGTGCACAGGAAAACTAGTTCCGTATTTCCAAAACACTAGTCAAACCTGTGTTGTTATATGGCAAAATGAAACATGGACCAAGACGAGTGAATCCAAAAGGCAGTGGATATATTCGAACCCAAAGTTCTCTGCAAAATCTATGGCCCATTGAAACAAAAAACAGTGTGGAGACTTCGTTACAACGATGAATTCTATGAACTTTTTTACGATCCGAATGTTTCTTCTTGCGTAAACTTACGTAAATTGCAATGGGTGGCCCATGTAGAAAGAATGGACGAAAACCGGCTACCAAGAAGAACGTTAAAGGGTAGAGCACAAAGTAGACGTCCAGCGGGAAGACTGATGACTCGATAGAAGCTGACAGCTGTTGGGAGTGAACAATTGGTGGATAAGTTCATGAAAATGTGATGACTAGAGGAGATTAATCCTGCAGGCTTGGGCCCAGCTTGAGCTGTCACGCCATGGATGATGATGATGATGTTCCATTGATGAGGAACCAGTAAACTGCATGTGCTACCGTCTGGTCACCTTAGTAATGCCGCTTAGACTGTAATGCTTTAATCGCTTACTAGCTTTTTGGTTTCCCGCATTAGAATCGCGCAGATTATTCTAAGATGATTACCCGCTGTTTAAGTTGCATAACAAATACTTTCTAGTATTCTTTGCACCCTTATTTCTGCTCGTTAGGTTAGGCTAAATCTCTCTGATAAAATTATTCGTGCCTCTTTTGAGCATAATACGTCTTGGTTTTCCGCTTCATCTTATTTTTTCTAAAATTAACTTAAAAACGCTCTCTATACTTTCTTTTAAATTGCTTTTCAAAATTAACATTTCATGACTTTTTTTACTTTTTACAAGATTGTTTTTAACTTGCTTTGGATATCCGAAATCTATTTTTAAACCAGTTTCTGATGCCCGGTTGAGCTGAAACTTAGCGTACTCATGTAAGTTCTCTGACAAAGCAATATTATGATACCATCGAGCTATCATAAGCCTCTTTATTAATTTAGCCACTTTTTGACGTCGGATCGAGTCGAAATTTGGCATAAAAATTAATCTGATGACTATGGAATGTTACGGTACTATCAAGTATTCACGAACTTTTTTGTAAACTTTTATGTATTTAATTGCTTGCTGATATTATACTGAGCTGAAATTTGGTATAATTTATAAGTTTAATGATATGTTCATAGAAACTCCTAAGATACACACAACAATCCCGTTGTGTTTCGTCGTTGAATGTTTAGTAATACATTGATATGTACATTAGTCTAGGCCTGATGATGGAGTTTTATAATCAAAACCTGGGGTGAAAAAAGTTTCTGAAAAAGACTAAAAAAAGAAGCATAAACTTAAATTTAAAAAAAATCTGAAAACGACCTTTTATTATAAAAAATTGAACTTTTTCTTCTTTTAGCACTACAGCCCCTCTAGGGCCTTCACTTCCTGCAAATAACACCTCCAACTGTCTCGGTACATTGACCGCTTCCTCGAAATTGGAGAACGTGGTCAACGGACGGAGAAATCCGAGCAGTGATGAACTGTTTTCGTCGACCAAGTCAGACCAGCGTTTCCTCGGTTTCCCCACTAGTCTCTGGCCTTCAGTTCTCCCAACGAATACCTTTTTACCGTTAAGACCTCCGGCTCATCAAAAATTTCATACAACTCATGGTTGTATCGAATTCGTCATTGGTCCACGTCTTGCTTTGCTCCGATTATTCGCTTCAGGACCCGTCGCTCAAAGGCGTTCAATATTAATGTTTGCAGATACTTGGGTTAGTGTACATGTTTCACACCCATAGCATAACACAGGTCTTATCACAGATTTGTATACTTGGAGCTTTGTTTTCCTGTGCATGCAGCTGGTCTTCAATATCCTCAAAACTTAATAAAATATATTATTTGTGGGCTGTATTCTTCGGCGTATTTCGTCTCTTTCATTACCCGTTTTCGTTTTCGTTATTTTGGCGAAAATTGAAGAAGAACTCAAAACTCACCAAGGCTTGGAATAGCTCCTTCCTCTGTAACTCGTCATATATGCGTACGAAGGTAGGTGGATTCAAGGGTAGTCACTATATATCTGGACACACATAATAAAGTTCATTTGTTTGTTAGGGCTTTGTAGAAAAAAATTCACCTAATAGTTTCGCATCCTATCCATCTGTTTTTTCGTCCCTCCATCTATCTGTTCGTACGTCATAGCAAGTTTTCTCAGAAACTACAGGTTTGTGTTACAAGCCCCTGTTAGACCAGTTTTGACATATGGATGTCAGATCTGGTACAAGTGCTAATACTACGGAAAGATTAAGAGTTTTCGAAGGGAAATGTCTTCGTGCATATACTGGTTCGTAGAGAAAGCCTGAGACGGATAGAAAGCACTATATATCAAATAGAAAAATTTATCAAACTGCTCAAGTGACGAGAGTCGACATCTTCATGTTGAAACTTCTTCGGAATCATATCGCAAGATCCGTAACTGTGAGTGAAAACCCTTGGATTTCATAGCCGTTCCACCCTACAGACGGGTATATTGCGACTTGTCTCGCTACTGGCTTCCTTCCACCAGAAGCATTCGTGTATTTGGATATGAATCGATATATTTTTGATTCTGACGGTGTCCCAATCATGTATCACATATATAGACGGGCCACTGATAAAAAGATAAAATACCCTCCGACTTTGAGTTCACGAGACCAACAATGTCAATGGAGATACTCATTTGCTAGATTCGCTGACGCTGATCGAGCTGAGATGGATCAATCTAGATATTGGTGGCTGAGTGACAATGTCTAAATTATTCGTGCCCTTTTTCTGTTTTTGTCCTTTACGTTACTCAGTTTTTGAGTTTCAGCTCATTATTGCTAAATTTCGTGTTATTTGTTTATGTTAAAAATTAGAGATAGGTTTCAATATTTAGGTATCTTCTTCTTCTTCTTCTTCTGAGCACTACAGCCCCTTTCGGGCCTTCGCCGTTGACCGCGTCATTCAATTCCGAAATCCGAGCAGCGATGAACTGTCTTCGTCGACCGAGTCAGACCAGCGTTTAGGTATAACATAAGATGAAATTTTTGATTGGATTTTATTTGAATTAGGTTATAACATATTAGGTGGTGTATGATAAAAGTTCACTGTTGTGTTGCAATTATAAATCATTTTAGAATGCTGTTGGTTGGTTTTGTCTCCTTTTTCTAATTGAATGAGAAGATATGTAATAATCTTTATTAATTTTAATTTGCTATGGTTTTTCATAAAATATGTTTCATTGATAACGTATAAATTTAGAGAGCCATTTGGGCTATTAAGTTTTTGTATTTTCATTATTTGGAATCTGGTTTATATTCTTTTAAAATTTATAACAATTAGTATTCAATAAAGTGTTTTTGACTTTGACTTTGAAACTGTAGAAGCTAAAAATCTCAAAATTTGTGGTAAGGCCAGAAGTCTCTCAAAAATTAAGGTCATCAAATAATTCAAAATTTTTTTAACGGCGTTTCTATTTAAACTTAAGTAACTCACAAAATTAGCCGTTTGAGATTGATCATTAAAACTGAGGTATGTACTCTCGTATTTTAATAAGTATTAAAGTGCTTAAAAAACTGTTATCCAAAATCCAAAATAAAAGCAAAAATGAATCAATCATAACGCTTCAAAAACATTTTTTACAAAAATAATCGAATCTCCGTTTTACGCCACAGGATTCATGTGCCCAACCACTACAAATTTTGCACTGGTACCATTCTTGATCGCTATTGCAATAATTGTTACTGCACACTACACAATAATTGTCCTGTTTATGATTCACTGAAACCTTTCTTTTAGCTTGTGATGATACTACATTATACTCAGAATCAGATGAGCTCGTATCTGTACCATTGTTTGTTCTAGATTTTTTAGTGAGCGCTTATTTAGATGTTTTGTTGTCATTTTCTGTATATTCCTTCTCCTTTGGTTGGCATTTGCGACCTTTTCTGTTACCTTATTCTTCTCAAGAGAATCAGTAACGAGGGCAGAAGACATTTTCCGGTTCATACGGAACGTGTTTTTTCGGGGTCTTGTCTTTGAAAATGGCTTAATCATTTGTGGCGATATGACCAGTCTCCCTGATGTAGACGCAACTGGAACTATAGAAGCAGGCAAAGATAAAGGAGATGTTAAATCATCTTGTAATGCAGTTTGTTCCTGTGAAGTTCCAGAAATTAGCAGTGAATGTGCACAAGCAGAGTTAGGTGAAATTGGCATATTATCTTCAGTTTCAATCTCATTGCTATTATCATTTTCTGTATTAGAACCGACTCCAGCTGATAGATAAGATCTGTCAGTCACAATCGATGATAAAAACTCTTCTTCTCCAAATATGTTTGAATTCAAGGGGTAAACACCCGTTTTGAGAAAACCTTGTGTAATATTGTAAGGACTGAAAACTGATAGATATGTATCTCTCACAAACAGTCTAACTTGCTAAATGGTCACCGTTTTACCGGGATTCGACAGCATTAACTCATCATTGTAATTCTATATCTACTTTTGAAGGGACCATATGCTGTAACATCAAGGGGCCGTAGCTTATGGTGACAGTGTGGTGGGGAAATCACTATTGCAATAGAGGTTTCGCGAGCGAATTGAATAACTTTGAGGTTAATACGTGAACTGTAGTTATCCATAAGGATCAAAGCCGGATTTTCTTTGGAAGGATTCACATGCATTACAAAATACTCTAAAGCTTTAATAAAGCATTCTTCATTCATCCATTCAGAAATAGTTGCCAACCCAAGAGCTCCTGGTGGACAATTGGCTAACATGAAATCTTTGTATTTAACTCGTGGAAAAACAAAAATTGGTGGCAGAAAACCACCAGCAGCATTAATGAAAAACAAAGTTGCTACCAAAGTTCCTCGTTAGTCTAATGTAACTTGATCGATTTGCTCCGATCCTCTTTGAGCAATCACTTGGGAGGATTGGTTAAAGTGCTACAACCTGCTTCATCTGAGTTGAATATCAGGTGCAGGGGAAAATAAAACCTTGCAAAAACATCGGCTAGTTTTTCGAAAAATGTGCTTACGTTCGTTTTATTGAAACTAGTAGCTATGGAAAGGGAAGTACTTTCAGACTTTCTGACTGCTAGTTTTTTGTGTCTGTGCACAAATCCTTTTATCCAATCTTCACTTGCACTTTGAGAGCCCTTCCATATTTTTGGGCAAACAGAATTCGCTTCTGCATAATCAAATACCAACTTTTTGGTTTGCTGTCTTGTAAGCCCATAGCACATTTTCGGTGTTTTCAAATAATCTGCTAGCAACTCCTCTTGTTCCACAATGAAAATGCGTTTATTACCTATATTGAGCTTATCTTTACATATACATATGATGATTCGGCAGAAGATTTTACCTTCCTCATCATCTTGGATAAGTAAGCTCTTGAAAGATAGTAGAAAATAGCAGTTCTATAGATGGATGGTCCTTTTTCAATTACTTCACTAACAGTTTCCTCTGTCACGCTTTTTTGGTATCGCTGCTCCAGATGCCATTTGTATCTATCGTTAAAAAATGGTCTAATTTAACCAACTGTCAAAATAAAGTAATTTATTTGTTCTTGCAATGAATAAATTTCTATAGGCCTTGAAAAAGTCAGTTATGAAACAGCCAGCTTTCTCATCACACCGTCGCCCAGCTCTTTCAAAACATATTCCCTCAAGACATATAACCTTGAAAATTAATACAAAGTCATAGCTTTGGTTACAAAGTAAATATGCTGTTAGAACAACTAATCTATCCATTAAACATTAGTAAAATAATAAAGATGCTAGCTTTGTAGATGTAGCCCTCAAAAAACATACAAAATGAACTAAAAAACTTACTTTTCAGCGTCGAAATCTTTAAAACGTTGCTCACGGGTTGTTTACTTTCGGTGAACTGTCAAACGTTTTTGGGTGATATCTGATAAGTGTTGCTATGTAAAAGTTATAACATACGCGACGTTCGTTTGAAAACTCCCGCGTAAATCACAGCCGCTCTTTCAAAACTCGGCTCTTTCATGCCACTTTTCCCCTACATATTTGTAATCGACTTGGGCACTTTTATTTTCTTCGGATTCCCATGAAAATTTAATTAATAGTTTTTGATTCAAATATATTCAATTGACCAAGCATTCAGCAAAATTATTTGAGGCAAAACAATGTGGTGGTTGTTATGTGCTTACCAAAGAAACTGTGCATCTTTTGGACGAATTTGAACGATTTACTATGCAAATATTGGATCAATAGTTCAAATCATCGATTCATGCTATCAGAAAATTTGTGATCAATCCCTAGAATATTACAAATCTCTTTTGATAAGAGTAATCTCCTGCTTACTCGACTTGTTTTATATTGCCCTCTACGTAGATTATTTCGGGCACTGTGATAGCTATGATGATTGGCGATGTGATTGTGAATTGTTCTGCAAGATCAGCAAAAATGTATTCCAAGGTTGCTCTACCGTAATTTTATATTACTCTTTCGTAATATCATATTTGGTTGTCAAGCAATTGAAAATCATTCATCATTATGCAATATAAAATCATTCGCGAAATTTTTTGATCAAAACTAATGGTCTGATGATTTGTCCATATTAACAAAGTGTTGTGCATTTGGATGTCAAAATTATCGTTGAACATAACTGTCAACAATATTAAATTAAGAAGTTTGGTGAGAACTATTTAAATAAAATTTATAAAATGTCATTTTTTATAAGTGTTAAAAGTGTTTCTAGACATTCAAACACTAATATCATGCATCAGAAAATGTTTGATGGAATTTCAAAAGTTACTTTAATTCTCTACGAACGAATCAAAAAAATTATTGATATAAACGCTTGAAACTTCTCTAGACAGTAAAATTTATTTCGGATTCTCATCAAATTCTAAGAAGTTATCTACCGATAGTAACACTTTATAATGTACCATCCAACCAACATTTATTTAGACGTATATACCGGATCTTTGGTTGGACCTATGGCGACTATTTTGAATGAAAAATATAATATTCTGCATACCCGCAAACTGTTTATACTGAATGGCCCTACGATTATGTTGTTGGCATATGAACCAGAAAGTATTTAGTTCTTTTAATAGATAAAATCGAAAAGCAGCCAAAAAACGAATGATGAACCAATTTTGGTGAATATAATTGGATTAATCTTAACCAACCCATATATACTTACTTCCAGTATCCAAACAATTGCTAAATGAACAACGTTTATATCACCCACCATAAAATTCATTACTTCCATCGTCTCAACATAGCAACCAGTGCGTAATCCTCGCGGTTTAAAAATCAACCAAGTCCTTCTGAGACGTTTCATCCAATTCCGCCGATACCAAATATGCCCTGCATTATTTAGTCTCAGCGCTCTCTCTAAAAGCATTCCAATATGAAATTTTACAAAGCCCAAGCAATGTACCAACACAACAGCGCAAACCGTGGGAATTGAACAGTAGTAACTTTTTCTTTACTCGTCTCATATTTCTTATTCCTTTTTCTCTCTCGACGTCTTCCTCTTTTATTTTTATTTGATTGTTTGGAGCCCCCACATTCTTGGCGCTCCTGCTATCTCACTTTGGCTGGCAGCCAGTGCATGGAGCCCCTTTGGCCGTGCACTGAATGACTTAAAGGTATGTGCACGATCACAAAATTCACCTAAGGCAAAGTCTCACTTACATAAATTATTCCTCAACGTCTTGGCAAAGCCAACGTCTTCAACTGCACTTGTGTGAGTGATCTGCTCAAGGAATATAGTGCACAATGCCTCTAGAGAATCCGATCGCAGCGTACAATATGGCACATACTAACACTGACCACAAGCAGCCGAAGTATCAGCAAAGGGGAACACTGTGGAACCGTGGTCACGTCCAAGACCTCAGCATCTTATAAACATAAGAAACCTCTGGGAACTGCAGCAGAAGAAGAATAAGAGGAAGATGAATGGAATGAACAAACAAGAAAAACAACCATCATGGATACGGCTTTGTGGAGTATGTACTAGGCTTCACAGAATAACAACAAGGCGGAGAGACCAGTAAACGGGTTAGCTGCCTTTTGAGTCTGTACCACGTCGCAAGCCAGCATTGAGGGAGTGGAGCAAGATTGTGATCTTCATCTAAGCTCCACCTTGGATGTTTTATTGGCTGCCTTCAAGATGCCTCCATATATCTCGCTGAAACGTGCTGCTCTTGAGGACCTTGCATTCTTCGAAAAATTGCGTTTTGTTTTCGTTTAAATCCAGCGTTTATTTTGTCCTTAATTAAGATATCATGTGCAGCGATACGTACAAGGCGATCAGTTGCAAATAATGAAACGGCTGTCACCGCACATTTGATTTTATTTTCATTGCATGTAATTAATTGGAGCACAAAAGAGCATTTTAGATTCAACAGGAAGAAGAAACAAATGAAATTTTGTTGTGTAGTCTCTGGAGATGCTTCTTGTGAAAAAACAAGCGTTAAGTAAGATGGTAATTGATTAAACTTTAATGGGTAGGAATAATGATTAATTAAATTTTCTCATATCCTTGTGATCTTCAAGGAACTGGCACATATCAAACCGCATACTTTCTCATCATAAACTAGATAACAATAAAACTTAAGCACACATTATTATACTTATTTCTATTCCGTTGCCAATGTTTATATTGGTTTTCGTTTCATTCACTCGCCTTTAAAGCAAATAAGTAAATGAACGCTGTTGTGTGTTACTGATAAGACACATTAATGACTTAATGTTTAAATTTGCCTCCTCGTTTGAAGCATCCGCTATTCCACCATCATCGCCATCACACCA